>CM032334.1:21500494-22100494 GCA_019022515.1 Quercus aquifolioides | reverse complement strand
TCTGCACCATGGCCATTCCCTGTAACAATGCCTCATACTCGGCTTCGTTATTCGTGGCCGAGAACCCAAGCCTCAGGGATTTTTCTATGATAGTTTTCTCAGGAGATACTAGGACTAGCCCCACTCCGAACCCCCTTTGATTTGCTGCACCATCAACGTACACCTTCCAGTATGGGGGTCCTGGTGTAGAGATTACCCCAACGAATTTTCCATCCACGTTTCGCTTCTCTGCCACTGTTCCTACAGGTGGTTCAGCAAACTCGGCCACCAAGTCAGCCAGGACCTGACCCTTTATGGAGGTCCGAGGCATGTATTTGATGTCAAAAGCTCCAAGAATTGTGTTCCATATGGAAATCCTTACAGTGTAATCAGCAGTCCGAAGTATAGACTTCAAGGGTAGTTGGGTTAGTACAACCACTGTGTGGGCCTGGAAATAATGGGGAAGCTTTTACGTGGCATGGACCACAGCTAATATGGCTTTCTCTAAGGGTAAGTATCGAACCTCAGTTTCGTGTAGTGACTTGCTCACGTAATAGACTGGCTTTTGAAGGCCATTGTCATCTCATATTAGCACCAGGCTCACAGCATGAGGGGCCACAGCAATATATGCGTATAGGACTTCATCGGCCTCAGGACTGGACATGATGAGTGGTCGGGATAGGTACTCCTTGAGTTGCTGGAAGGCCACAATACAGTCCTCAGACCACTCGAATCCTTTCCACTTGTTGATCAAGAGATAGAATGGTCTGCACCTATCTGCCGACCTGGAAATGAATCAGTTCAAGGCTGCAATCATCCCAGTAAACTTTTGGACCTCCTTGGCGTTTTGCGGTGGTCTTAAATCATTAATAGCCTTGATCTGATCAGGGTTAACCTCAATTCCCTTATAAGTAACCATGTAGCCTAAAAACTTGCCTGATCCTACGCCAAATGAGCATTTAGAAGCATTTAGGCGCAACTTGTACTTCCTTAAGACATCAAAGGTGCTGCCGAGGTCTCCTAAATGCTCGGATACCACCTTACTCTTCACCACCATATCATCAACATAGATTTTGATGCTCTTGCCCAACTGCCGCTCGAACATCCTTGTCATCATCCTTTAATAAGTGGACCCGGCGTTCTTCAGGCCGAACGTCATTACCTTGTAGTGGTAGTTCCCAATAGGTGTTACGAAGGCTGTTTTCTCTTGATCCTCTGGGGCTAGTGGTATTTGATGATAGCCTTGAAAGGCATCTAGGAAACTCATCTGAGGATGGCTCGCAGTTGCATCCACTAGTTGGTCTATCCGAGGCATGGGGAACGGGTCTTTCGGGCATGCCTTATTTAGGTCCGTGAAGTCTACACAAACCCGCCATTTTCCACTTTTCTTCTTGACCACCACAGTGTTGGCCAACCATTCGGGGTAAAAAAACCTCTTTGATAGCCCTTGCACGCTTAAGCTTCTTCACTTCATCCCTGATCGCATCGGCATGTTCTCTTGATGGGTGTCAGGGTGGTTGCTTTTTGGGAGTGATGGAAGGGTTGACATTGAGATGGTGACAAATGAAGGCTAGATCAATTAGGAATGGCAACGGGTCGGGTTTTTCCATACCCGAACCCAACCCGCGGGCTAAGACCCGTGGCCCGGACCCGGCCCGTTTGCTATCCGGGTTTTTTTCTTGGGGCTCAGACCCACCCCAGCTGGGCCCCGTCCAGCCGTCCCCCTTCAGGGCCCAATCTAAAGGCCCTAAACCTTGACCCAGTTAAAAAAAAAAAAAAAAAAAAAAAAAAAAAAAAAAAAAAAAAAATTTCCATGCTTCAGTTCACATCAGAAATCACAAAATTACAAATCATAGCCAAGCCATTTTCATTAATGCATGGTAAGCTAGTTACAGATCAGTAGATCACAAGACCCACGCTTTCATTTTCCACACTTAACATCACAAATCACCCAAAAAAAAAAATTTGCAGAATTTATCAATTATCAAACCAAAAACAATACAACCCACCCAATAACAGAAACCATGTAAGAATTAGGAAATTAACCCAAAAAAAAAAAAAAAGGCAAACCCAGGAAATTTCACTCTTACGGTCTTACGGTGAGCGGTGACAGATCAGAGAGGAAGGAATGTTGGCTTGGCGTCGACGGCGGGGTGGACGTGGAAACGCATGAGGAGAGTGGCTGAGTGAGAGTGAGGCCATGAGGGTGGGTAAGAGTGAGTGCTTGAGGGGGGCGACGACCATGCGGGTGGGTGAGACCATGAGACTGTGATAGTGATGGCTTGAGGGAGGCGGCGGCTGTGACTGTGAGGATGGATGAGAGTGAGAATGAGAGCTTGAGTGTGCTTCTATGAGTGTGCTTCAGTGAGGGTGAGGCGCTGTGAGGGAGGTGTGAGTTGCTGTGTTGCTGAACAAATGAGAGACTTAGGGTTAGTTATAGCTATATATATATATATAGGGGTTTTTTTTGTAATTTCAGGTAACTGGGTCGGGTTTCGGGTTTTTTTTATAAAACCCAGACCCGGTTCGGGGTTTTTTTTTTAAACCCATACCCGACCCTATTCCTAATCGGATCAGGTAAAACCCAGCCCATTAGGGTCGGGCCGGATCGGGTACCCGCGAGTCGGGCAAAAATTTTCATCCCTAGGATCAATCCCTGGAGCATCACAGGCATCCCATGCAAATACGTCAATATTTCTTTTGAGAACCTCTATAAACTCCTCCTTCTCCTGAAGAGGCAGCTGAGCTTCGACCTGAAAGAACTTCTCTGGGTCAGCACTAATGACCACCTTCTCTAGATCTTCACATTTTGCCTCATCGGCAGTTGTATCATGAGGCAACAATGGGGCCTTTGATTGCTATAAGCTCTTTTCAGCAGAGGTCGGGGACTCCGCATCGAGCCGATGTGAAATGGCAGAAACCATACACTGCCTTGCCGTGGATTGGCAACCACAGATTTCGAGGACTTGACCCCCTGATGGGAATTTCAACTTCTAATGTAAGGAGGAGGCAATAGCCCCCAAGGTATGGAGCCAGGGCCTACCGACGATGGCTGTATATGGAGAGTAGGTTTCCACCACGATAAAGTTCACCTCCAATATCTCTGGACCGGTCTGGATGGGCAGCCTAATCATGCCCTTTGGAGTAACAAGCTTCCCGTCGAAGCTCATCAAAGGAGAGCTATAGGGCATCAAATCTTCCGGTTTTAACCTCAACCCCTTGTAGAGGTCGGGGTACATAACCTCGGCCCCACTGCCATCATCCACCATCACTCTTTTCACATCGTAGTCCCCGATTCTGAAAGTGATCACCAACGCATCATCATGGGGCTGGATGGTTCCAGTCTTGTCTTCTTCTAAAAAACTCAGGATTGGGTGAAACTTCATTCTAGCCCTCTTCGGCTCTGGTTGGGACTCCTCGGTAGGCAGCTGAGCCATAGATAACACTCGTGAGGGGCTCGAGCCTATTCTTCCTGGCGCGGCCAATATTAGATTGATCGTCCCTATATGTGGCCTAGGGCAGTATCTCTTTGGGGCTCCTGATGGGCTTGGCCCTGATGACCGCTGGAATGATGCAGAAGCTGCTTCAGCTTTCCTTCTCGGACTAGCTGGTCCAGATAGTTCCAAAGGTTCCTGCAGCTCTCTGTGGTATGTCCATGGTCCTGATGGTATTGGCAATAAAAGTTCTAATTGCGCCTCGTGGATTCTCCCGCCATCTTACTCGGCCACTTAAAGTATGGCTCATTCTTGATTTTCTCCAACACCCGATGTACTGGTTCTCGGAATACAGCATTGACAGTCTGTGTATTGGTTGCTCCGGATTGCCCTACGAAATCTCTCCTCGGGCGGTTGCTGTTATATCGGTCCGACCCGAAATCCCTCCTATCCTGAGGGATAACCTTCTCTTTTCCCTTGCCTTGTAGCTGGTCTTCCTCTACTCGTTTATGCTTATCGATCTGATCCATCAGTTGGCGCACACTGGTGGCAGGCTTGCCAGTCAGAGACTTCCTCAAGCCGTGTTCGGCTGGGAGACTATTTTTGAAGGTGCTGATGGCGACATCATCAAAATTTCCGTCGATTTCATTATACATCTCCCAATATCTGTCCGAGTAGGCCTTGAGAGTTTCTCCATCATGCATGGATAAAGACAGTAACGCGCTCAAGGGCCGGGGATCCCTACTGTTTGTAACGAAACGAGAGCCAAAGGCTTGGGTTAGCTGCCTATACGAATCTATGGAGTTCGTCTTTAAGCCATTGAACCACCTCATCGCCACTGGTCCCAAGCTAGATGGGAAAACCTTGCACATCAGCACCTCATTTTTAGAATGGACAGCCATCATTTGGTTAAACTGACTCACATGCTCCACGGGGTCTATTTTGCCGTTATAAACGGTGAAGGTTGGCTGCTGGAACCGTCGAGGAAGTGTAGCCCCTTCTATGTGGCGTGTGAAGGGCGACTTGGAGAGTTGATCCAGTGCCCTGCTCATGGCATCGTTCCTCAGGCCCCTAGGGGATGGGTTTTTACGTTCACGCCTCCAGTAGTGCTCTTTTTCGTGAGAGAACATCTCGCTTGGAGGAGTTTTCGACCTTTGCCTATAGTCATCATCGCTTTCATCATCGGAGGGCATGTCAGGGTTGGAATGAGGCCGCTTTCGTTGTGCATGGCGCATCTTTCTCTTCAAGTCGTCTATCTCTTGTTGCATGGCTTGCTTATCATTCTGTCTCTGAGATACATGACTCCTAACTTCTTCTGATTGCATGGGCCGGTTGTCATTTTGTCTCTGGAGCACATGACTGCCCACACGAAAGTGGCTTCTACTAGTTTGGGTGGTGTGCACACTTCCTTCTCGAAGCCCTCCATTCCCCTCATTTCGATCACGCTCAGGGTTGGGAAAGTTACTCTGTTGTTGGGATCTGGCTGGTTCAGGCTGATGGGGGCCTGCTTGATGAGGGCCTGATCCTACCATGCTTAATTGTTGCCCCTACTAACACGCAAGTTCTCCCCACAGACGGCGCCAATTGTAGGGACTGTATTTGAGCACTTCTTCTATTGGATGAATGGACTCAAACCCAACTAGCCCAATACAATAAATTTATAGAGAATGGGTTGAAGAACTAGGCCTTAGTGAGGATACAACAATTAGACATGGCTGTGATTAGGTTGAATATCAAGTATATGGATTAAAGTGTAAAATTTTGTCCTCGGCCCTCCTCTGAGGGGCTTATTGTTCTTATTATTTCTTCAGTGTCTGGTTACAAGGATTTTGAGGATAATACGAACTGCTGTTGTGTTTTCTGTTTCTCCCCTTCCATCCCTTTTCCTGGAGGATTTCTTACATTATATATCCCCTTTCAGTTGATCTTGGCCCTACATTTGTTGATCATACAGGTCACTACTTAAGTGTTTGTCCCATCAGCCGCCTTACCAATCCTTCTGTGAGTTGCAGAGACCAAGGCGGCACTGTTCATGGGTCGTTTCTTCATTAATGCGGCCAGAATGTTGGTTGTGGGCATTTAATGCGGAGGTGACAGCTTCTCCTTGAATTGCTCCTCCACCATGCTCTCATGGCTAACTCATAGTGTTTGTCCTTTTCCTTGAGATGCTCTGGGAGGCTGCCTTTGGTTGCGTGCCGCTTTTTCCTTCTGTGATCTCGGTTTGCCGAGGACAAGATTGTCCTCGGCAACGACTCCTGGCAATTTGGACCTTCTTCGTTCGTCCTCGGATATTTCTTCCTCCTCGGCGTGGGCCTTGGGCTTGATATAAAATGGGCCGGGGTCGCCAAATTCTTTGACCCCACAATTTATTATATAACAAAAAGAGTATTGATTATTTATTTATATAAAAGAAATTTATATGGTCATTTTAATAAAATTTATATAAGAAACATTTGGAATACTTTTTTGAAATATGACATTCTTTCTTATGTTTAGTTACTTTGGCAACAATTAAAACAAAAACCATATATAAGCAAAAAGAAATTAAATAACACATGCAATAAAATAAAAAAGTAATTCTATGTTTAAATTAGTTTAAATATTTAAATATTTGTAAATCCATTAAAGTAATATGTCCGTATTTTTAATTATATTAATCTTAACAATTTGTATTTTTTGACTCATTTTAATGACATATAATATGTGTGTGTATAGTAGCCTAAATTTGTGTTATGTAATTTAACAAAGTATTAATAGAGTAAGTGCATTTATTTTCATTTGTTAATTATTTATAGATGGTGCGCTAATTCATTATGTTAAATTGATTTTTATGATTACTTTTTTTTTTTTTAGGGGGTTATGATTACTTTTTTAAGATTTATATGAGTGCAACTAATTTGGAATATGACATTCTTGCTCAAATTGAGTTGTTTTAGCAAAAATTGAAACAAAGTCCAAAAAAAGATAAAAGAAATTGCAATAACATGCAATCAAAAATATACAAAAATAGCTTTATGCTTAAATTTGTTGAATTATTAAATATTTGTCAATTCATTCTATAGGTTTATAGTCTTAATTATACTTATTTAATTTAACATTTCCGCTCTTTCTAATCACATCCTATATAATTGAAGTTAATTATTCCCCAAATACTAACACATAATAAGTATTATACATAGGTCATAAGAGATAATTTATTTCAAAATGTACCAAACATTGCGTGGCACATCGTCAACTCAATATCAAGTGAATGATCATTCAAAATAACTTTGACATGATAAGAGTATAAAAATGTTGATTATATTTCACCTAATAATCAAAATTGCAAGGCACAATATGTAGATGATGTCTTATCTCAAGTTATATATATTCATAAATAAGATGGATATAGAATTATCATGTATACTGTGGGGACAAGATTTGCAGTCCAAGCCCAAGATGTATGGGATCTTGGCCCAATGAGCCCAATACAATAAATTTGTAGAGAGTGGGTCAAAGAACGAGGTCTTAGTGAATTTAACAACGGCTAGTATGGATGCAAAAGACGATCAAGTAAGAGCAAAGCACATAAGACTGAATAAATTCTTTGTCCGAGGAGACTAATCTTAATATAAATTGATAGAACCGATTACCAGTGCAGCTGTGATTGCTATCGTGTTCTTTTCCTATCCTTCTTCTGCCCCTTCCTTCTGGGGTCTCTTACATTATATATTCCTTTCCCGACGATCTTGGCCCTTCACTTGTCAATCGTCCAAGCCACTACTCGAGTGCCCATCCCATCAGACACTCCTTCTGGCTTTCTGTGAGTCGCGGTAGCCAATGATACACTGTTCAAGGGTCTTCTCCACATAAATGCGGCCAGAAAAGTAGCTGCAGTGCATTTAATGCGGTGGTAGCAGCTTTTCCTTAGATATTTCTGATTTCCCATTGTCCTTATACGTGCATGATGCACATTCTTATCGCTAGATCATCTTGGAAGGCCACCTTAATCGTTGGAACACAGATTTAAACTGCACTTATCATATCCGAGGAGGAATTCCTCCTCGGACCACCCCCCCCTTCATTCATTACTTATGAGACTTTAAAAATGGGAAACCCTCATAATTATCTGTACTCCCTCAGACATTCCCCCGTCCTCGGATAAGGCCCATGGCCCAATATATGATTTTTGGGCCCTTTATCCCTACAATAGCCCCTCAAAACTCCGGTTTTTCCCTCTCATCCGAGAAGAAAAAGTGGGTTTTGACTTTTAAGAGACAAACCATTTATTCCTCTAGTTCGCACGTGTGAAACCCCCGTTTTGCGCATCCCATGATTGCTACTGACGCTTCGAAATCGCGAGGCGCCATTAATTACTCCGGGCGGCTTCTTGTTCCTCAGATCTAACGGTGAGACGCAGATCGAACGGCCAACCTTTCTCTTGGAATTTTGAGCGGGATAACTCCCACCCATTTTCACCCCTATAAAAAGCCTCGAGGGAGATCATTTTCCCCTTTACTTTACGAATTTTCAAATTCTTAGAGATTTCAAGCATTCCAACTCACCAAACTCCCTGCACTCCTGAGCTTCCGTAACTCATTTCCTTCAGAAATTTCCACAAGGCTTTCCTAAAGGTTTAGGATTTAACACATTCATTTACTCTTGTAAGTACCTATCTCTTCAAAACTTCTTTTTCTCCTCGGCCAACTTTCTCGGCCTTCCAGTTCTTAACTCCTTACTTACAAATTCCAGTCGCCTCTTCTTAGGTTGTCCATATGGGTAGGTTTGCGAGCCTAGTAGACACCCCGACCAAAATAGAAGCCTTTAAAGATATGTACCATATACCCCAGGAAGTTGGTTTACAGTACTGTTCTCCGGAACAAGTAGTGACCCATAGGGAAGAGGGGAAGTCATCATCCCTATGATAGGTTTCATAGAAGGGGGAATGACTCTCCCCATGGGTAGGATAACGCGAGATTACCTCCTTAACCATAGGTTATGCCCCATCAGTGCGCGCCCAACCTATTCAGGGTTTTGGGTAGCATTGATGCTCTCAACGAGCACTTGGGTCTGCGACTTACCTAGCACGATGTGGTCCACATGTACGGGTGCCACTCCTTGAAAAACGCGGGATATTACCTCAAATCCCGATCTGACATTGTCAGATTAGTGTCGTGTCTACCCAGATCCAACAAGGGTATGAAAGACGATTACCTTATAGCTTCGAGAGCGTGGCATAATGGCCTTCATTGCCTCCGAGAGGGAGAGCCAGGTAGGGTACCTTAGGGTTAGGATCCTTAGCAAGAGATTTAGACTTTTTAGCTCTGACCATGTTTTGTTCCTTTCGTTTCGCTTTCTTTCAATGTTGATTTTAATTTTCTAACCATGCTCTGCTTCTCGGCCATTTATGCAAATAAGAGACAAGTAGCTCATCGGCTCAGTTTGACCAATGTTGCCACACTCAATTACTTGCTAAGGTCGGAAATCTTCGTGAGCGAGGATAGACAGCTGCGCGCCGTCCACCTAATTCTGGACTTTCAGCCTATCTCGGAAACATTCCAGGAGATAGGTCACGCCATAAGGGCAGGTAATCCCAGATTGGCCCGGATTGACATGTCTCAGCTCGGTTTTCTGTCCCGAGACGATCTTCTACTGGTGGTGCACCCATACCAACAGAACCTTCCCCTGGTAGTACAACCATTCCAGCAGGTTCTACCTAAAGCAGCAGCAGGAGAAGAGATTGCCTCCTCAAACTCCTTGCTCGAAGAAGAAATTGACAAGTTTCGTTTTGAGGAAGGAGAGACTCAGGGAGTGCAGGTGATCCCTGTCTCGGAAACTAAGGACGAGCTCGATAGGCATTCTAGTGACCACGTCCCGATCCTTGTGACTTCCGGTCAAGAGACTACCTCCGAAGAAGAGGAGGACGAGATGGCTTTGAATAAGGGAAACAAAAGCTTAAAGGAGCTTATGGCTGCAAGGAACAAAGCGCCAACTCCGAAGGAAACCCCCAAGCCTCAAGTCCCGCCCACACTCCCCCTTCCTCCCCCAGTTCTCGCCGACCTCGGACACAAGACCAATCTAGATTGAGGAAGAAAAGGCCACTGCAGGAGCAGGAGGAACGAGAGGTGGCCCCTCATAAGGGGTCTAAGTAGTAGAAGGTGGCCAAGGACCCTCGTGATAAGAGGTCCACCTCAATGGACAGTTGGGAGGAGGAGAATAGGGCCAAGTTGCGCCTCCACGTAGCGCACCTGATCCCCTAGACTGGAGGTGGATGGCGCTGCCATCCCTTGGAATGCCTCTGTCAGGGACTTCCAAAGGGGGCGCGCTGGTTATATCGCCGAAGCCTTGGAGCAATCCTCTTCTTCTCCCCCGGGACATGGAGGGTTATAGGCGTTTCAAGCAAAACGACCTTTTCTTGTCCCTAAAGAGGGACCTTGCTATGGTAAGCATTCTATCATGCCCTTGAATTCAGATGCCAAGATGTATTTTCGTCTTCTCCCAACTTATGATTCATGTAATTCTTCCGTTGCTTTTGTGCATGTTACTCAACAAGTTTTCGTGGCCGAGGAGTGGGTCCGCGATGCCCGCAACGAGGCCAACGCTGAGGCCCTTAAGCAGGAGCAGGCAAAGTTGTCCGAGCAGCTGAAGGAAGCGGTCCAGGCTTGGAAAAGCACCGAGGTAGGTCTGAAGACCGCGGAGAGGCAGGCTGAGGACCAGCGCCAGAAGCTACACATGACGGAAATAGATTTGGCCACTAATAGGCAACTGGTCAGAGATCTGAAGGCCGAGTTACAACGGGTAAAGGAGGCAGCCCAGTTAGCCAAAGAGGCAGCCGAGGCTGAGAAACAGGCGTCCTACTTGCTCAGCGTAGAAAAAACGCAAGTTAGGCTCGCTGAGGAGCTTTCTGAGTCTATAGGGACTACTGCAACGTATCATGGGATAGGGCCCTTGACGTTACAGGCGTCCCAGCAGATTCGGAATGGAGGCAGCTTGGGAGTATCTATTACCACCCAGACATACGTGAGATCCCAAGTGTCGTCCCTTCTTCCTCTGCCCTTGCTCCAGAAGCCATTGAGCAGCAACTGACTACCCAAGCTGCTCTCCCTCCTTCTGACGGGGCTGAGGGGGCTAAGGACAAGGGCAAGGGGAAGAAAACCTCCTCAGAAGCTAAGGACGATGCCAAGGCTAAGGAAGCTGCAGTTAAAGCAAAGGAGGCAGAGGCCAGAACTGAAAAAGCTGATTCGAAGGCCAATGATGCTCTTACCTCTTAGCCGAGTCAGAAGGATAACCCCCTTGCTCCCCAGACTAAGGCTTAGCTCTTAGGATTCTTTTGTAATAGTTTTAGTTTTTTTTTTTTTTTTTTTTTTTTTTTTTTTTTTTTTTTTTTTAATGTAATGGCAGTTTGCCATCAATCATATTGTATCCCCACTTCTACTTAATGAAAATGTTTTTCCTTTTATCTCTTGTATTTCCACTTTGTATGCTTTGAAGTTTATTATCATTGCTAGCTACTCTACCTTCAACAACACCTTAATAATAGTGTATTGCTGTCAATCTAAGTAATTTGGTTAAGTATCATCAAAGAATAATTTACCCTATATTTGTACTGTGAGGTGTTTTTTCTGTAATGAGGACTAACCCAAATAATGACAAGTAATAAACTTATACTTGGACAGATAGTTATGGATTTTAGCTTCCTCAGAGCTATCAATCCGAGGAGCTTTATATAGGTTAGGGTTGGTTTAGACACTTATAAAAGATGTCATAGTGTCAATCTCCCCAAAGCATCTGGTTCGAGGACTTCAGGCATGACTATGGTTCAATTTAAACACTTGTAAAAGATGTCATTGTGCATTAATTTCCCCATAGCATCTAGTCCGAGGACTTCAGGCATGACTATGGTTCAATTTAAACACTTGTAAAAGATGTCATTAAGCGTTAATTTCCCCATAGCATCTGGTTCGAGAACTTCAGGTATGACTATGGTTCAATTTAAACACTTGTAAAAGAAAGAAAAATAGGAAGCGTAATGCCTTTATACAGCAAATGAACACACTTGACAAAGGAAACTTTCATTAATAATAGGCGAAAAGCACATTTTGGTCCCTACATTTTCAGGCGATTCCCATTTTAGTCCCTACATTTTATTTTTACCGCTTTTAGTCCCTATCCTGAAAAACGGTTCCCATTTTGGTCCCTGCCATTACATCATAAACGGATATTGCTGACGTGGAAAACGGCATTGATAAATAATAATATTTTAATGTCTACAGTAACCTACCTTGGCACTGTTAGTTACTCCCCGCCCTTAGTAGTCACGTGACCCTCCCTAACCCAAATAAAACCCCAAATCATGCCAAATAGAAATCCCTAACCCCCAAATTTCCTTAGCTCCTCGCTCATCAGTCACCACACAGATTGAAGTCCCTCACCAGTCACGAACTCAAAAACATCTTCAAATCAATTGCTCCTCCCTCACCACACAGCCGAAAACCATCTTCAAATCAACTGCTTTCCATGGATTCAAGCTCGATGTCATCGAGTGGAAGCTTGAGGAAAAGGGGCCCAACCCGATGCTTCTGCTCGGAGAAACCTGTTTTGGTCATTTCGTGGACACCTGACAACCCTGGAAGAAGGTTCTACGGGTGTCCAAATTACTGGGTAAGGTAGTAATTTTTTCTGTGTTTTTAAAATTTTTCTGGGTTTTTAAAATTTTTTAAAATCTGAATAATGGAAGCTGAATCATCACAACAATGGGAGAATAATTACAAAATAATTACAAAATATTTAACAAAACACAACATCTCAAAATTCTCAAATTCTTAAAACCCAACAGCTGAGATTCAAATGGCATTCATAACACAGAGAGAGAGAGAGACATAACGAGAGAGAGAGAGAGAGAGAGAGTTGGAGAGAAATAAAACCTTCGCAATCTGCTCAGCACAAACACTCTGAAGCTATCTGTGATTATGCTTGTCGATTTGTGGTTTTTTTGTGCAAATCTATGGTCTTGTGGTGATGAGCAACGGGTAAGGTAAGAGATTAGGGATTCCACAAATTTTCATGTGTGTTCAGGTGTGAATAGCGTGATTTGGGGTTTTATTTGGGTTAGGGAGGGTCACGTTCTGATAAAAAAAAAAAGGGAGGGTCACGTGAGGGACACGTGACTACTAAGGCGGGGAGTAACTAACAGTGCCAAGGTAGGTTACTGTAGACATTAAAATATTATTATTTATCAATGTTGTTTGCCACGTCAGCAATATCCGTTTATGATGTAACGGCAGGGACCAAAATGGGAACCGTTTTTCAGGATAGGGACTAAAAGCGGTAAAAATAAAATGTAGGGACTAAAATGAGAATCGCCTGAAAATGTAAGGACCAAAATGTGCTTTTCGCCTTAATAATAATACATTTTCAGGTTGTTTACATTCCACAGGCGTGGTATTACATGTTCATCCAGGTCTTCAAGAAAGTATGCTCCTATACCAGCCATTGCGATGATGCGATATGGCCCTTCCCAGTTGGGTCCCAGCTTTCCCCATACTGGGTTCTTTGTAGTGCCCAGAACTTTTCTCAACACCAAATCGCCAGGTGCTAATAGTCTCAACTTCACATTAGCGTCGTAACCCTGCTTGAGCTTGTGTTGGTAATATACCAGTTGGACCACTGCCTTTTCCCTTCTCTCATCAATCAAGTCTAAGCCCTTCTCTAGTAGTCTGTTGTTATTGTTCGAATCGAAAGAACTTGTTCTCAGCGTCGGGAAGCCAGTCTCTCGAGGGATAATAGCTTTGGCTCCATAAGTCATGAAGAAGGGGGTTTCCCCGGTGGATCTGCAAGGTGTGGTTCAGTATGTCCAGAGGACGTGCGGCAGCTCTTCCACCCATTTTCCCTTCGCATCATCCAACCTCTTCTTGAGTCCATTCACTATGACCTTGTTAACAGCCTCGACTTGTCCATTCCCTTAGGGATAAGCTGGGGTTGAGTATCTGTTCTTAATTCCCAAGTCACAGCAGTATCTTCTAAAGGATTTGCTGTCAAACTGAAGGCCGTTGTCCGAGATGAGGGTACGAGGGACTCCAAATCGTGTGACAATATTTTTCCATACAAACTTCTTGGCATCTACATCTCTGATGTTTGCTAGAGGCTCGGCTTCGACCCACTTAGTAAAGTAGTCTGTGGCGACCAGCAGGTATCTCTTATTTCCTGCTGCCTTGAGGAAAGGGCCCACAATGTCTAAGCCCCATTGAGTGAATGGCCATGGGCTGGATAGTGGATTAAGGACTCCCCCCAGTTGGTGTATGTTTGGTGCGAATCTCTAGCACTGGTCGCACTTCTTTACGTATTCTTGTACTTCCCTCTGCATATTTGGCCACCAATAGCCTTGATTGATGACTCTGTGCGCCAAGGATCTGCCTCTAGTGTGGCTTCCACAAATTCCCTCATGCAACTCCTCAAGGAGTAATTATGTTGCCTCAGGGTGTATGCATAGCAAATACGGCCCAGAAAATGAGCGTTTGTACAACTTTTGGTCCTCGGACAGCCAGAACCGAGGAGCTTTTCTACGTACTTTGTCTGCTTCTGATTTCTCCTCAGGTAGAGTGTCCTCTTTTAAGAACAACACTATGGGGTCCATCCAGCTAGGTCCCACCCTAACTTGATGGACGTGAACCACCTCTTTGTTCAATTTCGTGGGTTTGCATAGGTCTTCTACAAGGATGACCCGAGGTAAGCTATGCACCGAGGAGGTTGCGAGTGTGGCTAAGGAATCGGCATGCGCGTTTTCGCTTCTAGGGATGTGCAACAGGTTGAAAGATTCGAATTCTGATTGTAGGTGCCTAACTTGACATAAGTATCCTTGCGTTCTTTGATCTCTCGCTTCAAATTCTTCTTTGACTTATCCGACGACCAATCTGGAGTCTGAGAACATATCTATGGCCTTTCCGCCTATTTTTCGCACCATGGCCATTCCCATCAGCAAAGCCTCATATTCAGCTTCGTTGTTGGTGGCCGAGAATCCCAATCTTAACGATTTCTTGATAATGATCCCTTCGGGTGATACTAGTACTAACCCCACTCTGGAACCCTTCTGATTTGCTACACCATCAACGTATACTTTCCAAGATGGGGGGGCCTGCTGGGAGATCGTGCCAACCGACTTTCCATCCACGTGTTGTGTTCCCGTTTCTTCTTCCAACGGGGATTCAGCAAACTCCGCTACCAGATCCGCAAGGACTTGACCCTTGACAGAAGTGCGAGGCATGTATTTGATGTCGAAAGCCCCTAGGACCGTGGCCCATTTAGCAATCTTCCCTGTGTAATCAGCACTCCGGAGCAAAGCTCTGAGTGGAAGCTGAGTTAGGACAATAATTGTATGTGCCTGAAAGTAGTGGGGAAGTTTGCGTGTGGCATGTTCCACTGCCAGAATAGCTTTTTCCAGCGGCAAATAGCTGATTTCGGCCTCATGTAGTGACCTGCTCGCATAATAAACTGGTCTTTGGGTGCCGCTATCAACTTGTATCAAGACCAAACTTATGGCATGAGGGGCCACAGCAATATAAGCGTAAAGGACTTCATCAACCTCAGGGCTGGACATGATAGGAGGCCGAGAGAGATAATCCTTAAGCTGTTGGAAGGCCAAGGCACACTCCTCAGTCCACTCGAACCCCTTCCATTTGTTCATCAGTAGGAAGAAAGGTCGGCACCTATCCGCTGACCGAGAGATATACCGGTTCAAGGCAGGAGTCATTCGGTCAGTTTCTGGACTTCCATGGGATTCCGAGGCGGTTGTAAACTGTTGATCGCTTTAATCTGGTCGGGGTTAACTTCAATTCCCCTATGGGTTACCATGTAACCTAGAAGCGTTGAGGCGCAACTTATGTTTCCTCAGAATCTCGAATATGTTCCCGAGGTCTCCTAGGTGTTCGAACACTACCTTGCTCTTTACCACCATGTCGTCTATATAGACCTCAATGCTCTTGCCCAGTTGCACTTCAAACATCCTGGTCATCATCCTTTGATAGGTAGACCCTCATTCTTCAAACCAAAGGGCATCACTTTGTAGTGGTAGTTTCCGGTGGGAGTGACGAAAGCTGTCTTCTCTTGATCACTCAGGGCTAGTGGTATTTGGTGATATCCCTGAAAGGCGTCTAAGAAGCTCATCCGAGGATGGCCTACGGTTGCGTCCACCAGCTGGTCTATTTTAGGCATAGGGAAAGGATCCTTTGGGCAAGCCCTATTCAGATTTGTGAAGTTCACACACACTTGCCATTTCCCACTCTTCTTCTTCACCACCACAGTATTGGCTAGCCACTCAGGGTAAAATACCTCCTTGATAGCCCCCGCCTATCTCAGTTTCCTCACCTAATCTCTGACAGCATCAGAGTGTTCCCTGGATGAGCGCCGAGGAGGTTGCCTCTTGGGAGTAGTAGACGGATTAACATTCAGGTGGTGACAGATGAAGTTCGAATCCACCCCCGGGGCTTCGTAAGCACTCCATGCGAAGACATCAATGTTTTTTCTACGAAACTCTACCAGCTCTTCTTTCTCTAGAGGAGGTAGCTGAACCCCAATCTGAAAGAATTTCTCCGGATCGTCACCAATAGAAACCTTTACCAAACTCTCACATCTCGCCTCCTCGGCCGATCCATCGACAGGCAACGCTGGAGCTTTTAATTGCTATAAGCCCCCTTCGGGATGAGCCGAGAGCTCGGCCTCGAGTTGATGCCAGATGGCAGCTACTAGGCATTGCCTAGTCACAGATTGATTTCCCAGGATCTCCTTAACCTGGCCCCCAGATGGGTATTTCACCTTCTGGTGCAGAGTAGAAGAAACAACTCCTAGGATATGAAACCAAGGTCTGGCCACAATGGCTGTGTAGGGTGAATAAGCATCTACCACGATGAAGTCTACCTCCACTGCTTCTGAACCAGTCTGCATGGGCAGTCTAATTTGGCCCTTCGGGGTGACGACCTTCCCATCAAAACTTACCAGGGGTGAGCTGTAGGGTGTTAGATCCTCGGGTTTCAAGTTTAGCCCCTTATACAGGTCAGGGTACATTATCTCGACACCATTGCCCTGGTCCACCATCACCCTCTTCACATCATATCCCCCAATCCTGAGGGTAACCACCAAAGCATCATCGTAGGGTTGAATGGTCCCGATTTTATCCTCGTCCGAGAAGCCCAAAACTAGTTGGATTTCTAGCCTAGCCTTCTTTGGCTCTCGATTAGCGTCCTCGATGGATAGCTGAGCCACAGATATCACTCTAGAAGGGCAGGACCCAGTTCTCCCTGGAGCAGCGAAGATGATATTTATCTTTCCCAATGGAGGTCTTGAAGGATCATCTCTCCGGGATTCTGAGTTTGTCTGGCCCCCCTGACCACTGGAGTGGTGCAAGAGTTGCTTTAGCTTTCCTTCACAGACGAGCTGGTCCAGGTGGTCCCACAGACTTCTACAATCTTTTGTGATGTGTCCATGGTCTTGGTGGTATTGGTGGTATTGGCAATAAAGGTTATGGTTGCGCCTTGTGGGGTTTCCCACCAGTTTATTTGGTCATTTAAAGAATGGCTCATTCCTAATCTTCCCAGAACTTGATGCACTGGCTCTCGGAACACAGCATTGACCGCCTGAGGGTTGGCAGATCCTGACTGCCCAGCAAAATCCCTCCATGGCCGATTGTTATTGTATCTGTCGACCTGAAATCCCTCCTCTCTTGAGGGATAACTTTCTCCTTTCCTTTCCCTTGCTGCTGGTCCTCCTCTACCCTTTAATACTTATCGATCCAGTCCATGAGTTGGCGTACACTGGTGACAGGTTTGCCAGTCAAAGATTTCCTCAAACCGTGCTCGGATGGGAGGCCAAGCTTGAAGGTACTGATGGCCACATCATCAAAGTCACCATCTATTTCGTTGAACATCTCCCAATATCTATCTGAATACATTTTCAGGGTTTCTCCCTTTCGCATGCTCAATGACAGTAGGGAAGCCAAAGGCTGAGGAACCCTATTGCAGGTGATGAAGCGGGAGCAAAATGCCTGGGTGAGCTCCTTAAAGGAACTTATGGAATCTGCCTTCAGGCTATCGAAGCATCTCATCGCAATGGGTCCCAGACTGGATGGGAAAACCTTGCACATCAAGGCTTCGTCTTTGGAGTGGACAGCCATTCTTCGATTAAAATGGCTTACATGCTCTACGGGTCTGTTCTACCATTGTACATGGTGAAAGCAGGCTAAGTTAATCGTCGAGGGAGTTTAGCCCCCTCGATTTTGCGCGTGAAGGGTGACTTGGAGATTTAGTCCAAGGCCCTGCTCACAGCGTCATTTCCCACGCCCCTATGAGGCGGGCTTCTAACCCTCCATTCACGATGGTGTTCCTTTTCATAGAAGAAAGGCTCGTTGGGCGGGGTTCGAGACCTTCGCCTGTAACTGATGTCCCTTCCGTCGTCAGAAGAAACATCAGAGTTAGAGGGAGTTCGCCTTCATCGTGCATGGCGCAGTTCCCTCTTTAACTAGTCAATTTCCAACTGCATGGGTCTGTTATGCTGGTCCTAAGAGACGTGACTTCTAACTCGAGTATGGCTTTTGCTTGTATGCGTAGTGTGCACGCTGCCTTCTCAGTCTCCTCTACGCTTAAGGTTGGCGAGAGGGTTTCCTCGTTAGGATGCCACGGATTCCGCCTGGTGTGGACCTGAACCTACCATAGCTGACCGTTGCGCTCACTATCACACAAGTTCTTCCCACAGACAGCGCCAATTGTAGGGACACGATTTGCAACCCAAGCCCAAGATGTATGGGATCTTGGCCCAATGAGTCCAATACAATAAATTTGTAGAGAGTGGGTCAAAGAACGAGGCCTTAGTGAATTTAACAACGGCTAGTATGGATGCAAAAGACGATCAAGTAAGAGCAAAGCACATAAGACTGAATAAATTCTCTATCCGAGGAGACTAATCTTAATATAAATTGATAGAACCGATTACCAGTGCAGCTGTGATTGCTATTGTGTTCTTTTCCTATCCTTCTTTTGCCCCTTCCTTCTAGGGTCTTTTACATTATATATTCCCTTCCCGGCGATCTTGGCTCTCCACTTGTCAATCGTCCAAGCCACTACTCGAGTGCCCGTCCCATCAGACACCCCTTCCGACTCTCTGTAAGTCACAGTAGCCAAGGAAACACTGTTCAGGGGTCTTCTCCACATAAATGCGGCCAGAAAAGTAGTTGCAGTGCATTTAATGCGGTGGTAGCAGCTTTTCCTTAGATATTTCTGAGTTTCCATCGTCCTTATACGTGCACAATGCACGTTCTTATCGCTGGATCATCTTGGAAGGCCACCTTAATCGTTGGAACACAGATTTAAACTGCACTCATCATATCCGAGGAGGAATTCCTCCTCAGATCACTCCCCCTTCATTCATTACTTATGAGACTTTAAAAATGGGAACCCCTCATAATTATCTGTACCCCCTCGGACATTCCCCCGTCCTCGGATAAGGCCCATGGCCCAATATATGATTTTTGGGGCCTTTATCCCTACATGTACTCTATACAATAGCTAAATCATACTAATCTAAATATGATTTATTGAAGGAAAACCAATAAAAAATCATAGGTTTATAGATTAGAAAATAATTCCTAATTTTAGTATAAAATTTTACCCAAATCTATTATATGTGATATTTTATTAATACGGTGTGAACAAATATAATTTGCTCTAATAGGTTTTGCTATATCTATGCCGTAAAGTAAGGACGGCAATGAGAATTATTTTCTTACAACAAAGCTCACGTTTAATTTCAACAATTAAACAATTGGTGTCATTCTGAGAAAAGATTCACCGTCATTGTTGAAGTTCAGTCGGTAAAATCAGTTTCCAAAACTCCATTAAAAAGTGGTCCTCCTCCGACTGTGATGACTCAATTGATAGGTTATATATATTTGCAACCACACTTAGAAAATAAAATCATACGAGAAGCTGCTAATTTGAGTTTTCTTTCTTGGAGTTTGAAGGGAAAAAAACAAGAATCACAAATTAATGTAGGAGTTTGCTAAATAAATTTCTTTTAGAATGTCTATTGGATAATATGTATAGGTCGTGGGATTATCCTGTTATGTTATGTTATATATAAATAAGTTGATTTCAATGTTGACCTTTACACCAGAGTTTGGAAGCTCTATAACTCAGTTATCTATCTTGTTGCTTTGGTATCTATTCCGCTACCATATACTATTAAGGCCAAAATATCATTTAGGAGTCACTATCAATTTGGTCATTACCATCAATTCATTAGTGGAAGTTGATAGCAAGTTAAAAATAACAGAGGCCAAATTAACTACTATCAAAATGTAAAGACCAAATTGATAGTAACTCTAAAATGTAGGGACCAAAATGGTATTTCTAGCTACTATTATCAATTAAATTTAGGTACTATGTTGGGGTGGTAGCCAATAAAGGATTAAAGAATGTCTTAGGGATACATAGAAAACAAACTAATAGTGGTTTAATGTGATGATGTTTACTTGGGCATTCCATGAACACATGCTACTGAATTCAACCTTCCAAAAGCAATTTTGTAGGTTAAAAAGCAAAATCGACGTTGTGAATTCGAAACTTCTTATTTTTTAATAAGTTTAAAATTTAACACACCAATAGTTAGGTCACTGGCAGCTCTACTTGTATGTGAGGGTGGTCCTAGGACCACCCTCACTTGTCAAAAAGAAAATTTATACATGCAAAAAAAAATTTATATAAATAATTACTTTAAACTAATATGTTCTGTGACCATCATCATGACTTGAAAAAAAATGTATATATATATACACTTTTAAAAAATATATTATATACTAAATTAACCTATTTTGACCACCCTAATAAAAATGTTGAACACCTTTACTTGAGAATCATAAGAATTTGAGTTCAATAAATATAAGAGTAATGCTTCATCCACAACATTTTCACAATAAATCTTATATGGTAAGTTGTTACTAATTCTAATTCAAGTTCAATATTGACATGTTTTACCTACCAATAACAGGCTAACAACTTGTTGCATAAGATTTGTTATGAAATTGTTGTGGTCACTTTTTTACTCTTATATCAGCATTTTCAATTTGCACTTTATCTTTTATTAGTCTTTTTTTTTTTCTTATTCTCTTTGTTAGTACAAAAAAAAATTGTAATATTTCATGTATTTGCGTGTTTTTTTTTTTTTTTTGTGACATTGATATATTTAAATTGTCTCTTTATTAAATTTTGTATAATTTAAGTTTCTTAGTGATCACCCTAAAAAAAATTTCTAGAGCCACCACTGAGTTAGGTAGTGTACATAACACCACTAAGGCATGGGAGAATGCGTATATGGTTAAATCTGGACTCTACACGTTGAGTGGTTGTGAGCAAAGGGAGAGGAAGCATTGGCTAAGGGATATTGTCTTGGTCCGTGCTAAAGGCGTGACTGCCTTGGAAATGAAGTAAGATTTACACTTGACATGGTACTCAAGCACTCACAAAAATGGAGATAGTGACTTTCTAAAGTCAGAAACTATGATGACACCCCTTATTGGTTGAATGCATAATGAGTCACCTTAGGAACACGTGTACCAATCACAGTACTCCTGATATCCCTCTCAATGTCCAAGACTTGTCTCCCAAGCAGTGGCAAAGCTACCTACCTACGGGTCCCAGTGCCACGTTGGCGCAGTTCTTATCTCTTAGTCAGCAGATAATATCACAGCTGTGAAAAGATCTAAAAGAGAGAATATGATGACTTGACACCTGTCCTTGTATTCAGCCATGTTCCTTAGAGTATAAAAGGAACATGTAGCTGTGCTATTAGGGCAAGAACCCAACTAGATATTTTGAGATGAAAGTGAGAGTTTGTAGGAAAGAAAGACAACTTCATTGTAAATTGATCTCTTTTCCATACGTAATACAAGCTGAGCCGAGCAAGAATGTTATGTTCTTGCTCAAATCGTGGTTTTTTATTACTTCTCTAGGGCTTTTCACGTACATCCTGTGTTGTTTTGATAATCAGCTTCTTCTTCTTCTTGTTTAAATATGCGTCTTTTTTAGCTCCTACCATCACTTTCTTTATTTCCTGTTTGAGTGTCATGTCAAAGCTTGTATCTTGTCAAGCTTTCTCATGTAGATGTACTGTTAAATAACTTATTTCACTCCCATAAATAAGCTCAAATCTAACTTGCATGTACAAATAGCATACAATCATTTAATCACTTAGCTTTTTTCACTATTTCAACATTTTTATTGTCATGTGCAATTTTATCCTGTTCCACAAATTCAATTTAAAATTTAGCATCTATCGCTTAATTTTGAATTTTGAAGAAATACCTTAGCAATTTGGTTAATTAATTTTTATTTTTGATTATAAAATGTATGCTATGCGGAATGTAGGAACTGGTTCTTATAATTTTTTTACTTGAATTTTATTGGAAATTAATGTTGGAATGGTTTTCGGTTTGAGAAATGCTATATCCACAACATGTTCACAACAAATCCTATGTGACAGGTTGTTACGGGTTGTTATTAGTAGGGTAGAAAAGTAATTTTAGTGGTAGGTTCAAATTAGAACCAGTAATAACTAACCACCTATGATTTGTTGTGAAAATATTGTGAAAATGTTGTGGACGTAACACCTCTCTTTCGATTTGAATTATTTTTGGATAAAGGCTATAGCAACAAGTCATCTTAATGAAGTTTACCGTTGATAAAGACTTTAAGTTGGTTCAAGAAGCAATTAGCAAAGACAAAGTACTAGTTGACAGTTAACAAAAAAAATGGTACTAGTTGGCAAAGACAAGGGTCTTTCCTATTGGGAGAGGGGATGTAGAGCGTGAAACGAAGAGAGAAAAATAGATTTTTGATTGAGAGGTAGTGCAAGGAGAGACACAACAAGGCTTGGATTTTGATGACAGGATTTTTTGTAAAGCGCACAAATCAAGGAGAATTTGTGAGGCTTTATTTGATGTTGAAAAGTGAAGGAAGACAGAGAAAAAGCATCCAAGGAGAGTTGCAAGAGAGCAGTCAAGGGTGTGCCGCATAAAGAGAATTAGTGTGGGTACCGCATAGAGTGAGAGATAGCCAAGGAGAGCTACGTGCCAAAGAAAGAAGAGCGACATAGAGAGAAAGACAGCCAAGAGAGGGAACTGTGCATGAAGAAGAAAATAGGAATGAGAGAACAAAATGTTGCCACCTTTAAGATAAATAATTAGTGCGTGAGAGAACAAAGAAAACAATGAGATTTTTTTTAGCCATGAGACATACATGAAGATTTATTATTGTTTTTGATGAATCTTAAGTTAGTCATAAACTTGAGTATTATTGTAATTTATTTGATAATAGTGAATTGAATCGGAGTTTGTCTTGTGATTTATCTCTTCAAGGAAAAATGGTTTTCCATGTAAATATTTGTGTTATTGTATGTGATTACTATTTTGGATTGATAATTTTGGTTATAATATTATTTAGGACCCTTGTGGTATCACTTGTTTGGTTGCGAAAAAAAAAATGAAAATATGTGAAAGAAAACTAGAGTTTTTAGGGGAGGGGATATTGGCAAGAGGAATGGATGGGAGTGTCATGAATTACGATGGTTTTTGGAGATCATTTAGGCAGTTTGATTGGGAGAATGGAAAAGTAGGAGAATAGAAAATTAGGATAGAGGATAGAAAAGATTTTAATTTCTCTCGTTTGTGTTTTGGTTGGAGGGGTGGAAAAGTAAAAGGATGAAAAAAAAATTTGTTTGGTTGAGAAGAAAAATGAGATGGTAGAAAATAGAGTTTGTGAAAATTTACCAATATACCCTAATACATAATTTTTTTTTTTTTTTTTTTTTTTTAAAGCTAGAAGTAATTACTTTTTTTTATTAATAATAATAAAAAAAAAACTTATGCACAGATTGAAGAAAAGTGACCCACCTGACCAAATAAAAAAATGCACAAACAAGTTAACCCCCCCCCCCCCCCCCCCACAAAAAAAAAAAAAAAAAAACTCCCACCAAGCCAAATGAAAAAAAAAAAACACCCACCTTACCAAATGAAAAAAACGCACACACAAAGTAAAAAATAAATAAATAAATAATAAAAAATAAAAAAAGCCACCCACGCACTATTCTAGATTGGTTTTGCTCAAGATATTTTTTTGCAGATCTGGCCACCTGAGCTCTAAATCAGCCACCGGAGAGGACGATGACAGGTGGACTCGGCATTAAACTCGTTTTGACTCACTGTGACTCGTCCTTGACTCCACTGAAGCTTCTAAGGGAATTTGTGTCTTTCTATTTTTGCTCCCATTTTCACCTACCTTTTCTCTCTGTTTTCGAGAGATTGCAATTTGGTGGAACTGGAGAGAAAATGTTCATCCCCACTAAAATCTCTCTCATTTTCTCTCCTAACCAAACACCTCAATAAATTTCTTTCCCTCCCATTTTCTCTCTTTTTCTTTCCATCCACTCTAAAATCTATCCAGCCAAACATACCCTTAAGGTGGCCAACCTTGGGTTTTGGTCATGGGTAAAAACCCATTCATGACCATAATGTATGGTATGTGATCAAGGTGAAAGCAGGTTGAAAATTCTTTTGCCAAGTTGGTCGCATCAATGTACATGACCTTTTATTGGGTATGTGAATTATGACTTTTGCTTCTTGAACATTTAAGATTGAAAGTAAGGGTGTCCAAGGGTCGGGTTTGTGCCCAACCCAGGACCGACCCGACAAATTAGAGCTATCGCCGACCGATGAGGGAGTCAGATTGGAGCGTCAGATTTGAGTCAAATAGCGGTTGATTCGGTTGAAACTATCCACGGCGGAGAAAGCCAGCCAAAACAATGCTAATCAGGTAAAATCTCGCCAAATCCAATGGAGATCTCGCTAGATCCTATGAGATTTCCACTAGATCTGGTTGAGATATCACTAGATTCAGTGAGATCTCCCCAAATCCAGCATAAATATTGTCGAAACTAAAGTATTTTGACCAAAAACTCACCGGAAAAAGCTTGGATCGCCAAATTTAGGTAAGTTTCACAATTGGGTCAGTTAAGGCAAGTTTTAGAGTAGAGAACTTGCCAACCGACCCGCCGAAGTTGGTTTCTGAGATCCATAACCCACCGCAGACCGTCGGAACTCTCAGGTCAGTCACGGGTTGGTCGGTTCCGGTGGGTGGGTCGAGTCTGGGTTGTGGGTGGACACCCCTAATTGAAAGACTTACTAGAAATATGACCATAGACCAATTCCAAATCCGAAGTATACGTTTATCAGCATTAGCTTATAGACCGATTCTTCATGCTAGTATAGGTTAATGAGCCTTAGAAATGTTAAAAGGAGGCCAATTCTCTACTATTGGGTCTTGAACATATACTCTTTGACTGGAATTCAAAATCCTCTTGGACTAGCCTTAATCCATAAAGCTATTCCATGGTTTTTGATAATGGTCTTAATGCATAAAAGCTATTATTCACGGGTAAGGCTTGGCTTGACTCTACTGTCCAATTGCACTAGACCTGTTGAAATGATGGCATGTGGCTAAAAGTAGACACATGTCACCATCTCAACGAATAACCCAAGTCCATTATTCACATCAATCACATACCGCTTCACACAAATAAAAAGGCAATTGAAATTTTAACTTGAAAAAATTGTGACTTCAATTCACAGTTTTAATTACCTTTTCATGTGTGTGTAAATATGTGTAATAAATTTTATTCTTCCAGTAATTAAGCGAGGACAAATTTGCTTAAGTAAAGAAATCATAAGGCTACAAAAGAAAATTCACATGCCTCTTTATATTTGTAGTTATTTTGGCATTATCCTATCTATTGCCTAAAAGAGAAAACCTAAAAATCCTTTGGACTGTCCCAATGCTGAATTATATTTTTCACAAAATTTCACATTCATCATCAATAGTTTGTCCACAAGGTAACCGGATTATTGGATTGCGTAGCTAATTTTGATTTTAAAAGTGAAAGTCAAACTCTACTGTGGCGCGAGTTGTTTGCACTTTCCACTGCTATTTTACACTTTGGATTTAGATTAGTTTAGCTTAAATTTTGATTTTATTGTTTTTTCTTTTTGATCGTGAATTTTTTTTATTAAATTGCTGAGATGGCATTTTTAAAAACCATTTTATATGTCACGTAAGCTTCAAGTGTGTCGATAATGCACACCGTTAGCTATATAAGCATTTTCTGTTAGTGAGTTAAATGTAGAGACCAAATTGACTGCAACTTAAAAATAACATGAACTAAATTAACTGCTGTCAAAATGTAAGGACCAAATTAATTATAAACCCTAAATGTAAGTATCAAAATAATGTTTTCGCCAAATTAATGCTAAATTAAGAGTAAGCACTGATTTCATGCTTTTAGTAATACTTTTTTTTTTTTTTTTTTTTTATTTGTTGAGAAAACCGATCAAACCAAATATATTAATTCAACAGATGAAGTCTGTCATGAGTAACGAAAGGAGAGACATTCTCAGGGATGTCCTCAATACAAACCAGAGGAGCGAACAAAAATTTAGAGTTTTTAGCTAACTTAACAGCAACTCTATTACAATCTCGACGGACATAAGAGAAAAACCAATTTCGAAACTTCGAGGAAGCAGCGCGAGAGTCATCCACCAGATGGCCAAAGTGTGAAAAACAGATGCCATCCGAATTAAGCTTCTTGTCTTGATCAAGACCTCAGAATCACCTTCAACGACTACCTCCTACAGTCCTAGTTCAATGGCAAACGTAATAGCTCTCCGACAAGCAAGAGCTTCAACATCCTCCACTGAGGGAGGGAGAGGAATTTTCTCGGACAAAGCACCAATAACCAAGCCTTGTGAATCTCTAATGACAACCCCAATCCCTGCCTTGGAACAATCCTAGAACAGGGCACCATCAAAGTTCACTTTATAAAAAGGTGGCTGGGGCGAGAGATAACAGCTGGTTGAGCCATGAACTCAGCAGCCAAATGAAATTCATGCCGTCTTGCTAACGAATCAGAGTAAATCTGGGAGTAAGGGAGCGAGGCTTGCTTCAAACTGACTGCATTACGCTTAAACCATATATAGAAAAATAGGTCTTTAAAGCTTGCAAAACGGTCACTGATGTGTGGGCCGCAGAAGCCATCTTCCCACCAGATTTCCTTAACCCATTGACAGCCACAAATTGCGTGAACAGTTTCTTCCCTCTCCTCTTCACATGCTTTTAGTAATACGATAGAGTCGATAAGCATGTGCTTTTTCTCTGGAGTTTGCTTAGATTTCAGAATAATCTGATTGCACCCCACGTACTAAACTGTAAAACCATTGCTCCAATAACCTCTTCATTATGTTCTTATGGTTAAAAACATTAATTTCAATTAAAAGTTCTTTAGCTCGTACTGCAGATTAAAATATATTCTGTGCCGTAACAGACGGACACAATTGCCATATCACTGTCTCTATGTCACTGTGTGTGTGTATGCATGCATGAGCATGCTTGTGTACGTTTCCTTTTTCCTTTTCGGGCGTGGATGGGATCTAATAATGAGCCTTTTAGGTTTTAGCGAATTTGCCTACACATGACCCTGGCTTACACCCCTCCCATAAGCTATGCATAATTCTAAAACACATATGCGAATAGACAGATTTGTAATGTTTGTAAATACATCTTGGCATAAAGAACATATCTGATTCTACTCATTTTAGAGCAAAATGAGTGTCTATGCCCATGGCTGAAAATTTTTCTTCAACGTGTAGTTAAATTCATTTAATTGGTTCAAATATGTTAGTTGATATCATTAGCAAAAGGAGAGGGAACGAGACTTCGAAGGACTCATTGGTAAACTGGAAAATTCATTTAGAGTGATACGATATGAGATTTTGTGTGTGTTTGTGACTTACATGTAACTCCAGCAGAATGAAATGTAACATGTATGGAATAAATCCAGACAAGTTTGCTCCTGAGGTTATTGATTATGTATTCTGGATATCAATGGCAACCATTTCATGGTTTTCAGTGACTAAGCCGGACAAATTGTCTCAGTATAAAAGATCATAAGGCTACATCAGAAACTTCATATGCCTCTTCATATTTGTCGCTATCTTGGCAGTTTAAGCTCTGTTTAACCAAAAACAAAACCTTAAATGCCTCAGAACTGTCTTGATGTTGGATTATACTTTTCACAGGATTTCACATCGATCCTTCACCAATGGTTAGTCCACAAGACAAATACTGAGAAGAAAATGAAACGTTAGGTAAAGCAGGGTTCAAAAATATTTAAAAGCTGCATTAACAACCACCTTACAAATCATATTTCAGATTGCACTTATTATCTCAAATTTTAGATCAAAGTCCTGCACTAACACAAATAACTCAAGAGAGAATCAAGTTATTTGCGTCCTAGAGGATTGATGGCAGGAGCTGCCATTCCATCCAAGTTACTATGACACCTTGAGAATTGGTTGTGGCAGGTATGTATAAAGCCCATTTTATAACATCAAAATAAAATTTGGACGGTTACCAATAGTTGTGGCAAACTCACTTCCCTTGCGCAAATCCTATTCTCATGGATAGGCTTCCATTTCATGATAAAAGTCTGCATAGAGTACGAAATTTATAAGTTCTTATTTTAACTCCAAAAGCAAAAGGAAGTTCTCAACAAGGTACATATGCTATGAGCATTTTAACTCAAGAACCAGGGCAATCCATCAATGACTACTATGATCAGCTTCGCTTCATTTGGGACCAAATTGACCTTTCTGATCCAACTTGGGCATGCTCAAAGGATGCTCAGCAATATGCTTCCATTAGAGATGAATTTCGTCTCTATGAATTCCTGATGTCACTTCATAAGGACTTTGAACCCATTCGAGATCAGCTTCTAAATCGCAGTCCTACTCCCTCTCTTGATACTGCTGTGAACGAGTTGGTTAGAGAAGAAGCTCGTCTTGCAACCCTTCAAGCTCAGAATAAGTTCAATGTTTTGGCTATTACTCATTCTGCTCCACTCATAGAGCAACCTCAGCAATCAGGTGATTCCTTTGGCTCTAGCAATCGTCGTAAGCAGACTAACAAAAAGTTCTGCAATTATTGCAAGCGTCCTGGCCACACCATTGAGACTTGTTACCGTCGCAACAAATCTACTGCTGCTGTTGCTAACACTGAGCCTACTCCGCCGATGGCTTCCATTTCAGCTGAGTCCCAATCTTCTAGATCCACTATCAACCTTTCCCCCACTGAACTACAAGAGATCATAGCTCAGGCTGTTCGTATGGCTGGTAATGCATCTCTTTCCACTGCTCTCTCAGTTCTACCTGGTAAGTCTCAAACTTGGCTTTTTGATTCTGCCTGTTGCAATCACATGACACCTCACTCGTCCTTATTCTCCAAACTTGACCCCGCACCACATCCTCTAAATATTCATATAACTGATGGTTCCACCATGCATGGGAATAGTCTAGGTTTTGTTTCGACCTCTAACCTCTCTGTTCCTGGAGTCTTCCATATACCTGACCTATCCTATAATTTGTGCTCTATGGGACAATTAGCTGAACTAGGTTATCGCCTTATTTTTTACTATTCTGGGTGTATTGTGCAGGATCCGAGGACGGGGCAGGAGCTTGGGACCGGTCCTAGAGTTGGGCGTATGTTTCCCGTGGACAATCTTCATCTTCCACCTGTTGCTCCTGTTTCTGTTGCTGCTGCAGCTGCTGCAGTTTCTTCCTTACCATCTCTCGCACTTTGGCATTCTCGTCTTGGTCATGCACCATCTTCTCGGGTACAACAGTTAGTTTCTAAGGGTCTGTTGGGTTCTGTGTCCAAAGACAATTTTGATTGTACTTCATGTCAGTTAGGAAAACAGCCAGCTTTACCTTTCAATAACAGTGAATCTATTTCTAATAGTATTTTTGAGTTAATTCATTCTGATGTTTGGGGACCTTTTCCTGTTGCTAGTATTGGTGGATTTCGATATTTTGTTGTTTTTATTGATGATTATTCTCGTTATAGTTGGATCTTTCCTATGAAATCTCGTTCTGAAATATTACCAATATACAGCAACTTTGCAAAAATGGTTGAAACACAATTCTCCAAACGTATCAAAACTTTTCGATCTGATAATACTCTTGAATATACTCAATATGCATTTCAAGCTCTGTTACATTCCTATGGCACTGTACATCATCTAACTTGTCTAGGTACCTCTCAGCAAAATGGTCGAGTCGAAAGAAAACTTCGTCATATTCTTGACACTGTTCGTGCTCTCCTTCTTTCTGCCAAAATTCCTGCCCCATTTTGGGGTGAAGCTGCTCTTCATGCTATTCATGCGATTAATCGCATTCCAAGCATTGTCATCCATAATCAGACTCCGTATGAGCGTCTGTTTGGGTCACCCCCTAACTATCGTCACCTTCGCTCCTTTGGATCTGCCTGTTTCGTTCTTCTTCAACCCCATGAGCACAACAAACTTGAGCCTCGATTGAGACTTTGTTGTTTCCTTAGCTATAGTGAAACTCAAAAAGGGTATAGGTGTTATGATCCTGTCTCTCATCGTCTTCGTGTTTCTCTTAATGTTGTCTTTTGGGAACACCGATTGTTTGTTGAACTTTCTCACTTTCGTACTTCCCTGACTACCTCCTCTGTTTCAAAAATCTTTCTAGATGAGTCTCTTGTTCCTTCTACAAATACTTTTGATCCTCCTTTGGACTTCTCCCCAGATATTTTTTATGCTTCTCCTAGACAGGTTGAAGATGAACAGGTTAATGACGAACTACCCCACCTTGAGCCTGAGTCCCCTGCTCCTGCTCTGCCTGAAGATCCTCCTCAAGACATTCCACCTCGCCACTCAACCCGGGTAAGATCTATTCCTGCACATTTACTTGACTATCATTGTTACACTGCCCTTGCTACTCTTCACGAGCCTCAGACCTATCGTGAGGCCTCCACTGACCCTTTATGGCAGATTGCAATGAAAGAGGAAATTGATGCATTAACCAAAAATCATACTTGGGATCTGGTCACTCTCCCTCCTAGTCAGTCTGTGGTTGGTTGTAAGTGGATCTATAAGATCAAGACTCGCTCTGATGGGTCCATTGAGCGCTACAAGGCTCGTCTTATTGCAAAAGGTTTTACACAGGAGTTTGGGATTGATTATGAAGAGACCTTTGCTCCAGTGGCTCGTATCTCATCTGTTCGTGCCCTCTTAGCTGTTGCTGCTGCTAGTAAATGGGATCTTTTTCAAATGGATGTTAAAAATGTCTTCCTTAATGGGGATCTGAGTGAAGAAGTCTATATGCAACCTCCTCCTGGTCTCTCTGTTGAATAAAACAAGGTCTGTCACCTTCAACGTGCACTTTATGGCCTTAAACAAGCTCCACGAGCTTGGTTTGCCAAGTTCAGCTCCACTATTTTTCGCTTGGGTTACACTGCCAGTCCGTATGATTCTGCCTTATTTCTTCGTCGTACTGATAAAGGCACCATTTTGCTTCTTCTATATGTGGATGATATGATCATAACTGGTGATGACCTCAGTGACATTCAAGAACTCAAGGATTTTCTCAGTCAGCAGTTTGAGATGAAAGATCTTGGACATCTCAGCTATTTCTTGGGTCTTGAAATTACTCATTCCATTGATGGTCTTTATATTACTCAAGCCAAGTATGCTTCTGATCTTCTGTCTCGAGCTGGACTCACTGACAGCAAAACTGTTGACACTCCATTTGAGCTTAATGCGCATCTAACACCCTCGGGGGGGGGGGGGGGGGGGGAAACCATTGTCTAATCCTTCTCTTTACAGACGATTGGTTGGCAGCCTAATTTATCTCACAGTTACTCGTCCAGACATCTCCTATGATGTTCATCAGGTGAGCCAGTATCTGTCTGCTCCACGATCAACTCACTATGCTGCTGTTCTGCGCATTCTTCGATACCTGAAGGGCACTCTCTTTCATGGCCTTTTCTACTCAGCTCAGTCTCCTCTTGTACTCCGTGCATTCTCTGATGCTGATTGGGCAGGAGATCCCACTGATCGCAGGTCCACTACAGGTTATTGTTTTCTCCTTGGTTCTTCTTTGATTTCTTGGCGAAGTAAGAAACAAACTTTCGTGGCCCGCTCCAGTACTGAAGCAGAATATCGTGCTCTTGCTGATACCACATCTGAGCTCCTTTAGCTACGATGGCTTCTTAAGGATTTGGGTGTGTCCACAGCCTCTGCTACTCCCCTTTATTGTGACAACCAGAGTGCCATTCATATTGCTCACAATGATGTCTTCCATGAACGGACTAAACACATCGAGATTGATTGTCATTTTATCCGTTATCATCTTGTCCATGGTGCTCTCAAGCTTTTCTCTGTCTCCTCCAAAGATCAACTTGCAGATATCTTCACCAAGTCACTTCCTAAAGGACGCACTCGTGATTTGGTTGACAACTTTAAGCTGGTCTCACATCCACCTTGAGTTTGAGGGGGGCTGTTAATGTATATTATGTTATGGGTTTTAGGCCCAGCTAGTTTACTTGTATAGCACACTTGTACTTGTATTACACTTTACTTGTACTGCACATATATACTTACTTGTACCGCACATATATACACATATGCCTCCTATATAAAGGCACACATGTATATTCTTTTATTATGAAATACAATACAATCACTCAGTATTTCTAACACCTACTTGTTGTAACAAATAAAATATTAAAAATATAAGGTATATATATGACATTACGTGTTTTGGTCTTTTTTTTTCAGTCATGTTCTTGCAGCATATGCTAGTTTCCTGTGGGAGACGGAAGATGAGGAAGAAGGTGACTCAATGCAAGACTGCATACAGATACCTCTTCTCCATGAACAAGTTATGAATGCTGCAATTGCTTAACTGTTTTGCAGATATAGACCAGTTGTCAGAATTAAGGCTTAATAGGTTCAAAAGCTTGAAAGCAGCGGCCCTGTCTGTCTGAAGGGTACAAAATTATCCAATAATGTTGGGTTTTACTAAGCCATGGTTCAATAGTAGTCAAAGGGCTATATTGGAAACTTCGGGTCCACTCCACGCATACAATAACAACAAAAGCTTTAGCCCCAAAATGTTGGGGTCCAGGCTTACTTAGGTAAAATAAAACATAATTTTCAACCAAAATTGTAATATGTATGTTGCATTATGTACCCCAAAAAAGGTAAATAAATAAAGAAATGAAAGGTGTTTCTATTTTTCTTTCTTTTTTTCTTGTTTTCCTTTTTGATAAGTACACGAAAGGAAGGTGTTTCAGATATGCTGAATAAAGCATGGAACATATGCAATAAGACAAGCAATGACGTTTGAGGCTTCATTTTAGTTTAAATTTGATTGAACATATGATGTGATAAGTGTTGCGGATAAAATCGAGCCTCACTTTCTCCTATGAGTTAATAAAAGCTTTAATGTTTCTTGCACTAATCTTTCTCCCTTTTTATTAAGAAAAATGCTAACGAGTGCCCTTAAAGTACTGGTTAATAATACATTTAAAAAAAAAATTATGGGAAATGAAAAAAAGTAATTAATATTTTGACAGCTTTTTTTATTTCCCATAAAAGTTGTATCAAAACTTTTCTAAAATAGATTATTAACCAGTGTCCTAATGGCACTCGTTAGCATTTCCTTTTTATTAATTAGAAAATGCTCTAGAACTCCTAGCGACATGCATTTTGCACTTAATTTAATAATACATGACAAATGTTTTATTTTCAAAATAATTGACATGCATTTGCACTTAATTTAATAGTACATGACAGATGCTTTATCTTCTAAATAATTTCAAGTTGCAAATCCTTGGACGCTTAAGAATTATGTAAGGCTTTAATGCCATCGATATCATCCTGATGCAAACTATGAGCAGTCACTCCTGAATTCATTGAAGGCCACATGATGGCCCCTTGAACTGATCTATGCCCTAGCCCAAGAAGGTGCCCGATTTCATGTAAGGCAACTGTCTCATAGTCCATTGCACCTGGAACTGCTCCAACACTTTATCTGCATCATAGTGGAATCTCCCATCCGTTGGATAAAAAGAATGGGCGACAGTATTAGCAACACCTGGATTAGTAGGTCCATCGAAAGGATTCCCATCTCCATGATCCCCCTTTCGAAACTAACTTTGAAATTCGCGTTTGTGTAGTCCTGTGCCTGCGAGAAAGTGAAGTGTGTGTTGCTAGCCCATGTTTGGAATGCATTTGCAATAGGGTTCATGGCTTCAGCTGGGGTGCCAGGGAGAAATCCATAGGTGAGGTGGTTCGTAGTCCACTTGAGATTACCATTGCTGAAAGAGTAGTGGGTATGAAAAGATCCATGGCAGTGGTGATGTTTCTTCTTGCGTGAGCTCATCCAATTCGTACCATTGGTAATATCTGCCACCCCACAACGAGGCATCATCATTGTTGATACTGTATTTGCATCCATAGTCCCAGTGGTGTTGAGATGGTGATTTAGTTGGTAAGTTTTAATGGCAAATTCCAAGAGTTCATCAAAATCATCATCATAGGTATGAGTTTGATTTTTGGAATGGTTATAGCTCAAATAACCAAAATTTTCAAGGTAGGCTTTGAGGTTATGGATGCCTTTGACTTTGTCTCCCTTGTGAGATCCTTGAAGATGTTTGAGATACTCAACGGATGACAATTTCTTGTCATGGGGGTTTCGTGAAGTTGCATGAGAATAGAGAGGAAGGAGGAGGAGGAGAAGAAGATTGAATGAAAACAGTGAAAAAGCTCTATAAGCCATAACTGAGATTTTTTTTTTTTTTTAAGAAACAGGCCGAATTATTTTATTGTTGAAGAATCCAAAACATAAACCTTATGAATATTGGAAGGAACAAACTCCATCCAAACTAATATAGGAAAAGAAAATCTCGCTCTCCGGGCTAGAGCATTGCCTTGCCGACATGTATGAGAGAGAGAGATACTAAAAAGAGCTAACTGAAGACATGATATCTTTAATTAAATGACCCACCAAAGGATGATGAAAGCACAGATTTTTAATTGCCAAAATTGATGCTTCTGAATCTCCTTCCAAAATTGAGCCATGGAGACCAAGTTCATGAAGAAAAAGGGCTGCCCTTCGAGCTGCGATAGTTACCAAGGCAACTATAGATGAGGGCAGAGGAATGATCTCAGATAGAGCCGCCAAAACTTTATCGGAGGAATTTCGAACCATGACACCGATACTCGCTACACCCAAATCCTCAAATACCGCACCATCAAAATTGGTTTTTAACAGGCCTGCATCTGGTGGCTTCCAAATGACTTTTTTTGGCAGCTTCTTGGTGACAGGTTTGTTGCGTAGCTAATGGAACTCCATAAGGTACTGCTAGGCTAGGTCTGAGTTCTTCTCCAAGGGTGCCACTGTCTCCTTTACTCTGATTTTGTTGCGTCGATTCCATATAAACCAACAAATCGTGAAAAACCCTTCAGCTCCTCGAGGATTCTGCATCACTAACCTGAAAAGATCAACAAAGGAGAAAAAATGATTTGTCGCATTACGCAACTCATCAAAGTTAGTACCCCAGGCCGCCTTCAAATTTTTACAACCCCATAAGGCATGAACAACTGTCTCGGGCTCCCTGTTACAGCTTGAGCAGTTGTCTGAAAGCACCACCTTTTGCTTCACCAAATTTTCCAACGTAGGGAGCGAATCAGTACAAGCCCGCCACGCAAAGGTCTTTATTTTATTCGGCACGTTCAATCTCTATAGGCCTGCCCAGAATTTTTTGGTCTCCTCATTATCTAACACCGAAGCTAACCCATTGGTTTCCATATCACACAGGAGCTGGTAGCCTGCCTTAACGAAGTACTGATCATCCCTAGACTTTGGCCATATTAAGGTGTCTTCGTGGGGTGTAAGACAGAGTGGGATAGACTTTATTTTTTGTGCTTCAAAAGGCAGAAAGCACCTTTCCAATAAACACACATTGCACCACCCCGAGTTAGCATCTATGAGATCTGCCACCCTTGCATCAGCGGGTAACACAGAGATAGGTGAAATGACCTTGCCTGAACCTTCACCTGGCAACCAGCAGTCATGGTAGATCCGGGTTATAAGGTCATTGCCGATTCTGTACCTAGCACCTTCAGTAATTAATTTCCGAGCATTGAGGATACTCCACCAAGCATAGGACCTCGATTTGACTTGTGACGAGAAGATATCACCTGATGGGAAGAACTTTTCCTTGAAAACCTGATAGAATAGAGCCTCCTTGTCATGGATCAGTCTCCATACTTGTTTTGCTAACATGACATCGTTGAATTTTCTTAGCTTTTTAAAACCCATCCCCCCTTCATTCTTTGGTAAACACAAAGTCTCCCATTTTTTCCAATGAATCTTCCTCCTTTCACCACGTAGACCCCAAAAGAAATTTTTTATCTTAACCTCAATCTCATGGCATAGACTCATAGGAAGTTTGAAACAACTCATAGCGAAAGTGGGAATGGCTTGAACAATAGCTTTCAATAGAATCTCTCTTCTGGCTTATGACAAGAGTTTCTCCTTCCAACCTTGGAGCTTACCCCAAATCCTTTCTTTAATATAAATTAAACTCTCCTTCTTCTTTCTCCCCACCACCGCTGGAAGCCCTAGATATTTCTCGTACTCCTTAATTTCCAGAACACTTAGGAAGTTTTTCAATTCAATTTTGGTGCTTTCAAGGACCGATTTCCCAAAGAAGAGATTAGTCTTAGAACCATTAATTTTTTGTCCGAAAGCTTTTTCATATTGAGATAATGCAAATTGGATTGCTTGAACATTGCCCATCTTTGCTCGGCAAAAAAAAGATGGGAAATTTGTGGACCGCTCCTGCATAAAGAGAAACCCCTAAGATCACCCGCTGCAACAGCTTTTTTAATCAAACCATTTAAACCTTTCAAGCACAGCAAAAATAGATAGGGAAATAGAGGATCCCCTTGATGAATCCCCCTCGTTGGTTTGATACATCCTCGGGGTACCCCATTGATTAGTATGGAGTATGAGACTGATTTGACCGTTTCCATCACCAACCCTACCCATCTATCATGAAAGCCCATCTTCAACATTAAATTCTCAAGAAAAATTCATTCCACTCTGTCGTAAACCTTGCTCATATCCAATTTCATTGCCATATACCCCTCCTTACCCCCTTTTTTTTTGTCTTCATGTGGTGAAGTGTTTCGAAAGCGACCAAAATGTCATCCGAGATAGCTTTGTCAGATTGAAAAGCACTCTGGGATTTTGATACAACATAAGGCAAAAGACTTTTCATACGATTAGCTAACACTTTAGATATTAACTTATAAAGAATGTTACGCAGGGCAATGGGTCTAAATTCAAAAACCCTTTCCGAGCTTTTTAATTTTGGAATGAGGGTGATAAAAGTATGGTTTAAACTGGCGGGGATAGTACCTGAATTCAAACATGAGAGCACTGCATAAGACACATCATCACCAATGGAGTCCCAATAATGTTGATAGAAAATAGGGGGCATGACATCCGGACCCGGAGCTTTTAAGGGAGAGAAAGTTTGAAGTTAAGCTCTAGAACTTAATAATGCTGCATAAGCATTATAGTTTGGTTGCTATTTATAGATTATGGGGTGGAGCCTATAATGTAGCATGTGATCAAGTGAAATCAGAATGAAAATTCTTTTGCCAAGTCGATCGTATGTAAGGTTGTCAAAATCGAGATCCTACGTAAGATCGCGGGAGGTAGGTGAGATCGTGAATCGTAGAATCGAATTATGAATCGTATGATCCTACATTATTTGAGAAAAAGAAAAATAAAAATAAAAATAAAAATTGGTATGTTAAATAATCACATAAATTAAACATTCATAAAAAAACAAAAAATTTGCACCCATTTGATGTAATTACCATACATTATTACATCCATTTGTAAGCATCATTTAAAGAGGCCAAAAATCTCAAAACGTGACACTCTCTAGATGTTATTTTTCATTTAAGTTCAATTGACACTCTATCTCTCTACATTAGAATAACAAAACTTAGTCTATTGGGACGTTATTTTTCATTTGGATCCAGTAGTCTTCTGTCAAGTTAAAGAAGATTACAAGAAACCAAGATCGTTTGGGATCGTCAAAATCATACAATCCTGAATAATCTCAAAGATCTTTGAAAGATCCGAATCGTTTTGGGCAGGTGAGATCGTAAAATTCTAGGATCGTAGGATTCAAATCGGGATTTTGACAACCATACTCGTATGCACATGAATTTTTCTTTTTTGGTAAATAAGGTACATGACTTTTTCTATATGAACATTTAAGATTGAAATACTTACTAGAAGTAAGACCATAGACCAATTCCAAATCAGCATTAACTTATAGACCCATTCTTCACGCTAGTATAAGTTAATGGGATTCAAATTCTCTAGATTTCCTAGGGTACTCCACCAGTAGATTTCTTTAAATTCTAATCACTCTTTTATGATTTAAGGGTCTAGATTTTGCCATGTCAGCATTCCACTAACAATACTCTTAATTGTTTTGTTTGCAACACTAGTTTATTATTTTAAGAGTATTATTAGTGGAATACTGACTTGGCAGAATTTGAACCCTTAAATCATAAAAGAATAGTTAGGATTTAAAAAAATCTACTGATGAAGTACCCTAGGAAATCTAGAAGGTCTGAATCCAAGTTAATTAGCCTTAGAATACTAGAAGGAGACCAGTTCTCTACTATTGGGTCTTAACGTAGGATTGAGATCAGGGTATTGCACCTGATGCAATTCACCCACTTTCTCTCACAAATTTTTTTACATTTTTTACTTTTTAACTTTCCTTTAGTATATTTTATTTAATGGTTGAGATTGAAAGTTGCTTTTTCAACTTTCAATCTCAACCATGGATTACAATTGCATCATGTGATCTGAATCTCTTAACGTATACCTTTCGACTGGAATGCAAAAGTGGAATGCAAATTTTTTTACATTTTTAACTTTTTAACTTTCCTTTAGTATATTTTATTTAATGGTTGAGATTGAAAGTTGTTTTTTCAACTTTCAATCTCAGCCATGGATTACAATTGCATCAGGTGATCTGAATCTCTTAACGTATACCTTTCGACTGGAATGCAAAATCCTCTTGGACTGACCTCGGTCCCATACATTCCATGGTTTTCAGTAACGGATAAAATCTATTACACTTAACACATTAAAAAATCAACTGAAATTGAGACTTGAAGTTACAATTTTTTTTTTTTTTTGGCATTATCCTCTCTGTTGCATAAATAAGAAAATTTAAATAAAATAAAATAAAAAAATCTTCTGAACTGTCCCAATGCTGAGTTATATTTTTCCCAAACTTTCACATCCATCGTCAATAGTTGGCCCACAAGATAAATGAAGGGTGCTTCTTTTTCTTTTATTTGAGAAAAATGCTCATACACCCTCTAAATTTTAAAGTAGTGGTCAAAACATCCACTGAACTTTTTTATTGACCAATTTACTCTTTAAACTTTACATATATGCCAAATTAGTACTTCTAGTCAGTGTACTATCAAAACTAACAGAAGGTCACGTGAGACACACGTGAGCTTTAAAAAAACAAAATCATACCCCTTAGTTTGTAACCCACTGGATTGATGGAAAGAAGAGAAGCCAGGTCTGACCAGATTGACAGAGAACATTTCAAGAACACATTGACCCTCTTACCATCTTGAAATCCCCACACGAACCCAACAATGCACAGAAAATACCATAATCAGTGCAAACACCTTGACCCAAATACTCTACAACTTGTTCAATGTTGCCCTCCCCACACAAACCCATCAAATCAACATTTGGTGGGTCACTCTCATTTTCATTTTTAAGCTAATCGTCATTCATCTTTTGCTCATTGGAGTGGCCAAGGACGGAGCTATGTTATGACCGCCCCCTTCCCTAACAACACCCCACCATGTATATGCTGTTTGCCATCTCATGTCAGAAGCTAAACTCGAAGATGAAGATGAGAGAAATTTCACATTGAATGAATAGGAATAGTACAACTCTGCTTATATATACAAGGAACAGAGCAATTGAATGAAACGAAACAAAAAGAATTAAAAACAAGCTTTTTTAATTTTAACCCAAATTAAGTTCTCATACTGCACCTTTTGGATTCTCAATACCAAAATTAGCCCAAATTCTCTCTCTTAATGACCAAAATATTAGACAAAAATCCTCTCATCCCCACACATAGGCTACTTCTCTGTTCTGCACAAAGGTTGCTCCTATGCTTGATTTTTATTCTTCCACTATCTTGATATTCGTTGAATCCTTTGACCCAAATAGTTGATAAAATATTAAAATGACCCCCCAAAAAAATTATTCTTGAAGTTGCAATTTTTTATTATTATTTTTAAGTCCAAACTTTGGCCCCCAAAACTTTTGGCTTTGGCTGTGTCCTTGGGAGTGGCTTTTCTTCCTATTACTCTGTGACTGTGAAGAAGGTTCAGGGTGGGATTGGTACTGAGTGTTGGTTCTTTGGCGGTGAGAGACACCACTATCATGGTGGCAATAGGACTTTGAGTTGTGGGTATTGGGTAGTGCATAGGTGTAGAGAGGTTTGCATGGTATGGGGTTGAGAGAGAGCTGATCCGAAAATCGTGGTGCTATTCGAGGACTCAAGTGGGAAGCGATAATGGAGTTTCTAGAGCCTCGAAGAGATAATAGGGAAGCCATCCTCTATCCGGTCAAACCTTGCTTCTCTTCTTTGTTCTTTCCATCAATCTAGCGGGTTACAAATTATGGGGTTTGAGTTTGTTCTTTCCGTTAGTTTTGACAATACACTGACTGGAAGTACTAATTTGGGAGGATTGTAAAGTTTATGGAGTAAATTGGCCAATAAAAAGGTTTAGGGGTGCTTTAGCCAATACTTCAAAGTTTAGGGGGGTGTATGAGCATTTTTTCCCTAAGTAAATGAAAGGTGGTTCAGATATGTTGAATGAGGCATGGAACATATGCAATAAGACAAGCAGTGACGTTTGAGACTTCTATTTCAGTTTAAATCTGATTGAATATATAATTTGATAAGCGTAGTGAGGAAGTTGAACATTCTTGTGTGTTTTAAGATGATATAATCTGTTAGTTTTGAGCCTGTGATGGAGGGAAGTCTTTAAAGTTGCGTTGGCATTGTATCTGAATGAGTTTGGGAAGATTCGATTGGAAAAACTCAAAGTGAAAAGCTGAAGTCATGCACACTTTGTTGTGATGTAAAAATCCATTGGAACTGATACGCAAACGTAAAGAAGTCATCATTGATTCATTTCAAACATGGGAATCGATACGCAAAACAACATAGAAAGTCATGATTTCGAGCATATAATATAAAAGATGGCTACTTTCTTATCTGGCCAAACGCATTATTGCACTGAGATGGCTCAAGGATTGCCGTTTAAATTTTAAAATAGAAGTATCCAAAGCCTGGCTTCTGAGACGAAGAATTCTAGAGACATAACCAATCACATCCAATTTTACAATTTGTTGACTTGTACACTTGTGAATGGTAGATATTTTCTGCTTTGTGCGGCTCATTACTTTTCGTTATCCACTCAATTGCACAAGTTATAAAATTGTGTTTGGGAATGGTTGGGTCCGTACACAGACTGTGACCACAGAACAACCGTGATGCCCCATACCTACAGCATTAGACCAAACTAACGAGTACAAGGTACTCGTAAACACACAAAAGGGTGCAAGACTGATGGAAGCATTCACTGATCTGAAGATCTCCCTTGTCCAACAAATAAGAATTTACCCATTACTACTGTTTGGACTTGGGGGTGGCTTATTATGATAGGTCAATGTTCAAACCAACACGGTTTTTATAAAGACTGTTATTTGTGGTATATGATTTGTAATACACGAAAGAATGGAATTGCCCTTATGGAATTACTTTTAAATGTTCAGTGAATTGGAATGAAATTAAACTCTCCAAGACAAAATGATGCAACGAGCGAGCGCCATGGAATTTGTAAGTAGAAGATGAACGGTTTAAGGTGAGCTAAATTATTGAGTATAATTAAGCAATAACTGAAAGAACAGACCATCAATCCCAACATGCAGGTTTAGGAGCCATTCTAATTCCAAAACAAGGGTTAAGAAAAGCAACGCTTTCCATTTCTTTTCAATTCTACTAACTAGGACTCTAGGAGCACATCATTTAAGGAAAAACATATTAGATGCCACCTTTACAGGACCATTTGCTGATTTGTAACCTTAGCAAAAAAGAACTAACTGAGCAAAGACTCAGGGTGAACAAAATCAAAATGCTTTAAGACATTACAAATAAATGAATAAATAAATAAAATCCAATTCAAAAAGCTTTATCAATAGAAAAGACAATGTATATTTCACCAGGTTAAGAACTCAAAATTGCAAACACATTGCTTTTATATTTTAATAATTTCCTTCTAGGAAAAAAAAATAAGTATCAAGGAACCATCCCTTTCAGGTAATTTAAAAAAAAAAAAAAAAAGACATGATATGTGATTCATATTCCAAAACATCTAAATAAGGCTTACTTCTGAAAATATCCATATTATAGTCTTCGAAGTAACAAACGTGATTGTGCTGAGCTGCATGGCTTGGCTCTAAATGTCGCTTCCCATCGTTAAAAAAATACTAATTAAAAGGCTCTGATGGATTGTGTCCACTTCTTGATACTTGGTGACCTGAGAATCCTCTGTCTGGCCGGGGACCTGGCCGATAGAAACCATTTCCCCTCGGTCTGTTGTAGTCCCGATCACCCACATCATAGCCACTTCCCCTGCCATAACTCCGAGAGCCAAAACGCCCCCTTAGTGCATCTGATTGGTAGATGCCCCTGCCTCTGCCCCTTCCTGTCCATAACAGTTTACAATTAATTGAACACATCATTTGAAATAGTGATGTGCGGAGAGCAACATGCAGAAAGTTGGTTGTTTCCCATGCTATGATAGATTTACCAAAACAGAATTAATTATTTCTGATGTCCCCTCTTTGCAGGCATCAACTATCAATCATTCTGCTTAGCAAGCTGATGCAGAAGAATCTATGCCCAAAAGAAAGGAACCATAAAAAAAGCCATTAGTCCTTATTGTCTTTTATTTCTTTTTCTGTTTAATTTATTATTAAGTCTTTAATATTTAAAAGGTCACATAACTAGCATGTGACTTTTAAAGAAGTTGAATGCTAGGATTTAATTGTTATATGTATTATGTAGAATTACTAAAGTCAATTATAAATAGCCCTTTCTTGAGTCATTTTAGGCAGCCTTTTCTTATCTATTTTATGAAATTTCATACTTGAATATTTCTTTAACTCTCTGAGTCTAGAAATTGATATTTGATTGTTCCTACTTTAATACTATTATCTTTTCTTTTTCTTTTTTTTCTTTAATCCTGTTCGTAAGTTGTAACTGGAATTCCTTCTAAAATCCTTCTTCTAAATTAGACCAAAGTTCTTGCCAATGAACTATAGCTCAACTGACACTTCATCCCCCATAATAATTGGTTAGAGGGTGAGATCGAGGGTTCAAGACCAACAAGGGGCATGGGTAACTTATCAAAAGAAAAGAGCTAAATCCTCACCGCATCATGTGATATCAAAGCAAAATATCTATATCTAGGTCACAAAATTCATATTTGAGTTGAATATGCGACTTTAAGCTATTGCTGGTTTTGGTAGAGATTGTGGGAGTAGAGGAAATCAATGCCAGTAGATAGAGATGGCTAAGATGAGGCATATGATTGAAATTTTGTCATGAGCTATACAAGCTCTTCAATGATGGGGACCAACAGGAGCCTGTTTGGATATTTCAAACGCCAAGCACAACCCCTTGGACATACTAGAAGGTGATCCAAGATGGGAACGATGCTATAGAAGATGAAAACTCCTTTCATAATGTAGGACGAGGCAGATTGGAGGATCAGTTGGTGTGCGTAGTTGAACTGAATGATAAAAATTCAAAAGGCACGTGTGCCATACATGGATTTTCCACCGATCTATAACGTCTACCTTGATGGGGGTGATTTTAATGTGGGTACTTCAATACATATTAAAGAAACTATTCAAGGGAGTGATGCACATCAAGTGTTCAATGCAAGTCCTATGAGTGTTCTTTTGGACACAAAGTTTGCATACATACACATGCTGATTTGAATGATGCACTAGTGTTCAATGAAATTCCAAAATGAAAAATCTTTGTGAAGATGGGATTTTTTTACTTAGAAATATGTAATTTTTAATAATTCTTCTATCAACACAATATTGAATTATGAGAATATTTTTAGGAAGATAAAGATACCGGATTTGATTGTGTTTGGGAAGATTTTATGGAGCAAGACTTAATTCGACAAGATTCAAGAAATGCAAAGATGAGGTTGAGCTGAGTTTTAGAAAAAAGTCGCATGGCGCTCGATGATGGTAATTTATTCCACATGACTTGTTCATGTTACAATTGAAGAAAGGTTCCTCAACTTGTTATGCATAAATTTTTATTGGCACATTAAGGCTATTTCTTGATGTACTTAAGACGACAAAAAGAAAGGATGAAAAGCATTATTCGAAAACTCCAATAGATAATGGAAATTTGAAGCCAGACTCAAGAATGATTTTCTCCAACCAAGAAAGAAACCCATATGTCCAATATGTTTTATTTCTCTCTGTTATGTTTAATTTATCATTACATCTCTAATATTTTAAAAGGTCATGTGACTAGTTCATGACATCTAAAGAAGTTGGTGGGTTATGATTTAATTTTTACTGTAAGATGAAGGGATTTAATTTTTACTGTAAGATGAAGGGCTAGGATTCTAAGATTACTAAAGGATATTATAAAAAGCCTCTTTTGAGTCGTAGACATCTTTTTCTTATCTACACCATGAAATCTCATATTTGAATATTTCTTGAACTCTTTAAATCTAGAAATTGATATTTGATTGTTCCAACTTCAATCCTACTATCTTTTTCCTAGCATTAATATTGTCTGTCATTAGAATTTCTTTTAGACCCTTCTTCTACACTATATCTGAGTTCTCGCTGCATCACAAGCTTATTTCTTCTTAAACCCTTCTTCTACCCTAGACCTAAGTTACCTAAGTTCTCACCAAATCACAAGCTTAATAACAAGATATCATCATCAAGAAATTCAAGCTATGGATACCATAATTGCATAATGGAGTGGGAAAAACCAAACCAAAAATCCTTGTCTAGTGGCTATATGTCACACACAAAGACCATCAGTACATAAGCTGAAACAGTTTATTTACATCTTTTTTCTAAGTAGTGACAAATTTATAAAAATAAAAAGAAATCTATAAACACAAGCAGCGGTACACAGAATCGCTCAAAAAAATTACAATTTAAAGTTCAAATAATCAACTAGTCAAAAGGGGAAATGAACACGGCAATATATATATATGGGATTCTTAGAGCCCCTTCCAATGACACTAATAGGCCACCTCAGGTCCTATTATAAATATAGTTCACCGTTGAAGAATATAATATAGATCGATGCACTAATCCTTCAAATGTAAGGAATTTTATGGCATTTCATGAAATTCAATAAAATTGAAAGAGAAAAATTACATACTTGCTCCCCGAGATGGAATGTTGCTGTTTGGTCTCCGCTCTTCAATGTATACTTGTCGTCCAGCAATCTGAAGAGAACCCGCCTACAGAAATATAATCAAAGAAATTTTTAATATAAAAACCCTTTTCCTCTCAATAAGTAATAGGATGCATTAAAAAATCACAGAAATTCCCCCCCAAAAAGAAATTTTAATCTAAGGTTAACCATATCAAATTTATGAAATTTAAGAAAGCTGAAAAATAGCTTAATGCCACCAGAAAAGGGACACATAAACTTGAAATTTGGAATGAGGTCAACTGAGTTGAGAAAGTATTAGCGAGAAGCAGTGGCGGAGCCAGAATTTTAGTTTAGGGGGGGCAAAATTAAAAGGCAAGAATGAAAGTAAAATTAATTTAAATATTATTAATCGATGTTAATAACAAAATAGATATAGAGTTTTATACTATTAATGCAATTGTTGTACAAAATCTAATATAATATAAACTCTAATTTATTTTTTCATACATAATTTAATTTGTTCAATTGGAAGATTAGTAAAATACACCTTGATATGAGTTTGTTTAGAATTTGAATCTAAATCATTATTATAATTTTGGCTTCTCCACAATCTCAATTGATTATAAGTATATATTTCATATTATTAAAATAAATAAAACAAAAAAAAAATCATTGTTAATAACAATCAAATTAAGAGATTATTCTAAATATATAGAATTTAAACATGTAATTTGATTCCTTAAAATAAATTGAGAAAATAAATCAATATAAAATAATTATAAAGTTGTATTTTCATTCATGCAAAATTCAGTATTTTTTTACTCTATTCTTTAAGTAGTAAGTAGTTAAAATTGGTTCTATAGTAAAAATAAAGTGTTTCAAAATTGAAATTATGAAAAAGTTAAGAGTAGAAGAGAAAAAGATTAGGGAATGCTAAGGTTTTAGTTTGATGTATAAGGACCTAAATATATTTTTTTATTATGATTATGTGGGAATACCTTATTTGAAGAACAAATTGCCCTAAGAAAAGCACTCCAGGAAAAAAAATTTCCACTGCTTGAGCACATGTGGCAAGGAAAAAAAGCATGGGTGTTAAGTAGGACCCACAGAACTTTGTTTTGTTTGGAAAAGGACAAAATAATGTTACGAAGTTTGCACCTAATATTGCTTTCTTCTCTAGTCTCTAGGCGCGTGGAACGTTTGTGTCAAGGTCAAAATACTTGATAAGGTAATATTTGGGTTGCTACTTTGGATTTTTGTTAGGAGGTCAGGGGGGGCACTTGCCCCCTCTCGCCCCCCCTTGCCTCCGCCCCTGGCGAGAAGGCTTATGTCAGAAAATACGTTAAAAGCCTTTTTTTTTTTTTTTTCCATCTTGAATAAAATACTTGGGTTGATTAAGGCAACTAATAGATCTTTTATATCAAGGATTCACAAAGCATATTCACCTTGATTGCATTCTGAACACCAGTCATATCTTCAAATTCAACAAATGCATAGCAAACACCAACATCCTGCATAATAAGAAATATTTTGCTTCATAAAATTTGAAGCTAAAATGCATTAATACAGCTAATAGAGATATCAAGGGTATGAACCTTGCGACTTCTAACGACGACGCCCTCATCACTGAGTGTACCGAAATTCTTGAATTCCTCCTCAATTTCAGAAGCAGACACAGTAGGTGGCAAATTTCTCACATAAACAGACCTAATTTCACCTACGGGTATCCATACATAAAATCAAACACATGCTGAAACATAATACGACACTTTTAAAAGTAATTGTGAATTAATGAAATCTTCCCTAAGAGAAAAAACATATAAGTCCCCCCCCCCCCCCCAAAAAAAAAAAAAATCCTATGCAATCTTAAGAAAATCTATTGTCTTAATACCATAGTGGAAACAAATATTAGGAGACCTAGAAAGAATACCTTCATCTTCCATTATGGGAACCTCCTCTGCCGTCTCCGCCACAGACCTTTCATATGTATTTGATGAAAAATTTGATTGCTGAGTAGTGGGCTGTGAAGCATGATCCCACTCTGAGGTAAGAGGCATGTTTTTGTTAGCAGAAGGCTGTGAAGCTACTGCTTGTGTGGGTTGTCCTTTAGCTACCCGTAACTTCCAAAATAATCGAACAGACAAAATCAGTCTCATGTTTTAAAGGATTCCTCATAAATATGGCTAATTGCTAGATTTAGTACATACAATTGAAGCATAAGTGTGCTTTTGAGGCTCTCCAATAGGTTCCTCAGCATTGGGAGGCAGGTGGTCTTGTACAGCATTCACTGTATTCTGAAGTAAACCATTTGACTCAGCAGCATCGTTCTCCAGAATGTGTTCAGACTCGGGGACATGCTGCAACCGTTGCTCAGAGTAACTATAATTGTCAACTGGGCCATTTTCATTTACCTCAGTAGGAGACATGAATTCTCTTGTCTGGACTTCTCCACCAAGCAAATAATTGGATACTGCAAAAGCCGTCATTTCATTAATAAATTATTGGGTACAGGAAAATTTTCCAGTATCTGTCAAAGGGACAGTTACAAAATCTGTCACTGTCACATAGATTTTTTTGAGAAAAAAATTTTATGAAAGGTGTTTCAGATTTAACTCATGCTTTGAAACTTTTTTGTTTTTATGACGTAGAACATCACCAAGGCATGGCCCTGGGAAGTAAACCACGGATACAACCCCACCCACCAAAACCATGTATCATGTAATCCAAGGGAACTCCTACTTGGGATTGAACCCAAGATGTCTGGGTCTTCAACTCATCCCAAGCCTCCAACCACTAGGCTGCAACCTAACGAGTATGCATAAACATAATTTTATATTGAACTCCAGCCACAATTTTAAATTTTCTGACCAAAAAGTAATAACCAAACCCAACAGTATACTTTTTTTATTGGTGATGTGCACATGCACCTATTTCAAGGAGATGTCATTTGAGCTAGAGCTCATTGGCTACATCCAACAGTATACTTCTCACTGGTAATAAAAGATCTAATGATGCAGCCAGCAAAGAGTCAAGAAAAGACGAAATCAAATTCAAAGGGGTTTTAGGTTCCCCAATTAAATTCAAACACTTGGGTGGATAAAATTTAGCTATCCTAAATAAATAACATTGTTTTATTTTATTGGTCAATGCAACTAGATATTTAAATTTAATTGGAGAACCTAATGTACTGTACCTAAGGTATTGTATCTAAGTTTTACCCAATTCGAATATATTCTAGAATTGTGGTCTAGTTTTAATGCAGGGCCTTCTTGGCATCCTTAATAAGTTACTTTAGTCAATATTGAATCTTAATATTAAGTTTATTTAGGTTAAAAAATTATCAGATCTACCACAACGCACCCTTGGCGCGATGGTCACTCTACAAGTATAAGTGCTTGTGGGGTGTGGGGGGCAAGGGTCAGGGTTCAAGTCTCCAGGAAGGGAACTTGGAACACATATACACTTAGATTAGACTAAAGTAAAATTTCTATCTTGTATAAAAAATAAAAATAATAATAATAATAATAATAATAATAATAAATTTACCAGATCTGTTTTAATTAAGTATTACTAGAATAAGGGTAATCTGGTAATTTTCAGATATTCTGGAATTGTAATTAAATTTTACCATGAGGCTTATTTATTGTTTTGAATCATTTTTTATATTTGGTTTAGAAGTTCTTAATTACTATTCATTGTTATTAAAAGCACTATTCTTTCTTGGAAAATGTTATTTAAGAGCCCTAATAATTCCTTGGAAAGGGTTTGGGAATAGCCTGTATAAAGGCTTTTATGTAATCAATAATAGAGATCGAGATAGAGATAGATTGAATTTAATAAAATTCCAGCAGCTTACTTTAAGCTTTGACGGTGTGGCTGTCTTCTCCTTCCAAAGTACTATTGCTTAGGAAACTTAGGTGTGATTAACTAGAGTTTATCTTTCTTTGTTTCTGGTTCTATTCACTGTTTTGACACCAAATCGCCAGAAAATTCATTCAATATCCAATCTTTTAATTACTTCTTTTTCCTCAATCAATCATTTTATTATTAAACCCTTAAACATCAAACTCTATTTAAGAACCCTTCAAGATCTCATCAGGATTCCTAATTTAGTGCTGAATTTCTAAAGATCCAACATCATCTGACCATATCAGAAATTACAGAATTAATTCTGTTTAATGATTAAAATTATTGTAAATGAGCAATAAATATAATTACACAGATTCCAATATTATTTTACTAAAAAAATCAAAAGCTTCTTATATCAGTTGGATAAAAAAAATTGTGATTATTGCACCCTGCATTAATGAGAACTATTCATCCCCACACTTTAGGTTGAATGACCAATACCTGGATCTGGAATAGTAGTAGGAGCATTTAATTTGGATTCAAGATTGCTCTGGGCTAATATGACTGCAGGATGGTGGAGAACCGGTTCATCGTCAATGAAGTGAAAAATATCATTAAGCACAAAATAACCTTTCTCCTGAGGCGCAAGAAAAAATGTCTCCACAAATTTCCTCTTTCCACTGAAATCCTTAACTTGCACTGAGCCTGAAACCATCACAAGAACACCTCCATTCCAAGATTCCAGGGAATGCGCTGTCTTGATTTCAATTCCCGTATAGCTGAGTGACATAACAAGTGCATGGATTTGCTGGCCAAAGAAAAACAAAATTGGACAAAGTGTATAAGGAGGTCTATTAACTGCTCACATATGATCAAATCAGAACAAAGAATAGCTCCTTAGGATGGAACCACTATGAAATCAGCACAACTGTATATATTTTAATCTAGCCAATTAGCTTCAAAAGTTTTTTTTATTGGTAAGTTACACATGCACCTGGTGTGAGTTTTTTAACCTAATACCTTACCCTCCAACCCATTCTCAAAGGCGGAGGAAGTGTTATTTGAGCCAAAGCCAATTAGCCAATCAGCTACAAATTATGTTAAACATACAACGAAAACTTAGATCAGAATAGCTACATTCTGATATATAAAACCTGGTTCAAAGCAAAATCATTTACAAGATAACTGGTATCATTTAATACACCAAGTTCCAGAATACGTCAATACTAATTAATCATAATAATGGAACCATGACATCAGCGACAAATGTGCCAACATGATTGTGAACGCTAGTGGAGCATCTTGTACACTACTAGTGGAGCAATTACTGAATGACCAAAAACATGTGATATTTCCAAACAAATAATTCACCCTATGGCACTAATCTGTACCTCATCAATTCACTTCCTTTGTTTCCTTCATAGACCCAATGGTTCATTCATACCCTTCCACCTCAAAATTTTAACAAACCAAAAATACCATCTAAACCTGCCACTGCTACTAAAATGTATCACAATGCAGTAATAAATCCAGGCAGACAAACAAAAATTGACCAAAATTTAAATAAAATAAAATAAAATAAAAACCCAGCAAAGCAGCAACACACTTAATTGTTCCTTTATATCATATTTTGGTTATAACCCACTTCATGAATACAAAATCCAAACCCAACATTGTTAATAGAAGAATAAAAAGATAGACAGAGAGAGAAAGAGAAGTATACAAGCATAGCAGAGGCAGTGTCGCGGTTGTTGCCATCGATACGAATCATGGTACTGGCTTCGGAGTAGAACTGGTGCACGAAGTCCGGTTGATTCTGTAAAACCTGGTAGTACTGTCCCACAAAGTACGTCCCCACCTGAACCATTTTACATTAAACATTAAACAAACAAACAAACAAATACAGATTATAATTAATCAGTAACATACTAAACATAAAACATAGTACCTTAGCTTAAGTAAAAGCTTTAGCTAAATAGATAGATAGATTAAGAAAAAGACCTGAGCAGCAGTGACAGGAATAGGAAAGGGCGTGGCCATTGTTGTCTGAAACACCCTAAAACCCTAAAAATCACAAAACCCTTAGAAAAGAAGAAGAAGAAGAAGAAGAAGAAGAAAGATCCACAATGCCTCTCTATCTGCCTCTCTCTCTCTCTTAAGATCTGAAATAACACAATAACACACGATATTACTATCATATATACATCATTATGAAATAACAAAAACCCATATGGATATTGAGAAATAAACATAGAGAGAGAGATCTGAGAAACGATAATAAAAAGTTATGAGAAGAAGAAGAAAGAAAACAGAAAGTGTTGTTGGGGTTTTAGAGAGAGAGAGAAGGGATGACCTTTTTTTTGGGGTTGTAGAGAGAGAAAGAGATTTAGGATTCTCCACTACAAAACACAACACAACACACGCCACGCCACACCACACCACACCACAGGTTGAGGGTGTTGTGTTCCTCTGGCTGGCACTGGGTTTGGTTTTGTTGTTTCTGTTTTTCTATATCTCTTTTTCTTCTTTTCTCCCTATTTCGCTTTTTCTCTTTTTCCCCTTTTTGTTTTTGGGTTTTCTTTTTTCTTTTTCTTTTTTTGGGATTTTTTTTTTCTTTTCTTTAAGCCGTCACCACAAAGGTACAGATACAAGGGGGCTTTTTTCACTTTTCATTTTTTTTTTTTTTTTTTTTGGTTAAAACTTTTCAAATTTAATTGCTGCTGCTAACAACTTTTTCATGAGATTCCTTTATAATCCTTTCGGTATAATTCTCTAACATGTGTTTACAGAATCATTTTTGAATATTTCTTCCATTTTCCTTTTGGGAGTTAAGCAGAAGTGGGAGGGATAGAATAAATAAAAGTAAACATTTATTCTTTTATTTTCGCTCAAAATCTTAATTTTTCATTCTCTCGTATAAGATGGAATGATATTAAATTTAATGACAATTTTACTAAAATTGTCAAAATACTCTTAAACGTATAGCATTTTATTTAATTTTATTCCATCTTTTTTCTTTTTTATTCTTTTCTATTGCTAAATTCAATTTATTCATTTTTATTCCTTTATGATTTACTCATTTCATTTTATTACATTTCTTTATGAACTTCCAAACAAAGTGTTAATAAACCATTGTTAACATAAATCTAAACAACATTCTGATAAGTTTGGATTTGAGGATTTTATACTAATATAAGTATTTTATATAAAATATATATATAATCAAATGCATTTGACTAGTTGACTTCATAATATTTTGACATGAGTAGTCTTTTGTAATATATATATTTTAATTGAATTTAAATTCTATTCACAACTTTAGAATTTGGCAACATTATATATTTCTTTAGATGATAGAATAGATAGTTCCATACATAAACAAAATCATAGTAAATACCTATTAATTATTACCATAATTATATATATGATAGTTTCATATATAAACACAATCAAAGTAAATATGTATTAATAACTACCATTATTATCAGTTTTCATATTTAAATATTTCATATCAAGGGCATGTTTAGTATGCTATAATAAATCATATAATGGAATAGTCATTCACGTGGAATAACTATTCAATTATTTGATTGCATCATTATTACAAGTAATAATCATTCCCTGTGGATAGATAAGGGTGGCAATTCTTGTTTAAGTGTTGTGTACGTGCCGTGTCAACTCATGATCATTCGATTATAGAATTTAACACGAACACAACACATTTATTAACCATGCTAGGATCCCTCGATCCTAACATGACCTATTTATTAATCTAGTGACATAAACTCGATACATTTATTAATTGTGTTAGAATTCCTCAATCTTACCATGACCTATTTATTAAGCAAGTTGATATGGTACAACTTGCATAACCCATTTAGTAAATGAGTTGTGTTAAGGTTGATACAACTTGACACAACCCATTTGATAAATTGGTCATGTACATAGGTTAATACGTTACGCAAAATTAATAACCTGACAAAAATTCTCATCTTATATATAAAAAGCGGCTATGCCGCTACAGTGCTTCAGCACTGTGCACTCGGTGTGTTTGCACTGTAGCGGCAACAGTGCTTTGGTGAGGCACATTTTTTTTTTTTTTTAGTCTTCCGCTTGTATTTTTTTCCCTTTTATATATATTGTTGTACTAACACAACAAATTTCACAATATTTTCACAGCCGCTATAGTACTTCGACACTGTGCATCCAGAGTGTTGGCACTGTGCAGGACTGTAGCTATAATAGTGCTTTGGTTTCGTGAGTCTTTTTTTTTTTTTCAACCCTTTTGTTTATTCAACTGGCACTATAACTACAGTGCGTAAAGTTTTTTTTTTTAGTGATCGGTTTGTGTTTTTTTTTTCTTTTAAATATTGATATAAGTTGACATTTATATTATTATACTGACACAACAAATTTCACAATATTTTCACAATTATACGTGTCAATTTCTTACAAGTCGAAATAAAATAATAAAATATGAGACTGTAGCCAACCACAACTGAAAATAAATGTTTTAAAAAAATGTTACAACACTTATTGTTATCACAATATTTTCACAATTGTTGAAATCTTAGTTTCTTATATATCAAATAAAAAAAATGCTAAATCCACAACATTTTAACATTAATTTCACAACAAATCATAGGTAAGTTATTATTTTCAGTGCTTTTGGTTTATTCAACTGGCACTGTAGCTACAATGCAATAAAGTTTTTTTTTTTCTTCAGTAATCGGTTTGTGTGTTTGTGTTTTTTTTTTTTTTCTTTGAAATATTTATGTAAGCTGGCATATATATTATTATACTGACACAACAAATTTCACAATATTTTCACAATTATTGACATGTCAATTTCTTACAAGTCGAAATAAAATAATAAAATATGAGACTGTGACTAACCACAACTGAAAATAAATGTTTTGAGAAAATGTTACAACACTTATTATTATCACAATATTTTCACAATTGTTGAGATCTCAGTTTCTTATAAATCAAATAAAAAAAATGCTAAGTTCATAACATTTTAACATTAATTTCTACCGTGCCTAAAGTTTTTCTTTTTTCCCAATAATTGGTTTGTGTTTTTTTTTTCTTTTAAATATTTATGTAAGCTGGCATATATATTGTTATACCGATACAACAAATTTCACAATATATTTACAAATATTGAAGTATCAATTTCTTATAAGTCGAAATAAAATAATAAAATATGAGACTGTGACCAACCACAACTGAAAATAAATGTTTTGAGAATAATAATAACAATGTTATCAGCTTAAAACCAATAATAACTTGTCATTTAGAATTTGTTCTAAAAATGTTATGAATGTAGCATTTCTCTCAAATAAAATAAAAAAATATCTATTCGGATCTCAAAAAAGATGATATTGTGAAAATATTGTGATATTTTATTATATTCTTAGACTTCTTTTTTAATATAATCAAATTGGGTGAGCCAAAAATCACAGTTTCACACACAAAGTCTATATTAATTTTCTCACTACTGGGGCAGCACGTGCCTTGCACGTGCAGCCAACGCTAGTATTTTATAAAATGTACAAGTGTACAAAAGGATTCCAAAAATCTGCCAACAAATAACATATATTTTACAACAATAAATTTTAAAGGGTATTGTTAAAAATAGTCATCAATTAAATGAGTTAGATGGGTTCAAATAGGCTTTGTGTATTAAACTCAAATTTACTTGTTTAATAAACAAGTCAATTCGTATCACCCAAATTCAACACAAGCCCATTGAGCTTAAACCCTACCCTACTAACTTTGTGTCATGTTTGCAAATCATTTTAAATATTGCTACCCCTAGCTATTCTTTAAATTGAAAAATAACTTTTCATTTCTAACAATGATTGTAATGCCTATTCCTTAGCAAGTGTAACAACTTCTAAAATTAATATAATTAAAAAAAAAAAAAAGCACACAAATATGCACATAACAATTATAAACAATAAAAAAAATCATCAAAAAATAATTTCTCTATTAAATTTAAAAAATATTATTTTTTAGAAAATATAATTGTATAAGTAAGATATTTCATAAATACAAATTTTGAGTTTTATTTTAAAGTTACGACCAAATGTATAAATATGTTTAATTATTCCATTAAAACTTATTTTATTCATAGTAATAAAGATGATAATTCCAATTGTAATTTTTATTCCGAGTACCAAACATGCTCTAATTAATTAAAGAATTAAGAGATATAAAATCATTTAAATCATATTTGATTAAAAAATTCCATGTATTGCACGGATCACTAACTAGTTTTATATATAAAATCGAAAATATTTGACTTTTAGGTGACTCCATATAAGTTTTTGTGTCTTCAAAATTTTACATGACGTCATTTTAATATATATTTTAATTGAACTTAAATTTCATTCCATATTTAAATGGAAAAATTACACTAACATCCTTTAAGGTTTTATGTTATTACACTCACTTCCCCTTAGTTTAGAATAAGATGTCCACCTCCCCTAAAATGCAAACTGTTTATATTATAAATTCCCTTGAAAAGAAAAATTAAAAATCCCAAAACAAAAAGCTTTTAATAAAAAATTTCCTATTTGAGGGGATTTGGATGACAGATTTAGTAAAGGGTAAAACATAAAATTCAAGATTTTTTTTTTTTTTTTTCCAATCATCCAAGTGAGATCAGTATAAATAGTTTGTATTTTAGAGGAGGTCAGTGTCTTATTCTAAATTAAAGGGGACGTGAGAGTAATAATGGGCGACATTAGGGGAGATCAGTGTTGACGGGACTGACGAGTCTGTCCCACATGGATGATCTCATATATGGACGAAGTAATCATTCACACTACCGACGAAGACAGCCAGGCCATTCAATGCAGTCAATTAAACCCAGAACGGTTACAAGGCCAACTGTATGGACCGTTGGGGCACATTGATGCCACATTACACTGCCTCAAACGTTACCAAGAGGAGCATTAAGACCTCCATAACTACTCCAACAGCTAGAAGCCATGAAAGCATATATAAAACCCACACATTGCCAAGAACAAGGTACATACACACTAAGAGACTTCTTTTGCTCTATTATTTTACATTCTCGAATAACTTTAGATACTGACTTTGGCATCGGAGGCTCTGTGACAGGCACCACATCGGTGACCGGAGATTGCTTCCATCTGATCATTGACTGACGAACTTACGCTTCATCAGTTTGGCGCCGTCTGTGGGGACGACATTTTCGTGTTTAAACTCGAAAAAAGTAGTTTCCGATCAATTGTAACTTTCAGATGGAGTCCAACCAAGATTCCGCAGCCTTAGCTCAATAGGTTCAAGCTCTCACAGCTGTCGTCGAATAACTCACCAAGCAAAATCAGGAAATGAAACTACAGCTTCAACAGGAGGAGAACCGATCCAAAAACAACATGGAAGACGAGGGAAATAGCCACAGAAGAAGCGATCATCCAAGGCCTACTACTCCAGTAGATCAAAATTCAGATCTTCTTCAGGAAATGAGGAAGGAGATGGACGAATTGAAAAATGTCATCAGGGAGAAGACAGACCAGAGCATGGGCAGATTGGTAAGGGCAACAGACTCGCCTTTCACAGTCGCGGTCTTAAGATGCCCAGTACCGTCGAAGTTTAGGCTGCCACAATTGGAACCATTTGACGGGCTCAATGATCCACAAGATCACCTCAACACCTTCAAAACGACTCTAGGGCTCCAGCAGCCCCCTGACGAGATAATGTGTCATTCCTTTCCTACTACCTTTAAAAGAGCTGCAAGGGAATGGTTCACCAAGTTGCCAACGTCATCCATTGACAGCTTTGACCAGTTGAGCAATGCCTTCTTACGACACTTCATTGGGGGGCAGCGTCCCAAGAGGCCAGCAGATTATTTGCTTACCATCAGGCAGGGAGAAAAAGAAACACTGAGGTCGTACGTCAAGCGCTTCACTCGGGAGACCCTAGAGGTGGACGAAGCTGATGATAAGGTACAACTGACGACTTTCAAAGTTTAAAGTCTAGGGATCTCGTGGCTTCGCTCGCGAAGAATCCTCCAAAAACGATGACAGAAATGCTCATAAAAGCACAGAAGTACATGAATGCTGAAGATGCACTAGCAGCCATAAAGGACACAGAAAAGCCAGAAGACAAAGGAAGGAAAGAGGACGAGCGTAGAGGACAGAAAAGGGAGCGCCCAGATCGTCGGACCAATGACGGTAACCGAAGGAGAGACGATAAAACCCCAAGGACGGTAAAACTTACCCCTCTTGTTATGCCTGTTGACAAAATTTTAACGCAGATTAAGGATGAACACTACCTTAAATGGCCGTGGCCACTGCATTCGTCTCCTAACGTCCGCGATAAGAATAAGTATTGCCGATTTCATAAGGATCATGGCCATTACACAGAAGATTGTCGGGACTTGAAGGAACAGATAGAGGAGTTGATACGGAAGGAAAAATTACAAAAGTTCGTGAGGAAAGGAAAGTACAATAAATTTCAAGACGGAAATAAGAACCAGTATGAGTCCTCGTCCAGGGGCGATAGCCGTCAATTCCAACCTCCCCAGAACGTGATCGGGGAGATACAGACGATCACAAGGGGACCCATCACCGGAGGATCATTCAAATCCCTCAGGAAAGCCCATCAAAGGCAAGTGAGCAATGTCTACATGATACCTCCGTCCAAGCAGCGACAGACGGATTAAGATATGTCTTTCAATGAAACAGATGCCAGAGGAGTGAAGCAGCCTCACAATGACCCGTTAGTCATAATGCTGACTATAGAAGGGTTCAACACCCCTTTCGTCAGTTTCAGCGGAGACAGAGTATATCCCAAGGGCATAGTGACGTTGACAATAACAGTAGGGGCCTACCCGAAGCAGTTGGCTCGCCAGATAGACTTTTTGGTGGTAGACTGCCCCTCGTCTTACAATGTGATTATTGGAAGACCCACACTCAACAAATGGAGGGCAGCCACGTCCACCTACTGCCTGAAGGTGAAGTTCCCAATAGACAACGGGATTAGAGAAGTGAAAGGCGATCAGGTCTTAGCCAGGGAATGCTACCAGGCCGTCTTGGACGCAAAAGAAAATCACACTTGGACGATTGAAGAGAAAGAAGAAGACAAAATGGAAGCCTTGGAAACAGTGAAGCTGGACGAAGAAGAGGCCACCAAGACGACGAGGATAGGGACGACGTTAAGCCCCGAGATGAAATCAAGGCTAGTCCAGTTCCTAAAAGAGAACCAAGATATCTTCGCCTGGAGCCATGAGGACATGCCCGGTATATCCACAGAAGTCATCCAGCACAAGCTGGACATGGACCCAGAGAAGAAGCCCGTCAAGCAGAAGCGAAGGGTATTTGCTCCAGAACGAGACCGGGCTGTCACAGACGAGGTAAATAAACTGCTGAAGGTAGGATTCATCCGGGAGGTCTACTATCCCGATTGGCTTGCAAACGTCATCCTCGTGAAAAAAGCGAATGGGAAATGGAGAATGTGTGTGGACTTCACGGACTTGAATAAAGCGTGCCCGAAGGATAGTTTCCCTCTACCGAGGATTAACTAGCTTGTGGACTCTACTGCCGGACATAAGTTGTTGACATTCATGGACGCCTTCTCGGGATACAACCAGATAAAAATGATTGACGAAGATCAAGAAATGACTGCTTTCATCACAAGCCAGGGGCTCTATTGCTATAAGGTAATGCCCTTTGGACTGAAGAATGCAGGTACTACTTATCAGAGATTGGTGAACAGAATGTTCAACAAGCAGATAGGCAGGAATATGGAGGTGTACGTGGATGATATGCTCGTCAAGAGTAAAGAAGAACTCTCCCATCTGGACGACCTCAAGGAGACATTTGCTACCCTCAAGCAATACCAAATGAAGTTGAATCCTAGTAAGTGTGTTTTTGGTGTAGCCTCAGGGAAATTTCTGGGATTCATGGTGTCCCAGAGAGGAATAGAGGCAAACTCGGAGAAGGTGCAAGCCATAATCAACATGGCGTCACCCAAGACCGTCAAGGAAGTCCAGAAGCTTACTGGAAGGATTGCAGCCCTCAATAGGTTCGTCTCTAGGGCTACGGACAAATGTCTGCCTTTCTTCAATACCTTAAAACAAGCTTTTGCTTGGACTGACGAATGCGAAGCAGCCTTCCAGGAGCTCAAACGCTACTTGAGTAACCCACCCCTTCTAAGCCCGTCCAAAGAAGGTGAGAACCTATATTTGTACTTAGCAGTATCAGATACGGCCGTCAGTGGAGCCCTAATCAGAGAAGAAGGCAAGAAGCAGCTTCCGGTTTATTACGTCAGCCAAGACTTCCAGGGGGCTGAGTTCAGGTATCCAAAAATTGAGAAGATTGCATTTGCGTTAATAGTGGCCTCCCGAAAACTAAGACAATATTTCCAAGCAAATCCCATCCTGGTGATGATAGACCAACCTATCAAAAAGTCCATGAACAAGCCTGAAGCAGCTGGAAGAATAGTCCAATGGGCGATTAAACTCAGCCAATTTGACATCGAGTACCATCCCAAGACAGCCATTAAGGCACAAGCCTTGGTGGATTTCATCGCCGAGTTCACTTCCCCAAACGAAGGTAAGCACACCAACAAGGCCAAGAAATGGACGATACAGACCAACGGTTCGTCAACTCGAAAACAGGGGGGAGTGGGGGTCGTCATAGTCACCCCTGATGGAGAAGTACTAAAGTACGGAGTTCAGCTAAAATTTCCGGCCACCAACAACGAGGCCGAATATGAAGGGATTCTGACGGGATTGAGACTCGGAAAGGTGCTTGGGGCTAAGAACCTATTAGTCCAAAATGATTCAAATCTGGTAATTGGGCAGATCCAGGGAGAATATGAAGCAAAGGAAGAAAGAATGCAAAAATATCTCAAGCTGACGAAACGTTTAACTCAGGAGTTCGATGAAGTGGAGTTCGTACAGATACCGAGGAGCCAGAATATGGAGGCAGACGAAGTCTCGAAGATAGCCTCGTCAAAAGAAGGAATGACGAACGTGGACTTAAGGATGGAAATCCAGAAATGCCCCAGTATTGAAGAAGTTCCAACATTCTCAATCCAGAGCACAGACAGCTGGATGACGCCCATCATATCCTTCCTCTAGGACGGGCACCTCCCTCCGAATACAGACGAGGCCAGAAAGATTAAAAAGAGGGCAGCCAGATTTACAATCCTCAATGACACCCTATACAAGAGAGGCTTTTCCATGCCCTACTTGAAGTGTGTTAGTGAAGAAGAAGCTAGGTACATCCTGGAAGAGATACATGAAGGAATCTGTGGGGACCATGCTGGCCCTAGATCCCTGGTAAGCAAGGTTATTCGAACAGGTTACTTCTGGCCTACTATGCAGGTGGATGCAATGCAGTTCGTCAAGCAATGTGACAAGTGCCAATGGTTCGGGAATGTCCAACGACTTCCGGCAGAAAGACTGACGACGATAACGTCCCCATGACCATTTGCACAATGGGGAATCGACATCGTTGGCCCATTGCCCCTAGGCAAAGGTTAGGTAAAATTCTTGCTAGTTGCTATTGATTATTTCACGAAATGGATTGAAGCAGAGCCACTGGTAACCATCATCGAAGCAAAAATCCGAAGCTTCGTGTGGAAAAATATAGTTTGCAGGTTCGGGATTCCGAGGACGATCATATCAGATAACGGACGACAATTCGACTGCTAAGGCTTCAATGATTTCTGCTCAGGCCTGGGAATCAAGAACCAATTCTCATCGCCAGGACATCCACAGGCGAATGGACAGACGGAGGTGACAAACCGTACGCTACTCAAGATCATAAAAACTAAGCTGGACGACGCGAAGGGCGCCTGGCCAGAAGAATTGCCCAATGGCTTGTGGGCCTACAGAACAACAGCGAGAACCCCGACGGGAGAGACCCCCTTCAGGCTTACCTACGGGACTAAAGCAGCGATCCCGGTGGAAGTAGGAGTAATCAGCACCAGGCGAGAAATGTTCAACGAGGAAGCCAATAATGACCGTCTACAATTCAACCTGGACTGTCTAAATGAAGTAAGAGACAAAGCTTGCAACAGAGTAACGGACTGCCAGAAAAAGATGACGGACTATTACAAAAGAAGGGTGAAACTCAGACGACTCAACATAGGCGACCTCGTCTTGCGCAAAGTAACCCCGGTGACCAAAGATCCTACTCAAGGGAAGCTCGGCCCCACATGGGAAGGACCTTTCCGAGTCGTCCATTACTCCAGGCAAGGTAGCTACCACCTGGAAACCCTGGACGGACAAAGACTCCCGAGGCCATGGAACATTGAACACTTGAAGAAATACCATCAATAGAAGTAACATTTAAATGTATTCATTACTGAAATCAATAAAGAAGTTATCCAGCTAATGTTTCTCTATGAGCAGGTCTATTCGATTGTAAGTCACAAAAAGCCAAAAATAGCTAAGTAACAAGATTCCGCCTTGACGGATGTAAGTTACTGACGATGACAAAATCCCGAAAAAAGGGTGTAAGTCACAGAAAGCCAAAAATGGCTAAATAACAAGATTCCGCCCTGACGGATGTAAGTTACTGACGACTATAAAACCCCCTAAAAAGGTACAAGTAAAGCCAAAAATGGCTAAGTAACAAGATTCCGCCTTGACGGATGTAAGTTACTGACGATGACAAAATCCCTAAAAAATGGTGTAAGTCACAGAAAGCCAAAAATGGCTAAGTAACAAGATTTCGCATTGACGGATGTAAGGTACTAACGACTATAAAACCCCCTAAAAGGGTACAAGTAAAGCCAAAAATGGCTAAGTAACAAGATTCCGCCTTGACGGATGTAAGTTACTGACGATTACAAAATCCCTAAAAAAGGGTATAAGTCACAAAAAGCCAAAAATGGCTAAGTACAAGATTCCGCCTGGACGGATATAAGTTACGGACGACTATAAAACCCCCTAAAAAGGTACAACTAAAGCCAAAAATGGCTACGTAACAAGGTTCCGCATAGAACGGATGTAAGTTACTAACAATGACGATCCCTAAAGGGTTAAAGGACTGACCCTGCATAGACGAATATGCAGCATGGACGATTGAAGCCAACATATCACAACCAACGATCATACAAACACAAGTACAAGTAAGTACGCAGATGTAAATTAAATTAAATCCCAAAAGCAACGGGCAAATTACAAGTGTTTCTACAACCAAAGACCCATAAACACTGGGCCAAAAACATTGTTCTTAAAATAGATTAATTGTTTGAAAATTAGATATATAAAAACAACCCAAAACATGGTGGGCATCCAAAAAGAAAGAAATTTTTGCCAAGTATCAGGTCCGGGCAACACCATCGTCAGCAGGAGCTACGTCAGCAGGAGCATCGTCAGCAGGAGTATCGATAGTAGGAGCATCCACAGGGGCTTCAGGCTCGGAAGCAGAAGATCGAGCAACCTCGTCTGCAGCCATTTCTTGATCCACCTCCTCCAGGTCCAGCCTCTCCATATCCACCCCAGAAGGGTGCTTCATGAGGTATCTCCTCAGGAGCTCGAAACCCTTAAAATACCAACTAAAGAGCACAGTGTTGTACTCGTCAGTGGTTTGAAAGGCTTCAACGAACCTGGCGGCTATGGTCTTGAGACTTTCCCTGGCTCCAAGAAGCTGCTCGTCCTTCTCCTTATTCAATTGACGCTCAACCCTGAGGTCGTCGTTCAGCTTCTTAACCTGCTCCTTCAAAGTGTTGGCCTCACCCATGGAGGCAATAAGGTCCTTCTTCAGCGTCGAGTTCTCCGCCTCCAAAACCTCCATCCTAGACGTCATAGACGCCACCTTAGCCTCCTGAGTAAAATACTTAGAAGAAAGATGCAGACTCTCCCCTAACACCTGAACAAGCTTATGAACATGACGAGCCGCAATCTCATGGAAAGGTACGCCAGACAAAGCCCTCAAGTCTGCAGATGTCACTGCCTCGTGGGCTCGGTCCACGGCCATCTTCTCGTCATTCCAAAGGGTAGACTGGCGAGAGGCAGTTTTCTCCTTCTCCTTTTCAGACAACCGCGGCCTTTTAGAGACAAGAGTGCCACCTATTTCCTCCACGGATGCCGTGGAGAAGCAGTCCTCGTTGTCTCACCCACGAAAACAATTGGATGAACGGAGGGAGTTGGAGCAGCATGACCTCCCTTTCCAGTGACATGCATTGTCTTCTTCCCCAAATTCGACAGGGGCTCATCTTTCTTGGATCTCATCTTCGCGTAAAGATCTTTGTTGAATTTGGTCATCATCTCTGCCAGAAGGGAATACTTGTCAAAAAAAAAAAAAAAAAAACCGGGCCAGAAGGGAATACTTGTCAATCTTAACGTTGCGCAGGACGAAGGAAGGTGGGTCCGAACCAAGATTGTAGAAGGCAAGAGTCTGCGGATTTACCAAGTCTTCCCAGCTCTCAATCGTTTTGGCGTACTCAATTGCCTGCTCGACCCGTGCCTTATACCTGCCCTTAAATGCAGGTTGTCTCTTCACTACAAAAGAGAAAGGATTAAGAGGTTAGTGACGATGACAAATGCAAAAGAACTAAAGCAACAAAAAGGAATACTGACGCACCTAAAGTCAGGGTTCCCCACCGACAAAGCAACCTCGGAATGTCACCCCAATCCTTGCTGGAGGGGGTCTTAAAATCATCCCCAGACACAAAGAAAAATCTTGATTTCCAGTACCTGAAGGACGAAGGTAACCCTCTAACAATCCTGGTCCTCCTCTCCCAAGGTACCAACTCGTAGTACCCATATTCTTTGGATTCTTTCAAACGATATAGGTGGACGAGCTCACTTTCTTTGATCATATCCCCATTAGCAGCCAACCATATTTCCATACAGTTAACCACTATCCTCCACGAATTAGGCATTAGCTGCCCAGGAGCAATCCCAAAACGGTTTAAAATTTCCATCAGGAGGGGATGGACGGGAAATCTAAGGCCGCAAGTGAAGGCGGCCTCGTAGAAGCACACCTCACTTGGAAAAAAGTGACAAGCTCTATCCTCGTCACTGGGTCGACGAACTCGAACCCTCTCCGGAAACTGAAACCTATCTTTGAATCTACTCACCGTTTCAGCGTCCAACCCACAGATCTCCTCAAGAGTATGAAAAGCCCTAACCACCTGAGGACTAGAGACGGCGGTGTCCCTCTCCACTAGATCGCCGCTAGACGATAACCCCGTCTCGAGATCGCTAGACCTAACCACAGACATCGTCTTTTTCCCTCTCTCTTGACCCTTGAACCAGTCAATTGATTGCCGTATTAAAGGCAACAATTCAATCAATACTACGCTCAAACCACTACCCTCAAAAACAAAGCTTTCAAGACCTGGAAAAGTGCCTAAGGACCCTCCTAAACATGCGAAAAGAAAAGAAACCGAGGGGCAAGCAACTCTAACCTCAGAGTTACTAACCATGAAAAACCCAAAAAGAAACACAGGGAAGAACAATACAACTAAACCCCAGGGAGATCGAAAGCAAATAGAAAGAAAAAAGGAAAGGAAAAGAAGGAAATCAGAAATACTACCACAGCAAAACGACGAAGAAAAAAACGAGAAAAAGAAGAATAGCGTACCTTGAACAATGGCGGACCAAGGAAGCATTGCCAAACAGCACACCAATTCGAAGAAGAAAAGCAGAAGAAAGCCAACAGAGGAGAAGTAATGATTGAAAGATTTTCGAAAAATGAGAAAGAAAATAAGAAGAGGAAGAGTTTAAAAACAAAGGCTCGAAAAACGGAAAGACCGGCGGGAAACCCAATAGTTGGAGCATTAACTCCACCAGTCAGCACATGCCACGTATGCCACGATTTGTGGAACGCTGCCACTTCGCACTTAATACGGAGCAAAACCCCAAAAGTCATTTGTAACCTGTAACCCTTCACATTCTATGACCGTCAAGACATGACGAGCACAGAATCGGGGGGCAACTGATGGGACTAATGAGTCTGTCCCACATGGACGATCTCATATATGGACGAAGACACCATCAGCAATGACGAAGTAATCATTCACACTACCGACGAAGACAGCCAGGCCATTCAATGCAGTTAATTAAACCCAGAATAGTTACAAGGCCAACTGTATGGACCGTTGGGGCACATTGATGCCACATTACACTGCCCCAAACGTTACCAAGAGGAGCATTAAGACCTCCATAACTACTCCAACAGCTAGAAGCCATGAAAACATATATAAAGCCTACACATTGCCAAGAACAAGGTACATACACACTAAGAGACTTCTTTTGCTCTATTATTTTACATTCTCGAATAACTTTAGATACTGACTTTGGCATCGAAGGCTCTGTGGCAGGCACCACACCGGTGACCAAAGATTGCTTCCATTTGACCATTGACTGACGAACTTACGCTTCATCAAGTGTTATTTTCCCATATTTGAACCACCAAATAGAATATATAGTTCCATATACAAACACAATCATAATATCTAATGATAGAATATATAGTTCCATACACAAATACAATAATAATAAATACTTATTAATAATGGCTATAATGATCAAATTTCATATTTAGACAAAAAAAAAAGGATAAATTATAATTGAGACATCCATGGTTCAAATTCCCCTATTGAATTTAAAATTAAAAAAAAATTTATTATGCATTGCATGGGTTGTTGACTTGTTGTACATGCATATTAATCAAACCTGAATTCATCGTGAATTCAATATAAAAAATTTATATGAAATTCAAATCAGTTAATATAAAAATGGGTTAATTACACTTTTTTCCCATTAATTATTAGATTAAGCGCTATTATCCCTAAACTATAAAATTAATTAACTAATGTCTCCTTGAACGGTAAGAAATAAGCAAATAGTACCATTGAAAAGGATGGTTAAATTTAAACTTTGTTAAAGAGGGTATTAATTTTTTGGGTTCCATGCTTTCATTACATTAAATTATTCATTAATCCCTTCATAACACAATCTTTTGAAAACAAAAAAGGAAAAAATGTTATTAAATTAAAACTTTCAAATAGGTTTAAAAAGAAACAAAAATTTGCTAACCAAATCCTCATCTAATCCATTTAGCAAAAAGAAATTCCAAAAAAAAAAAAAAAAAAAAAAAACCCAATCAATAATACTCAAATCAAAGAAAAAAAAAATTAAGCCACACTACCATGGACAAAAAGAATGGAACTTCATATATATTTTCCTTCGATTTTCTTAGGAAGCAAATAGTAATTAGATGAGCCCACCACCACCACCACCAAATCCTTAGAAAATCAAACTCAACAACACCAAAAATGAACAACAACATGAAGGTCCACTCTATGCCTAAGAAACGAAACATCAACATCCAAAACGATTTCAACTCAAGCAAACTCACTGAGAAGAATTTGTGTTTTAGTGAGTTTTTGAGAGAGAAAATAAAACAATAATATATAATATATGAAGGAGTGGGGGAGGTGGAATGTAATTAAGGGGGGATTGCACTTCAACAAATCTTTGTATTTAAAATAATTCATCCAAATAAACCAACATATGAAGTTTTCTTTGTAGTTAATGTTTTACAAATTAGGTGGTCTTTTGGCAAATTTCCTTCTAATTTTTCTGTAGAATTAGTGACAATCTCAAATATTTCATTCCTCCAATTGAGATTTATGGGCAAAACTTATTGTATACTTTATTAAGAAGTTGATGGTAATAAGTCATAACATTATGAACTTACCCTATAAAAGGGGGGGAAAAAAAGGGTCCCTATATTATGATTAGCTAATTAATTTTTGTATAATATATTGAGGTTCATAACCCAGTTTATATATTATATTATTATATATTTATATAGAGCAGCCTATTGGGTTTGAATGATGTGAGCTATTTCTCAATAATACTAAAATTTAAAAAGCTCAATCATTGTTTGTGTTGAAGATTTTAGATTTACAAGCAGTTACGCACTTACTTACGCTCCAATGTTTTCCAGCAATGGTGCACTGATGTAATATATTAGTCTATTAAACCTTTGCACGACATTTGTAAACGTTAAACATCATCTACAATTATGTTTCTAACGTGTCTGCTTTACCCATAGCAATATTAGACATAAACACACGTCACTAATAATTTGTTTTTTTCTCTGTTTTAATTCCTTGTTAACTTAAAGAGAGGCTCACATTAGACATAATTAGTATTTAAAAGCACAAATAGTGCAATAGTGGCCTAACCCAAAATTGACCTACTTAATTCAGTAGTTAGTGTTTTACAAACTAGGTGGTTTTAAAATTATTGATAAATTGACAATCTCAAATATTCTATTTCTCGAGCTGAGATTTATTATTCAACAAAAATCTAGTAGTTCTTATTCAACTATCACGTACTTTAGCAATTGTGCTAATTGAAACCTCTTAACATTAGACCACTTTAGTAGTCTATATAATATGACTCATATATAAATATAAACAAAGGGACAAGACAATGACTGGTGAATAATGACATTTAAAAGTAAATGATTATTTCATTAGCTACACCCGGCAATTCATTGGTGAAGAGCATTAAATAGTTGATGGTGCTGACGCTATGATAAGGCTATATTGTATAAAGTCATAATACGTGGTTAGGTATTCGCCAAGATAAATAACAATTATCTGAGGCCTTGTATAATGCATTAAAAAAAAAGTCATATCCCATACTCAATACACAAAATTCTCACTTTTGCATGATCTAAGATAGGTCAATCATAGTAAGTAGTCTTACTTTTACCTCTAATTTATTAGAGAAGTTGATTCCAGACTTATCACTTTTGAACAATGTTAGGACGACAACAAAGTTCACAATGTTTGTAGCAACTCGACAGGTAACGAGTTGTAAAAGTGGTGGAAAAAAAAGTAGTGAGTTCACACCTCCACAACTCACCACATGGTGAGATGTGAATTTCGTTGTAATCCTAGCATTTTTCGTCACTTTTTAGCGGAAGGCATTTGCTATCGCACCAAGACCCAACCTCTATTTTATATAACAAATGATATCTTAAATATAATAGAATGAAAATCATTATCATTGTTTTCTGGAAGATTTTGAGCCAGGATGTTTTCGAACAATTCTGCATCATATCATTTTAGATTAGTATATGACTTTTACACGACATTTACAAACTTGCGTGATCATGTAACATTTTTTGTGTCTGCTTCATGCATAACAACATTAAACATCCACAATAATCACTCACAAATAGTATTCTTCCCTCCTTGGATAACTTCTTTGAAGAGAGAGCTAAATTTATATACTAACAAAAAAAGCTGACCCAAGTCTCCCAACCCAACATTGCATACTTTGACTACAAAATAGTATCATTGCCTGTTAGAAACAAGAACTGAAGGTTACTGGTGCAACAGCTTGGCTTGGTTCATTGAACCTATATGATGTATGGTGTTAGGAGTCGAGAGAATCAAAATGTACATATTCCTGCAATGCAATCCTGCTACTGTAATGTAAACATAATCTCCAAGGATCTAAATCTTAGTTAGTGATGGTACAATTTTCCAAGCATGTTTCACAAGAAGTCAACAACATTAAGAAGTGGACACAAGAAGGAAAATCACTTTAGTCATGAGAAACGGCAATGTTAGGCAGCAGCTTTATTTGTTTATGGAAAGCGCCCATTAAGAAGTGGACACAAGAAGGAAAATCACTTTAGTCATGAGAAAAGGCAATGTTAGGCAGCAGCTCTATTTGTTTAGGGAAAGAGCTCTTCTTTGCTTCTGTTTAAGCCAGCATTGACTAATACATAAATCTTTGATTTCCCTTATGAATGAAAACCATGTTCTCTCACATGTTGAGTTCTTTCTAATAATTTTGTCTTAGAAGTTTCAATTGCTAGGAACTCGATGCCAAATACCATTTGTAGGTGGGTCTTCGCCTGTGTTCAGAACTCAAGATTGTAACAAGTTGGTGCTTGCTGTGACCAAAAGTAGTACATTGGCATAAAACATTTGCCACTCAAGTAAAATTGGGCAGATATTTTTAGCAATACTTCATGGTTACAGCCAGCGTAATAGTATTAAGTGAAAATAGGTACCTATTTAATACACAGACAGAGACTATATTTGTTTTGCTAGGATGAGGAACTTACCCCTGCTTTAGGCCTTGAATGCTTATAGCAGATGTTACTACTTTCTACACAGCCTCATACATGACTCAATGTTAATGAGATTTCTTTCATACTTTTTAGCTAAGCAAAATAACATCGCTTGCTATTACATATAGCAAAGACAATCATACAATTTTCACAATGACAGATTCACTTAGAAGATAAAAAGGTGGACAACGAATTATGGACAAAAACATAGAAAAGGATTTTTCAGTGACTGAAGTCCTTGCTTAGTGATAGCCAAATAGCATATCCTTTTCATTTCCTTAAGCGCCATTGAATTGGAAGTTTGGTTCCTAACCGGGCCCTGACTATTCATCTCTTATGATCGTTTTCCTTGAGCCAGGCTTACACGCATTCCTCGTCCTTCTAGTTCCTAAAAGGCAAATAAACAACAATGAACAATTAGTATCTCAAAATATAATATGTCTAAGAGATTCAAACAAAGAGGAAAAAAGAAAAGAAAAAGGAGGGTGGGGGGGAGACTAATACCACTCCATTAAGAGATTCAAGGGCAGTGTCCATCTCTGATTTTGTGGAGAAGCATACAAAACCATAACCACGTGAGCTTCCTGTCTCCCCATCATACAGAACCCTTGCTCCAACCACATTTCCATACTCTTGAAATGCTTGTGTCAAACTCTCAGAAGTGACTGACCAGGATAAATTCCCAACAAAAAGCTTGTACTCAGTTTCTGGATATAGAGGTTCTTTCGGTTTAGGTTTGTCCGAGAAATTCACCCTCAAGGTTCTGCCCAAATATTCCTGAAATATCCAAATTATCCAAGTATTGAGGAAAGGGAAAGAAAGAAAGAAAGAACCCAGATAATCAAATTTTCTGTCTATTATTCAGTCATCTTAGAGTCAATCATACAGATATACAACACTTGCATTACCCACAAACACATATAGAGAGTGAAAGAGAGTGAGTCTCTTACTTTTCCATCCAGATTTTCAATAACTGCCTTGCAATCTTCAAGACTACTCATTGTCACAAATGCAAATCCTCTACTTCTCCCAGAAACCCTATCGTAGAGAACCTATAACCATTTGCATCAATCAGTATGGACATAGTGATGCAAATAAAAATCGTAATGATGATGTTATCATTATAAATTTTATGCCAAAGTAAGTAATATGCAATCAATGAATTGGTAGATTGCTAGCTATCCTTCTCCAATCCTGATCTCATATTTAAGAAAATTCCACTTGTTCCACTTTGCAACCTCAAAATTGTAAATGTTGGGGCTTAGGGAAGAACATTTGACTAAACATAACACAAAATCATCACTCTTTATTCAAATAATTTTTACATTATCAAGTTTAATTGATTATATTCTATTTTGAAATTATAAAATACAAACCCATTACAGAGTAAAGCTCCTAGTGAATCCTGTTCTATGTAACACAGTCAGGAGGACATCACTAAGCAATGAGATGAAGGAATTAATAGAATTCAAAAAAGGAGAACCACAAAGGAGCTAAACAATTAACCCCACTCCACCCTTTAGAAATGAACCCCAAAAAAGAAGGGCCCCTAAGTGAGATGAGTATCAAGCTGTTCCAGCTATGCATCCAAGTCAATTAGTTAAAATGGTCCTTTCCAAGAGTTGCTGGTCAGTAATAATCACCTTGAGTTTATTCACAACTCTTAATGAACTTGTCAATTAGCGATGTCCAGCAATGGGAGGGGACCCTTATCCCCCCAGTGACCTAGAATTCAGAATTTCTCACTTCTACCACACTAATGTAAGAGGGAATCCCTAGCAATCACAAACTACTCACTTCCACCATTAATTGGCAAGTCACTTCCAAGTATAAACTTTTACTTGCCAAAAAGGGGAAAAAATATACTCTTATCATTTTTCTTTTGCTTGCTAAAAAAGAAAGTGGTCTGAATACTTGATTAATTGTCAAGTGAGTAAAGAGAGCATCATAAGCAATTTGGGAGGTGTTCACGTAAAATAATTCAAAGTTTTTTGGGGTCATAGCAGTTGGAAGGCAAACAGGGCATTTGCTAATGTTACAATAGAGAGTTTAATTGTGCAAAAGTTTTGTAAGTAGGATGTTGTAACTTTTTATTCTAGTAAATTTTTTTTATAAGATAAGATCCCCGAAATGATTTTTCCCTTGAAGAGAATCTTAACTGGCCGGTTTTCCAATTCGTCATCAAATTTGTGTCTTTTTTCCTAGGAAGCACAGGTGCGGATTCGGATTCGGGTTCGGGTGCGGGTGAGAGAGCAATGCGGCGATTTGGCAATTTTTGAAAGAGTAGGATGCGATTGCGGCGGGATACATTTATTAATAAATTATTAAATATATATATATTTTTCTATATATTGCTAAGCATATTTTTTTAAAAATATATATATATTATAATGTTTACACAACCCCAATTTTAGCCCAATAACATATTTATAATATTAAATTATTTTCCTTCCAAAAAAAAACAGAAAAAGTAATGAGTTAGTGACATGGGGCCTTGGGGAAGAAGTGGTTAGTAAAATAAATTATTAAATCAAAGTATTAAAGAATAATAGAAACTGATGGGTAAAGGTGATAAAATTAAAGAATCAAAACCTGTATTTTTACTGTTTTCACAAAATCCAACCCTTTTCTTTCAATTTTACACATTATCTTTCTAACTTTTCAAGTCCTTATCTTTTACACCAATACACATATTCAAAAATCTGTCCACAGTCCACAACTTTCTCCCTTGCTCTCTCTATCACAGTTTTAGGAGCTCAGTTCATAGCCTCCATGAACTTCCAGTGTCGCCCTTCATTGCCAATCAACGCTGCCTTCACCAGTAAGTGCATGAAGAGGAAAGCTTTAGGGTCTGTTCGGTTGGAGGAGTGGAAAAGTGGGAAGATGGAAAATTGTGGGAGGATGGAAAAATGGGAGGATGTAAAATATTTAGTTTTCCCTCTTGTGTGTTCGGTTGAAGGGGTGAAAAAGTGGGAGGGTAGAAAACTCTTTTGTTTGGTTGGAGAGAAAAATGGATGGATGGAAAATGTAATTTATATAAATTGACTATTATACCCTTATTACATAATATGTAAGAAATAAATTTATTTGTACCCATTAAATAATATAAAATTTACAACATCATATATATAAATTTATATTTATATTTTTATTATTATAATGTAAAAATTAATGTCATAAGAAAAAAAAAAAACCAAAAAAAGAAGAAGAAGAGAACATCACGTTGAAAAAATAAGAGAAAAGCATGTCACGTTGAAATAAAAAAAGGAAAAAAAAAGAGCACGTCAGGTTGGAAAAAAAAAAGGAAAAAAAAAACACACAGAACATCACGTTGAAAAAAACAAAAAGAGAGAGAGAGAGAGAGAGAGAGAGAGAGAGAGAGAAAAGAACCTGGGAAGGGTATTTGTGGAAAAGTGCTACACTAGCACTTTTCTCCCCCAAGTTTTCCTCCCAATTTGGGAGGAAAAAAAATGTGGGCCCGGAGAGAAAACTTTTTCTCCAGTTTTCCATCCTTCCTATTTTCCTTCCCCAAACGAACAGTGGAAAACAGTATTTTCCACCTCATTTTCCTCTCTCTATTTTCCATCCTCCCTATTTTCACCCCAAACGAACGGGGCCTTAGAGAAATCTGGTCTGGCTCTCGACCTATATCGGCCAGTTTCGGCAGATTTCGGGGGATATAGGCGGATTTCGGCCCGAATTGGCGCGAATCGAAGAACGAAAAAAGAAAAGAAAAAAAAAGAAGTGGTGAATCGGCACGTCGAGTGCAAATTGGCACATCAACGCGAGTTGGGTGTGAATGCAGCGGCCCTAGAGCCGCCGCACCCATGCTTCCCAGCTTTTTTCTATTTTACATCTTCATTGTTTTAGTGTTTATAATTGGGGATGAAATTAATACCTGTTTAGGCTATCCATTGAAATAAATCATAAATTGTTGCGAATGAGCTATAGCTCAACTGACACTTCCTCCTATCATAATAAGATCAAGGGTGAGGTCATAGATTAAAGGCCCACTAGGTGAGTCTTAAACTTACCATTCAAAAAAAACTCTGCAACTTAAGTTAGTATGAGGTCAGACTAGAACTTTCAATTGATACTAGAGCATTTAGAACATGCTTGGGTTCTGGATAAGATTTTGAGTTGTTCTGCGACTCCAACATTTTTACAACAGTTGAGATAAAATCCCATTATAAATTAAAATAAAATATTATATTGGGATCCACCACAACTAAAAACAAAAATGTTGTAATATTTTTGTAGTGTCACTATGCTTCATCTAATATTTTTCTTGGTTCTAATCAATAGAGGTTTTTATAATTAAAAAAGAAAAAACAATAACTTATTGCAAGTCAGTAAAAAAGCCCAACTACCAATAAGACATAGCATGAAAATATGCTTCCTGATCTCACCAAGTAGTCCAATATATACTCCTCATCAACTTACGTACCCATCATTAACACCAACACAAAAGACATAGAAAAATAGAATCTTAGCTAGGAGGAAAATATTGCATTAAATTTAGACAGTAGATACCTCAATCAGCTCTGGACTTCCAAAATCCTGAATGATGCCAGCAAGCTGGGCACTGTCAACACTGTAAGGCAAATTTCCAAAGTAAAGCTTAGTGCTCACAAGATCTTCACCTTCTTCAACATCCAACACTTCCTCTCCCCTCTTATTATCTTCCTCCTCAACCAACCCTGTGTCTACTTGATCAGCTGTTACTATCACCTGATCTTCTTGAGCAACCTCTTCAGCTGTTACTGCTACCCCTTCTTGAGCAACTGCAGCTGATATCCTGAGTAGCCTCCACTTGCTTGAGGTGGCATTGAGTGAAAGCTGTTCAATCCTGTAAGAATGAGATACTGGTGCTAACATGCGAGTTGAGGAGGAAAGTCTAAGAAAAGGGTCAGACAGGCATTGCTTATTAGGGCGGATATTACACTTGAGGGTGTGGATGGACGAAGAGAAAGATGAGCCAACAGCCGCAGCTGCAGTGGCCGCCATGGTTTGGAAGTTTGTTCTTCTAATGGTGGTGGTGGTGGTTGTGCTGGCGGTGGTGGTTTTTTCTGTTATGGAGTGGGGGTAGAATAAAGTTTTTTTGATGTGAGGAAAGAGTGAGGGATGGGGGTGTGTCAGCTACGTATGCTATCTAAGCTGATGTGGGCAGATTGTGTCCAGTGAGAATTGTTGGAAGAGATATTTGGAGGATAAGGTAAGTCCAAAGTAGATCAGACACCTTGCTCATTGGTAGGTCTGTACCTTGGTCTTAATAATCAGTTATTGCTGCATACGAGTAAGCTCCTTAGGAACCGTTCATTTAACTGAAATTAATTTTTTTTTACTGGAAGTGTAAAACAAAAAATTAAAAGTTAGCTGAATAATACAATAGGTCTCATAAATAGTACTAAAAATTGCAACGGAACTCATGAACAGTACCAAAAAAAGCTAAAAACTAAATAAGCCGAAGGAAATAAGCTCATCCCAAACTCATCCTAAGTTGTGTTTTCAATTTCAATTATAATTGTGAAATTGTGAAAAAATGTACATAATAAATACAACTATTAGGATATGGTAAATTTAATCATTTAACCATATACTTCTAACACTCCTCCTCATATGTGGGCCGAAACTACATTTTAATAAATGAAGCCCAACATGTGGGAATTTAAATGGGAGGTAGAGTGGAGGAGACAATGATCGAACTCAGGATCTCATACTCAGATATCATATTAAATTACCGATTGTCCCAAAAATTTAAGCCACTGAGATATGGTAAATTTAATCATTTACCACATACTTCTAACATATAGCACCACCCTAAATACAATACAACATACATAATGAGCCCTTTATATTGTTATATGTTAGAGAAATCATCTCCAATGTTATGAATCGAATTAAAATGTTGGAGCCAAAGGCCTTGTAGCTGAATTGGCACCTCCCCAATGCACAAAGTGCTTGGGGGTCTAGGGGGGAAAGGGTTCGAGCTGCGGGATTAGCAGCATATTGTAATTATTTCTCAAAAAAAAAAAGAATTAAAATGTTGGAGACCTAATAAAACTATAAAAGATGAATAAGAAATTTTTTTTGCTGAATGAATAAGAATTAAGAATCATAAATTCATAATACATTATTAGCTTACCAATTATAAATTTCGAAATTCAACAAGAACCAATTGTATTGAACCATTGATTAAAATGACACTTAAAGAGGTTAGTTGTGTAAAGGTTTGGATTCTTCAACCACTTAGTCAAAAAATAATGTGACTCACGAGAAGATAATGTAATATCCCGTACAAAATAAATTAAATAATGGGAATCTTTTCGACAAAAGCAAATGACAGGAAGGTATCAATGTGGCATAAACAAGAGTAAGATTTACATGTTATGAAAAAGATAAAAATATTCTCATCTTTTTGTGAAAATGAAGATGTAAGGATGGAAGATGTGCAAGAAATAAGGATAAAGGTGTGCAGGAAGTAAAGGCAAATGTGTGCATGCAAGAACAAAGGCGTGCATACAAATAATGTGTAAGGACAACATGTTAATGTGCTCTTATCTTTAAGAAAGAAAAATGTGCCACCGTATAAGAATAATACTAATGGAAGAGATACCTCATCCTTCAAAAGACTTCTTTCCAAACTTTTTAAAGAGGACATCCTCCAAAGTGCAAGGCAGGAGGTTTCCTAGCAACCAATTCTTTAATTAAACAAAAATCCTTTCCTAATATAAAAAATACTTTTCTATTTCTATTCCATTTATTTATGACAACAAACTTGGTTGTAATCAATGGCTACCACTCGCACTATAAAAATTAACATGACTAAATATTTTAAAAATATAACCGTTGAACTGTATGTTTTTTATGTTCTTAACACATGTGTTAAATTTTGTGTTTATAAGATGTTGCTTACTATTCAATCCATAAACTTATTTTTTATGCATAATTTATAGTACAAAAAAATAAAATTTAAACATTTAATTAATAACATAATTTTTTTTTTTTTTTTTATCATTTAGAAATTTTGTAGGCATGAAAAATATAAAAAGAAAATATAATCCATGGAGAATACAAGTGCTTTAAGTTTTCATATAAGTTTTTAATCTAATTACTATTTTTCGAAAATCATCACAATTTACATTTACAATTTTATTTGTAAATTTAACTGTGTTCTTATTATAATTATCATTTTAAATTACTTTAAATACATTGTTGACTCACGAGCCCACATGAGCCCGACCGCATTCCATCACCACTCCAACTCTCTCAAAGTGTTTCAAACTGTTTTTACTGTTTCCCTCCCATTTGGTCGTTAAAGCTAATGGAGTATGTTGTTCATCTTTCAATCCCTCAAACTCACACAAAATCTCTCTCTAAAGCTCACCAAAACACTCTCTCTCACAAACCCCAAATCCTTTTCACAACACCATACCACAACAACACTTCCCAATCTAAAGCCTCTCAACTCCAAGATTTCAAGCTACATGAGAAACGGCCTCGTCGAAGAAGCTCAGAAACTGTTTGATAAAATGCCTCTAAGAAATACAGTCACATGGAACGCAATGATTCGTGGGTACTTTATAAATGGGAGATTTGTTGAAGCAGTCAATTTCTTCGATCAAATGCCTGAAAGGGATATTTTTTCATATAACACAGTGATTGATGGGATGATGCAGTGTGGGGATGTGGATGGTGCCAGAGAGGTTTTTGATGGGATGCCATTCAGAGATGTTGTTACTTGGAATTCAATGGTTGCTGGGTATATTCGCAATGGTATGATTTACAAAGCAGTAGAAGCATTTGATGGGATGCTGTTGAAAGATGTGATTTCGTGGAACTTGGTCATTGGGGGGCTTGTAAATTGTGGAGATTTGGATTTGGCTGAAGAGTATTTCAGACGAATGATTGTTCGGGATATTGTGTCTTGGACTATAATGATTTCGGGGCTGGCTAGTGCAGGACGGGTTGTTGAAGCTCGTGAGCTCTTTGTGAACATGCCTGTGAGGGATGTTCGGGCTTGGAATGCAATGATGGTTGGATATATAGAAAATGGACAGATTGAAATTGCAGAGGATTTGTTTCGGAAAATGCCTGAGCACAATTTTGAGTCTTGGAATGAATTGATAAGTGGATTGGTGAGGAGCAAAAGAGTTACTCATGCTATAAATCTTTTCATGGAGATGCCACAGAAATGTCAAAAAATGTGGAACTCAATCCTGTTGGAACTAGTAAGAAATGGGCTCATCAAACAAGTTCATGCTATTATGGAGAAATTCCCATACAGTGATGTTGTGACATGGACAAATTTGATTGTTGGATATTTTGGATTAGGTGAGGTTGGGGGTGCAATTCAGATTTTTGAATTGATGCCAGCCCGAGATGCAACTGTGTGGAATGCCACAGTATTTGGATTAGGAGAAAATGATCAAGGTGAGGAAGGTTTAAAGCTATTTATTAGAATGAAAGAATCAGGTCCATCTGCAGATAAAGCTACATTCACTAGTGTTTTGACAATATGTTCAGACTTGCCAACCTTACAGTTTGGAAAACAAACTCATGCAGACGTTATAAAATCTGGTTTTAATAGTTTCATTTCAGTTTCCAACGCAATGATTACCATGTATGCAAGATGTGGAAACATGCATTCTGCTCTGCTGGAGTTCTCTTCCATGTCAAGCCATGACATCATTTCGTGGAATTCTATAATATGCGGCTTTGCACACCATGGAAATGGTGAAAAAGCCCTCGAGATGTTTGAAAGAATGAGATTAACTGATATAATGCCCAATCATATAACCTTTGTTGGTGTTCTATCTGCTTGTAGCCATGCTGGGTTGGTAGACCAAGGTAGGTACTACTTTGATTTCATGAAATCCAAGTGTTGTCTTCAGCCGGAAATTGAACATTATACATGTATTGTTGATTTGTTGGGGAGATTTGGACTCATAGATGAGGCAATGAACTTTTTAGATCAAATGAGAGCAGATGGAGTTGAAGTTCCTGCAAGTGTTTGGGGAGCTTTGCTAGGAGCCTGTAGAATTTACAAGAACATTGAGGTGGGCAAGATTGCTGGCGAGAGGGTTTTGGAAGTAGACCCTTGTAACTCTGGTGTGTATTTGATCTTGGCTGAATTGTTTTTGAGCGGTGGAAAGAGAGAAGAAGCTGAAAAAATTTGGGCTCAAATGAAAGAGAATGGAGTCAAGAAGCAACCAGGATGTAGTTGGATTGAGGTAAACCGCAGTGCACATATATTTCTTTCAGGAGATAGTTCACACCCTGAGTTCAGTAGAGTCTGTTGTGTTTTAGACTTGATACACATGGAGTTGGATATTAAAATTTCAGAATCAAATGCTGCTTCATTTCAACAGATAAAAGTTCCATTTGATGGACATTATGGGTGAGATCATTTTTGCTCACAATATATGTACCATATTGTTCGGATCCATGACTTAAATACAATGAACTTAAGGGTACAAGTTGATGGGATTAGGATTAAGATTTAAGAAGGACATGGTTGGGGATCTGGAGTTGTTGCTTTTGTAGATTGGAGTTGCCAGTCAAGGATAAATCAAGTAAGTAAAAATGTAACATTGTCCCACAACCCAGTAGAAATTTGAAATTTGGGTTGATCACTTGATTACTAATCTTAATACATCGAAATACAGATGGGACCATATTATCATGCTGTTTCTTCAAGAGTATGTATACAAAGTGTGCTCAGGTGTATGCCTCCTAGCAGAAATGGAAGCATGTCTAGTAATGTTCAAGCAGATCTTAGTTTTTAATTTTCTGGGATGCTTTAAGGATTGCAACAATAGCAGAGGAGGGAAACATGATTGCCAAAAGGTCGGCAGAAGAGAAGAGGTCGGTGAAAAAGATTTTGTATTTACCCTTTTATAATTGGCTAAGATTTAATTTAGTGGTGAGCATATATATAAGTTTGTATCAATATATTTTTATAGATAGTCAAATATGATAGAGGCAAACATTTTTAAGTCTTTGAAAAATACACACACCCTAATTTGATCCCTATAACTTACAACTTTTAAATGGAGTACCTAAAGAATTTTAAAATTTTCTCCCAAATTGTTTTTTCTTTTTTTAAATTTGCAATATTAAGTTCTTCCGTTTGTCTAATTGACAGAAATTGATGGTGCTGTTTTTTTTTTTTTGAGCTAACTCTTATGTGGTTAAAGGAAGTCCAGTTGAACATCCACACTCTTTACCTATGTAAAGCGATTATATGGAATTTCTTTTTTTGGGTAGATATGGCTCATTCACGTGTTATTTTATTCTGATTAAAATTAAAAGTTACCCAACCAAAATAATTTTTAAAAAAAAATTAAAAATCAGAATTTTTTTTTTTTTTGCCTATTTATTAACGTAATGATTATTTTTTTACTGAGATATTGCTAACCAAATTAGCAGTTAACCGTTTATACTAAAAAATCAATTGGTGTCTTGGTCTAATAATAAAGAAAAATCATCAAAAGAGGACATTATAGGTTAAAACAATCTCTAAAAAAAAAAAAAATAGTACTTGACCAAATTCCTAAACAAATTCAGATTCTTGGAACCATTTAAAATTTACGGTTATTTGTATCCACCAACAATTATGGGGCTGTTTGCAATGTACATCTTACAATTAACGCCTTAATTCAAAATTAATGTTCACTCCACCATCCAAAATTAGTATTTATTCTTGGAACCATTTAAAATTTACGGTTATTTGTATCCACCAACAATTATGGGGCTGTTTGCAATGTACGTCCTACAATTAACGCCTTAATTCAAAATTAATGTTCACTCCACCATCCAAAATTTTTTTTTTTTGAAGAGGTAGAGTTTCAACCTATAGCGTTTGTTTTTTATGATTACCTTTTATCATCAAATTAAAAATCAATTGGTTTTTGATATAGGCAAGGATAGAACCTCAAATTTTTCATTTAATAATAAGAGACTTTACTAATTAACATAACTGAAACCCACTCCCAAATTAGTATTGTGGGGATAAAAGCCCAAATTCGTATATTGAGCATTGGGCCCTATTTGAAGATGTGGGTACGTCCGAGGAGGAGTAAAGGATTGGGAAATGCCTCAGAGTGGAGAATCACGTAAGGAAAGGATAAAGGAATATAGTCCGAGGAGTGTATCCTCCTCGGATTTGAAGAATATCGGTCAAGCAAATACCTGGGCAGTTTGGGTGAACTTCCAGGAAGTTCCAACGATAAGGATGAACTTCATACACATATAAAGATGATAAGAATAGAGAAATATCTAAAGAAAAAGCTGCTACCACCGCATTTAATGCACTGCAGCAACTTTTTTGGCCGTATTTATGTGGAGAATACCCCTGAACAGTACAATCTCAGCTGCCACCACTCATGGAGAACCAAATAAGATATCTGATGAGACATGTACTCAAGTAAATACTTAGATGAATAACAAGTGTACGATGAATATGGTTTAAAAAGAAAATTATATAAATGTAAAACAGCTCTCATGAAAGAGGGATTGAAAGAAAGAGAGAAAGAAGAAGAATGAAGATTTACTGTAGCTCCAAGAATTGTATTAGCCTTTCAAGCAATAATTTATCTCCTCGGACATCAGTTTATTCAAGTTTCAAGTGTGTTTTTGTACTGGTTCATCTTTTAAAATCTTGATTAACTGTTATTTAGTTCACAAACAACCCAGTTCTTTCACCCACTCTCTACAAATTTATTGTATTGGGCTTATTGGGCTTATTGGGCTTACATCCCATATCTTTTGGGCTTGGGCTACAAATCTTGACCCTACAATTGGCGCCGTCTGTGGGAAGAGCTTGAACCGGAGTGAAAGCAACAGTTGACGATGGTTGAACCAGGTCAACAACCAGCAGAGTCCAGGGCATCCCAACATGGTGATCCTTTCCTCAACCTCGAACGAAGAGGTGATCATGAAGGAAGTGTACACACGATGCATGATGAGAAGAGCCAGTCACAAGGTGATAGTCGTATCTCCCATGCAAAGGGCAACAGCGGCATGCAATTGGAGATTGACCGGTTAAAGAGGGAGCTGCGCCATGCAAAAAGGAAGCGAGCTTCCCTTGACAGTGACGTTTCTTCTGATGATGAAAGAGACATCAATTACAAACGGAGGTCTCGAACTCCGCCCAGTGAGTCTTTCTCTTACGAAGAAGAGCTCCATAATGAGCGGCAGTTTAAAAGCCCACCACATAGGGATGTAGGAAACGACGCTATGAGTAGAGCCCTGGACCAAATCTCTAAGTCGCCTTTCATGCGTAGGATTGAGGGGGTGAGACTTCCCCGGTATTTTCATCAGCCAACATTCACCATTTACAACAGGCGAACTGATCCTGTTGAGCATGTGAGTCATTTCAACCAGAGAATGGCTGTTTATTCCAAGGACGAGGCCTTTATGTGCAAAGTCTTTCCGTCCAGTCTCAGACCCATTGCAATGAGGTGGTTTGATGGCCTAAAGGCAGAATCCATAAATTCTTTCCATGAACTCACTCAAGCATTTGGTTCACGGTTTGTGACCTGCAGGAGAGTTCCTAGGTCGTTAGCTTCCCTCCTATCCTTGAGCATGCAAGAGGGTGAGAATCTTAAAACATACTCCGACAGATATTGAGAGTTGTTTAATGAGATTGAAGGCGACTTTGATGATGTAGCCATCAGTACATTTAAGCTCGGCCTTCCATCCGAGCATGGTTTAAGGAAATCCTTGACTGGTAAGCCCGTCACCAACGTGCGCCAGCTCATGGACCAGATTGACAAGTATAAAAGAGTTGAAAAGGACCAGCAGTAAGGGAAGGGAAAGGACAAGGTTATCCCTCAAGAGAGGAGGGATTTCAGGTCGGATCGTTACAGTAATAGCAAGCCGCGTAGGGATTTTGCTAGGCAGTCAGGATCAGCAAATATTCAAGCTGTCAGTGCTGTTTTCAAAGAGCCAGTGCAGCAAGTGTTGAAGAAGATCAAGAATGAGCCGTTCTTCAAACAACCGAATAAGATGGTGGGAAACCCTGAAAGACGTAATCATAACCTCTATTGCCAATACCACCAGGATTATGGGCATACCACAGAGGATTGTAGAAGTCTGTGAAACCATTTGGACCAACTTGTCCGCGAAGGCAAATTGAAACAACTCCTGCACCATTCCAGTGGCCAAGGGAGCCAGGCAAGCTCGGAACCTCGTGGAGATCATTCTTCAAGACCCCCCTTAGGTACTATCAATGTTATCTTTGCTACACCGGGGAGAACAGGATCTTGGTCATCTAGGATAATGTCCGTGGCCCACCTACCCACAAGAGACGTTGATCAGGATCAGAAGAGGGCTAAAAGAGAAATTCCACTAATCCTAGGCTTTTCGGATGAGGATAAGGTTGGGACTATCCAACCACATGATGACGCTTTGGTGGTTACCCTCAGGATTGGAGGGTATGATGTGAAGAGGGTGATGGTGGACCAAGGCAGTGGAGCTGAGATAATGTATCCTGACCTTTACAATAGGCTGAACTTAAAACCTGAGCACTTAACTCCCTATAGTTCCCCTCTGGTGGGTTTTGACGAAAAGATCGTTATCCCGAGGGGTCAAATACAATTACCTGTACAAATTGGTCCAGAGATAGTGGAAGTGAATTTCATTGTTGTAGATGCATATTCACCTTATACAGCGATCGTGGCCAGATCCTGGCTTCATGCACTAGGGGTTGTTCCTTCTACTCTGCACCAGAAGATTAAGTATCCATCTGAAGGCAGGGTTCAGGAAATTTTGGGAGATCAATCTATGGCCAGAAGATGCTTGGTGGTTGCCATACAACACAAGCCTGAAACTGAGTCCTTGGCCAATCTAGGAGAAGACTTATAGCAGTTAAAACACTCAGCAGCGCCTATCGATAAAACAGCTGAGGAGACAAAATGTGAAGATTTGGTAAAAGTCACTATGGGGGATGATCCCGAGAAGTTTTTTCAAGTCGGCTTACAGTTGCCACTTCAAAAGAAGGAAGAATTAGTAGAATTCCTCAGAAAGAACATAGATGTATTTGCTTGGAATGCCTATGAAGCCCCCAAGAATGGAGCCAGAATTTATCTGTCACCACCCAAATGTCAACCCACTAGTCGTCCCTAAGAAACAGCCTCCTTGGCGCCTATCCAAGGAGCACGCTGATGCGATACGAGAGGAAGTAACGAAGCTCAAGCAAGCTGGAGCTATTAAGAAGGTGTTTGATCCTGAATGGTTAACTAATATTGTAGTGGTGAAGAAGAAGAATGGGAAGTGGAGAGTGTGCGTGGATTTCATAGACCTCAATAAGGCATGTCCATCCATTTCCTATGCCTAAAATAGATCAACTAGTGGATGCAACGGTAGGCCATCCTCGAATGAGCTTCCTAGATGCCTTTCAAGGCTATCACCAAATACCCTTGGCCCTGGATGATCAAGAAAAGACTGCTTTTGTTACCCCCATTGGGAACTACCACTATAAGGTGATGCCTTTTGGTTTGAAAAATGTAGGATCTACATACCAAAGAATGATGACAAGGATGTTTGAACCACAGTTGGGCAAGAACATTGAGGTCTACATAGATGACATGGTGGTGAAAAGCAAAGTAGTCTCGGAACATGTGGGCGACCTTCTGAACATTTTTCAAATTCTTAGAAAGTACAAGCTGCGTTTAAATGCCTCCAAATGTTCATTTAGAGTGGGATCAGGCAAGTTCTTAGGTTTCATGGTGACTCACCGGGGGATCGAGGTCAACCCCGACCAGATAAAGGCTATAAACAATTTGCAACCACCTCGGAATCCTAAGGAGGTCCAAAAGCTGACTAGGATGGTCATTGCTTTGAACCGATTTATCTCTCGGTCAGCGGATAGGTGTAGACCTTTTTTCTTGTTGCTTAATAAGTGGAAAGGGTTCGAGTGGAATGAAGAGTGTGCCTTAGCTTTTCAACAACTTAAAGACTATCTCGCTCGGCCACCAATCATGTCCAGTCCTGAGCCGGACGAGGTCCTTTTTGCCTACATTGCTGTGGCTCCTTTTGCAGTAAGCTTGGTGTTGATAAGAGTTGATAACGGTGTACAGAAGCCAGTTTATTACTTGAGCAAGTCGCTGCATGAAGCCGAGATTCGTTATCTGCCACTGGAGAAGGCCATCTTGGCAGTAATACTTGGTACACATAAGCTGCCCAACTCCCACTTAAAGCCATCCTCCGAAGTGCTGACTACACAGGGAGGATAGCTAAATGGGGTACCATTCTAGGAGATTTTGACATCAAGTATATGCCTCGCACCTCCATGAAGGGTCAAGTACTCGCGAATCTGGTGGCCGAGTTCACCGAACCCCCATTAGAAGAATTGAATCCAACACAGAACATGGATGAAAAATCGATTGGCATGATTTCTCAACAAGGTCACTTGTCTTGAAAAGTATATGTAGACGGTGCAGCAAATCAGAAAGGATCCGGAGTGGGGCTAGTGTTAATATCTCTAGAAAAGATCGTTATTGAAAAGTCACTAAGGCTAACCTTCACGGCCACAAATAATGAGGCTGAATATGAAGCTCTGCTGATGGGAATGGCAATGGTTCAAAGAATGGGAGGAAAATCAGTGGAAATGTTCTCGGACTCAAGGCTAGTCGTTGGACAGGTACTAGGGGAATTTGAGGCGAAAGATAAAAGAATGCAAGAGTACTTGAGCCAAGTTTAATGTCTACAGTCAGAGTTCGAATCTTTTAATTTGCTACACATCCCCAAAAATAGTAATGCACATGCTGATTCTCTGGCCACACTCGCAACCTCTTCGGCACAGAATTTGCCTCGGGTTATCCTCGTCGAAGATTTGCATAAACCCACGGAGGTAAGAAGAGAGGCAGTCTGGATTCATCAAATCAGAGCTGAGCCCAGCTGGATGGACCCTAAATTCAATTCTTGAAGGATGATACTTTGCTTGAAGAAAGGTTGGAAGCTGACAAAGTTTGGAGGAAGGCTACTAGATTCTGGTTATCCGAGAACCAGAAATTATACAAACGTTCTTATTCAGGGCCGTATTTGTTGTGCATGCATCCTGAAGCAACTGAATCACTCCTCGAGGAGCTACATGAAGGAATTTGTGGAAGCCATACTAGAGGTAGATCCTTGGCACACAGAGCCATTACCCAAGGCTATTGGTGGCCAAATATGCAAAAGGAGGCCAATGAATATGTTAAAAAGTGCGATCAATGTCAACGGTTTGTACCAAACATACACCAACCAGGCGAAATCCTTAATCCATTATCCAGCTCATAGCCATTCGCTCAATAGGGCTTAGATATCGTGGGACCATTCCCTAAAGCAGTAGGAAACAAGAAGTATCTTCTGGTCGGCACCGATTATTTCACCAAATGGGTTGAAGCTGAACCCCTAGCTAATATCAGAGACGTAGATGCGAAGAAATTTGTCTAGAAAAACATTGTCACTCGGTTTGGGATCCTTCACACCCTCATTTAGGACAACGGTCTTCAGTTTGATAGCAAAACGTTCAGAAGTTATTGCTGTGAATTGGGGATTACAAATAGATATTTCACTCCTGCTTATCCTTAAGGGAATGGGCAAGCGAAAGCTGTTAATAAGGTCATACTAAATGGACTGAAGAAAAGACTAGATGACACGAAGGGCAAATGGGTGGACGAACTACCACATGTACTCTGGACATACAGAACTACGCCTCATAGGTCTACTGGGGAGACCCCCTTTTCAATGACTTATGGGGCTGAAACTGTTATCCCTCTGGAGACTGAGTTCCCAACGTTGAGGACTAGTTCATTCAATCTGATTAGCAATAATGAACAGCTAGAGAAAAGTTTGGATCTGATTGAGGAAAGGAGGGAAAATTCAATGGTCCAATTGGCATATTACCAACAAAAGCTTAGGCAGGGTTATGATGCCAACGTAAGGCTAAGGCCTTTAGAACCTGGTGATCTAGTGCTCAGGAAAGTTGTAGGCACTGCAAAGAACCCAGCTTGGGGAAAGTTAGGACCCAATTGGGAAGGGCCATATCGTATTACCTCAGGGGCTGGCATTGGGGCATACTTTCTAGAAGACTTAGATGGTCATGTAATACCACGCCCCTGGAATGTAAACAATCTTAAAAGGTATTATTATTAATCGAGTTTTTTCTTTGATCAATATGTTTATTTAGTACATAAAGGTTTCGGGGAAAGTGTTTAAACTTAAATCCAATCATGCCTGAAGTCCTCGGACCAGATGATATGGGTTAGTTAACACTCTTACAATTCTTATAAGTGTTTAAACTTAAATCTAATCATGCCTGAAGTCCTCGGACCAGATGATATAGGTTAGTTAACACTTACAATTCCTATAAGTGTTTAAACTTAAATCCAATCATGCCTGAAGTCCTCGGACCAGATGATATGGGTTAGTTAATACTCTTACAATTTCCATAAGTGTTTTAACTTAAATCCAATCATGTCTGAAGTCCTCGGACCAGATGATATGGGTTAGTTAACACTCTTACAATTCCTATAAGTGTTTAAACTTAAATCCAATCATGCCTGAAGTCCTCGGACCAGATGATATGAGTTAGTTAACACTCTTACAATTCCCATAAGTGTTTAAACTTAAATCCAATTATGTCTGAAGTCCTCGGACCAGATGATACGGGTTAGTTAACACTTACAATTCCTATAAGTATTTAAACTTAAATCCAATCATGCCTGAAGTCCTTGGACTAGATGATATGGGTTAGTTAACACTCTTACGATTCCTATAAGTGTTTAAACTTAAATCCAATCATGTCTGAAGTCTTCGGACCAGATGATATGGGTTAGTTAACACTCTTACAATTCCTATAAGTGTTTAAACTTAAATCCAATCATGCCTGAAGTCCTTGGACCAGATGATATGGGTTAGTTAATACTCCATTGCAAGTCTTATAAGCGTTTAAACTTAAATTTAGTCATGCCTGACGTCTTTGGACCAGATGATATGAATTAGTTTACACACCGTGACTATTTTCACAAATGCTGAAATGGATCTTAAACCATGTTGGACTTCTCGAACCATGTACTGGATTTAAAGTTAACGCTCCACGGTGTCCTTTGTAAGTGCTGTACATAATCCAGTTTAGGTAAAGTCTTTAATCATTCACTTTAATACATAAGACTTTTTTATCTGTTGTTACTCAATAAGTACGATAACAATGTTTGCCCATACTTATCTAAGGTATTTGCATCATTAGCAGAATATTGTTGTTAAGCTTACTCAGATTAAGACAAATACAGGTTAACATTACTTGCAATAACAGCAAATTTTATAAGGTATGTAATGAAAATGTAGAGAATAAAAGAAGTATGCTTTCATTGATCAAAAGATGGTATTTCTCAGTTCCTTACAGAGCCCAAAAAAAAAAATTCCTAGTATCTAAGCCTTCTTTGTGGAGACAACGGGGTCAATAGTCTGGCTGGATTGGGTGGCAGCAACATCTGGGGCTTGGTCCTTTGGTTCAGGAGGAGTCTTCTTCTTACCCAAGTCCTTACCCTTATCTTGATGATCCTCAACTTACTTGCCTTGACCACCAGCTTGACCAGACTCTTTGGGAGCTTCAAGAAGGGCAAGAGGGACTTGGCCGACCCAAGGCTGTTCCGAGGACTCTGGAAGTTGTTTGGAGGGAGAGGAGTCAGGACCTGGGAGTTCACAGATATCAGGATCGTAGTAGATGCTCCCAAGTCACCTCAAGTCAGATTCTGTAGGGACCCCAGCAGCATCGAGGGCTCTACCCCAGGTTATATCAAAGTAATCCCTGCAAACTGTAGAAAACTCCCATGTAAGTCTGACTTGAGTCTCTTCCACCCTAAGCTTGTATGCTGCCTGCTTTTCAGACTCGGCTGCCTCCTTGACTAATTGGGCAGCGTCCATGGCTTTCTAAAGCTCAGCTCGAAGATCCTTCACCATCTGTCTCTCTGTTTCCAGATTAATCTCAGTTATGCGCAATTGCTTGCGTTGATCTTCGGCCTGCCTTTCAACATTCTTAAGGCATCAAGATTATTCCTGGCCCTAGTCATCTCTTTTAGCTGCTCAGACATCTTATTGTAATTGTCCTTACGACTACCCATCTTTTTCTCAACCTCAAACCGGGAAGGGGTCTTCGCCTGGGCTTCATTGCGGGCTTCTTTATTCCATTCCTCGGCCACATACACCTGTTGGGTAATCTGCATAACAGAATGGGAAACTTCAATATAAAATAAAGAAAAAGGACAAATAAAAATGGCCAATAGTTTAATTGGAGAAACGAACATCACTTACCATGGCCAGGTCCCTCTTAAGGGATAGTAAGAGTTCATGCTGGTTAAAGCACCTGTAAGTGTCCATATCCGTTGGCAGGAGAAGTGGTTGCTCCAGGGCCTCAGCAATGAGACCTGCCTTCTCCCCTTGGTAGTTCCTAACCGAAGTGTCCCAGGAGAAGGGAACACCATCCAACTTTAGCTTGGGAGACCAGATGCGCCGTCCTCGGCGCACATCAGCAATGAGAGCATCTTTTCGGCTCTCAACAGACGAAGCTTTTTTACCCCATTGGTCCTTGGCCACTCTCTGTTGTTTATTTCCTTTTGAAGGCTCTATCTCACCTTCCTCAAGAGCTGTATTAGGCCTTTTCTTCTTCAGCTCAGGGATTGGCTTTGGGCCGAGGTCAGAAGGGAGCTGAGGAGGGGGTGGAGGAAGATTAACAGCGGGCTGGGACTTGGTGGCTTCTTGGGGCACAACTGCTTTGTTCCTTGCCTTCATAAGATCTTTCAAGCTCAAAGCCATCTCCTCTTCCTCTTCCGATGATTCGTCTAGAATGGAAGTTATTAAAACAGGAGCGTGGACGCTGGAATGCCTGTCAGCTTCTTCCTTGGCGTCCGAAAGGGGAATTACCTGAACCTCCCTTGATACCTCTTCTTCAAAACGGAAATTTTTAATCTGTTCCTCTAGTGAAGAGGTCGAGGAAGCAATTCCTTCTCCTGCTGTGGCTGTTTCGAGGGGAATCTGTTGAACTGGAGGGATGATTAGTGGTACACTCTACGAAATCGGATGTGGTATAGAGGGAAGATCGACCGAAGACAAAAAATTTGGCCGAGCTACGTCTATCCTGTTTATGCAATGGTCTCCCTGCCTTATCGCGTTGCCAACCGGTTGAAACGTGTCCGAGAGTGGCTTAAAATCGAGAATGAGATGGGCGGCCCGAAGTTGCCCGTCCTCACTTACAAAAATCTCTGACCTCAATAGATAATTGAGCGCAGCAACGTTAGTCAGGCTGAGCCGCGGAGATACGTGTCTTTTATCTGTTAACACCACGACAGAGTTAAATATAATCAGAAACTTAAGGTGAAATACTAATACGAAGAGAAAAAATACAACGCTAATAATGAAGATTCTAAATCTATTTCTAGGGAACCTAGGTCTAGGATATCCCACCTGGCTCTCTTGGTTGGGTTGGGCAATGAAGACCGTCATGCCACGCTCACGAGACGATCAGATAATCTTCTTTCATCCCCTTGTTAGACTTGGGAAGACAGGAGATGAGCCTAACGATGTTGGATCGGGATTTAAGGTAATATCCCGCCTCCTTTTGTCTATGACACTCGTACATATGGACTACGTCGAGCCAGGTGAGCCCTAGGCCTAAGTGTCAGTTCAAAGCATCTACTACTCCTAGGATCCTAAGGACATTAGGTGCACACTGATCGGAACTGAGCCTATGATTACGAAGGTAATCTCTTATAACAGGACCCATAGGGATAGTCATTCCCCCTTCTATAAAAGCTATGACAGGGATTACGACTTCCCCCACCCTTCGGTCCGTTAATAGTCTTTCTAAGGGACAATACCGCAACTCTACGTCCTGTGGTATGTGATACATTTCTCTAAATATCTCTATCTGGGCAGGACTATCTACTAAGTACCTAAATCTACCCATTTCGGATAAGCAGAAAGAGGGAAACACTAAAAACGAAAACTGGGAAATGAGAATTTGAAGGCCGAGGAGGCTGGCCGAGGAAAGAATGAAGGGTTTAAAGAAATCGAAACTTACACAAACTGGATTGGGGAGTGATCTTTAAATCCTCAGAAGGATTCTTGTGGATTTGTAAGGAAGTGATACTGATGATTTGAAAAAATTTGTGAGTTTGAATGCTTGAGTTCGCTGGAGAGTGAGAAATTGTGAAGTAAAGGAAAAATGATCTCCTTTGAGGCTTTATATAGGGGCCAAAAAATGAGTGGGAATTATCCCGCCTAAATCCTGAGGAAAAAATGTCGTTCGTTGGATCAGTGGTTCACCATTGGATGCCAAAGAGATAGCACCGCCTGGAGCAATTAATAACGCTTTGTAAATACCGAAACGTCAGCAGCAATGATGAAGCGCCTAAATCTATGCTCCCATACATGTAAATTCAGGTACTTTTACATTTTTAGCCTTTATTTCTGTTGCAGATCAAAATCCCATTTTTTCTCCTCGGATGCAAGGGAAAAATTAAAATTTTGGGAGGCTATTGTGGGGATAAAAGCCCAAATTCGTATATTGGGCCTTGGGCCCTATTTGAAGATGTGGGTACGCCCGAGGAGGAGTAAAAGATTGAGAAAGGCCTCAGAGTGGAGAATCACATAAGGAAATGATAAAAGAGTATAGTCCGAGGAGTGTATCCTCCTCGGATTTGAAGAATATCGGTCAAGCAAATACCTGGGCAGTTTGGGTGAACTTCCAGGAAGTTCCAACGATAAGGATAAACTCCATGCACGTATAAAGATGATAAGAATAGAGAAATATTTAAAGAAAAAGCTGCTACCACCGCATTTATGTGGAGAAGACCCCTGAACAGTGCAATCTCAGCTGCCACCACTCATGGAGAACCAAAGAAGATATCTGATGGGACATGGACTCAAGTGGATGCTTAGATGAAGAACAAGTGTACGATGAAGATGGTTTAAAAAGAAAATTATATAAATGTAAAAGAGCTCTCATGAAAGGGGGATTGAAAGAAAGAGAGAAAGAAGAAGAAGGAAGATTTACTGTAGTTCCAAGAATTGTATTAGCCTTTCAAGCAATAATTTATCTCCTCGGACATCAATTTATTCAAGTTTCAAGTGTGTTTTTGTACTGGTTCATCTTTTAAAATCTTGATTAACTGTTATTTAGTTCACAAATAGCTCAGTTCTTTCACCCACTCTCTACAAATTCATTGTATTGGGCTTATTGGGCTCACATCTCATATCTTTTGGGCTTGGGCTACAAATCTTGACCCTACAAGTATCTAAATTAACAAGTTAGTAAGTAGATTAATTTCTAATTAAAATGTTGATTGTAAAATTTTCACACTTTAAGGTTACATTGCAAATTTTCCTATAATTTAGGATGAATGGTTTAATAATTATATGTTAATCTAAATGGTACTGTATATATAATTCATTAACTGAAAATTAGTGCTGACTGTAGAATTTTTTTTTTTTAGTTTAGAGTGTGCAGTGCAAAAACTCCAGTATTGTTTTTTTTTTTTTTTTTTGAAATAAAAAAAAAAATTAATTTAGTTAGTACAATATAAACTGCTCACTTTTTGGCACCTAAAACAAAGCAAAGACAGTTAAATATGTCAGAAACACTGGAATGAAAGAACGGGGGAAAAGGGAAATGAAAATGAAGTGATTTATACATGGTGTGAAACTTTGCCATTGTGTGAATTGTATTATGTGAAGGATAATTACAATAAAGCATGAGATTTTTTAAGAAAAAGGAGAAAAAACCCCTGCATTTCAGTACAATCTACTGAAGTTCAAGCACCAACCGGCATATAATCTAACACTAAGTTTTCACAGAGCTTGGTTTGTTAGTCCTGAGGTATCTTTTTTGACTTGGAACTGCTACTGTGGACCCTTTCTTTCCTCTAAGGTCGCCCTTACTATCATCGGCATCCTTGGATTTCCTTGTGTGAACAGTACATTCAGTGATGTTGCTCGAGATAATCTTACACTGTGCATGTCTGCTTTGAACCAAGTTGTGGTTCTTCAAACCTGAAGGTCGTTTTGCTTTGACGCTATTTTTATTCCCAATCATCACGTCATTATCTGAATAGAAATTTACCAAATGCCAAGAGTTAAAAAGGCTGCAAATAGATCATAGGTGAGGTTAAATTTGTCTCAATGTGTGTGTGTGGATGTTGATGACACTTGCATTAGGAAATAAGTTACGCCGCAGTCTCAACAAGTACATTTTAGACTCAATTTCCTTAAGTTAATTCTTTTTCTTCCTAAAGCATAATGATAAAACTTTGGAAAAAGTATGGTTCCAAAAATGTTCAGAGCTATCTTGCTCCAACCTATAACATGGTAATCGAAGAGACCATCCATTTGTAATTTTAGTCACATGACTTTTTAAGCTTTGTCCTAAAATTTTATTCCCACCAAAAGAAAAATGATTGGACTCTTAGCTTCCATCTACAAAAAGTGAATTATCTTAGCATCTCTCTCTCTCTAGGCTTCTGTATGTAGCCAAAGATTCTTCCCACAATCGTAGTTCATCACTGCATACAGATTGACTTGTTCCAGTGAAGAATTCTTCAAAGGTCTCTATCATTGCAGTTAAAAGCAAACCTTAACCATTGTGAGATGTCGCTATGCTATATCTATTGTAGTTTTTGCAGTGGCGGCTCCAAAAATTTTGTTTAGGGGGTTCATTAAATTTTTTTAATAAAAAGAGATCTTAAATATGTCGAGTTATCGACAAAAAATAATTATTATTATAATATGTGAAGTTTAATAATTTTATTCTACAAGTTTTTAAATTTTGAATGTTACATGATAGTTCATTACGAGTATCTATTGCCAATGTGAATAATTATGAGTCTATGACCATTTTATTTTGTTAAGTTTATCAAACATTTTTTTTTATACAATTGTTATTATCTATTTGACTTTGTTTTTATAAAAATATTTTAGACTAAATAACTAATCTCAACTCATTGGCTCTGTAGTAATTATTAACGCACACAACCACACTCATTCACACATAAAATTATACACTACGTGCCTACTTTACCAATCAAATACTTGAACAATCACTAATTTTACAATTTTTTTCTTGAATTTTACTTACTTTATAACAAAAGTTATTATAATACGATAACAATACTACATGTAAAAAAACCCTCTCTATTATAAAGTTATATTATATTTATATTGTACACACAAACAACCACATACATCATAATTTACACAAATAATATTATAACAAAAAGTAATGTACACAATCAATATTAGACACACTCACACATATATAATATAAATTTATAAAAAAGAATTACACTTACAATTCACAAACACGTACTCTTTACACTTTGAGTCGAAAATATTTGTAATAAGGATGTGCAAGATTTAAGACAGGGTGTACAAAAAAATATTTTTAAGAATAAATTAAAGTATTAAGCTAACAATATATTTTTTTTTACATATATAAAATTAATTTTTTTTGAAGTCGAACCCCCTGATTAAGCTATAGCGCTGCCCCTGAGTTATTGGTTGACTTTAGAAGTTATGCAATAGCAACATGAAACATGGATGGTTGTTATGTGCTGCACACACAGAAGAATATGTCCCTGATTTGTTTTTGGATGATCTTACTATTTTAGAAGTTGTGATGAAGACAATAACAATCTTGTGCTACAAAGTGCAAACACCTAGTTGTTTAGATTTTTAAAAAAACTTCCCCAACGATAGTCAATTCAGAAAGTATCATAATGATAGAAAAATTATGATTACACAAACTGCCAGATATTATGATGATGATGATGATAATAATAATAATAATAATTTCCCTCTGTATTATATTTTATTTCTTAAAAATTCTCTAGAATTTCATTTGGGAGAAATTATTCCCATATTGTCTATATAAGGTCATTAATAACTAATAGAACCTAATTGCAACTTGCAAGAACTGAATGAGATAGATAAATAAAGAAAAGGAAAAAGTAAAATTATAATGAAGTAGTTATGTGAAATAACCTGGACTAGATAAGACAGCACGTGGACGCAGGATTGAGCTGGCTCTAATACTTATTTTATCATCCTCATCAATCTTTTTGTCAATTTCCCCTGCTCATGTTGATCAACAGAGGAAGATGTCATAACTGTAAGATATCTCTATTCAAAAATACATGCAGGATTTTTTTTTTTTCCAGAAATCTGTGGGGCAAAACCAAACCTTCAGATACAGAAATTGTGGGCATAATCAAACTTTCAGATACAGAAGTTGTTGTTGGGAATTTAACCAAAATTCCAACCTGTGAGAAACAAAAAAATAGAGAAAACACGCGTCAAAGAAAAATAATCACACGCACTGGACAGTATTTACGTGGTTCGGCAATTTGCCTACGTCTACGGAGTTGCAGAGATTTCACTATTATCAGGGAAAAAATACAAAGTGCGGCTACAGTGTTTTTTCTCTCTCCCTAAAAACACAACAACAATAGTAGTCACAAACCCTAATCACAAAAGCGGCTTTTATATCCTGCTTACAGGGTTACAATGGGCTACAAAACGGGCCAAAAATAAACTAGGCTCCACAAAGCCCAACAAATCTCCCACTTGGAGACTAGTTCAATCACCAACATCAGTCGCTATCCTCCAAAAGCAATCCCTCATCCCTGCAACTCATCCTCCTGTCCTCAAGCTAGAAGACCAATTGAAGCTACACACAGCTTCAACTTCTCAATAGTGACACCCTTAGTCAACATGTCTGCCGGGTTCTTAGATCCACATATCTTCTCAAGTATTACCAGCTTATCTTCAACAAGGTACCGGATAAAGTGGTATTTTGTTTGTATATGCTTCGACTTTGAATGAAAAGCCGAATTTTTGGCAAGAAAGATTGCACTCTGACTGTCACTGTGTAGAATGCCCATCTCTTGCTTCTTACCCAATTCATCTAAGAAACCATGTAACCAAATCATCTCCTTTCCAGCTTCAGTTGCTACAACATACTCAGCTTCTGTAGTAGACAAAGTAACAATCTTTTGCAGATTTGAAGCCCATGATATAGCTGTACCACCCAGAGTAAATACAAACCCAGTAGTACTCTTTCTACTATCAATATCGCTAGCAAAATCAGCATCTACATAACCTTGCAGCTTCAAACTTGCACCTGTGAAGCAAAGACATGTATCTGATGAACCCTTCAGATATCTCAGAATCCACTTGACTGCCTCCCAATGCTGCTTTCCAGGCCTACTCATGAATCTGCTCACAACTCCCACTGCATGTGCAATGTCTGGCCTTGTACACACCATAGCATACATCAAGCTGCCAATAGCTGAGGCATAGGGCACCTTGCTTATATGGTCCCTTTCTTCTTCTGTCTTCGGTGACTGTTCTTTGCTTAATTTGAAATGACTACCCATGGGTGTGCTCACTGATTTAGCTTCATTCATGTTGAACCTGCTGAGAACTTTCTTCACATACTCTGACTGTGAAAGTTTCAATGTACCATTCCAAGGATTTGCTTTGCAGCTCCCAAATCCTTCATTGCAAACTGTTTTAACAATTGCTTCTTCAGATTATTAATCTCCTCAATGCTAGACCCTGCAATGAGCATATCATCCACATACAACAGTAAAATGATATAAGAATTGTCAAAGAATTTAACATAGCAACAATGATCAGCTTCACATCTCTTGAACCCAATTTTATGCATAAAACTGTCAAATTTCTTGTACCACTGTCTAGGAGCTTGTTTTAGGCCATACAAGCTCTTTCTCAGTTTGCAGACTAGATTTTCTTGTCCCTGAACAATGAACCCTTCTAGCTGAATCATGTAAAGGTCTTCCTCCAAGTCACCATGAAGGAATGCCGTCTTCACATCTAACTGCTCAAGATGTAAATTTTCTGCAGCCACCATTCCCAGCACCAGTCTAATTGTTGACATCTTCACAACTGGAGAAAATATCTCTGTGTAGTCAATGCCTTCCTTCTGCTGGAACCCTTTAACAACTAATCTGGCCTTGTAACGTTTGCTACCATTATGCTCATTCTTTATTCTGTATACCCACTTGTTGTGCAAAGCCTTCTTTCCTACTGGCAATTTAGTCAATTCCCATGTCTGATTCCCTAACAAGGAATTCATCTCATCCTTCATGGCTAACTCCCACTTGCTTGAATTTTCATCTTGCAAGGCTTCATCATAACACTCTGGCTCACCACCATCAGTCAATAGTAGATAATTTAAAGCGGGTGAATAACGCTGTGGAGGTCTAATGTTCCTGGAAGATCTGCGGACTTCAGCTACAGGTGTACTATGATCTACCTGTGAATCTACATTCTTCTTATTTTCTTCACCCCTTTTCTGGACAGTACTTTCAGTCAATCCATCTAAGTTGACAAACTCAGATTTCTTTTGATCTATCTTTGCAATATCTAAGACTACAGTTGACCTGTCCTTGTACATAACCTGTTCATTAAATATCACATTTCTACTTCTGATGATTTTCCTGTTTTGTTCATCCCAAAACCTATAGCCAAATTTCTCATCACCATAGCCAATGAAAAAACATATTTTAGACTTAGCATCAAGTTTACTACGAGCATTAGAATCAATATGAACATAAGAGACACAACCAAAAACTTTTAAATGGAAAAATTTTACCTCTTTACCGCTCCAAACCTCCTCAGGAAGTTTGAACTCCATGGAAACTGATGGCCCTCGATTTATCAGGTAAGCTGCAGTGCTAACAGCATCAGCCCAGAAAGTTTTTGGTAGTCCAGCATGCAACCTCATACTCCTAGCACGCTCATTAAGAGTTCTGTTCATGCGCTCAGCCACACCATTCTGCTGTGGTGTCCCAGGAATGGTCTTTTCCATCCTAATTCCCTGTGCAGCACAATACTCATTGAACCCTCCATCTATGTACTCTCCTCCATTATCAGACCTCAAACATTTTAGTTTTAAACCTGTTTCTATCTCAACCATGGCCTTCCACTTCTTAAAAGTTTCAAATACATCAGATTTATTTTTCAGAAAATAAACCCATACCTTTCTGCTTGAATCATCAATGAAAGTGATGTAGTACCTTGAACCTCCAAGGGATGCAACCGGAGAAGGCCCCCACAAATCAGTGTGTACTAACTCCAATTTTTCTGCCTTCGGTGTCCTGCCAGTCTTCAAGAAGCTCACCTTTTTCTGCTTTCCTAAGATGCAGCTTTCACACATGTCAAAATCAATGGACTTCAATTCTGGTAGTTTTCCTTTTGACAGCAGCATCTTCATCCCTTTCTCACTCATGTGACCAAGTCTGCGGTGCCATAGGCTTGTATCAGTACTTGCATCAGCAACTGCAATTGTGTCTCTTGGACTTGAGGTCATATAGAGGGTGTCAGTCTTCTTTCCACGAGCCAATACTCTAGCTCCCTTTGTAACCTTCCAAGTACCACCAACAAATAGTATTGCATGCCCTTCATCATCAAGTTGTCCAACAGAAATCAGATTCCTTCTCAGGTCAGGAATATGTCGAACCTTCTCTAGTAACCAAACAGATCCATTGGGCAACAATATCCGGACGTCTCCCATACCTACAACATCCAAAGTTGAACCATCAGCCAAATACACCTTACCAAAATCACCTACAACATAATTCTGTATGATTTCTCGGTGTGGAGTGGTATGAAACGAAGCTCCTGAATCCAAAACTCAATTATCAAGTGGACTGTCTACTGCAAGAAGTAATGCATCATGTACCTCTTCTGTTATAGCATTAGCAGAATCATCTTCATTCTTCTTCTTAGGACTTTTGCATTGGTTCCTAAAGTGACCTATTTTCCCACAGTTCCAGCATTGTACTTGTTGGCCTGATCTAGACTTACTTCTGTTTCGATTAGAATTTCTGGATTTTGATCTGCCCCCATTTGAATTTCTGTTATTACCTCTGCCTCTTGTCTTAAGGTTTAGGGCAGAACCAGATCCTGAGGTTTCACCTGCATCTCTTCTGCGAATCTCCTCAGCCAGAATTAAATCTCGTATATCATTGTACTTGAGTTTTTCCTTTCCTGTAGAATTGCTTACTGCCATCCTCATTGCCTCCCAACTGTTTGGCAAAGAAGCCAAAACGATCAGAGCACGAATCTCATCATCAAAATCAATTTCTACAGACGACAATTGATTTGTGATAGTGTTAAATTCATTCAGATGTTGTGCTACTGATGCGTTCTCTGCCATCTTCAGATTAAACAGTTTCTTCATTAGATGCACCTTGTTATTTGCTGACGGCTTTTCATACATACCAGACAAAGCCTTCATCAGATATGCTGTGGTCTTCTCCTTTACAACATTGTGTGCAACAGACCTAGACAGAGTTAACCTGATAACTCCCAGTACTTGTCTGTCAAGAAGAGCCCATTCCTCAGCCTTCATAGCCTCAGGTTTTTCCCCTAGAAGCGGCAGATGCAGCTTCCTCCCATAAAGGTAATCCTCGATTTGCATCCTCCAAAATCCAAAGTCTGTGCCATCGAAGTTTTCTATTCCAGACGCCTTTCCTCCTTCCTCTGCCATTGCTCTCACTCAAACCTAACCCTAGGCTCTGATACCAGTTGTTGGGAATTCAACCAAAATTCCAACCTGTGAGAAACAAAAAAAATAGAGAAAACACGCGTCAAAGAAAAATAATCACACGCACTGGACAGTATTTACGTGGTTCGGCAATTTGCCTACGTCTACGGAGTTGCAGGGATTTCACTATTATCAGGGAAAAAACACAAAGTGCGGCTACAGTGTTTTTTCTCTCTCCCTAAAAACACAACAACAATAGTAGTCACAAACCCTAATCACAAAAGCGGCTTTTATATCCTGCTTACAGGGTTACAATGGGCTACAAAACGAGCCAAAAATAAACTAGGCTCCACAAAGCCCAACAGTTGACACAAGTACGTTTGGTACATAGGACTTTGGAATTTTTGCAACATATGCTGGAGAAATTTCTTCATGTTCCTTTGCTGAAATGGGGAGGAGAGGAAGAAGAATAAGAAAAAGAAGTTAAGGATTATATTTTAAAACCCAACTACCATTCAATCTACTGAAAGTAAACATAGATATAGTTTTACCAAAAAAAAGAAAAGATAGAAGTTTAACAAACTTCATCACAGCAGTTTGAGGTCTTAAATTTAAACAATACTCTTGTGATAATGTTTCAATTTAAAATTGTTGGTTTCATGTATCAATTGACCTCATAAATTATCAGTGTTCAGACAGAAATCAATGACAGGAAAGATGTATCAAAGCTTTGTCTCAGGAGGTAAACCACAGGAGGACTTTGCACTTGCCTTTAGCATTTTAGAAAATATTTCTTGGATTGCAAGTGATAAAACATTCTGAGCTAGTCTGGTTGTAAGATGCTGCTAAGGGAAAATATATTTATGGGACCTGTAAGTCACTCTGATCAAAGTTTGATGCAAGAAACTACACAAACTAGTGACAGTAAATTTCCCTAATGTTAACTACCTCTGTAAATTTTATTTGATTTAATTGTCATTTTGGTTCTTAACCTTTGCACCATGTTTCAAAATAGTCTCTAACCTTTCAAATGTCACTTCGTTCTTAGTGTCAAAATAGTCATTGCTGTTAAGTAGTGGATGGAAGTGTGCCTCTGCTTGTCAGATCAAACTTTTTCATCCACTACTTTTCAACAATGACTATTTTGATACAAGAACAAAATATTAGGAACTAAAATGACACATTTGATAGGTTAGGAACTATTTGAAATATGGTGCAAAGGTTAGGACTAATATGGGAACTAAACCTTTCTTTATATACCATAATTACTTTAGAAGGGGTTGGGCCAAAAAGATCCTCATAATGCACATTTGGCAACTGACCCTTCTTCGGTCACTGGGTCCTAGGGCCACAACGATCAACCCATCTCAGGAGGATGTAACTGCATTACTGTACTCCTGTAGGAATCTTGCCTTTGGCCGGTCAGTATGATACTATGAGTCCCCCTCAAAATGAGGGCCTCACATCAGCATTTTATCCCTTACCAATTGTCAATCACATTTAATCCGATTGAACTTGTTACATGCGCCTACAGTTTTGGGGTGGTTCATGGTTGTCCTGTACCCGTCCTTTTAGTCAACCGAAGGTCCAAAAGGCCAAGAGAACAATCAACAGACAGGCCAAAAAGCCTGATCTTGGGGGATAATTCCCACCAAATTCAAGTCCTCTCCATCCTATAAATATCCCATTACTCCACTAATATTATTACCCTGTCACTATTGGCTCTACTTGTTTTGTTGACTTTAACCTTTAGGGCCTCCTTGGCCAGCCTCCTGCATAGGTTGGCCTTGGTTGTACTAAGTTTTTTTCCTGGCAGGGTGTTAGTACACCAGCAGAAAAACACCTGTGCTGTGTCCTTACTGCACTTCAAGTTTTTTAATACACTCACCTATGACTTCTGTAATTCATTCTCTAGAACTTTTGCATTGCATTCTCACAAGCTTTAATTTTTAATTTTTAATCTTCCTGCCTAATTGGCACCTCCCAATGTTTTCAACAGAGATATACAAAGTTTGAGTTCACCCTCCCCCAATCCTATTATCTAAAAAAAGAAAAGAAATCTTAAAACCAGGGCCCAGTTAAAACCGGGATGTTTCCAAACAAAATGGTTAGTACTCATGTTTCTCCGATGTTTCTTATTTATTTATTTTTCAGTCAATTTCGTACCAAATGCAATATAGAGTTGGCACAGTAAACACAAGATAATATTCAGATGGAACTTTACGTTGCTCGATCCATCGGATTCTTTTTACTAAGTCAAAAGGTACTTGGATTTAATTTTTTTTTTTTTTAAGTCAAAAGGTCCTACTGAAGCTGACGCTGTCTTCATCTTACCTTGGCAGAAAAAAGATAAACAAGATTATTCAAATTTCACCCAAATAACCAATTCCCATATAGATGATCTAAATTTTAAAACAACCAAAAATCTCAGGGCAGTTTCACAAGGCGATTATAACTCAATAAATAAAAAAATAAATAAAACTAAAAATAGGATTAAATTAAGTTAATAATAAAAAGGAAGTTTAAAAAGAAGAAATAGGAAAGAGAGAAGCAAGTAATACCTGGAAAAGAAGAATCATCATTCAATGGAAGCAAAGAAGGTCCCTTGAAATCCTCTTAGCAGCCATAATGCTTCTCCAAGCATATGATGGTCTTTTACCAATCTAAGCATCCAGGAAAGACCGACCAGCAAAATACTTAGCTTGGAAAACATGGTGGAAGAGAGAATTTGTGTTTTGGAGAAACCACCACCCTTGCTTGGCTAAAAGAGCGAGGTTGAAAGCTTTTAAGTCTCTGAATCCCATGCCTCCATCACCTTTAGGCTTACACAATATATCCCAAGAAACCCAAGATATCTTTCGCTCATCAGACTTCTGCCCCCACCAAAACTTGCTAATCATAGAGTTGAGATCTTTACATAATGAGTCCGGTAACTTGAAACAACTCATGGTATAGGTAGGGGTGGCTTGAGCCACTGCTTTGATGAGGACTTCTTTGCCGGCGGTGGACAAGAGCTTTCCCTTCCATCCAGCAATCTTCCGACTGAGCTGATCTTTGATCCTATTAAACGCCTTTTTTTCTCCTCGGCCTACGAAGGATGGAAGACCCAAGTATCTGTCATGCTGCTTGATGACTTGAGCCCCAAAAAGGTTTTTTATTTCAGCTTGGACAGTAACTTTGGTATTTTTGCTGAAGAAGAGGGAAGTTTTGTCCTTGTTAATTTTCTGACCCGATGCAGCCTCATAGTCTTGTAGGACATCCCAAATACGCTGACATTCACCCGTATTGGCTCGGCAAAAGACTATGCTATCATCTGCAAAAAATAGATGAGATAGATGCGGAGCCCCTCGACATATGGAAATTCCTTTGATATTTCCCAACCTCTCTTCTCTTTGGAGCATCGCCGAAAGACCTTCTGCGCACAACAAGAAAAGAAAGGGTGATAAGGGGTCCCTTTGGTGGATACCACGAGAAGGGATGATTTCACCCTTTGGTTGCCCATTGATTAGCACAGAATAAGAAACATCGGTTATGCACATCATAATAATAGATATCCAGCGATCATGAAACCCCAACTTCTGCATTATTTTAGCCAGACAATCTCATTCTACTCTATCAAAGGCTTTGCTCATGTCTAACTTGATTGCCATTAGACCTTCTTTTCCTTTCCTTTTCTGATTTATGTGATGCATTGTTTCGAATGCCACTAGAACATTGTCTGTGATAAGTCTCCCAGGGATAGAAGCACTTTGGGAATTGCTAACAACCTCAGGAAGGATTTTTTTGATGCGGTTTGCTAAAACTTTGGCTAGAATTCTGTACACTACATTGCACAAGCTAATAGGGCGGTATTCAGTGATTTTTTGGAGATTTTTTTTTTTTTTAGGATGAGGCAAATGTGGGTGTCATTTAGTTTTGGGGGCATTTCACCAGTGTTCAGAATATTAAGTACACAATCAGTTACATCTTGTCCAGCAATGCTCCAATAATTTTGAAAAAAGAGTGGAGGCATACCGTCCGGGCCTGGGGATTTGGTGGGATGCATTTGGTGAAGAGCTTGCTGGACCTCATCAGGCTGGAATTCCTTGAGCATGGAGTCATTCATCTCATCAGTGACTCTCCTTTCAATGGCATCAGTTACTGGGCTGAACTGAGAAGGTTGATCAGATTGATAAATGGAGGAGAAATAGTTTAAAACAATGCTCTGAATATCTTCATCACTCCCCTGCCACACTCCATTGTTGTCTTCTAACCCCGTGATTCTATTTTTCTGTCTTCTTTGAGAGGCTATAGTGTGGAAGAACCTGGTATTTCTATCCCCACTCTGATACCAAAAGGATTTTGATCTCTGTTTCCACATTGTGGACCCATGCTCGAGAAGCTCATTGATTTCCCTCTGAAGGGCTTGGATGTTAACAGCATCTTCGTGGAGGGTATTGCGATTCTCCAAGCATTGTAAACGTGATTACTTCTCTTTAATCTGCTTATTAAGATTGCCAAAGACATTTTTGCTCCACCACTGTAATTGATGTTGGCAATTATTAATCCTCTCCTGGGTTGAACTGCTTCCTCCAGAAGGATTTACATGTGACCAGGCCAACTCCACCACATCACGGCATCTCTCATCCCTAGCCCACATTGACTCAAATCTGAATAGGACTTTACCTCGGCGCCTTCGTTGAACCAGAATAGGGTACAAAGTTAAGAGACAGTGATCAAAAGAAGACATAGACCTGTGATGAACTTTGGCTTGCTGGAAAAACCCAATCCATCTATCATTTGCCACCATGCAGTCTAGTCTGATTAGAGTGCGCTGATCACCAAATCTCCCGTTGCACCAAGTAAATCGCTGCCCAACAAACCCTAAATCCCTGAGCCCACAGTTGTCAAGAGCATTTCGGAAAGCTTCCATCTGGTTGGCATCTCTTTCAGCCCCCCCGCATTTTTCATCAATGTGGGTGATCTCATTGAAATCGCCGAAAACAACCCAAGGCAAATCAATTTGGACGTTGAGGGCTTCCAAAAGTTTCCAGGAGCTTGAGCGTTGGGCCGCATCAGGGGTGGCCGTAGAAGCCCGTAGCTCTCCAAGTGAAATTCAAGCTTGCATCATGCACAATGGCATCTATATGGGAATGAGAGTAACTTTGGACCCGGACATCAGCATCTTCTTTCCACATAAGGGCCAACCCTCCACTTTTGCCATCACTGGGAACAATTAAAGCTTGCAAGTGCTGGTTAATTTCATTTTTGTGCCTCTTCATCTGACTAATGCTTGCCTTCGTCTCTGCTACAAAGACCAGCATGAGATCTTCTGCTCTCACTAAATCCTTGAGAGCTTGAACTAACTGAGGGATCCCAAGCCCTTGACAATTCCAAGCTAGGGTCGTCATTGGGCTCGGTGGGGCTGCATCGCAACCACCACCACACCGCCATCCACATTGGTATTTCTCTCGCAAATTTTTTTCTTTTGTACCTTCACTATCTGTTTCTCCTCTTTTAACTTCTTTGGGTGTGGGACGTTTGGATCAATTTCCTGAAGTGAAAATGGGCCTGGCCTTTTATTCCCTACCGGATCAAATTTTATAGTTGGCCCATCAGTGGTTTTGTCCCTTTTTAGACGCTTCCAATAGGCTGAGTTGGGCCCAGGGGCTTCAGGGGCCCAGCCCACTTCGCAATCATAGATCATCGCTATTGGCCCATCATTAATTGTCTCATTTGCCGGCCCATGTGTAATGGGTGAAATCTGATGGTTGTCTACTTTAACCAGATCTTCTGACACTTTCTTCGTTCCCCCAGGAGTATGATCTGATGTCAAAGTTTCTTGTTAATCATCTACTTCCAGCATTTGAATTTTCAAACCTACGGTTGAGGGGTTGCTTTCAATGATGGCTATGTCAGGCTTTTGAAAATTTTTCTTCTCAGAGCATCCACAATGGGCCTGTTATATGCCAAATGTTAAGTACATTTGGCATACAGGCCCAAAAATTGATCCACAACCGGAAGGCTATATGCGAAAAGCCAATTTTTTTTTTAAGATTTAGCTACAGTACCATCTCAAATGTAAGATGGTACTGTAGCTGAATGTTATAAAAAAAAAAAATTTTAATGCCCAGAACACGTTTTATATTGTTATTTCTCTCTCCTCTCTCATTTTTTCTGTATCTTTTCTCTCTTTCTCATCCCCTCTCTCTCGCTTCTCTTAGTTGAGTCTGCCAGATCGGAGCTCACGTCGAATTGGCGTGGTGGCGAGGCAGGCGGCGCAGCTGAGATGGGCGTGGTGGTTGGAGGTCAGCGCAGTCGAGATCGACGTGGAGACCGATGTGGAGATCGGCATGGAGACCGGTGTTTGGTGGGTTTGGTGGTGTTGACATGGTGGTCGATTTTTGGGTTTGGTGGCCGGCGTTTGGTTGATTGGTTTGGTGGGTTTGGTGGATTATATGGTGGCCGGTTTCTGGGTTTGGTGGGTTTTATTTTGTTTTTTTTATTTTGGGTTTTTGGTTCCGGTGGAATTTTTTTGGGCCGAGGGTAGTAGTGGCATGGTGGTGATTATTTGTTTAGTTGCTGCCTGGGATTTTTTTTTTTTTTTTTTTCTGGTGTTGACGATTGATTATGGGTTGCTGCGTTGTGGTGGTGGATCGGTGGGTGGCAGAGATCGGAGGGAGGGTCAGCCATTGTTTGGTAAATAGATTGCAGATGAAATACTCACAAAACGTTATGGGCTCCGAAAACCATGAAACTTCGTTGCGTACCAGCAATAAATTGTTGAACGATGCTTCGACTTCGATGCAAAATTGGTCGTTTTATCTTGCTTTCAAAGGAAGAAAGCTGAGAAAATCAAGTCCGACACTGGCACAGTCGGTGAAGAACTCGGAATTATGGGATGGAAGAACCAGGATGGTTTTTTCAGAAGATGAAAAGTAAAGTAATGGAGGATTCTAGAAGGCACGCGTGTGGGGAAGAAAATTGAGAAAAAATAAAAAAAGAAAAAATATATTTTATTAGGTAGATATATTATTTTAATGAGTAAGCGAGAAAAATAGAGTTTTGAGATGTTGGATGTATTGTAAAATAGTATATGATAATTGATAAAGTTACTTTTTGAAATGGTAAAATAAGATGAGATATGAAAATCGGTTATGGATGCTCTTAGACTGCTTTGTTTTTTATGGATGTGATATATTGGGTTCTGACAACACTCCTTTTCTCTCCACAGACACAGTGCTCGAGGGGGTAGGTTGGGTCACGTGAGGTGCAGCCTGGGAAGTTGTTTCTGCTTCCCTCCGAAGACCATCCTTGGCCTGAGATTTGGTTTCCGGCATTTCATAAGGCTTTTCCAGGTTGAAATTTGTTCGCTTTACCGGTTCGGCACGAAGCCAAGCTCCATATTGGTATTTCTCTTTCTCCAATCCCTCACTGCTTTCTTTCTTCTCAGAGCATTCACGTTCACTATGCCCAATCAAACCACACACATAACAGAAATTTGGGAGTCTTTCATACCTGAAAAAGACCCACCTTGGTTCATCCTTTTCAATGCTAACCTTCTTCGCTCGGATGAGCTTCTTCGTGACATCCAACTGAACTTTAACCCGGAGGTATCGCCCCCATTGAACACCATTTTCAGGAACGTCAACATCAAGGAATTTTCCGAGTTTGCTGCCAATCACCATGCCTGTTTCCTTTGTTCTGCTTTTCAGGGGGAGATTTGAAACTTGAACCCAGAAAGGTGACCACTTAAGGTCTATTTCTTTGGGAACCAGGTCTCCAGAGAACTCCTGCAAGAGCACCAAGTTTTTCTCAAAGCTCCACGGGCACATCTCAAGAATCCTCTTTTTGTCCTTTGAATCGCCGAACTCCACTAGGAATAGATCTTCCTCAATCTCAGAGATTTGGACAGGCTTGTTCGTTCGCCACAGCATCCTCATAGTTTTCCTTAATGCTTCTATGTTTATGCTACGCTGAGTGAGGATCTTCATGACTAGGCAGTTTTTGCCTATTTCTTTCGCCGATCTCGTACTATTAACTCCTAAAACTATATCTTCATCTTCGTCCTCTGTAAAAGAGAGCTTTTTCCAGAGCTGTTCTAGCTCTTCAGCCATCACCGGAATCAGTATTACACACTTTGAACTCGACCAAAACAAACCCAAGAGTCTCACAGAGAGACGACCAAACTCTTGCAAAGAGCAAGAACAGAAAAACACGCCTCTACGTTGTCAAAGCTATCTGAGCCCGAGGGGCACTCTTTTTCTCAAAGTGTTTCAAACTGTTCTTACTGTTTCCCTCCCATTTGGTCGTTAAAACTAATGGAGTATGTTGTTCATCTTTCAAGCCCTCAAACTCACACAAAATCTCTCTCTAAAGCTCACCAAAACACTCTCTCTCACAAACCCCAAATCCTTTTCACAACGCCATACCACAACAACACTTCCCAATCTAAAGCCTCTCAACTCCAAGATTTCAAGCTACATGAGAAACGGCCTCGTCGAAGAAGCTCAGAAACTCTTTGAAAAAATGCCTCTCAGAAATACGGTCACATGGAACGCAATGATTCGTGGGTACTTTATAAATGGGAGATTTGTTGAAGCGGTCAATTTCTTCGATCAAATGCCTGAAAGGGATATTTTTTCATATAACACAGTGATTGATGGGATGATGCAGTGTGGGGATGTGGATGGTGCCAGAGAGGTTTTTGATGGGATGCCATTCAGAGATGTTGTTACTTGGAATTCAATGGTTGCTGGGTATATTCGCAATGGTATGATTTACAAAGCAGTAGAAGCATTTGATGGGATGCTGTTGAAAGATGTGATTTCGTGGAATGCTACAGTATTTGGATTAGGAGAAAATGATCAAGGTGAGGAAGGTTTAAAGCTGTTTATTAGAATGAAAGAATCAGGTCCATCTGCAGATAAAGCTACATTCACTAGTGTTTTGACAATATGTTCAGACTTGCCAACCTTACAGTTTGGAAAACAAACTCATGCAGACGTTATAAAATCTGGTTTTAATAGTTTCATTTCAGTTTCCAACGCAATGATTACCATGTATGCAAGATGCGGAAGCATGCATTCTGCTTTGCTGGAGTTCTCTTCCATGTCAAGCCATGACATCATTTCATGGAATTCTATAATATGCGGCTTTGCACACCATGGAAATGGTGAAAAAGCCCTCGAGATGTTTGAAAGAATGAGATTAACTGATATAATGCCTAATCATATAACCTTTGTTGGTGTTCTATCTGCTTGTAGCCATGCTGGGTTGGTAGACCAAGGTAGGTACTACTTTGATTTCATGAAATCCAAGTGTTGTCTTCAGCCAGAAATTGAACATTATACATGTATTGTTGATTTGTTGGGGAGATTTGGACTCATAGATGAGGCAATGAACTTTTTAGATCAAATGAGAGCAGATGGAGTTGAAGTTCCTGCAAGTGTTTGGGGAGCTTTGCTAGGAGCCTGTAGAATTTACAAGAACATTGAGGTGGGCAAGATTGCTGGCGAGAGGGTTTTGGAAGTAGACCCTTGTAACTCTGGTGTGTATTTGATCTTGGCTGAATTGTTTTTGAGCGGTGGAAAGAGAGAAGAAGCTGAAAAAATTTGGGCTCAAATGAAAGAGAATGGAGTCAAGAAGCAACCAGGATGTAGTTGGATTGAGGTAAACCGCAGTGCACATATATTTCTTTCTTTCAGGAGATAGTTCACACCCTGAGTTCAGTAGAGTCTGTTGTGTTTTAGACTTGATACACATGGAGTTGGATATTAAAATTTCAGAATCAAATGCTGCTTCATTTCAACAGATCAAAGTTCCATTTGATGGACATTATGGATGAGATCATTTTTGCTCACAATATATGTACCGTATTGTTCGGATCCATGACTTCAATACAATGAACTTAAGGGTACAAGTTGATGGGATAAGGATTAAGATTTAAGAAGGACATGGTTGGGGATCTGGAGTTGCCAGTCACAGGATAAATCAAGTAAAAATGTAACATTGTCCCACAACCCAGTAGAAGTTTGAAATTTGGGTTGATCGCTTGATTACTACTCTTAATACATCAAAATACATATGGGACCATATTATCATGCTGTTTCTTCAAGAGTATGTATACAAAGTGTGCTCAGGTGTATGCCTCCTAGCAGAAATGGAAGCATGTCTAGTAATGTTCAAGCAGATCTTAGTTTTTCATTTTCTGGGATGCTTTAAGGATTGCAACAATAGCAGAGGGAAACATGATTGCCAAAAGGACGGCAAAAGAGAAGAGGTCGGTGAAAAAGATTTTGTATTTACCCTTTTATAATTGGCTAAGATTTAATTTAGTGGTGAGCATATATATATAAGTTTGTATCAATATATTTTTATAGATATTCAAATATGATAGAGGCAAACATTTTTAAGTCTTTGAAAAATACACACACCCCAATTTGATCCCTATAACTTACAACTTTTAAATGGAGTACCTAAAGAATTTTAAAATTTTCTCCCAAATTTTTTTTTCTTTTTTTAAATTTGCAATATTAAGTTCTTCCGTTTGTCTAATTGACAGAAATTGATGGTGCTGTTTTTTTTTTTTTTTTTGAGCTAACTCTTATGTGGTTAAAGGAAGTCCAGTTGAACATCCACACTCTTTACCTATGTAAAGCGATTATATGGAATTTCTTTTTTTGGGTAGATATGGCTCATTCGCGTGTTATTTTATTCTGATTAAAATTAAAAGTTACCCAACCAAAATAATTTTAAAAAAAAAAAAAAAATTTAGTCAGAATTTTTTTTTTTTTTTTTTTGCCTATTTCTTAGCGTAATGATTATTTTTTTATTGGGATATTGCTAACCAAATTAGCAGTTAACCGTTTATACTAAAAAATCAATTGGTGTCTTAGTCTAATAATAAAGAGAAATCATCAGGACGTTATAGGTTAAAACAATATCTAAAAAAAAAAAAATAGTAGTTGACCAAATTCCTAAACAAATTCAAATTCTTGGAACCATTTAAAATTTACGGTTATTTGTATCCACCAACAATTATGGGGCTGTTTGCAATGTACATCCTACAATTAACGCCCTAATTCAAAATTAATGTTCACTCCACCATCCAAATTTTTTTTTTTTTTGAAGAGGTAGAGTTTCAACCTATAGCGTTTGTTTTTTATGATTACCTTTTATCATCAAATTAAAAATCAATTAGTTTTTTATATAGACAGGAATAGAACCTCAAATTTTTTATTTAACAATAAGAGAGTTTACTAATTAACCTAACTAAAACCCACTCCCAAATTAGTATCTAAATTAACAAGTTAGTAAGTAGATTAATTTCTAATTAAAATGTTGATTGTAAAATTTTCATACTTTAAGGTTACATTGCAAATTTTCCTATAATTTAGGATGAATGGTTCAATAATTATATGTTAATCTAAATGGTACTGTATATATAATTCATTAACTGAAAATTAGTGCTGACCGTAGAAATTTTTTTTTTTTTTTTGAGATAAAAAAAATTAATTTAGTTAGTACAATATAAACTGCTCACTTCCTGGCACCTAAAACAAAGCAAAGACCGTTAAATATGTCAGAAACACTGGAATGAAAGAGAGGGGGGAAAAGGGAAATGAAAATGAAGTGATTTATGAAACTTTGCCATTGTGTGAATTGTATTATGTGAAGGATAATTACAATAAAGCATGAGATTTTTTAAGAAAAAGGAGAAAAAACCCCTGCATTTCAGTACAATCTACTGAAGTTCAAGCACCAACCGGCATATAATCTAACACTAAGTTTTCACAGAGCTTGGTTTGTTAGTCCTGAGGTATCTTTTTTGACTTGGAACTGCTACTGTGGACCCTTTCTTTCCTCTAAGGTCGCCCTTACTATCATCGGCATCCTTGGATTTCCTTGTGTGAACAGTACATTCAGTGATGTTGCTCGAGATAATCTTACACTGTGCATGTCTGCTTTGAACCAAGTTGTGGTTCTTCAAACCTGAAGGTCGTTTTGCTTTGATGCTATTTTTATTCCCAATCATCACGTCATTATCTGAATAGAAATTTACCAAATGCCAAGAGTTAAAAAGGCTGCAAATAGATCATAGGTGAGGTTAAATTTGTCTCAATGTGTGTGTGTGGATGTTGATGACACTTGCATTAGGAAATAAGTTACGCCGCAGTCTCAACAAGTACATTTTAGACTCAATTTCTTTAAGTTAATTCTTTCCCTTCCTAAAGCATAATGATTAAACTTAGGAAAAAGTTCAGCTCCAAAGACGTTTAGAGCTATCTTGCTCCAACCTACAACATGGCAATCAAAGAGACCATCCATTTGTAATTTTAGTCACATGACTTTTTTAAAAAGTCATGTGACTGGTTTAAATATTAGACATGGATTGTATTATAATTTGCCAGGAAAAGCCAAGCTTTGTCCTAAAATTTTATCCCCACCAAAAGAAAAATGATTGGACTCTTAGCTTCCATCTACAAAAAGTGAATTATCTTAGCATCTCTCTCTCTCTCTCTCTCTCTAGGCTTCTGTATCTAGCCAAAGATTCTTCCCACAATCGTAGTTCATCACTGCATACGGATTGACTTGTTCCAGTGAAGTATTCTTCAAAGGTCTCTATCATTGCAGTTAAAAGCAAACCTTAACCATTGTGAGATGTCGCTATGCTATATCTATTGTAGTTTTTGGTTGACTTTATAAGTTATGCAATAGCAACATGAAACATGGATGGTTGTTATGTGCTGCACACACAGAAGAATATGTCCCTGATTCCTTTTTGGATGATCTTACTATTTTAGAAGTTGTGATGAAGACAATAACAATCTTGTGCTACAAAGTGCAAACACCTAGTTGTTTAGATTTTTTTTAAAAACTTCCCCTAAGATAATCAATTCAGAAAGTATCATAATGATAGAAAAATTGTGATTACACAAACTGCCAGATATTATGATGATGATGATGATGATAATAACAACAATAATAATAATAATAATTTCCCTCTGTATTATATTTTATTTCTGAAAAATTCTCTAGAATTTCATTTGGGAGAAATTATTCCCATATTGTCTATATAAGGTCATTAATAACTAATAGAACCCAATTGCAAGAACTGAATGAGACAGATAACAAAAAAAAAAGGAAAAAGTAAGATTATAATGAAGTAGTTATGTGAAATTACCTGGACTAGATAAGACAGCACGTGGACGCAGGATTGAGCTGGCTCTAATACTTATTTTATCATCTTCATCAATCTTTTTGTCAATTTCCCCTGCTCCTGTTGATCAACAGAGGAGGATGTCATAACTGTAAATACCTCTATACAAAAATACATGCAGGATTTTTTTCCCAGAAATCTGTGGGGCAAAACCAAACCTTCAGATGCAGAAATTGTGGGCATAATCAAACTTTCAGATACAGAAGTTGTTGACACAAGTACGTTTGGTACATAAGACTTTGGAATTTTTGCAACATATGCTGGAGAAATTTCTTCATGTTCCTTTGCTGAAATGGGGAGGAGAGGAAGAAGAATAAGAAAAAGAAGTTAAGGATTATATTTTAAAACCCAACTACCATTCAATCTACTGAAAGTAAACATAGATATAGTTTTACCAAAAAAAAAGAAAAGAAAAGATAGAAGTTTAACAAACTTCATCACAGCAGTTAGAGGTCTTAAATTTAAACAATACTCTTGTGATAATGTTTCAATTTAAAATTGTTGGTTTCATGTATCAATTGACCTCATAAATTATCAGTGTTCAGACAGAAATCAGTGACATTTGAACCAAGGCTAGTTTTGTTTCAACTTCCAAAGAGGATAAAATATCATCAGGAAAGATGTATCAAAGCTTTGTCTCAGGAGGTAAACCACAGGAGGACTTTGCACTTGCCTTTAGCATTTCAGAAAATATTTCTTGGATTGCAAGTGATAAAACATTCTGAGCTAGTCTGGTTGTGAGATTCTGCTAAGGGAAAATATATTTATGGGACCTGTAAGTCACTCTGATCAAAGTTTGATGCAAGAAACTACACAAACTAGTGGCGGTAAATTTTCCTAATGTTAACTACCTCTGTAAATTTTATTCGATGATCTAAATTTTAAAACAACCAAAAATCTCAGGGCAGTTTCACAAGGCGATTATTACTCAATAAAAAAATAAAAAATAAAAACTAAAAATAGGATTAAATTAAGTTAATAATATAAAGGAAGTTAAAAAAAAGAAGAAGTAGGAAAGAGAGGAGAAAGAAATACCTGGAAAAGAAGAATCATCATTCAATGGAAGCAAAGAAGGTCCCTTGAAATCCTCTTGATCTTCTTGTTCCCTGACTTTCACCTTTGGATACACTTGAAGATTCCAAATAAAACAACAAAACCCATTTCAGTATTCAAGAAAACTTGTACAACAAACAAAACAAAACAAAAACCAAAGAAAAAGAAGAAGACCAAGATGAAAAAAACCAAACTTGTTTCTTCCATTTTTTGGTGGTTGGTGCTGAGAGTCGTGAGTCTTGAGCTTATTATTAAGCAACCAAGAAAAAAAGCATGGTATGGAGGGAAAGAAAGCCAAAAACACGGAAAGCAAGAGTTGTTGACTGGTGCGGATATTCGATAGAGAAAGGGTGTGAATTTGGAACTAACTTTGCTTTTTGTTGTATCTTTGTTTTGATTGATGATTGCGGAAAGGAAAGGAAAGGAAATAGTAATAGAATACGCAACGAATCGAATCACTCCTCCGTTGGGTCAAACTCAACACTCCAAAATGACGCCTTCCTTTTCCGCGTGCTCTCTTTTAAAATTTTAAACTTTTGGCTTATTTATTATAGCCTCCCAAATGGAAATGGAAATGGAAATGTCAACGCTTCTGTAGTTCTGTGCTCTCTTTTTATTTCTGGCAGAATTCACACTAACTTTTTCAATCAAGATGTACAATTTCAAATCTCTCTAAAATCATCAACTAGTACCATATGGTACTGGTTTTTTTATTATGTGCTTTCTGACTACATTTTAGTTTGCTATGAAAGTTAAAAAATAATAGGGACAATCATTAAATGCTGGCTGAATGAATAAATTTTCAGATTCACATGTCGCTACATGGTTGACTATTTGAGTTGGGTGTGTTTTATAATTTGTCGGATTGTTTGTAAAGTTGTGCTTCTTTGATTTCATAAGTGATAAGTGTGTCTTCAATAAAGAAAAATTGTTACATGATTATCAGCAATTATTATTTCAACCATTACTAGTGTGTAGAATACCCTTTTATTATCCTCAAACAAACAAAAAAAAATCTCCTTATATTATTATTATTACTCATAATTATTGTAGCATGAACCCTTTTAAATTTGTATTCTATGTTGCATTTGGTCCGAAATTGACAAAAGAACAAGGTTCAATAATAAAGGTTACAAACAAGAGAAGAGGTTTCTCAAAAAAAAAAAAACAAGAGAAGAGAATATGTTTTTTTTTTTTTTTTTTGAAATTAAAAAAAACAAAAAAAACATTCAAATAGGATTAACAGCATTTAAAGCATCACCTTTTAAAATAGAATTGGTATATCTTTTGGATAAAATTGGTATAACTTCTTTATGATTTTTTCCACATCAAAAAGAGCCGTCTTTTTAAAAAAAATACAAATACAAATACAAAATGAAATCATTTAAATTACAGTAAACAAAACAAAGTAAAAATCATAAATCATAGCTCATTAGTCAACTAAAACCCTGATTTTTTTTTTTTTTTTTTTAAATCAGGGGTTTAGGGTTTAGGGACCGTTGGCCATTTAGCTTAGTCCAAATTTTAAGGGAATTTGGGGTGATGATGTGGCGAAGGTCAAGGTGGGCATGGAACTTCCGGCGAAGATTCTCGACAGCAATACGGCAGCGTATAGAGGACGAAGGGGACTGGTCATTCTCGTCGGAGTGGTGGGGATCGGAGTCCCACGGTCACACCGTTCTCCGTTGTTCTTCCGACAAAGGAAACGGCGTCGTCTCCGTCCTCGCTTTCCCTTCCTCTAAACCTGTTAGCCTTGCACATTCTCATTCTCTCTCTCTCTCTCCCTCTTAATCAACAATTAAACTTGATTTCAATTTATTTTGGTTGCAGAGTGAAGTGCAGTGGCCTAGAATGGAGAGATGGTTACAGGAAAGGTATGCAGAGGTGTGTCCAGGGTCAGGGTCAGGATGTGGAGATGAGGAGCGTTTTCGGATACTCGGTTACCAATGGCGCGCTCTTCGCTTTAATGATGATACTCGCCAGAGCACTGTCAAAGTAGTGTCTGCTTATCGCCAATCCGAACCCGCTTCAATCTTCCTTATGCAGCAGCCACATTGCCTTGCTGTTCCATGTATATCCCTTTTTTGTTGTTATGCTGTTTCTGCTCTTGCCTTGCTTGTCAATTGGATCAACTTGTTAACTTTAGGAGAATTCTTTGGTACACACAATATTTTTAAGGGTGTTAACATGAATGTTGTATTATTGAATATATATATATATATTCGATGATAATAAATGAATGGTTAAGATTAGATAGCTATGATACTAGGGTGCTGTACCCGTGTCATGTTATAATTTTTCAGAAATTACCTGTGTTGCCGTGTCATACCCTTACTTGTGTCCGTTTCCGTGCTTCCTAAGTTACAACAATGGGGGTGGGGGGATTTGGGCCCTGGCCACTTTTGTGGGATACGTCAGGAGGTGCTAGTTTTGCTTCAAGACTCTTGGCAAATGACCCTTAAGTCTTATTGTGGTTTAGTGGTAGTATATCGGATGGTTCACATATTGGCATTTTGGGTTTGAAAAATATGGGCTGGCTTGGGTTTTCTGGACCGCTTTTGGTACTGGTGAAGTTGTTAGGGCAGACTTGGAAGGTTTTGCTATAGGTTTTAGGGGTTTGTCAAAATACTAAATTAGCTCGGTAAATCATTGTAGGAGAATGGAGAGTACTCTAAAGCAATTGATAGACCAAAAGATTAAAAATGTAGTTGTGGAGTGTGTTAGAGGTTGTGTCATCATCTGTAGACCTTTGGAGTATTCTTTTGAAAGTCTGAATTTGCAAAATCATTAGTCGGTGTAACCCCAGACTATAAAGGAACTCTGTCTGTGATAGTTGCTCACTTGTTCTTTGTGGCTTTTGTCTCTCTCCTCCCCCCCCCCCCCCCCCCTTCATGTTTTAGTGGATTCTGTCCTCTTAAATTCTTTGTTTCTTCTTCATTTCCTTGTCTTCTATATCTTCTCATCCATTTAGATTTTTTTTTTTTTTTTTGACTTTAAAAGAAGAAAAAGATAAAATCTGTTTCAAGTTAAGCAATAAGTGGAGAAAGTGGATAGATGTGCTTTAATAAACAAATTTTCAGTTCTGTTCAATCTCATATGCATGCTTAACACTTGAGTATCTGATAGGTACTATGCTTGGAATTTTATTTTCTTTTTTCTTTTTTTAGCAGCAGATTGTATTTTCATCAACACTTGTTAATTACTTGTAGCATTTATGCACCTTAAAAAAGTAGTTTATACAACTTAAAAAAGTAGATGTTGGAAAACCCCATGTTTGGCTATGATTGAGGATCTATTTTGATTATTTTTCTCTTGCTTTATTCGCAGAACAATGAATGATTGTTGATTGAGGTTAAGTTTCTGTATTTCTACCGATCCTTGATTTGAAAGTCTTGGTACTTAGATACATGTGGGTGTGTTTATTTATCGATTCAAGCTGTCCTGCTGTTAGTGCTATTCTGTATGGAATGAATGAGCAATAAAGATTTGTTAGTGAGTGAGTATGGAGAACTCTCACTGATAGAAATTAGTATATGACGAGAGGGAAGTCATTCTCATTTCTGAAACTGGTGCAATTTTGGCAAATTGGAAATCTAGGCAGTTTATTTGTTAGATGCTGCGCCTATTTGTGCTTTGAATTTTTTTTTTTTTTTTATATCTTTTTTTCTGTGTGTTGATCAAAGACTATAGATCTCTGTTTCTCGTCATGATAGATGTGCTAGTTGATCTTTGGTTATGGTTTTGTCTTTATCTTCAATAGAGTTTGACGATATGGTACCTTTTGCGTCTGTATGTGATGTTGATTGCTCCTACATTTCAAATAAAGATTCCTGAATGAATTGAACCATTGCTACACCTTTTTTGGTCAGAATTTGTTCTTTTTAATTTTTAAAGAAATTGAAGTAACCTTTTGGTCTCTTTACATTTTGCAGATCTGAAGAGTATGGTATCAGTTGGGTTGTCAACTATAGCATCTTGTGGTTATGATATCATTAATGCAGTGCATGGGAAGAAAACAATGAATATCTTATGTATTGGTCATGGTGGGGGAAGCTTACCATTATTTTTGGCTAGTAAAATCAAAGGTGAGAAAATATCACTTACCCATTGTTTATGTGCTGTGCTTTTCTTCTATTGGTGTCAGAGGTAGTTTGAAATTTAATGAACATTTTGTTTTTTCTGAAGTTTAAAAAAAAATAAAAATAAAAAAGAAAGAAAAGAAAATCATCAAATATTTTATTTTGAGTGTATTGATTCCACTGTGATTTCACATCACCCTTCAATACGAATTAGCAAAAGCAATATCCCCTTGCATAATATGGATTCCAAACATTCGTGATCTAGATGAATGAGTCGAATTGTGTCTGTTTGAAAGTAGCATCATTGCTATGACTTTGAGGGCATATGCTCTATACAGCAAGCACAAAAATAAAAGGAGCTGTTGGATGTTGCTTAGTGCTGCTGTAACTTTTTTGTCTGATCAGTAAGTATAATTGCTTAATTGAAAAAAGAACAAACACTTTATGTTCACAATGATGAACACAAAGGGTCAAAAAAAAATTACACAGCATAGCTAAGAGAATCATGAAATTCTAAAACAGAGGTACAATAAGTAAAGCCCCAAACCCAAGACTACTCAAATGGGTTGTGAATCAATAATGATTTCAACTGTTTGAGAAATCTTTTGACATTCTGAAACACGTGAGAATTGCGCCCCTTCCATACTAACCACATCAAACAAGATGGCACTAAATTCCAAACTACCGAGGTGTGCTTGCCAAAACAGAGGTACAATAAGTAAAGCCCCAAACCCAAGACTACTCAAATGGGTTGCGAATCAATAATGATTTCAACTGTTTGAGAAATCTTTTGACATTCTGAAACACGCGAGAATTGCGCCCCTTCCATACTAACCACATCAAACAAGATGGCACTAAATTCCAAACTACCAAGGAGTGCTTGCCAAACCAATTCTTCCACCCAAATAATGAGGATGAAACTGTCAGTGGCATTACCCAATGAACTCTAAACAAAGAGAAGACTTCACACCACAAGACATAAGTAAAATCACAGTGAAGCAATAAATGACTCACCATTTCCCCCCTGCACTTACACAAACAAAACTAACCAACTTGCAGTGCTGCTATAACTTATCAACCAAAAAGCTCTATGTAGAACTTCAGCAGCAGCAAAAGTGTCAATTCTGAAGCTCTATTTCTTTGAATTATTCGTGTTTCTTTTTTCCCACTTGGGAGGTTATTAGGAAATCTAAAAATACATTTTATGTTAGATAATGATTCACAACTTGACCTTTTAGCCAAAAATATGTTTTTTCTTTTTTCCTGGCTCCGTTGCTTTGAACTGCAAGCAGTGAATTTAAACATCCATAAAACATTGAAAAGTCTAAAAAGAACTTGAACCAGTTCTATCTCTCTGCCTGTATGAAGCTGGATTGTCACAGGCTATATTCCAAATGTTTGGAGATAGGATGTTTAAAGCACTAAGATTCTGCAGTAAGAATTCCTTCATCTAGAATGAGGAAACCTGCAGTTGAGCTAAAAGGTTCCAGAAAAGTAAAATTTTTAGTTCCCTTTCCTTCTTAATTTTTAATACATAGGAAGCAACCAAATGGGCTTTAATATTAGTTCTTTGAAAAACTAGAAGATGGATTTGTATGGTTTACATTAAAAGGTGGTTTGAATCATATTTTGCAATTCACGAGGACTAGTTTATTCTCAAATTCAGTACTCTTGAAATGAATCTGAGATCTGTTAATATGCTGCACATATGACATTATTATATGCAAATTTTTAGCTTTCAAAAAGGTTCACAATTTCTGAAAGCTACACTTATGTCCAATGATGTATCTCTCTTCTCTTCTTTTGTTTCCATTCTGATCATTACTACAGATGCTAGGTGCCTGTCACTAAATAAACTTGAAGTCTTGATGTTTAAGTAATTACTTTTCAACAACAACCAAGCCTTAGTTCCCAAATTTTTGGGTCGGCTATGTGTCCTAAATAGACTAGTCAGTTTCAGCCACATGTATTCTTTTTTGTCGTTCTATTCTATCCGAAGTTATACTTTTCGTTACTTCCTTAAATGATATGTCATTTTTTTGTCGTCTACTCTTTTTTTTGTCATTCCCTCTACTTGAATCAATTTACTCTTTTTTACTGGTGCATTAATCACTTTCCTCTAAACGTGATCAAACCATATCAAGGCGACTCTCCCTTATCTTTTCATTAATACAAGCTATTCCTATCTTTAAACAAATTTCCTTATATTCATGACATAGTGACTAAATTTTATGCTGACCATTCACTTACCGTAACCTTCCTTTTTTCTAGACTTGAGACTGGTTGTGAACAAAATATATGGCACTAAGCACGAACATAGACAAAGTTATTGATTAATTACTTTAGAAGAGGGATTTTAACTGTTTGCTACGTATCCTCAAAGTGGTAGGAAAATGGAACTTGCTGTTTAATTTTATACGTAGTTTTTACCTTGCTTCATAATATTGCCTATAGATTTTCTTTCCTTATGTCCTTTTGACATCCAAATGGTGCTCAGAGAAAAACCTCTGATGCTGTGTTGGAAATAAATTTGCATTTGCATACTTGTGTAATTGTGTTATTTTGAAAAGTATGTGAGAATTGTCTTTGTCATACATAGTGTGGTTAAGAGCACACTTGGTTGAAGTGAAGCTTGTTAAATGAATCATGCCTCAAGCATGCTTTTCTAGTGCTTTTTGTAAAAGCATGGAGTGAAGCTTGTTAAATGAATCGTGCCTCAAGCATTCTTTTCTAGTGCTTTTTGAAAAAGCACAAAGCATGCGCCTATGCGTAATTTTATAGTTTTTAGCTAAAAATATATGAGTCATGAAATTTTATGGCCCAATCTTGAAGGAAAAGCACAAAGCATGCCTATGCGTGCTTTTTTATTTTTTAGCTAAAAAATATGAGCTATTAAATTTTACGGCTCGATCTTGAAGGAAAAGACGTGGACCTTTGAATTATTATATAAACGCTATCTACTACATATACCTTTTTTGTTTACGTATCAAAGGATACAAACATGGATAATTTACAATTCTTGTGCTTTTTGGTGTTTGTGTTTTGAATATATTTTGATTGAAATATATACTCCATTTTGATTAGTTGTCTTAGTTATTATTTTTATAAAGTACAAGAGAATTATATAAAATGTCATGTTTAAACTTAATGTGAATAGATTATTATCATATTGTCCATTGATTATTGATTTCAAATAACTATATAAAATTTTTAAGAAATTGGAATGACTTACACAAAATTTGAACTTACAAGCTTTGTGCAATTGAACTATCCATTTGAGTTAAATAGGAAAAATATATTACTATTTTTAATTTATTAACTTTTCTTTAGTATATGTTGTGAATATTTCTATTAGATGTTATTATGCATTATGTTTGGAAAATCTACTCTTTACTGCAATCAAGCTCGCACTTATGCTATGCATTTAGGTTCTAGGAGGCCTGTATGATTAAGTGTGCTTGACACTTTTACCAACACTGGATATCCATTATATTTTTGTATTGAATAATTGGCAGCTGTTCCCTGTATACTTGACTCGCAGTTTTTGTGCTCCCTGCAGGTGCTGTTATTCACATAGTTGAAATTGATCCCCTTGTCATCTCAGCCTCAATCAAAGCTATGGGTTTTCCTGCTTTCTCAGTTATGACCCCATCAGGTGAGCGTGCCTTCTCCAAACCTAGTACTATTGATGAAGTACTGTGGAAAGGCATACATGAGAGGCTCTACCTCTATGAATCAGATGCTGAGAAATTTGTCCTTGACAACACAAATCTATATGATATGGTCTTCATTGATGCGTATGATGGTGAAGACATCTTCCCTCGCAAGCTTTGGGACCCAAGTTCCCAATTTCTAAAATCTCTTAGTAATCAACTTCACCCTGGACATGGCACTGTGGTGGTGAACCTCCATTCAGATTCCGATATCTTGGATCTTGATGGGTCTGCTCCATCTTTTCTTCAGCAAATTTTGCCAATGGGAAAGTATGTTTCTGGAATAGGCAGAGCGTACAAGGATGTGCTGGTTGGAAGTGGAAGTTGTGGGAAAGAAGGTTCCGGTTTGGGTTTTACTGTTTCAGTTCCTTGGGTGTGTAATACATCTCTGGTTGTGTGCAGAGGTCTTCAAACAAGTGGTAGTTATTCTAACAGGGATTTGGTTATGAACACTATCTCATCCAAATCCCTGGAAGTGGAAAATCTTCTAAACTTACCGTTCTCATGCTTGCAGTATATAAAGAGAGGTTTTATATTAGTTGAATGATCTTTGAGTAGTATAAAGTTAGTTATCTTTGCAATTTTAGCAAACTGCAAGAGTATCTAGTTTTTTTTTTTTTTTGGTTCTCCTATTTCAACTTTATTTGAAATTTAGCACATGTTTATTGGGTGCTCCAATCCATGCCCCATTCTTGGACTCTGTAGGGTTCTGTAGTTCCATTCCTTTATGGGAGAGTATGGCAAATTACAGAATTGAATCAATTTTGATATAAGATGAATGAGGGCTAAAATTGGTTCAAAATTGAATTTGCTTTATCTAATGCGGAGTATCTAGTTTGTCTAGACTTAGTTTAGAATCAATTTTGGTGGACAAATGTATGTGAAAAATGTCAAATTTAAAAATTAAAACTAATATATATATATATATATTTTTTTTTTTTTGGGGTAGAAATATGCATGCGGGGAATCTGCATTTAAAAGCATCAAAATTTAAAAACTAGTTTTTTAAGGGAATATATTTTGATTCAATTCTGAACTAGTTTTCTTTCCCAAAAAAAAAAAAAAAAAAAAAAAAAAAAAAAACAGAAAATATTTTAAATATGCTACATTAGTCCTAATTTGTCAGATTCTATGACATGGCAAAAACATAAACCGAAAACAATGAAAATTGTTTATGTTGTCCCTAATTGGTTAGCCCCTTTCCCTATAGTCTTCTAATTCATTCTTGACAGATCCGATTGGGTGTTAGTAATCTGGAGTAAAATAATTCGAACCATTTCTGGTCTAATGTGCTTGACATGCCTTAAAGTGGTGCAATTTGTTTTTGTGTTTCAATTCCAATATATGTGTGTGCGTGATAGTTTTGATTTAGCAACTCACTGGATTTCTACCATGTCATTTACATACCAACTGAGTTTGGCGTTTGATAATTATAAAGTAAAGTTACAGAAATTAAAAATGCAAGAGAACATAGACACATGTTTTTTAACATGGAAACCCTCTATGTTTGGAGAGGGAGAAAACACAAGCACAAATCAGTTGAATATTCCACTATTTCTTTTAGAATGGTTCTAATGGAGTATTGTGTTGTAGTTGAGAAAGAGAGAGGAGAAACAACAAAGTACGAAATAATAAGAGAGAATGGGAGAGAGCTTCCGACGGATTGATTTTTCTTCCTTAGGTCCGTCATTCTTTAATAGTAGTGTATGCATATATCACTTTCCTATTGGATAAGGTGTTGTCTTTTCATTGGAGAATGACAAGGTAGAGTCTTGACAAAATAGGATAACATGCATTTGGTATTTCTATGCAATATGGCCAAACCTTGTAACATATGGTTGAAATTTGTTGATGTAGCTGTAATAGTCCTTGATTGATTTTGGCATTACTTTTACCCATCATCTTAGATACGTAGACGATAACTAATGACTACATGCTTTCTCATTTATACATACCTTTTATCTCTCTCCCTTTCTTATTATTTTGGTATGCCTTGAACAAGTGGTGATGTTGGATGGGCTATATAACCAAGGTTTTCAGACCCGGACCGTTCATTGAACCATAAAAGGGAGAGGTTCAAGGTTTTTGAGGTCGAACCGTGATGACGCCATAATTAATTAAAGCCTAAATATAGATATTAAATTTATAAAACTAGAAAAAATTACTAATATATCTATATATGTGAGGGAAATTTAATGATTTTCAAGTATATATTTAATAATTAAATAAGAAAGTTAATAAAATAAAATAATAACTATGAAAATATTAAAATTTATGATTAATTTTTGAAGTAAAGTTGAATATCTTTGAAGGATTTTAATTATAATTTTGTTTATTCCTTGTAAGAGATGAATAATTTAATTAAGTAGAATAAAATTGTGTTAAGTTGTTTTTATAAATAAAAAAAATAAAAAAAATTGCTAAGGGGTTGGACCGCACAGTTCTTTACCGGTTCGTACGGTCCAACCCCGGTTTTAAGAGTTCACGGAATTGCCACATATGCCCGGTTCTTTATACTTAAAAAACCGGTTTTCATCACGGTTCACGGTTTTCACGGTCCGACCTCCCGGTCCGACCTCTCGGTCCGGTCCGGTTCTAAGAACTATGTATATAACCAATCTAATACCATCCCCGCCCAATGTGCAAGCTCTCTCCCCACATAGTACAAGCTACAAAGCCCTTTGGCATTTGGATAGCAAAAACTTGACTTGGGTTAAGAAATGGACCTTTTTGGTTTAGTTGGACCAGATCTTAGGTAATAGTCCATTTTCTAAGACATTCATGATTGTAGAGGGTGTTTATCTATCAAAATAGGTTGGGTTTGAAAAAAAAATTCAACTTGATTTGATCTTCTCACTTTGAGAAATCCACAATTAAGCCAATCTAACACAATTCATGATAGTTCTAAAAACCAATTCATCCCAACATGTAAGAAATGGGTTTGGTCATCGAGTTGGGATCATTTTGTCATGCTTAATAAAACAGTTAGACTTTCATTCAACTATTTAAACATATTTTTCAATAAAAGATTGCAATTTACACAATCGAGTATAATGTTCTAACTTGATCAAAATTAAGTCTCAAATCACAAATAAATCAAACTAAAAGATTAAGCTAAGTCTCAAAATTCAAAAGTAAATCAAATTAACAAAATTAAAATACATATATATATTTTTTAAGCTATTGATAGTGTCTTGGATTGAAAATTTTGCCAACCTAAATTCAACACTTAAAAAAAACAAAAAACTACCCTAATGTATTTTTACCCTTATTTGTCATCCATGAATTGAGATTTAATTCTCTCAATTGACAGTACCAAAATTAGTTCAAAAAGTCTTTTGATATGCATTTTGAAACGCAAAGTTGCAAAGTCGTAGATGAGATAAGGTTTAGACTATGGGACTAGTACGAGCCATGCTGATCGTGATTGGAGAAGAAGAGGAGAAAGGAAAAAAAAAAAGGAAAAAAGAAGAAGAAAGAAAATAGAGAAAATTTTATCCAATGTGAATATTTTATATTTAAAAGACATAGTTTTAAATTATTAAAATTATATCACTTTTTTTGAGAAGGGAAAAAATTATATCACTTGGTTAAGAACATTGTAGTTCAACCAATTACAATAAGAAAATTTTGTATTTCGATAAACAATATCAAAATTTCCCTAAATTTAAATTTAAAGAGTGTTAGTAGTACTGTAATAGCATTATTTTTTAATATTTTAATCATTATCCTAAAAGTCTCCATTAAAATTTATTTTTTATAAAACCAATATTTTGTTATTTTCAAGTTAAACTCGAAACCCTTTTGAGACATTTTTTCTTCTATAATTTGGTTTGGTTTGCCCTTGACCGTGACCACAAAGCAAAGCAGACCCAGCCAAAACCATAAAACCCTTTCTCTCACTCTCTTTCGGTCTCACACGCACACAGCTCCTTGGAATGGCGTCGTCTCAAGGGAAGAAGCGAGTGACCCAAGGCAAGGAAAGCGAACAGTCCCTCATATCCAGGGCCAGCCGCAACGTGTCCCAGTCGTCCATCGTCATCCACGCCAAGCGCGCCGCCTCCGAAGCCGCCGTCGTGTCCAAGAAGCTCCTCCGTAGCACTGGCAAGGCGGCGTGGATCGCCGGCACCACCTTCCTGATCCTGGCTGTGCCACTCATCATCGAGATGGACCGCGACCAACAACTCACCGAAATCGAGCTCCAAAATGCCAGCCTCCTCGGCACCACTCCCACTCCCAAGTGAGTGTGACACAGAGAGAGAGACCCTTTTGCTTCTTTCTTTTTCAATTAGGGTTTTCGAAAAGTTTCAGACTTTTTTTAGAGATAGAGATAGAGAGAGAGTTTTTAATTTGGGTTCTGTTTCCTGATTATGTTTCTGTTCTCTCTTTACTACTACTATTATTATTATTATTGTTAGTGTTTTTAATTATGCGGATTGCAAATCGATGCCGATGAAGTTATTAGTTGTTATTTTGGATATGTTCTGTTGGGTTTTCTATGTTATGCTGCTGTTTGGTGGCTGAGAAAAAAACAGTAAGAGAAAATTTGTTCAATAAGAATTATTAAGGCTATAATTTTGCATTGGCAATATTTGAACTGGAGATATCCTGATTCAGTAAGTATGGAGTTGTTGTTGTTGTTTGATTGATCTTATGAGTTTTTGTTTTCAGTATGATGCTTTGAAGTTTTCTCTTGCACTAAGAATGTGAATTGAATTTGAATAAATTGTTCTTGATGGAGATCCCCAAATTCAAATTGAATTGTAGCTTATTCCATGTATAGCGTAGATGCATTCATTGAAATTGAGTGTGTCTGTGCACCAGCATGTAAACCTTTATATTTGGTTAATTTTTGGGCTAAAAGTAATTAAGTTGGAACCCTTCAATTTTAGCTGAATGGGTATTAAGTTGCTGTTACACTTCTAACCTGAACTAGATTCCATTAAGAAGTTCTTTGTTTCATTCTTAAGCTGTTGTTTGCTCTCACTTATTTGAAGTATGCTACTTTAAGTTGGGAATTTACTTCTCTGGATGCTTTATGCAATGGATTTGAAGCTATTCAGCTGAAACAATAGTCCTTGACACTGTCAAGTAATTTTCATTGATGTTTATGAAGATCATGCCTTGAGCTTATTGTAACTAGAGCCAGGTGGAGTGTGAGGTCATAGGTTTAATAACTATTAGGTGTGGGTTCGAGCTAATAGTCAAGTGGCACTGCCACCTTTTGTGCTGCCTGGTGTCTAGGTTTCGAACACCATCTCCCACTCCCCCCTTATTGACATACCTAAATATCTATTAGATGTGTCTAATTCCCATTTTTTAAAAATGTCACTAGAATGGATATTTATCCATTATTGTCTGTTTGAATTTTTTTTTTTATATTTTGTTTCTGATTGTCTAGATGCATATGGAGATCTTGAAGCTTATTTGTTACAGTTTAGTATAACACCTCGGTTATCTGTGACAAATGTATTTGGCATTTTGCGAATTTGAAATAGTATGATATTTACACTACTAATTCAAATGGGAGGTATGCTTACCCCTTCCCAACTGAAACTTGGAAGTTGGTTCAAAATCAATTTTAGGTAGTTGGCTAACAACCTATATATATGCTCAAGCTCAAGAAAAAGATTATGTTTGTTTAGGGATTGAATGATGAGGAATGAATCCTAAACGATTTGTGGAGATTAAATTGACCTTGCACATCTTTTAGCAGTTCTCACAAGTCAGTTGGATTCAGGTTGAGAGCTGATTCACCAATCAACCCGATCATCTTGGATTTGAGAAAATTCCAACTGATGTTGATTGAGAAGATACAGGTTATTGACCAATTTTTGAAGCTTATGTCAATGATTCGATCAGTCAGTTATGCCAATTTATCTTTTTGGGTGAGCCATGACATTGAGGATGGCAATCTGAGGTAAGGACCTGAAAGGTCTTGTGGATATCGAACCCAACTCTAGTAGATCTAATGAAAATCAAGATCTGTGTGAGATCTCAAGTTGTAAGCCACCACGATGAGGACAATATGGATTGCATGCTAGTTTAATATTAATAGTTAGCTCAATGTATGTATAAATTTATTTCTTCAAAGTTCAGCATGGAAGTATCATCATTTAGTTCTTTAAACTTTAAGCTTTAATCTTTCGAAGAGTTCAGGTGATTCATAGTTTGGTAGGGCTTGTTTTTATCATCTCTTTTAAATCTGAAAAATTCAAGAACAATATAAGTCAACGTAAATCTGAGCTGAAACAGTCGAGAAACCCGAAACAAGCCAAAGTAGATAAGAATTTAGAGTAGAAGAGAAGGAAGAGATTAGGTGTATTCGGGTGATGACTTATCTGATATGTTTCAAACACTTTAAAACAAAAGTGATTACTTAGGTATTGTGAGGTGGAGAAGGTTCCGGCATTTTAGAATAATCTAACAACGGTTTTCTGAATTGATCTCAATCATTTTACATCAAAATTGGTTACTTTGGAATTGAGAGAGAGGGGAAGGATACTGGATTTTGGTTATCTCTAATAAAGGTTGCCTGAATGAATGGATCTCTAAACTTGGAAGATTTATAATGGGATAGAATTTGTTTTTTGGCTCATGATAATGGGATAGCATTTAGCCATCGGGTATTTGATAGTTGTACGTGATTTTATCAAATCATTTGATAGTTTTCGTGCTCCATTTGGTACTACTCCTAATCAAGGAAGAATGTTGCGAGCTCAGCTGCAGCACGTACTTTAAATTTCACATTTTTTGGACGTGGGCAATTTTTGGGATAGGCTAGGCTAGGAAACCCATATGCCTAACCTGATACTTTATGACAATCCCTACAAATCCTTCATTTCTTCACAATCCTTGGAACCTTTTCTGGTAGTGCGGCCCATCAGCACCAGCCATCGCTCCAAACGCCATCGCCAACGAACCGCTATGACAACAAATTTGATAATTAGGAATTTTTATTTATTTATTGTTTTTGAATGGGTTTTTTTTTTTGAATAATATTTAATATGTTCACTTCTTCTTGTTTGGCATAATCTTCTTTTTGTTTGGGTTATTTGGGCTAAATTTTTTTTTTTTAAAAGGGGTGTTAAGGATTATGTTTGGGGAATAAAATTATTTTTGGAGTAATACTACGTCCACAATATTTTCACAATAAAATTTATGCAATAAGCTGTTATTAATAGGTAAAAAAGTGATGTCAGTATTGGGCTCATATTAGATTTAGTAACAACTTACCACATATGATTTGTTATGAAATTACTGTGAAGATGTTGTGGGCGTAGCATTATTTTTATTTTTGTTGAGTCCAAATTCTTATGATTCTAAAGTAAGGGTGTTCAACATTTTTATTAGATGGTCAAAATAGATTAGTTTAGTATATACATTTTTTCTACAAGTAAGGTTGTTCATAGAAACACCCTAACTTGAATGTGAAGCTGCCACTATTTGAAGAGATAAAAAACCGATTAAACCTAGGAATGTAAAGAGTCTCCATTGTTGCACATCTCTCACATAGCAAGAAGATTCAAACGAGAAGCAGCCTATCGGTTACACACTCTATCTCTGTAACTTAGCATGGAACTCTCTCTCTCTCTCTCTCTCTGTTGTTGGCTTTCTTCATATACTACTTTCTTCAAAAAATTCCAAACTGTAGGCTAATTTCTCAGATTTCTCTGCCCCCTTGTGACTTATAGTTACTAACTCTATCACTCTCTCAATCGCAATTTTAGCTTTTCATCAATCTCAGTTTTTACTATATTTATTACATTGATATGGTACTAATTACGAACCATTTAATATAGCAAGAGTTTGAATGAATGATTATTTCTTTTGGACTTGACAAGCCAACTAATACATTGAATTGGGTCAATGTCTTTTGGGAGTTATATCATACGGTATATTTGAGATTAACTTTACTTTAAGATAAAGTAGGACCCAATGTAGAGCCGCAATAAGTTAATTGTATTGACTTTTTAACCAAAAATATAATAGAGGGACCCAAAAAAATTAAAGATAAAAAATTAAAAACCCACCTTTATTGCAAGAGCCATGTGGGACCCACAAACAATAGTGGGAAAAAAGAAAAAGAAGCTATAAGCTGGCTTATAGCTTCTTTTTCTTTTGGGAGTTATGTCATACGGCATATTTGAGATTAACTTTACTTTAAGGTAAAGTAGGATCCAATGTAGAACCGCAATAAGTTAATTGTATTGACTTTTTAACTAAAAACATAATAGAAGGACTCAAAAAAATTAAAGATAAAAAATTAAAAACCCGCCTTTATTGCAGGAGCCATGTGGGACCCACAAACAATAGGGGGGGGGGGGGGGGAGGGGGAGGGGTGGGGGGGGGGGGGGCGGGGGGAAGAAAAAGAAGCTATAAGCACAAACAATAGGGGGGGGGGGGGGGGGGAAGAAGCTATAAGCTGACTTATAGCTTCTTTTTCTTTTGGGAGTTATATCATACGGTATATTTGAGATTAACTTTACGTTAAGGTAAAGTAGGATCCAATGTAGAGCCGCAATAAGTTAATTGTATTGACTTTTTAACCAAAAACATAATAGAGGGATCCAAAAAAATTAAAAACCTGCAAGGCAGGAGCCATGTGGGACCCACAAACAATTGGGGGGGGAAGAAAAAGAAGCTATAAGCTTGATTATAATCTAATCCCAAACGCACATGGACAAGGAGGAATGAGAAATGAAATGGTAAGAAGTTTTTATCAGGTCCTTTTGCTTGTGCAGTATCTCAGTGAGTTTCAGTCTAATTGAGTCAATTGTCAGCACCATCTAGAATGCAAACCATTGTTAGCATAAAAAAAGAGTGTTGAATAACAAAATGAAAATAGCACAAAAATAAATAAAAAAACAAGAAGACCGTATCCTAGGGTCAACGAATATTGAACCTTACAACATAAGAACATTAAAATAATGTATCAGTTTGTTTCTGCTATTAAATTTCATCACGGTTGTGTAGAGATTTAAACCAAACATAAAGGAATTTGATGCTGCAAGCCTGGTCATGTATATCAGTGTCATCTAAGCCAGTTTCTAGGTGAATAACTTGGATAGAACCATAGCACCCATTCTCTACTTAAGTTCTTGTTTTTTACATTTCACCAGATTTTGTTTTTCAGGCGCAGTTTGGCAATATAATCATACTTGACACTAGTAAGACAGCAATGCACCAGTACTACATAAAGGGGAACACCTGCACAAAATTAGAAGCAAAGACCAGAGCAGCCATGAGTTGAGGCACTTGCTAAGATATTCATACCACAACAAGCAATGCATGTTGGACTACTTACTCTAACGAACTAAACATGTACTGAAAGTTGGTATATGCAATAAGCAGAAAAAGATTTTAGTCATACCTGGTCATGGTGGATATCAAGAGATACAACGCTGGATATTAATGTTAGCCAGTGTTGAAGGTATCTGAAAACAAATCAAATGAGAAAATGGGGGGATCACAGCAATTAGTAATTGACAAACATATGCTGAAAGATAGGGAAGAGAAACAATATCCTTTGAACAGATCAGTTAGTACTTAAATCAAGGCAATCTCTGTGATACAACATCATAACCAATACCTGCTGCTTTTTGCTCTGATGTGAGTGCCATGTTACAGTCAATCAACTCAGCAATAATACTAACAGATTTTTAAGGACATATTCTTTTTCTGCCAGACCCAACTCCTCATATCTCAGCAGCTATAATGACATTAACAGAAGTCCAATGGTACTATAGGTTACCAATTTTTCCGTTACTAAGCATAGGAGAAGGCCCTAACTGCCATTGATGCTGACACAGGTATCTGCATTTCAGCCTGAGCAAGTAATGACCTTGCTTCATTGCTTGCTCTTTAATTTTCACAAGCAGCATCATTCTGCCCATATATGACAGATTGAATAAAAAAAATTCTAGATGAAACCATGAAAGTTATAGATGCATATTTGAATCTGTATGGGAAAAAAGAAAGAAAGAAATGGAGTGTCAATCTGAATTTTCTATAAAGCGACAATGGAGGAAATTATATACGACATAAATAACCAAGCATGAGAGGCTGGGAAAAATTTTGGTAAAAGATTTTAGAAAACTATTGCAGCTGAAACTCACATCTGCTTTTTATTTTTTTCACAACTGTTCCTTACAAGAGCAAAATTGAACCAAAATAACCTTAAAAGCGTGTCATATTGTGCATTACCAACAACAACAACAACAACAAACAAAGCCTTAGTCCCAAAAAAGGCATATTGTGCATTGCCAGATTCTGAAATACTCTTAACAGCAAATATTCTGTAAAGAAGAAAAAACATGAGTGACATAGAAGCAGTAACACCGCCAAAAGAAGTTTGGCGGTGTTAAAAAAATAAATAAACATCAAACAGATTTTATTTTGACTGGTAAGTTACATACACAGCAAACAGGTCTTCATCTCAAAACCTCGCCCCTCCATCCAATTCTTATATAAACATTTTTGTATGTCAATGATCATCAACCCGGCAAAATAATTGAGGTGTAGCTTGAGACAAATAAAGGATGATGAAACAGGACTTGAGGGAGGGAAAGCAAGAAAATAAGAAAGAAAAAAAAAAAACCCTAGACTTCACCTCCTAAGGGTGCTTGTAATCACCACCAATTGATAAACATCTAACCAGAAACTAACCACTGGACAGTACACCAGAGCAGGGATACAAAGATGGTTGCTTGGGAACAATAAAGGCTCAATTCCAAGCAGGGATTAGTTTTGAATATCAAGTTCCTCTGGTACCTCAGAATAACTTAAGGCCTTTCTAAGATGCACATTTATAATTATAATTACAGAGCTTTCATTTTAATTTGAGGACAAGATTTCAGAATGTCAGGACTCCATCACAACATTTAAGAATAGGGACAAAAGTGCTTAAGGATTCTTGCACATTGTGACAACAATATTTAAATAATTAAGAAAAATGTAAATGAAAACCAGAAACATAATATGCTTCAATTGACACTAAAATCTTCTACCAAATTCAGAATGTGAAACAAAAATTATTGGGCATATAACCTAGTTGCTACTACCTCTTGCCAAGCTGTATGTAGTTTTTCTTCCCATGCAAAATTGGACGGCATCTCTCATCACAACATCTCGTTCCTATAAGCATGGAAAGAAAGGAACAAATCTTAAAATCGAACACTAAAGAGAAACTCAAATACTACAGAAAAAGAATAATCATCTTCAATGATAGAATCAAAGTGCAAAACTTAAGTCACAAAAATTATAGGCTCATTATTTAATAAAATGATCAATGGAAAAACTCATTTAAATAAAGCAAAAAGGGATGCCATGAACTATCAGGCCGCACACTGCATCACTATAACACGTTGTTGGAGTGCATGTAATGTGTTCCACATACATAAGGAGGAAAACTATCGGAATCATCCAACCAAATTCTAAGGTATCCCTTATACTCGATCATGCAGATGGTGCACAAGAAGATTTGCAAAGCCAGCATGGGGTTCGCTAGTGAATTCTATAATAGAACCTACATATTGAAACAGTACTTCCAGTAAAACATAAACTTCACATCCACCAACATGATTCAACATATTAAGGAAGGGATTTATTACGAGGGATTCTGGGGGAGACCTTTACCATTTGATTTTTTTAAAATAAAAAATAAAATAAATAAAAGAAGAAGAAGAAGAAGAAGAAGAAGAATGTTGAATAATTGATCTTCCTGATGGACACCTATGTGGCAAAGGATTTAACAAAACAAGACTCACACTCACTACGTGAAAGTAATGTATAAGTCAACTGTTATACTATGACCATAACACCTTTATCAGTGAAACAAGGATAGAACAATGATAAAAAATTAAAAAGTACAGAAAACACACCCGTAACATTTAAAGGGCATGCATTCTTTCTCCCTTGAGCAGCATTATAGAGGCTCATTTCCTACAATTTACCAGATATCTCCACAAGAACAACTACCATTTAAAAATTTATGGTATCTGTTTACATCCCTCACAATGATCTCCCTCTCCAATACTCTACTCATATACTTGAAAGCTTCATGACAATCCCTACAAATCCTTAGATTCTTCACAATCCTTAGGGCCTTCCCTGGCGGTGCAGCTCCACTCACCACTCCAAATGCCACTGCCAACTTCTCACTATGATACCAAAGTGCTTCCCTTTTCTCCCCTTCCCCTACCTCATGCAACATCTCTTTCCAAACCGGCACATAACCTAATTTCTCAATCTCTTTCATTAACTCTTCCAACTTCTCATAAATTTCCTCTGTTCTCTCATGCCTTCTATCCCCAGCCAAAAACAAATGAACTTCTCCTTGCACTTCGATCCAACTCCTCCCACCTTCCTTCTTCACTCTTCTATCTTTCATCAACTTCCTCACTTCCGCAACCTCATCCCACCTTCCTGCAGCTGATAACACATTGGCAGCAATAACATAAGCTGAGTCATCATGTGGGTTCAGTTCCAATAACCGTCTAGCCATAGCCCAAGCCGTGTCCGCTTCACCATGATATGCACAACTCGATAGCAATGCCCGCCACACTGCAGCATCTGGCACAAAAGGCATTGTCATTGCAAGCCTCTCAGCTTCTTGTAATCGACCAGCTCGTCCCAATGCACCCACCAAACATGTGTAATGCTCTAACCCAGGTTCCAAACCATAATCTACTTTCATCCGGGTCAGCCACTGCTCAGTCTCAACAGCCAAATTCGCATTGCAAAACGACATTAAGACTGCTAGAAAGCTATATTCATCAGGTACAAGCCCTCGAGCTTCCATCGAATTGAAAAGTTCAAGGGTCGAGTTCTTATCCCCCTGCTGTGCATAACCAGACATCAATGCATTCCACCCCACGATATTCATTGCCAGCAAATTCTCATCAAAAACCTGTCTTGCATCCAAGACAAAACCCGCCTTTCCATACCCATCAACGAGAGCACTACCCACAATCACATTCATATCGAAACCAGTAACAACTGCATGGGCATGTATAATCCTACATTGCTCCAATGCAGCAACCTCCGCAGCTGCACGAAGCGCCCCAGATACACTATACATCGTGGACGCCACATTGCAAGCTTTCATATCAGCAAACATTGACAATGCATCAATAGAGCGTGAATTTTGCGCGAGACCCACAATGATTGCGGAATAACAAACCTCATCTCTTTCAGGAATTTCATCGAACACCTTACGAGCATCGCCAGGAAGCCGATATTTAGAGTAGAAATTAATAAGCGCAGACCCAGAAAAGGGTTCGTTAGAAATACAAAGTTTCAGCGCAAGACAATGGAGTGAAAGGCCGAAACAGAAGCAAGGGAGTGAGGTACAGGTTTTGAAGAGAGAAGCAAAAGTGCGCTGGTTTGGCAAAGTGGGGTGGCGGAGCATGGAAACGAAGTGTTGGAGAGAAAAGAGGGAGTTGGCGTGAGCGGAGATGAGGGCAGTCCATGAGACAACGTTGGGAGATGGGATTTGGTGGAAGAGGCGAAGAGAGTAAGAGAAGAGGTTGTTGATGTTGGACTTGGAGTAGAGTGTGATGAGGTTGTTGTAGACAAAACGGTCTGTGTAGATGGATTTGATGGCTTGGGCATGGAGTATGCGTGGGTCTAATGCATCGTTCATATTATGGAAATGGAAATGGAATGGAGGAGCTTTTTGGTGCCTTCTTCCGCTGCGTTTGAACGCAGAAACTGAAGATTTTGTTTGTCCAAATGCTGACTGAATTCCGCCGAGGAAGAAGAGCGAAGCTCAAATCGGTTTAATTAATTAAAAAAAAAAATGTTGAAGACAAAAATGCACATGCCCTTCTATTTTTTTTTTTTTTTTTTTTAACATTTATGTCTGTTTTTTTTTTTTTTTTTTTTTTTGATGAGCATTTATGTCTGTTTTAGACTTTAGTGTTAAGTATAATGAAATGTAGTTTCAGAAGACCAATAAATTGTCTGTTTTGGAGGGACCGGTGAATTAGTCTTTTAATACTAAATTTTATTAGACTTAACATCAAAATATATGACAATAGATTATATAGTGTATTTCAATAGTTTATGGAATTACAGTAGCTGTACATGATTTTCGGAATGAGAATTTCTCTCATGTTTGTCGTAAAGGAAATAAACATGCTCATCTTTTAGCTAGACATGCTTATGGCATTGATAATTATTATGTTTGGATTGAAAAGAGTCTTTATTTTTTAGAACAAACTCTTCTCCATGATGTATCTATGACTTTTTCTATTTAATGAAGTTTATGTTTGTTATAAATAAATAAAAAAGTGATATAGTTTATTATGGAAAAGTGTAACTTTCTCATTTTTATTTTCATTTTTTACTTTGATAGTTGAGAGGGGGAGGATTTGAATTTGTCCCTATAAGGAGTCCCTAGCCATTTGGGCAAGTTCACAACTAAGTTGGTCTATCAACTAATTCAACTCTCTAAAAAAAGTCAAAAGACAGTACCTTAGAAAACAAAGAGTCAAAGATTGGAAGCATTTTTGAAAACTCAAAATACAAGAAAGTCTAAAACTTTTCCTCCAAAAGATTGCTTGGTAAAGTGTTCCGATTAAAGGTGTAATTCGAAGAAGAATGGACATTGAAGATAAATGATGTGTTTGATGCGAAGCCAAAGAAGAGACTCGAACACCTCTCTTTATAGAATGCCTAATTGCAAAAATCCTTTGTTTTTGTCTCCTTGGCCAATCATGTTCTATGATATGCAATTTAATTCCATACCTAATGGTTCAAAACTATTCTACATTCAAAAGCAAAATTGAAGGTGCCAAAAGTACTAAAAAGAAGTTTCATATTATTCACAGCTATATGTTGTAATATAATATAGATGACAAGAAATCACATCATAAAACAAAATGAAAGGGAACTACCAGATCCTTTGGTGTTATGTAGTCAAATTAATAAAATACACCCTAGACATTTTAATGTCTTGGGATTATACAAGTGAGAAGAACTCAAGAGTCAAGAGAAAATTCATGGGATACACCTCCCTCCTTTTGTGAAAGTAAATTTTGAAGAGAAATGAGTGAAGAGAAAACATGCCCAATAGCAATAGGTAGAAATCATAACAAAGAAGCTATATTCGCATGGCCAGAATTGACAAATGTTCAAGATCGTCTTAAAGCATAAGCCAAAACAACAAGGGTAGAGCAACAAATGCAGTAGAATTTGGATACAAATATGTCATTAGTGAAGGAGATGCATTAAATGTCATTCTCCCACTTTAAAACTCAATATCTCCTCATTGGTCGATTGAACAAATTTTCGATGAAACTAAGCTCATTTTGAACTATTTCACAAAATATTTTGTAGATTACACCTATATGGAGGTGAATTTAGTGGCTCATAATGTAGCTAGATGGGCTCTTTTGTGTAATCTTGAGGGAATGATTCTCATTTCTTCCATTACAGATTTTTCTTTTGGGAATTGGGGTGAGTGGAGTTTGATTCCCTTATATTGTAATTTGTTTCTTTTCTTTGTTCAATAAATTATTTAAGTTTATTTAGTAAGATGTGTCAATCGAGTTACAAGATTCTTAGCACCATACTTGTCAAACAACATGTTAATTTGTCACACTATTAAATTTAGTTGGCTAGACTTGTGGGGATTTGAACATATCAACTTCGAATACTTTGGAAAAATGGATCTACTCAAGTACATCACTTATGGGTTTCTTTTTTCTTTTTTCTTTTTTTTAAAAAAAAAAATTAAAGGGAGGTGGGGAGGGGGTGTTTGGTGATGGTTTAGTGAAGGAATTTGGAAGTGGTTGAATGGTGAACTTCAACCTTCGTTTAGCCGTGATATTGGGGATTGGGTATATTTTATTTAATGTTTGATTGCCCATAAAAAAATTCTACATCTCTTTACTTTTTCTTTTTGTTTTCAAGTCATGTGATATCTCAATTAACAATTTGACGAGACACTAATAGAAAGGTTTATTTGGTACACCATCCAAGTTTCATGTACCAAATTGGCAAAGAAGAAGAAGTTAAGGATGGTTTTAAACAAGATAAAAGTTTAGGAGATCCTAATACCATTTACCCTTATTTATTTATTTATGCTTTCAGAGCTTGAAGATAGGACTTTACTTAGCACACTCGTCTAAACTCGAAAGCAAAAAAGAGTTTGTAGGCTAAAAAGTAGTCTTAGCTCCCAAGTTTTAAACAACAACTTGGGAGTTCATCCAGCATAAATGAACAATAAATAAATGAACAGAATGGGATCCACATATATTTTGTGTACGTAGGAGTTGATTCAGCATGAACTGTATTGTATTGTACTTGTATTTGTGTAGTGCATACAGCTAACTTAGAGTGTGTATACAGCTTGAATATTTGACCCGTAGCGGCATTCTGAAATAGTGCACGTTAACAGCTTTGACCAATCATTGCTACTGCTGCATCCATAAAAGCCAAGGTATACAATACAACTGTCTGTCCAATTGTGTTTCCGCGTGAAATCCATTGTCATCATATGTAGGGAGCTCTGAAATCTGAAGGAGGAGGAGCATCAATTATCAATTAATCATCATCATCATCTTGCAATGCACAACACAATGAATGTCACGAAGCTTCCATATCCATATCTTTAGTCTATAATTTTAGATGGAAAATTAATACATCAATCCCAACCTACTAAAGTTTTAAACACTGGTGGTGTCGAAAAATAATTGGAGAGAGAGGACAGGTCCTGTTGGTTCAGTGGATCCATACTTCCATTGTCAATATTTTAGGAGCATTCATATCTATTGTCAATTGTGTGTGCTCCCTATCTCCCTATAGGCTATAGATATCTTATCCTTGATTCTTTTTTTCTTTTTGATACTTGATTTTCTTATATTATCACGACTTGAGAAAAGCAGATTATGAGTTATAATATTAAAAAAAAAAAAAAAAAACAATGAAATTGTTTTAAATTACGATGCAGTATGAGCTGATATTTGGGGCGGACCTTGATTGAGTTTTGATTTTTCTTCGGCTTCTATGAGGCTGGGATAAAGAATCAAAAGCACAAAGCAATTCATAATCAGGGTGATCTAAAGATAATTAAAAGCACTTCATAATAGGGTGTTCTAAAGATAATTAAGACCTAGATGAAGTAAGTTTTTATCGGTTCAATTGGTGAAATTTTTTATCGTCAAATAAGGAATTTGAGTTTAAATCCTACCTACACTAAAAATCAAATATTTTGGCCTAATGATAAAGGAACAAACATCACACATTCAAAATTTGTCATATTTATCAAAAAAATAAATAAGACCCGACATATAACAATACACAGACATAGTTGATTAAAACCATATGACCTTAAAGTTCTTAGGCATCTAACACTATACACAGCGACTAAAATAAAACATTGTCACATCTTTATTTTTTACCATTGTGCCTTTGAAATAGTGTCAGATATTAGATCGCATGAAATCTCAATAAGTTAGTATTATTCTTTTGTATCTCCAATATTGCTCACCAAGATATTTTTGTGTTGGATAAAAAGGAAATTCAATTGAGATGATAGCAATTTCATAAAAAGGAAATTCAATTGAGATGATAGCAATTTCATTAAAAATGAGATTCATCAGAGTTTGATTCCTAATCCACATCTGAGGAGCTCCTCTACCCAAAGCAAAGGCAGATCCATTGTTCTTTTTTTTTTTCTTCATCCGTTGTTCTTGTTTCTTTAGCATCTTTTTTAGTGTATAAACATATCGTACACATATAAAATCCTAGAAGCTGAGGTCCATCGACAAAAAATATTTGAAATCCACCAATTCGAAGGTAATATGGAGTACAAATATATCATATTGAGTGTGCATTTGGCATGGCTTAATTTTGCCAACTTATTTTACTATTCAATTTATTTTTATCACTATTTATAAGTCCCACTACACTATTTTAACTAACTTTTATCTTCATCTATAATACTTTCAGCAAAATAAACTGATCCCAAACAAACTGAATGAAATTTATAGATGAGATGTCCTTTGTTGAAATAAATATTAGAATGATTTTAGTAAATCCCAAATGCAAACGAGAGTTAATTTGAAAGCATTTCATTGAGAAATTCTTATGTTTACTATTAAATTGCAATGGAGGGTACTATCATTCTGTAAAGTTTCATTAATATAATGGAGGGTAAGCAAATCGCCAGGTCTTTTTTTTTTTTTTTTTTTTTATGAAAAGCAATCACCAGGTCCGTTTCTCAACAAAAAAAAAAAAAAAAAAAAAAAAGCAATCACCAGGTCCTAGTAACACTCAAATCAAGGTAGTGCATGGAAAGCCAGAGCCATAGGCATTGGCAGTGAAAGTGATTGATTAATTTATCTTCCTTGTGATATTTGCTCTAAAACGTTTGTCAGTGTCATTATCAGACCCAAATTAACAAATATACACAAATGCGTGTGGGGGAGCGTGTCTATGTACTTTTAAAATAAAAAGACAGAGAGAGAGAGGTTTGCAATTGCAACTTTCTAAAAAGCATAAAGATGTGTGAAGAAAATGGAGATGCATTCATCTGGAGATTAGAGAAAAGAGACAAACACCCACATGGCAATGGCTATGACTTTTTTTTTTTTTTTCATCCACCACCCAAAATGACAAACATTTTCTTACAATTTTTGCTTTTGTAAACATTTTTCTTAATTTCATTCCTTCACTTAGCTTAACAAATGCTTACCTAAACGGTAGGTAAGTAATAACAATCCCCAACATTAAAGTTAAACCGCCCTCTAATCTCTCTCTCTCTCTCTCTCTCTCTCTCTCTTTCCCACTTCTATCCACCACAAAAACCCATTTCCTTTAGCTAAAAACAAAAATAATATTGTAGAAAGAATCTACCTCAAATGAACTTTTGCTTCTTTTGAACCTCATCTTTCTCCTATCAAAAATCTGCACCAAAACACCCAAAAAAAAATTCAAATTGGTAAACAACATTAGAAGCAGCAAAAGCAGGTAAAAAAAAAATCCACCTCATGTTCCAGATAAACATACATACCATCATGTTTCTTCATCAAATTTCTAGTAAATAATAAGCAAATAACTAGAAACCCAACTACTGCCGCCCCTCCTAATATTATAGCCACTGTCTTTCCAGTATTTCCACCTGTCCCTACATTTAATTTAAAACACATCTCACAACATCAATATATTAATAAAACTACACTAAATAAAAAAAATGTTCAATGTTTCATACAGTAAATAACCACTAATCTGGCTTGGGATTAGGCCAAAAAAGCCCCATACATAAATTAGTCAATAAACAAATAAATAAAGCAGAAAACATCATTAATCTAGATGAAAATCAAAATTTTGTAGGTAAAAACAGGAACTTTACCTGATGAAGATGAAGAGGAAGACGAGGAGGATGAAGAAGATCTCCTAGGAACCCCATTTGGATAGTAATTATAACTAATAAAGCACTTATGCAGATAGACTTGGCCTGAAATAGAGCTCCCACATTCAACCTGAGCTCTCTGCACAGCACTCTTCACACAATCCCCACAATCTGAGTCCCCCAAATCCCCTTCACACTGACCCAACATATACACATCTTGATAGCTCGTGGTGTAAAAGCCATGGCCACTGACAACCCCATTTTCCAACACAGTAAAAGCGTTGTCCCTCCTCTCCTGAAACCCAACTCCAGCCACGTTGGTTGAGCCACAAGTCTTGTAGAGCATTTCATACCCTGAAATCTGAGCAAACCCAGAAACCTCATATAGAAGGTAACAGCCAAGGAGCTGGACTCTAGCGGCTACAGTTTTGCCACAGAGAGTGTTAGCCATTTGGGGCAGTTTGTTGACACAGTTGTAACACTCAGCATTGTTAAGGTCTCCTCTGCATTGGAAGAGACCAGAGATGGTGGTTTGGCCAGTACCAGAGGTGGTATTGAAGTACCTGGCCTTTGAAGACTGTGAAACAAGGGAATTTAAGAGGGCTGAGAGTGTTTGTGAGTCATTTGGATCTGAAAAGGCTTGCTTTGCACACCCCTTGTAAACTAAATCTGTATTAGAAACAGATTTGGCAAGTGGGATAAGCTTCAAATTGGTAAGGAAAATCAGAGAATAAAGGAAAAGGGAAAAGGGTTTTGAGGAAAAACCCATTGGGGGTGGAGTTGAGGGATCAAATCATGGCAGGTTTTTGAGAAGTGGTTCTTGTGGTTGGAACTGTGGGAAAGATTTGGGGGTCTTGTTTTTGATTCTTTGATTTCTGTTGCTTTTTGCTCAAAAAGGGTTTGGTTTTTGGTTCTGTGGTGCTTTGGATGGGATTCACTTTACCTTTGAATACTCCTATCTTATTCTTACCTCTTAAGTCTGAAGAGATATGCAGCTGCAGAGCGTGAGGTGTGTGATATGTGCTACCTCCACTCCGCGCAGAGTACAGCGTGTGTGCACAATTGATAAAAATATATTATTTTTTGGAACAGTGAACTATTTTTTGGGGTTTAATAATGTTAACTTTTAATATTTGAAGAGATTCAGTTCAGAGAACGAGAACAAAAATGTTTTAAACAACACACTAAAAATAAAAATAACTAATGCTTAAAAAAAAAGACAAAATTCTTTCATGTAATACAGTAATAGACTAATAGGGAGATGTGGAGGGCGTGAATTGAATTCAAAGGAATCTGATTTTGTGGGAAAGAAGTGCATGAAGTTTGACTGAAGTACATCATACTTCAGCTACGGTTTGAACTTTGAACCATGAATTGAATAATGGGGTTGTTTATTGTTTTTTCTTTTTGTTCTAATTTAAGTTTTGAGTACGTGAGGTCTTGGGTACAAGAAACAGGTGATGATGCCATTTAAGATTTGGAGCCTAGCATTTGCCCAAGAATATTTAATTTGGAGAAGCAACTCATGACAACTACATGAATCATTTACTACTAGCACATCACAGTTAGCAGTTAGGTTGAATATTAAAACAAAGTTGGGAGATTGATTTTTGGATAAATTATTGCTAAACTTTTCGTGATTCATTTTTTATTGTGTGTTCTGAATGAACCAATGTCCAACAAACTGGTATTTTTGGTAAAGACTAAGGTTTCAAATTTGAATTGGATATCAATTGTGTGTGTGTGTGTTTTTTTTTTAATTTATTCCTTCGAGTGAATGTTACTTTATACATGGTAGCAGCGAGCACACAACAAAGTTTAGTTTAGTTTTTTTTTTTTTTACTCCCTATTGTTTTATAATATCAAATGGTTTGAAATAATGGAGCAGACGTTTAGCTGTATTCGCCATTCTAGCAGTCAGATTCTTTTTTGTTTCTTTCCCCTCCTTCGGTCATTATTCTCTGAATTGTAGCATAGAAATTAACAGCTGAAATAATATAGGTGTCAATAATTAGCATAGGGTATCAATGAGTTTGGCCTTCACTTATTTTCGGCACCTTACTTGTATTGCATTTATCAAAAAATATAATTTTTGGGTAAATTACGTATTTAGTTCATATTTTTTACATCATAATTCAATTTGGTCCTTAATATTTCAATTATGTTAATTTGGTCTCTAACCTTGCAGTGTCGTGTCAATTTAGTACATGTCATTATCTCTTGGATGGAAACTGCTGACATGACAAACAACCAAAATAAATAAATAAAATGATTTTTGCCACATCAACAAAAATTAATTTTTTATTTTGGTTGTTAACCACATCAACAATTCTTATACAAGAAATAATGGCAAAAACTAAATTGACATGACACTAAAATGTTAGGGACTAAATTGATACAATTAAAAGGTTAAGGGCCAAATTAAAATATAGTGTGATAAATAGGGACCGAATATGTAGTTTACCCATAATTTTTTATAACTTTCACGTTAAAATATGTGTAAAAAAACTAAAAATTAGTTTATTTTTAAATTACTAAATGTTAAATTATTTGGGAAACCAAAAAACTAACATAAAAAACAAAAAAAGACAAAAAGCTTTTTGAGAAATTTCAAAAATTTGAGGGGAATTGTAGCAGGGATTTGTACGACACAATTATTAGTACCATATTTTATCTGTTCTTAATTTTTGTGAAAACTGTCATTTTAAATGGGGTCCTGAAAAATCTTTAAATGACATTATTAAATCCTAAGGCCAAGATAATCATAAAAACTAAAGTAATTTGTAGGAATGGCAACAAGTCAGGTATGGAGTGGGTTTCCTATTCTCCACCCTAGCCCCACTTCCACTTTAGAGTGGGTTTTTTTCTTGCCCTGTCCTAGCAAGTGCCCGCGGGTACCCATCCCGCCACACTCAAATTTTTTATTTATTGAAAGTTTATTTTGAACACATTAAATTAAAACCCATGAAACATTAAAAAAACAAGTTCTAACATTACAAAACCTTCTCAAATCATAATAATACAACAATTCAAGTAATAAGAAATACATGGGTTCCAGTTAACTCAACTGGTAAAGTCTTTGATGGTTATATAAGAGATCTAGGGTTCAATCCCCGCCTACACTAAAAACTGATTGGTGTCTTAGTCTGATGATTAAGAGTTATCATCAAGAGCGGACATCATAGGTTGAAACTCTCTAAAAAAAAGTAATAAGAAATACAAAAACAATCCAAACATAGCAATAAAACAATTAAAAAATATAAACAACGTAAATATTAAAACATAAAAGTATAAATTCAATAATACAATATAAGAATAATCATAAATTCAAAGTTAAAAGGCTAAAAACACATATGTATATCTTATAAACAAAACCTACAAAAATATTTTATAATTGTTTAAATATAAACGGGGCGGGTGCATGGGAAAATACTAACCCCCATCCCTGCCCCATTTGTTATGTGGGGCAAGTAAAACCCGTCCATTAAAGGCGAGTGAGGCAAGTACCCATGGGTGCAGGTTTAAATTGTCATCCTTGGTAATTTGTCCAAATTAGATGTTGGATGCACCAATTCCTTGATTTGAGAGGCAAAATTCCAAAATATACTTTGTTGGCCAAATTTTGACCGAGTTGAACGACAATCAACGAACTCAAAACTTTATCCGACCATAAAATTCCTTTATGTTACACCAAAATCTATCTCCTAAAACAGTGTCTTCCCAAGTTTAACTAACATTTGATCGAAAAGTTGATAAATTGACTGAGATAAATTCAAGCTCTTGTGATAGATAACTAAATCCCTTTTAAAATGACTGCTCACGAGCCTAGATCAGACATAAGGCAAGCAAGATATTGCCAAAAAAGAAGAAGAAGAAGAAGCTTGACTGTGATTTAGGGGCAGTTTGGATTTGCTGTTTCTATAACTCATAACTCTGTTTCTATCACTCATAACTCAAAATATGTGGGTCCCACAAAAAAAAAAAACTCTATTTGGATTTGTTTCCAATTTTTGTTTCCATCACTCGATTCTCTGATTTTTGAGTAATGAGTTATGGAAACTGAAAACACATTTTAGGTTTTTTCAGTTTCCAAAACTCAGTTTCCAATGACATTTTGGTAATTAAACACACACTGAGGGACCCACTAGTCTTGTCAAGTAAGATATCCCTTCTCTCTCCCACCAGTCGCTCTCTCTTTTCTTTTCTTTTTTTTTTCTTTTTTCTTCTCCATTTTTCTTTCTTTCTCTCTTCTTCTTTATCTGTTCTTCTTTTTGTTCTTCTTCAGAGAAAAATCTCACCTACACCGACCCATCCGACGGACAACTCACACGCTGACCCACGCCGACCCATCTCTCTTTATCCTTCACCGTTCCCACATTGACCCACACCTCGTTGATCAGAGATTTCGGATCTAACTCGATCCGGCTTTGTCATCGATCCAAAAGAAGAAAAAAAAAATGAAATGATTGTGTTTGTGTTTGTGTTTGTCGTCGATCTGGCTTTGTGATGGACTTGCTTGTGGTCTAACTGGGCTGAAATGTGAAAGGAAGGGAATTAGGTATTGGTGTTGTGGTTGGTGTAGCGAGGAGGGTGTAAAGGTTTGAGCTTTCTGTGAGTGGCGGTAGTGATAGGAGGTGAAGAGAGGTGAAAAAGGTGTTGGAGGAGAGTGTCTAAAGGAACTGAAGAAGGAGACGGGGATTGAGGAGGAAGGAGTGGCAGTGGGAGTGTTGTTGAAGTGAATTTCAAAGATGGATTTGGCAATGGTTTTGTGGGTCTATTTGTTGGGATGGGAGGCACTGGCCTGTTGGGAAAGAGAGCACCTTCCGTTAGAGATTGAGAGAGAACTAGGTTCTGAATTCTTGAGAGATGGGTCTTGCTATTTTTCTACATAGATTTTTTTTTTTTTTTTTTTTTTTTTTGATTTGGTGGTGTATCATAAATAAGTACGAATGGAGTTTTGATTTGTTGTTGCATATTTTGAGGGTTGGAAAATGGCTTTTGGGTTTGGGAGAGTAACAAGGCTGAAAGGGGGAAGGGGAAATGAGAAAAGAGAAAAAGATGGGGATGAAACCTTCCGTGGGTAGGCTAACAGTTTTGCTCTAACCAAGTTACAGGTATGGGGCCCACAAAAAGTTGAAAATTTTGAGTGATGACAAGCTGAGTGAAGTGTGCCAAACGGGTGGGTAAAAGAAATTGGGGTATTTTAAGTGATGAGTGAGCATCTCCAGCGGTAGAGGCATCCCTCAAATCTTAGCTATAATAGAGAATGTGAGCAAAAAAACCACCTCCAGCGGATTTGGCATACCCAATTTTTTTTTTGGCTTATGAATAGTAGCCCATCAAGTCTGATGGGCTACTGTTCGTTAGCCATTGAATATCTTGAATAAAATATTATACCCACTCCTTTTTATATTAATTATTTCTCTCTCCTCCAGATTTCTTTTTCTTTCTCATTCTCTCTGTTGCTTTCTTCTTCTTCTTTTCTCTCATTCTCTCATTCACTCTGTTGCTTTTTTTCTCTCCGTTCTTCTCCGCCCACAACCCAAGAAGCAATGCCCACAACCCAAGCCATTGCTTCTTTTTTTCTCTCCAAGTCCCCACGTCCGCTCTTCTCCGCCCACAAACCAAGAAGTTGGCTTTGCCAACACAACATTGGGGCCGCCCCCTTCATTCTATGCTGAAACAATCCTAGATTTCTCTCACAAAAGCTGAAATCAACCTGGTATGCCAACTTCAATCATTTGAAATCATATTTCTAATTGGCTATTTTTTGAGTTTAGAAAAATGGGTTTCTGTTTATTGTTCATTTGAAATCATGTTCCCCTGTTTATTGTTTTTGAACACGCTCACCACCTGTTTGATGAAAGTCTTGAGTGGGTTCTGTTTTGATATAAATCAGTGCTAATAAGAAAATTAAGATTAATTGTTTTGTGTGTCATGTATATGGTGCATTTGTAACTATTGGTTAGAGTTGGAAGAGCTATTTATGATATTTATTTCGTAATTTGTGTTTGTGTTTGTGTTTGTTCCCCTGTTTTTGATTCTTGGTGGATACTGTATATGATGGGTTTGTGTTCTGTTTGCTATTGATTTGGATTTTCGGGTTTCAAGGTTTGGGAAATTTGTGATAAATCTATAGAATTCATCTGGGTTTTGAATGGATAATTGGGAAATTTGTTATGAATGAAGGTTATGAATTTGGAGATAAGTGAAAAGAAGTATGATTTTACATGTTTGGACTTCAATGATTTGTTTTTCATACAATTGTCTATTCAAAATTCATTTTTTGGGAATTAAAGAATCTATTTTCTTGTCTATTAGGAAAGTAAAACTGTTTTTTTTTTTTAATTTATTTTATAAATTAACCCAATTATTTTCTTGACATTTTAGAAGCTGCTCTGGTCTAAAATAGAGGAACCCTATTTTTGATGGATCCATTGTTTTAAAAAATATATATTTTGCGTCTGTAATAAATTAATAATTATAAATCAATTGGTTATTCTTGTTCAAAAATCAGGTTTTTGTGAAAATTCAATCTAGACTCTAGAGTATTCTGATGAATGTTGAAAGGAAAATATGCCTTCAATATATATCCTATAACAGTATTGAAGTCCAAACTTTCTGCATGTACAACTTAACTGTCCAGGTAGCTAGATGCTTCTGCGTTGGCCAAATCTCTAATTAAGGCCAAGTACAGTACAAATTAATGATGTGGAAAATTTTGCAGTTGGGAATAGTTCATAGTATAGGTTTGTTTTCATTCAATGCTCAATAGATAAGTGATACCAGGATTGAGGGGTTTCTGCAGGGTGTGAAATCTGCCTGAGTGCGTTTGTTTTATTTTTTTCAGGTTGTGAAACCTGTCTGAGGGGTTTCTTACAGTATACTTTATTAATTTTCTTGCTAGGGATGGATCCGCATATTCAAGGAGCTATATCTTTCACTGATTTTTTAGAAGATCCTAACAATGAAGATGTAATAGGATCTTCACATATAAGTGGTGAAGATAGTGTTCCACAAGCTCAAGTAGTTAGCCAAATGTCTCCACCCCAGGTTGAATCCATAGCTAAGAAAACACAATGTGGTGCCAACTTCTCCATCCAAGAAGACAATCTTCTTGTGTTTGCATTTCTTAATGTTAACCATGATGTAGTGCAAAGTGCTAACCAAAAAAAAGGAACTTACTGGAAAAGAATTTCAGACTACTACCACAAGTGGAAGACCTTTAAGTCTACGCATACTTAGACTTCTCTAACGAATCGGTGGTCAACAATTCAACAATGCACCAATAAGTTTTGTGGGTATTTGTCACAAATCAATTCAATGAATCAAAGTGGTATGACCGAGGGAGACAAGGTACATCTTACAAAAAAATTTGTGTTAGTTTAATAATTTGTTTCAACTATTTCAAGATATTAATTATAATATATTTGTTGATTTTTCAACTTATTAAGGCAAGACAACAGTATCAAGCACTCTATGGTTCCGCATTTTCATATGAACATTGTTGGAATCTTTTGAAGCACTTACCAAAATGGTTGCGTACTATTCAAGAGCGTAGACCAAAAAGAGGGAGACTTGAGACAACATCTTCATCTTCTAATCTAGAGCCAATAGATTTAGAGGATGAAGATATCCCACATGTTCCTAATGTATTGGAGAGACCACCAGGCAAGAAGGCTGAGAAAGAAATATTGAAAAAACAAAAGAGCAAAAAAGGTACATCTTCAAATATGAAGCCTTATTAAATGTCATAATGGAAGAAAGAAGAAAAATGAATGAGATGAAAATAGCTGCTATTGAAAAAGGATGTCTTGCAAACCATGAGCAAGAGATGGCGCGAATTCATCTCGAGGATAGAAAACTTACAACGGCACAAATGAAAATGAAATTGGAAATGAAAAAATTGAAAGAGGATAGGGAAATGGAAAAATTGAGATTGGAGAATATGGAGGAAAAAGAGATTATGATGATGGATGTAAGTGTGTTGCCTCCAATGCAATAAGAATATATTCATCAACGCCAAATGGAAATCCTTGAAAAGCGAAGGAATTAGCTTGACATGGGGTGCTCTTGTTTTGTATAGTTAGGAGAGCACTTTAAACTTATTTTGTTGCAATGTGATCAAATTGACTAGAATATATAGGGTCACTCATTTTTTTGTTGTTGCAATGTGATCCCACTGACTAAGGATAGTAGTTGTTATTATTTACTATTATTTGATGTATTAGAACATTTGTTTTTTATATTGCAAGTAGTCGATAGATTTGATGCTATTGTCATTTAAACTTTGCATTAGAAGATTATATATATCGAAAAATATGATCATTGCAATATTATTTATATTGAAAAATGTATGATCATTGGAAAAATATGATTGTTGAAAATGTATGATCGTTTGAAAATATGATCGGATAAATAAAATAGTTGAGAAATATGATTGTTGCAAAATTTGAAAATGTTATGAAATTTAAAAAATATAGCTGTTGGGAATTTGAAAAATATAGCTGTTAAGAATGAATAAAGGAAGAATAAAAAAATATTAAAAAAAGAATAAAAAAAAAAGAATAAATAATATTTAAATGAGATAGAGAATCTGTTAGAAGTGTATTTGAAAAAGTGGATAGGTAAAAGCTAAATGTCACTATTCATTTTCTAAGCAGTACAAAAATTTGGAGAAGCTACTGGAGATTCTCTAACGAGTGAGAAGTGACAAAAATTGAGTGAGAAGTGATAAGTGATGAAAAAAAAAAAAAAAAACCATACAGCCCCTTTATCTCCATTACATCATAATCGAACAACCATGGTTTGGAACGAATAAGGTGTCATTGGAAAGGTCTCATGACAAGCTTCAATCTAGTAAAGTTCAGATCACACTGAATCTCACTTGAACAAAAAGAATTTATAAAAATACCTAAATGGGAATTTTGGGATAAAAAAACTTAAGTTTGATACTACTTTCCAAAACTTCTAGCTTACCAAATCTGAAACAATGAACCATAAAGTGGATATCTTTAGAAAGTTTAGTTTATATATATATCTGATACCAAAAAGGGGGGGGGGGGGAAGTTACAGGTGATGGGGGGTTGCCATCTGATTGCGGAAATATAAAGGGTACAGGTTACAAATGTAAACTGGGGTACAAAATAGAACTGCCATCTGATTACAATGTAATGAGAAGGGAGATATATGAAGTGTTTTGCTGGGATGGAGCTAAAAGACTTCAGAGGAACTAGCAATTTTGGACCTGCTTCAGACTGGAGAGGAGGCTGCCTTATATAGAAGAAGGGAGCATCGGATACTGCTGAAGACTGCTGGAAATCCGGAGGGTAATTTGCTTTAACCTGGGTGAATAATCATTTCAGCCGAAAGCAAATAGTAACCTCGTGATTATTTGTCGGGTACTGTAGTGAACAGTAACCGGTCACTGTACATGAACAGTGTTTTGTCTCCTTGCTTTTCAGAATTACTGTTCATCTTTACTGGTTGATGAATAGTAGTTTGTCCAGGTACTGTAGCTGTGCAGAATTTTGCATAGTAACCGGGTTGGGGAACTGTTCCAAATAGTGACTGGTGCTATTTGGAGAATCTAGTCTTCATCCAAATTGTAGCCATCATAGGGATCCTGGGAATCCTGGAATGGGTCAAATGGATACTTGTTGACTGAGGCTGCTGAAGAGGCAGGAGAAACCTTTTCTTCTGACTCTAGCTTTTCTGCTTGGATCTGAATCTGTTGAGCAAGATCTTTTAATTCTTTGCTAGATTTTCCGGTGATCTGGACGGAGTCTAGACTTGACTGAGATCTTGTTTTATAAGGAATGGTTTTCTGAACTGGGAGAGGGAAGTCCTTGTTCATTTTGCGGATGACATCTTTGAACCTGAAACTGTCCCACCATTTTATAGAAAATTCCCTATCAAGCAGATTATCATGGAGTGTATAATTCCACATGCTTATCCAGTGGATTCTGTACATAACTGTCATGTGCAAAATTGCTGGAAACTGTGAACCATGTGCTGATGCTTGATGTCTGGAACTGAAGTACCTGAGGGCATCCTGTAAAGGTTCTGGGAAGATCTGTGGAGTTGAACCAAACATTTCCCACCACTTAAGGAACCATGAAGGTATCTGGCTAGAGAAGCTTTTATCAAACATTATGAACCAGGAATGATCAAAGTCCTGATTCTGGTAGAAAAGGATTTTCTCAAAGGCGTCCATGTAGTCGTAATAGCTGTACTGGAGTTCTGTGAATCCTTTGGTATTTGTGAGGTTTTTGAGAAGGGAGGGGTGCTGCCCCCATTCAGAGCAACTAACAAAACCTTTGATGATGAATTTGTGATAGAGAACCTGTGAAGGGTCTCTTTTGTTCATGATGTTTTCTATTCGAGCAGAATCTTCTTGGATGAGTATGCTCTTGTAGAATCTGATGTTTTTCCCTGGGCTTTTTGGGAGAAAGTGCCAACCATTGGGTAGAACTTCCATGGCCAAAGCTAAAGGGTCTGTTATATGGGCCAGATGAGGCTCAATATAAGAGATGTGCTGGACAAAGGGTTTTTTGATATAGCAAGAGATGGATTGCTTGGATTGGTAAGAAGGCTTTTGGGGTACAATGGGTCCAAAAGGGTCTTCAACAGAGTATGGGGTGATTTGCCTAGGAGGGGGGGAGGCTAAGGCTGAGCTATAACTGGGATGACCTTGGGATGGTCTTTGGTAGTTGGGTCTTGGGATGGTAGAGACAACATATCTGTTGGCTATAGAGGCTGCAGGAATAGGAACTAACTGTTGACCAGGAGGGTTTTTTGCCTGACTGGTGCTGGAGGTAGTTTGTTGTCTAGGGAATTTTGGGGGTTGGGGTTGTATGGGCTTTTTCCCGGACATCTTGGTTAGGACACTGCAAAAATTCACGGGTTAGGAAGTCAGGGATACTGTTTTGAGTTCCTTCTATGAATTCAATGTCGAAATCAAAAATGGATAAGATGGCTTGCCATCGTGCAAAAATCTGTTTTGATGCAATGTTTTGAACATCCTTTTCTAAAACATGTTTTGCAGATTTACAATCAATTCTTATTAAGAATTTTTGATTCAAAAGATCACTCTGAAATTTAGAAATGCATAGTACTATAGACAAAATTTCTTTTTTAATGGTACTATAATTAATCTGAGTGGGAGTCCAGATTCCTGAATGAAAACAAACTATCTGTTCAGGAGAAGTGGGACTAGCACGCTGGAGAAGAATGCCACCATAGCCGACATTTGAGGCATCAGTTTGGACAATTTTGTAGGAATTTTCAGAAGGAATTCCTAGACAAGGGAGAGACTTGACATATTTTTTTGTGGCTTGGACAACAGCAGTATGGTGAGGGGTCCAAGGAGGAGGATTAGCTCGAAGTCTATCAAAAAGGGGTTTGCACTGTTGCCTAAGATTTTGATAGAAGTCTGCTATGTAATTAAGGGATCCTAGAAATCTTTGAAGCTGTGTTTTTTCTAGGATTTCATCAGGAAACTTGTCAGCAAACTGAATGGCTCTATCTATGGGTTTGATGACACCAAGGTGGATATCAAAACCTAAGAATCGAACTTTGGTTTGGAAAAGTTTGATTTTTGGGGCTGAAACAACAAGACCGTTGAGCTTGATTGTATGACAAAAAACTCTTAGGTGCTTTCTATGTTGGTCCAGGGATTCTGAGAAAATGAGTACATCATCAATGTATACAATGATATGGCTGGAGAATGGATTGAATATCTCATTCATGATGTTTTGGAATTCAGAAGGTGCATTTTTGAGACCAAAGGGCATTACATTCCATTCATAATGACCAAAGGGTGTGGTGAAGGCTGTTTTGTAACGATCAGACTCTCTGATTTGTATCTGCCAAAAACCACTTTTCATGTCAAACTTACTGAACACCATTGCTTTACTAAGCCTGTTGACTAAGTCTTTTTTGTTTGGGATAGGGTACCTAATCCATTCTAAGACTTTGTTAAGGGGCTTGTAGTTGATGACTAATCTGGGGACTCCTCTCTCAATCTCAGCGTTTTTCTGGACATAAAAGGCTGAACAGGACCAAGGAGATCTAGATTTTCTGATGATTTTTTTACTGAGGAGATCCTCAATTTCTGCTCTACAAGTATCCATAAGTTCTTGATTCATTTGGATAGGTCGAGCCTTGGTTGGGATGTCCTTTTCATGGAAATCTTTGACATAGGGGAGCGCAACCTCGTGCCTTTTCCTATGCCAGAAGGCTGTTGGAAGATCAGAACAGACTTCCTTTCTTAGTTGTTCTTCAAATCTTCTAATCTCTTCCTGGATGGTTGTACAAGCTAATTGTTCCTCAATTTTCTTGTATTTCATATCGTCCTGGAGGGAATTAAGGTGGTGAGTTTTAGCTTGTATAAGGTTAAGGGTCTTAGACACAGCGACTTCCTGGAGAGTACTAATATCTCTAGGTTCAGGGCTTCTAAGAAACTTAAACTTAACTGGCTGGCCAAAAGGATGGGTAGTGATTCCTTCACTATCTGTGGTAAAAGGATACAACAGACACATAAAGGGATTTCCTAATATCACTCTATCTGTCATGTTTTTCACAAGAACAAATGTGGTTTTGAAGCACGTATTGTTCTGGCAAACATGGGCTTTGGGTATTTTGAATTCAATCTGCATTTTACCTCCACTAGCAGAAGTTAACCTTTCTCTGGTTTTTCTGAAGTATTTGGAGGGAATGATTCCTTCCTGAATGCAGTTAAGATCAGCGCCTGAATCCATCAAGGCTATGACCTCAAATTCAAAGTCTTTGCTAATGACAATCCTGACTTTGGAGTGCCATTTCTGGAAGTTAATCCTACTGATGGCTTTTAAGAACTGTTCACTGGATTGTCCAGGGTCTTGTTCTTGAACCATATCTGCAGTTGGGTTAACTGTTTCTTCAGCATCAGAAGGGTTCTGAAATGAGGTTCCTTCCTCATTGACTTGATGAGAAATAGTTTCAAGATTTTTTAATCTTTGGTCAAGGAAATTGTGATCAACTCTAAGGATGGTTAGTTCCTGCTTAAGGGTTCTAACTTCAGACTTAGTGTCCTTGATTTTTTTTGAAGGTCGTTGACTGTAACGTCCTTCTTGGATTTGGTAAATCTCTTGTAGATTTGTTCCAAATCAACTTTGGGTTCAAGAAGCTTAGGTTCAGGTTTACTAGTTTCCTTAACTAAGGTTCTCTTGAATTCTGTAAACTTTTGAGCTTTGATGACTGGGTCTTCGATCTGTTCTATGAGATCTAAGAGGAGCTCTTCTTGTTTAGAGAGAACATTGATAGTTTTGTTCCTGCAACAACTATCCATGCAATTTATGGGTTCATCTGGGCCGCTAGAGGTGCTAGAAGAAGCTCTAGAGGATTCAGAGGATGACTGGTAGATCTGACGAATCTCACTACTAGAGGACTCACTTTCAGAGTGGTTCAATTCTAGGAGTTTAAAGATTTCATTTTTACCGGCTTGGTCACTAACGAGGGTATTGATAAGGGATTTGGCCTTAGCTTTACACTCTTTGCTGAAATGTCCTTTCTTTCCACATTTAAAGCATTTTCCTGATGCTTTGGGTATGAACTTACCTGTGGATTTGGACTTACCTTTCTTATAGAAATCATCCTTGCTGTATTTCTGCTTTCTATAATACTTGGCTTTGGTTTTCTTCCTATGAAAATGCTCAGAGGGTTCCTTGCCTCTGTATTTAGATTTTCTCTTAGGAAGGATGGAGGGTAAGCCGTACTGTGTACAGAAGTTTCCTACTTCGTACTTGGCTTTTCCTTTGCTGGCTTTGCTCTGGATCTTGAGATCTCTGCACATCTTCATTCCTTCACTTCGAATGGTGCTAGAGATGTCTCCATAGGTTAGGTTATCATAATCTATGACACCTAAAGGGTTACACAGGGTTTCTTTAACCTTTTCTCCAAAAAGGGTAGGTAAACCATTGATGAACTTCTCCTTCCAAAACGGAGAGTTGCAATCACTTCTGTGCATGACTCTGGTAGTAAACACATCTTCGTACCACCTAAAGTCACCAAGGGTTTTACATCTAAGGTTACTCAACTGATCGTAAATCCTAGATGTAATGTTGCTAGGTTTTCCTACGAAGTGTTTCATGATCGTATAGATCAGGGTATTGACTCCGTCAGGGGTGCCTCTTCCTAAGATGGTGTCAAAGATGGGGAGACCTTCCTCATCTTTCTGGACAGCATGCTTGATGTCTTCCTTAGATTCTTCTGTAAGGCAATTGTTCCACCATTGGAGGAGTTTACCTGTGAATCCTAAGGACATGAGTTCTATGACTTCAGTATGGGGATGTCCTTCACTGAGGTAGTTATTGGCTACCATGGTCATATGCTGGAGTTTATTTAGGATTTCCTGTTCAGACAAACCGTCTATGTTCCATTCATAGAGTTTACCTGAAGAGACTGAGAATTGGTTACTAACGTTCCTTTCCTCGTATTGGAGGTCTGGAGGGGTAGGTCTGGGATACCAATTCCTGGTTAGGCTAGTAGGGGTTACCTTTGGGTTGGTAAGCCTTTTTACTTCTAAGTTCTTAAACTGGCTTTCTAGGTGTTCTATCTCCTTTTCATTATCTGAGGAGGTTCCGCTAGAACTACTAGAAGCTGTGTGGACGTCTAAAACAACTAATCTGTTGGTTTCTAGACGGGGATCAACACTGGTTGAAGTACTAACTGGTGGAGGGGTGACTGGTTCCTTCTTCACAAGTTCTTCAAGCTTTTGGTTGACAATTTCTAAGGCTGTTTGGTCCTTAGTTCTAAGGCTGGGTTGCTTAGTTGTAGGGAGCTTGACTAGAGGTTTCTCTAGGGCTTTGACAGGTTTGCTAGGGCTTCCTGGTTGGGGAACGACCTTGCTTTATATTCTGTCTTCTATCCTATCAAGCTGTTTACCTATAACACCTAAGCATTGGTTGGTGTAGTTGTTTTGCTCTATGACCTTCTTCACTACTGTTTCCTCTTGGGTGGTAGGGGTTTTGAAGGGCGAGGCAACTAGATCTGTTCCACGATGGTTGAAGACTATGGCTTCCTGGGGTGGATGGTGAGATCTAACAACTTCTGGGGGATTGGGTTTGCCGCTAGCATCTTTACTAGGGGGTTTTGCCCAATTGGTTTTGGTGAGAACACAAGACTTCTTGTGCCACTCAAAGTGGTTCTCAAAGTATTCAAAGAAAGGGACATTACTGGATATCTCTTTCATGAATGTTGTCCAATTTGCGAGAACTTCTTTCTTTTGTTCAAGGGTATGGTTGGCTCTATAGGCTTCTCTTTTGAGTCGGTTATCTTCTGACTCAAATTCTTTGCCTAGGGCATTCATATCAGGAGTGAACTCTTTCCTGATAGTCATGAGTTGGTAATCAATTCCAGATTCCTGCTGGAAAGGATCTTGGGGTTCTTCTTGATATGGATTTACCATATCACTGCCAGATGGTGATGGGAGTTTCTGACTTTTCTTTTCTTCCTCATCAACAACTGATTCTTGTTTGGCTGTGTAGCAGGGTGTGCTAACCTGAGATCTGGTCTGGACACCTTGAAGCTCTAGATCTGAGTCTCTTCTAGACTTAGGAAAGGGTGCTAGAGGTCTAGATGTACTACACTGGGATGCAGGTCTATCTCTTAAGAGATTAGTTGGCTGCCTAAAGGGTTGGTGTAGATCTACTGGTGATCTAAACCGAGGATCATCAAATCCTGATGGGGAATATGCTGGTGAACCTACTGGTGGTCTGAATCTAGAATGGTCAAAACTGAGTCTAACGTTTCCATTAGCTAGTTGTTGGACAAAGTCTAGATCAGGATTCCTGGCTGGGTTTTGGATTTGATGAGTGAAATTCTCATTTTCAATCATCCAATTTTCTGGAAAAGTAACCTCTGACCATTTCAGGGTCTTTGGAACCTGAATGTTAGACCTGGTGTCTGTGGTCTGGATAAGGGTAGTTTCACCTTTCACTTTTTTATCAAGTGCTTGAATATTGAAGTTCGTTCTCATGCACTTATAATACACTCTGTATATCAAGGCCAATTGTCTAACTCCTAGTAACATGAGGGTACCATGGGTCTTGATATTGAGGGTTAGGGTTTTCATAACATGTGGGTCTTCAAGAGCCACTGTGAAATTAGGAAAGCAGTCAAAATGGACAGGTCCATTACTAAGACTGGTTTCTATGGTTCCTAAGAGGCTGTCATTAAATCTTATATGACGAGAATCTCTAAGGGCCATGAGGACAGAAGCATTTAATCCTTCTCTGATTAAAGGTTTGACTCCAACCTGGACTAAACCTATGTGGATGAAATTGTGTCCTTCATCTATATGTCTTAACAAGGCTGCTTCAGGTAACAAATAACATGTCTCGTACTCTTTGTTGATACTGTAGACTTGTTCTATGGTTCGGACATAGTAACTAGTTTTGAAAGCATTTTTAAGGGTCCAAGAAGATTTGTAAATCTTGTTTGTGGGAACCTTAGGGATGTTCCAATCTCCTAGTTTTAGATCTAGATCTGATAACTCAAAACTCTCAGAATTGAGAATTCCATCTGACTGGGGGATCTCTGGAAGTGAAGTATTGGATGATCTAATGCTATTGGAAGAATTACTTCTAAACAATCTTTTTATATGTAAGGACCTGATTTGAGCTCCTAGCCCAACGGGTATATGGACTTAAGTCCAAAAAACCTAAAACAATAAATTTGTAGAGAATGGGTTGGAAAACTTGGCTTTAGTGAATTACGTAACAACCAATAGATTTTGATGACAAAGAAAGAAAGATAATAGACGTTCACTTAAGGAAAAAACGTACTCGGCCAAGTCCGAGGAGACTGGTTCTTAGGTCTTGCCTTTGAAGTTTTATTACAAGCCTAATTCTAGATTGTTACAATGTTTCTCTCTTAATTTTCCGATCCCTTTCTCATGGAGGGTCTCTTGCATTATATATCTCCCTTTGGTCCATCTCGACCCTACACTTGTTGATCATTTGCGCTCTTACTCGAGTACCCATCCCATCAGACACCTCCTTTGACTCCCTGTGAGTTATGGTAGCCAAGATAGCACTGTTCAGGGGTCTTCTCCACATAAATGCAGTCTGAAAAGTAGTTACAGTGCATTTAATGCGGTGGTAACAGCTTTCCTTTAGATATTTTTGGGTTTCCTTCCTTCTCGTATGTTCACGATGTTCGTCTCTATCACGGGAGCCTCTTAGAAGGTCACCTTGATCGTTGGAATGCATATTTGAGCCGTATTTATCATAGCCGAGGAGTCATTCCTCCTCGGACCGCCTTTCACTCCTTTCATATTTAAGAGACTCTAAACTGGAATCTCTCATAACTTTTTATCCCTCCTCAGATATGCCAACGTCCTCGGATAAGGCCCAAGGCCCAATGCATAATTCTGGGCCTTTATCCCTACAAAATATATATATATATATATATGAATGTGAATTTAATTGGATTACTTATCAAAAAAATAAGGGTTAATGAGAGGTTAGGTCCTATCATAGATAAATATGAAACTTGTGTTTGTTTATTTGAAAAATATTAAATTATTAGTGTCCAATTATATCGAGAGTAATCAATTACTTTTTTCCATTATTATTATTATTTAGAAATGAGAGTAATCAATTACTTGATACAACAAATTTGAAATTCTCCTCCTCTCTTATTTTCTCTTGATTGGTTTGTTTTCTTGTCTTTATTTCAATAGCAGAAACTTGAAACAACAACAACAACCAAGTGCTCCTCTTTTTAATTGAAGTAATTATTATGTAAAAGTGTATGATAGATTATTACGTATTAATTAATTAATTTAGTAAATTAAAAAATTGAAATTATTCAAATCAATTGAACAATGCCAACAAGAAAATGTTATTATTGCAATGGGTGTTGTAAGTACGTCACTCACAAGTATAAGTGTTTATGGGGTGTGGGGAGTAAGAGCCGGGATTTAATTCTCTAGGAAAGAGCTTCACATACATATACACTTAAATTAGGCTAGAGTAGAATTTCTATCTTGTAAAAAAAAAAAAAAAAAAAGTATGTCAAGCTCAATCATATATATATAAAGTCAAAACTAAAAGAAAATTTAATTAGATTCTAAATTTGATTTTAATTGAAGTCCAATTTTGTGCCATACGGACAATTTAAGATTAATTTTTGTGCCAATTTAATTATTCAATGAAAAAAAAGAGTGCAATATTAAATGAAACCTATAAAAAAAACAATCATACACCTAATCTAATCATTTTTTTTTTGGGTATAAATACCTATGATCTAAACCACCTAAAGGTTGATCTTGGGATACTATGTGGCATTTATGCTAGAAGCACTATGTGGGCAACTAATAATTTTCATTTTAGTACCCAAAAAAATGATAAATATTTTTTATTGACCAAATTGTAAGTATATATAGGCTAATTAGGAACAAAAATCCTCCTTGAAACTACATAGTGCTTTCAAGGAAAATTTGAAATTATGCATAAAATATAAACTTATACATCATATATTAAATAATATCTGATTGACACATGATGATGCCAAAAATCTCACCAGTGAGTCACATGATGCTCGCACACTTGAAATGACACCTGCACAGCAAAAAGAAGAAGACCTAGCAGAGAGCACAGGTGTGGTGCCGGCCAAATACCCTCCGAATGTCAAGTCAGAAATATTCTCACGACTCTAGGGTGCTAGAGAGGGTAAATTATGAGTACCTTGGTTTGTGAGGGTATTGAGGCTTTTATAGTAGTAGAGAGTTGACATCTCTTCCTTGGCGCGGAAGTCTTTTCCTTATAGGACTCTTCTTGTAGAATCCTAAACGTGATGGACAAGATATTTCCTTGTGGGAAAGATTTGTATCTTCCAGAATCCTCTTTATACTAGAATTCCTTTGATCTTGGGATTCTTCAATGTGTGCCACAAGTATCTTGCGGCTAGGGTTTCCTTCCTGCAGCGCGGCTATTCGGACCCGTCACTATCCAGTTCGTTCAAGCTGTATCCGTTCATAAAAGTCTGCAGATATTGGGCCCGTCCATTATCGGCCCATGGAGGATGGCCCAGGCCCATACCATGGAAATTTTCCCTCTTCAGTTGCCCCCTTCACCCTATGGGTCCATGATCTCAAAGTGAAAGGACCTGTGGGGTGACGGTTCGTTTTGGATCTTGAGAGACTTGTCAGTCTTTGACAGGCTGGCCTGAAATTATTTATGGCGCAGGGGTCCTAAATTTTGGCCAAGGCACTTTTGGGTGACATGGCTCGTCTGTCCTCCAGTAAGAAGGAAGACTTAGAATTTTCACCAAAGCACTCGCGGGTGACTTGATTCGTCCTTCCACCTGTAGGTAGTAGGACTTAAAATTGGTACCAAGGCACTTGTGAGTGACTTGGTCCGTCCTTCCACCCGTAGGTAGTAGGACTTAAATTTTGTACCAAGGCACTTGTTGGTGGCTTGGTTCGTCCTTTCACCTGAAGGTAGGAAGATTTAAATGTTGTACCAAAACACTCGTGAGTGACATGGTCCGTCCTTCCACCTGTAGGTAGTAAGACTTAGAATTTGTACCAAGGGACTTGTGAGTGACTTGGTCCGTCCTTCCACCCGTAGGTAGTAGGACTTAAATTTTGTACCAAGGCACTTGTGACTTGGTTCGTCCTTCCACCCATAGGTAGTAGGACTTAAATGTTGTACCAAGACACTCGTTGGTGGCTTGGTTCGTCCTTCCACCCCGTAGGTAGGAAGACTTAGAATTTGTACCAAGGCACTTGTGAGTAACTTAGTTCGTCCTTCCATCCGTAAGTAGTAGGACTGAAGTTTTGTACCAAGGCACTTGTGACTTGGTTCGTCCTTCCACCCGTAGGTAGTAGGACTTAAATTTTGTACCAAGGCACTTGTTGGTGGCTTGGTTCATCCTTTCACCCGAAGGTAGGAATACTTAAATGTTGTACCAAGACACTCGTGAGTGACTTGGTCCGTCCTTCCACCTGTAGGTAATAAGACTTAGAATTTGTACCAAGGGATTTGTAAGTGACTTGGTCCGTCCTTCCACCCGTAGGTAGTAGGACTTAAATTTTGTACCAAGGCACTCGTTGGTGACTTGGTTCGTCCTTCCACCCGTAGGTAGTAGGACTTAAATGTTGTACCAAGGCACTCGTTGGTGGCTTGGTTCGTCCTTCCACCCTGTAGGTAGGAAGACTTAGAATTTGTACCAAGGCACTTGTGAGTGACTTGGTCCGTCCTTCCACCCGTAGGCAGTAGGACTTAAATTTTGTACCAAGGCACTTGTGAGCGACTTGGTTCGTCCTTCCACTCGTAGGTAGTAGGACTTAGAATTTGTATCAAGGGACTTGTGAGTGACTTGGTCCGTCCTTCCACCCGTAGGTAGTAGGACTTTAATTTTGTACCAAGGCACTTGTGACTTGGTTCCTCCTTCCACCCGTTGGTAGTAGGACTTAAATGTTGTACCAAGACACTCGTTGGTGGCTTGGTTCGTCCTTCCACCCCATAGGTAGGAAGACTTAGAATTTGTACCAAGGCACTTGTGAGTGACTTGGTCCATCCTTTCACCCGTAGGTAGTAGGACTTAAGTTTTGTACCAAGGCACTTGTGACTTGGTTCGTCCTTCCACCCGTAGGTAGTAGGACTTAAATTTTGTACCAAGGCACTTGTTGGTGGCTTGGTTCGTCCTTTCACCCGAAGGTAGGAAGACTTAAATGTTGTACCAAGACACTCGTGAGTGACTTGGTCCGTCCTTCCACCTGTAGGTAGTAAGACTTAGAATTTGTACCAAGGGACTTGTGAGTGACTTGGTCCGTCCTTCCATCCGTAGGTAGTAGGACTTAAATTTTGTACCAAGGCACTTGTGACTTGGTTCGTCCTTCCACCCGTAGGTAGTAGGACTTAAATGTTGTACCAAGACACTCGTTGGTGGCTTGGTTCATCCTTCCACCATGTAGGTAGGAAAACTTAAAATTTGTACCAAGGCACTTGTGAGTGACTTGGTCCGTCCTTCCACCCGTAGGTAGTAGGACTTAAATTTTGTACCAAGGCACTTGTGAGCGACTTGGTTCGTCCTTCCACCCGTAGGTAGTAGGACTTAGAATTTGTACCAAGGTACTTGTGAGTGACTTGTGAGTGACTTGGTCCGTCCTTCCACTTGTAGGTAGTAGGACTTAAATTTTGTACCAAGGCACTGGTAACTTGGTTCGTCCTTCCACCCGTAGATAGTAGGACTTAAATTTTGTATGAGAATTGGGTGCTGTTAGCATCCCTGATTGTCAGTATCCTTGGTTGTCGATCCATCCCATTGGGATGAGAACTAGGTGTCCGTCGGCTTCCTTTTTGTAGTGTTTAGCCCTCTGAAGTCTTACTGAAGCGTTGTCATTTGTCTTATGCTTATACGTAGGATTGGGCATCCTTCTGCATGGTAGGCCATTGATACACTGCCCCGGGACGTGTGATGCCCGAACTTTCAACCTTCGGGGCGCGTTGTAGTCCTCTATTAGCGTGCCATTCTTAAGGTATTTTGTCCGTCTACCTTTGTTCATGGACATGCATCCATCTTTCTTCTTCTTTTTTTGGTGGCCGGCTACTTTTGTGCATCCGTCCACTTTTTTTGTCCATCTTTGTTCATGGACATCCATCCACCCTTTTTTTTTTTTTTTGGGTTGTCCCTCCATTTCTTTTCATGGACGTGCATCCCTCCTTCATGCACACGTCCTCTTTTTTTTTTTTTGTTCGTGCACTTTGGTCATAGGCTTCATTTTTTGTCCGTCCACTTTTCCTCATGGACTTCATTTTTTTGGTCCGTCTAGGACTTCTTCATTTTTTTGTCCATCCAGAACTTCATCATTTTTTTTGTCCGTCCACTTTGTTTATGGACTTCATTTTTTTTTTTTGTCCGTTCACTTTTTCTCATGGACTTCATTTTTTGGTCCGTCTAGGACTTCTTCATTTTTTGTCCGTCCAGGACTTCATCATCATTTTTTTTGTCCGTCCACTTTGTTTATGGACTTCATTTTTTTTTTTTGTCCGTTCACTTTTTCTCATGGACTTCATTTTTTGGTCCGTCTAGGACTTCTTCATTTTTTGTCCGTCCAGGACTTCATCATCATTTTTTTTTTTTTTTGTCCGTCCACTTTGGGTCGTCATTTTTTGGTCACGGACTTGTTGAGGTGACTAAGTGTTACCTCGTCACCTTGTTGGTTGTCCACTTGGGGTCATGGACTTTTTGAGGTGACTAAGTATTACCTCGTCACCTTGATGGTCGTCTACTTGAGGTCGTGGACTTGTTGAGGTGACTAAGTTTTACCTCGTCACCTTGATGGTCGTCCACTTGGGGTCGTGGACTTGTTGAGGTGACTAAGTGTTACTTCGTCACCTTGAGGGTCACCCACTTGAGGTCGTGGACTTGTTGAGGTGACTAAGTTTTACCTCGTCACCTTGATGGTCGTCCACTTGGGGTCGTGGACTTGTTGAGGTGACTAAGTGTTACTTCGTCACCTTGAGGTCGTTGACTTGTTGAGGTGACTAAGTTTTACCTCATCACCTTGATGGTCGTCCACTTGGGGTCGTGGACTTGTTGAGGTGACTAAGTGTTACTTCGTCACCTTCTTGGTCGTCCACTTGAGGTCGTGGACTTGTTGAGGTGACTAAGTGTTACCTCGTCACCTTGATGGTCGTCCACTTGGGGTCGTGGACTTGTTGAGGTGACTAAGTGTTACCTCGTCACCTTGTTAGTCGTCCACTTGGGGTCGTGAACTTGTTGAGGTGACTAAGTGTTACCTCGTCACCTTGATGGTCGTCCACTTGGGGTCGTGGACTTGTTGAGGTAACTAAGCATTACCTCGTCACCTTGTTGGTCGTCCACTTAGGGTCGTGGACTTGTTGAGGTGACTAAGCGTTACCTCGTCACCTTGATGGTCGTCCACTTGGGTTCGTGGACTTGTTGAGGTGACTAAGTGTTACCTCGTCACCTTGATGGTCATCCACTTGAGTTCGTGGACTTGTTGAGGTGACTAAGTGTTACCTCGTCACCTTAATGGTCGTCCACTTGGGGTCGTGGACTTGTTGAGGTGACTAAGTGTTACCTCGTCACCTAGGTGACTAAATGTTACATCGTCACCTAAGTGACTAAGTGTTACCTCGTCACCTTGATGGTCGTCCACTTAGGGTCGCGGACTTGTTGAGATGACTAAGTGTTACCTCGTCACCTTGATGGTCATCCACTTAGGGTCGTGGACTTGTTGAGATGACTAAGTGTTACCTCGTGACCTTGATGGTCATCCACTTGGGGTCGTGAACTTGTAATTTTCATCCTCTTAGGATGATTCGTCCACTTTGTGGACTTATAATTACATCCTCTTGGGATGATCCGTCCACTTTGTGGGAGTGTTTACCCTCTTGAAGTGATCCATCCATCTTGTGGACTTTGTAGGAATGCAGGTAGGAAAACATAGTTGTGTCTGAATATTCCTCTTATTAATTAAAAAATCATGCAGTTGTAGAAAAGTACTTGCCCCCTTGGGCTTAAAAACATATTGTAGCGGAAAATTGACTAAGTAAAACTAGTAATTGTAGAAAAACTAAATAAATTGGGAAATTAGGGAGCGCCGTTGTTCTTCATATTATCTCTACTGGTAGTATTTCCGTACGTGCTCCGTGTTCTATGGGTACTGCAGTTTTTGTCCCTCTAGCGTTTCAAGGTGGTAGGTTCCCTTCCTCTGCCATGGTCCGTTGCTCTTCTATGCACATGGTCTGCTGATGATCTTCCATCTCCATCACGGCAATGTAGCACTCGCATGTGGCCACCTGATTTCCTCGTAGCTCTCCAACCCCGTACTCCATAGGAAATTTGATCATTAGGTGGTATGTTGACGTTACCGCCTTCCATGAATTAAGGGTGGGTCGTCCGATGATAGCATTATAAGCGGATGAGCAGTCGACCACAAGGAAAGTCACATCCTTAATGATCTGCTGAGGATAATCACCTAATGTTACCGAAAGCGTGATCGCGCCCAATGGGAATACCCTCGTACCTCCAAAACCAACCAGCAGAGCATTTGTTGGTATTAACCGTTTTCTATCAATCCTCATTTGCTGGAATGCCGATTAGTATAGGATGTCTGTTGAGCTACCATTGTCGATCAGCACCTGGTGCATGTTGAAGTTCCCCACTCGTAAGGTGACGACAAGTGCGTCATCATGAGGGTGGTGAAGACGTCGGGCATCCTCTTCTGAGAATCCTACGATCGGGCTCTCTATCCGTGCTATCTTTGGTATGGAGCCTATTAACTGGACTTTATGAACCATCTTGAGGTATGCCTTTTTGGCCTTCTTGGACGACCCCATAGTTGCCGTGCCCCCTACGATCATTCTTATATCCCCTATAGGTGGTCTGGGGCGCTCATTTTCTTGTTGAGGTGGCTGCTCTTGATGTTGCTGATCCGTCCTTTCCTTGCTGACGAACTTCTGCAGTTTTCCTTGTCTAATAAGGGCTTCGATTTGTTGTTTTAAGTCATAGCAGTCAGCCGTATCATGTCCATGATCACGGTGGAAACGGCAATACTTGTCCCTAGATCGCTTATTGGGATCTCCCTTTAACTTTTCAGGAAAGGTCAAGGATCCTTCGTCCTTGATCTGCATTAGTACCTGGTCTATTGGGGCAGTCAACTGGGTGAAATTCGTGAATTTCCCTGCAGGGGGCTTGGAGCGTTTGTCATCCTTTCGATCTCGGTCTTGTCGGGCATCTTCCTGCCACTCCCTTTTTCTAGGCTTTTCCTCCCGAGCCAGTAATGCGTCTTCGGCATTCATGTATTTGGTTGCCCTGTAGAGTACTTCTGACATGGTCTTTGGGTCGTTCTTGTATAAAGAGAACAATAACTTACCCTTCCGCAGCCCGTTCGTGAAAGCTGCTACCAGTATTTTGTCATCGGCTTCATCGATCGAGAGCGCTTCCTTATTGATGGCCCTGTAGAGTACTTCCGACATGGTCTTTGGGTCGTTTTTGTATAAGGAGAACAAGAACTTACCCTTTCGCAACCCATTTGTAAAGGCTGCTACAAGTATTTTGTCGTCGACTTCGTCGATCGATAGTGCTTCCTTATTGAAGCGCGTTATGTAGGATCTCAGCGTCTCGTCCTCTCGTTGCTTGATGCTCATCAAGCATGCCGTGGACTTCTTATACCTGTGTCCCCCAATAAAGTGTGTAGTGAACTGAGCGCTTAGCTCCTTGAAAGTGCTGATGGAGTTCGGCGTCAGTCGGCTGAACCATACCCTTGCGGGGCCCTTCAGCGTTGTAGGGAATGCCCTACACATGATTTCGTCCGCTACCCCTTGAAGGTGCATCAAGGTCTTGAAGGTCTCTAGGTGATCCAGAGGGTCCTTCACTCCGTCGTAACTGTCTATATGCGGCATGCGAAATTTATGTGGTAGGGGGAAGGAATTGACGGCTGCAGTGAACGGCGAGTCAGTGCGATTTACCAGATCGTCAAGGTCGCTGGATACCCGTCCTTTGAGGGCATTCATCATGACCTCCATTTGTTCCTTTATTGCCTGTATCTCCGTGGCAATGTGTGGTTGAGTTGCATCCGTGAGGGATGGCATGCTCAGATTTTGACGCTCCGGTCTACTTGGAGCATTACTGCCCTCCAGCCTTTTTCGTTCTCTCCTATCGGCACTAGTGCCTTGGTCCTGCTCTTGAGTGTCGTGACCTACATTTTTCTGGAGTAACTGTTCTTCCAGATCGTGGTTTTGCTTAGTGAGGCGTTCCACGGCTGCAGTGAGAGTCTGTACCTGTCTCTCGAGTGCAGTTGGGCGTGGTTCGTCTCCTTGAATGTTGTTGGTAGTCGCCATCGAGCGAGTAAGTACCATGTAACTCTTTGTCCGGGAAGTGATGAAATCGGTCGTTCCCACAGACGGCGCCAACTGATGATGCCGAAAATCTCACCAGTGAGTCACACGATGCTCGCACACTTGAAACGACACCTGCACAGCAAAAAGAAGAAGACCTAGCAGAGAGCACCGGTGTGGTGCCGGCCAAATACCCTCCGAATGTCAAGTTAGAACTATTCTCACGACTCTAGGGTGCTAGAGAGGGTAAATTATGCGTACCTCAGTTTGTGAGGGTATTGAGGCTTTTATAGTAGTAGAGGGTTGACATCTCTTCCTTGGCGCGGAAGTCTTTTCCTTATAGGACTCTTCTTGTAGAATCCTAAATGTGATGGACAAGATATTTCCTTGTGGGAAAGATTTGTATCTTCCAAAATCCTCTTTATACTAGAATTCCTTTGATCTTGGGATTCTTCAATGTGTGCCACAAGTATCTTGCGGCTAGGGTTTCCTTCCTACTGCGCGGCTATTCGGACCCGTCACTATCCAGTCCGTTCAAGCTGTATCCGTTCATAAAAGTCTGCAGATATTGGGCCTGTCCATTATCGGCCCACGGAGGATGGCCCAGGCCCATACCATGGAAATTTTCCCTATTCAACACAAAATTTGATATATGAATTAAGAGAGTAAAGAACATACAATTCAACGGTTAAATTTTCAAAATATATAGTAATGTTAATTTTATTAAAGGAAGTTGTAGCCTTAGGATACAACTAATTTTGTAACTAAACTTTGACCAATATATAAAATAAGTACTAACAAAAAATTACATAAAATTATCATGATTTAAGTTAAATATAAGCTACAATAGAAAGAGAATTAAAACAAAAAAATACAACCTAAAATAACAAAATACTATAGCTAAACATATGATCTACAAATCTTTTTTTTTTTTTTTTTTTTGAGGTAAAGGATCTAAAAATATTAGTTTATGTAGAATTGTAACCGCACATAGTGTGGGATAAAAAAACAGTGTACCTCAATATCTAATCCTTAAATTAATCACTTAAATAAAATATAAAGCAAAATGAAGTAAAGTGATTAATTGGAACAAATTTAAAATTCAAAAAGTTAAAATGAAAATCAAATATTTTTAAAATTGAGAAAAAAAAAATCAACCAACTTCATATTTGAGAGACAAAAATTGTAATTTATTCAAATATTCTAAATAACATTAATAAGTACTATGTTATTATTTCAGGAAAAAAAAATGGTAGTATGTTATTATTGGGTAGCGGCCCAACACCGCAATGTTGCGTTTGGAAGAGAGACAGTGGCAACTGGCAAAAGAGAGAGCGCGAGGAACTGAGCTGAGGAGTAAAGTTGAGCTCGACATACTTAGGACACCCATTGCAATAATAGATGATTGTGTCACAAACAAAACAATAATAGAATGGTACGTTTTAGAACAATAATAACACTTTCTTGCTTTTGGCATTGTTCGTTTAAAAGAGACTTGATTTGAGTCATTGCAATTTATTAATTTACTCAAATTAATTAATTAATACATAATAATCTACCAAACACTTTTAAATACTAATTACATTAATTAAAAAAGAGTACCTGGTTATTATGTTGTATGATGGTTTCAGGTTTCTACTGCAGTAGCTTCTTTCTTGCAACTATAATTAAAATAAAGACAAGAAACAAACCAAGAGAAAAAAACAAATAGAGGAAAATAATTTCAGATATGTCAGAATGAAGTAATTGATTCCTCTCAATATAATTGGACACTAAAATTTCATATTTTCCAAGAAAACTAACACAGGTTTCATATTTATCCATGACATGACCTAAGCCTCTCATTAACCCTTGTTTTTTTTTTTAATTAGTAATCCAATTAAATTCACATTCATAAATACATATATACAGACCATTACTAAGCCAAACATAATATATATAGTCCACAAGCTGAGTCAATTCATGGCCACCCCATTAAAACCTCACTTAGATGCAGTATTATAATACATTAAGGGATGTCTTGGACAAGAAATCTTCTTTTTTTGCAGAATTTGAATTGTATTTGAAGGCTTTTGCTGATTGGGATTATGCCTTTTGTATTGATCCAAGGAGATCTATAACGGGATATTGCATATTCTTGGGTGATTCCTTAATTTCATGGAGTCATGGAGAATCAAGAAACAAACCACAGTGTCTTGGTCTTCTGCAAAGAAAGAATATCGAGCTATGGTAGTATCAAGTCTGTGATTTAACTTGATTAGTTGCTCTCTTAAAGGATTTCAAGATTGATCATTCTAAGTTAGCCTTGTAATTTTGTGACAATCAAGTTGAGTTACACATTGATTCTAATCCAACTTTTCATGAAAGGATCAAGCTCATTGAAGTTGATTGCCATGTTATAAGGGGATAAAGTTCGAGAAGCTATGGTTAAAGTACTTCACATTAATCTCAACTGGCAGATCTATCAACTCAAGCAATCAGTCAACATTAATTTCCTGCTCTTTTATCCAAGACGAGCGTTGTTGATATACACAAACTTGAAGCTTAGACAGTTAACTACTTATACTACTGTCGCTTTAGTTAAGTTAATACGGTTATGTGCCAATCATGTGAGTTCAATTCTACGTATATTAAGGAGATTAATTACTTTATTATTATGTAACATATTAGTCAGAGAAAATGTAGTGAGAGAGAGTTAGTTAATTATGTTTTTCTGTATATAAAGCTAGGGTGTTTTGGTTATTTTACAGCTTTTGAGATAATTTGGTCATTTTAGATGTTTCAGGGTATTTTGGTAATTTTTAGAGGTTTCATGATATTTTTTATCATTTTGGGATTTAGGGGTATTTTGCTCATTTTAGAAGTTTTTGTGTATTTTGGCTCATTTTTTAGATTTTATGGATATTTTGCTCATTTTAGAGGTTTCACAGATTTTTTGGTCATTTTAGAGGCTTCTGAGTATTTTGGCTCATATTAGAGTTTTTTTTTTTGTCATTTTAGAAGTTTCAGGGGTATTTTGGTCATTTAGAGGTTTCAGATATATTTTGGTCTTTTTAGAGGTTTCAGGTGTATTTTGGTTATTGTGGTGGGCCTTTTTGTATTGTTGGGCTTTGATCCCTCCTGTTGTATTGCGACCCGTGGGTCTGAGGTAAGAGAGTTGGGGCTGGCCTAAATGAGATACACTTTAGGCCAGTTTGTGCACAAGTCGAGCCGTCCCAATATAGACGCGTTTTGGCAAAGGCATTGCAGGCTGAGTGTGCAACGTGCCCACAGCAAGAACAACTGTTACAAATGTTTGGTAGGAATACAGTATGACAGAATAACCATAATATGAAACAAATGATACTAACACCGAAATAAAGGAAGGTAGTTTAATAAGGTTATGGCAGAATAATACAACAAATGGCAATAACACTATAGCAGACAGTTTAATAACTGAACGGTAAACTAATCACCGAACAAGCATAAAAGAAAAGCTTTTCTGCTAGAATAGTAGGCTTAGCTTCTCAGCAGATGCGAATCCAAGAAAGGAACCAATCCCCAATGTGAGTAACCTCAAGGAAGGCTTCTGCTATAGAAGTTACGCATTTTGGAAAAAAGGCCTAAATGGTTTAAGTTTCAATCCTCAATATCTCAGAGAGTGGATCTGTCAAGAGGGAGAGAAAAATGTAGTCTATTGATGCATGCCTCTATTCCTACCACTTATGTCTCTCTAGTTTTTCTGTGTATTCTTTTCCTTTCTCTCTACTCTTTCTTTGCTTTTCTTTTTTTTTCTACCTCTCCTCCCTTCTGACCCTTGTTCCCCCTTCATTTATTGTTTATAGCTACTCCTTTTTATACCATTTGCCATGATGGAATTTACTATTTTTACCCCTTAACTGCTTTTTGCTCTTTATAAGTGTCCTTCCAAGACTGCCCACTGGCATGCCGGCTACTCAGCCACTACCATTGCTCTAAATGTATTGGTTGCACCATTCTCCATTCCCAGACAAAATTGTTCGTCTTATTTCATACCTCTCTCTGTTTTCACTTCCCTTATTTAGATAAGGATTAAGCCTCTTCATTACCTACTTCTATGGCATGCATCAAATGATCTCAGCTTACACTTACCTCTTTTGGGTGAGATGACATCCCAACAGAACATCTCTCCCCAAAGAAGTTTTAGCTAGAACCCTAAAAGAGGTAAGTGTGGGCTTTTTGGTTATTGATCCTGCCATACCATTTCGTCGTGCTTGTTATAACTTTACCTCTCCTTTTATTGCTTGTTACCCTATGGGCTTGCAGACTGATGCTTCTGCTATGCCAGCCCACTTCTTCATCAATCTTTTGCTCAGGACTCCGTAAGCCCACTTTTCACATCTTTACCTCTTTTAGGCTTTGTTAGCCAATGTCCCTGCTGTTCCAGCCCATTGCTTTATTTCTCGGGCTTCCCCAGCCCATTTACTTCCTCTTTACCTCTTTTACTCCCATGGGCTTTTTGCTAGATTCTTTGGGCTTTCTTGGCCCAATTACCATGTCTTTACCTCTTATTACTTTTCTTTGGGCTTATTGACCTTTAAGCCAACCCATTGAGTTTACCAATTCATTTCCTGGGCTTCCCTGGCCCATTTACTTCCTCTCTACCTCTTATTATTCTCATGGGCTTACTACTTCATTCTTTGGGCTTCCTCGGCCCATTTACTTTTTCTTTACCTCTTTTTTTATTCTTGTAGGTCTGCTGGCCATCAACCTGCCATTTCAGCCCGTTAGGCTTGTTTCCTTATTCCTTTACTATTTTCCCCTTCTTACCTTCTCTATATTGTTGGGCTTCTTCTGCTGTTGGGCCCTATGTCAAAAATGGGCAGCAACAGTCATTTTAGAGATTTAGGGGGTATTATGGTCATTTTAGAGGTTTCGAGAGACTTTTGGTCTTTTTAGAGGTTTCTAGGTGTACACACAATTTTCGTAAAAGATAAATCACACGATCACGAAATAGTGTAACAAATAATCAACTTGTATTTGATTTGTATATATGTGAGTACAATTCTCTGTATGACTCTTTACAATGAAATAATACAATAAAACTCCTCTGATTCGATCTCCAAGTAACTTTACGATTTGAAGGGCTATGAACCTTGATCTTGAATCATACTTTGATGTCTCCAAGTTGGACGTGTGATTGGATGTACTTGAGTTTTGATTTGAAGTTGAGGGTCGTTGGCTTGATCTCGAACTTAATTGAAGGAAAATCTCTACTTTGATTTGAAGAAGTAGAAATGAGCCTTGATTTTGAGGGAGCAAGGGTGCTATTTTGGACTTAGAGACAACTCTCTATTTTGACAGAGTGTCAGTAGGGTTTTTCTCTCTAACTTTCTCCAATTTTCTCATATGAGAAGCCTCTATTTATAGGTAACTCAATAGTATTTAATTTAGAATTTTCTCTCAGCATTTATTGAGAGTTGAATTTTGAATTTGATTTGGTATTTCATTTAATAAGAACTTTCCATATAGGTCTTTTCTTCTGACGCTACCATATGGCTTTCTTCATTTGATGTTGCCACGTGGCTTGATTTCATTCGCTGATCATCCACGTCATCAATTGGAAATTAATTTGATCACAAATATTTTATCATGAACAATCGGGCGGTTGTAAATACATCATAAAATTTTGATGTCTATAAATACCCCCACTTCAAGATTCGACTTTGCGTCTTTCTGATGCAAGGAAGACGAGGCTTGAAGTATTTTATTAATTCCAATTTCGGACTTAGTTCACAGGAAAGCAAGATCTCCATCTACGTAAAAGGAGATTTTAGCTTCCTCAATCTCAATGCTGTACATTGCAGTTTTAGCATTGGATTGAAGAGTATTGTTCCATGGTCTTAGTAAGGCATGCGGCCCATTTATCATTTGATTTTTTTTTTTTTTTAAGTCACTTGACGCCTTGTGAGTTTGATTGCACAAAAGACTGTTTTGGACCACAGGCCCATGGTAGTCTTCTTAGTAGAGTCGGTGTTGAAGTTGTCTTCCCTTGCACGCTTTTTTTTTTTTTTTTTTCACAATCTTGTAGCGGCAGCCTTTAGGATGCTAGGGTTTTCTTTTTCTTAAAGCGAACCTGATGGTCTCCAAGTGAAGACAAATCTCAAAGGAGGCATGAAGTCATCTACCACTTTCTTCTGCGCAGCCTAAAAACATGTTCTTTGCTTTTATTCTTCATTTGCCTTTTACTTATTTGTTTTTTTCTTTTTTTTTTCTTTTTCAAAGAGCATTGAAGTCGGCGGGATGGGTTCAAGCATCAGTTGCTTCCTCTTGGAACTACCATCGTCATCCCGTTCGTCTCTAAACTATCTTTAGGAGTCGGCGTGAAGGTTCAAAGCGAGTTGTGGCGTCCTGTCTTGGTGTCCAAAAGCGAGTTGCTGCTTCCTGTCCTTCTTGTCTTGGCGTCCGCATATTCGAGCAACAGCAATCCTCTTGCCATCCTTGGACACGGGGTGTATAAGCTTCATTCGCGCATCCTTCTCACTGCCTTTGCCTTGCGGCCATCAATGTGAGAGCTTTGTCGGCGCATCCTTCTGACTGCCTTCGCCACTGCCTTTGTCTAGCAACCATCAACGCTCATCTGCGCATCCTTCTCACTGCCTTCATCTTGCGGCCATCAGTGCGAGAGCTTTGTCGGCGCATCCTTCCATCAGTGCAAGAGCTTCGTCGGCGTACTCTACTCATCTCAGCTTCTTGTGGGCTAGATCATCCACATTATTCTGCTGTCTCATCTTATCTAGAGAATTCTATACACTCCCAGCGACATGCGACATTTGGTGTTGCCCCATCTACTCCACCGGTGCTTTGAGATCCCACAAACTCCTTGTGATTATCATCGTAGTCTCATAGACAGTGCCCGTGCATCTTCTTTGAACCACGAATGGTCTTCTCATGGCGGTGGCATAATCAACGTCGCTTTAATCCTCCATTGCATCAATGCCCAAAACGAGTCTTTGTGTTATGATCTTCTTGCCTTGGCGTCCAACGGATTCGATCATTGGCGGCTTAGTCTTCAAACAACCTTCTTGAGTCGGCGCTAGGTCCAGTGCAAGTCATCGTGTACTGCTCTTCATCTTAGTATCCAACGGATTGCACTTACTGCTCTCGTTCCACGACCATAGGTGTGTAGCTTTGTTTCCACATCCATCGTCTCCACCTCGCAGCTGTTGGCGCTACCGCAGTGGTTCATCTCCACTTCAGCGCTTGGGTCCCAAGCAAGTCGCGGTGTCCAGCTCTTCTTTTTTAGCGTCCAACCGATTTGAGCATGCGGTACTCTCTGAACTATGGGAAGCTTCGTCCTTGAGCCCATCTCACTGCTTTTGTCTTGCAACTACCGACATGTAAGCTTTCGTCGGCGTAGACATCTCACATCATCTTGCAACGACCCCTGGCGTGTGAGCTTCATCCGCGTATTCATCTTCACCTCGCAACTATCGGTGCTCCTTGGTCTCCAAGCTGTGACGCGATGGTACTTAGGCACTCTGACTTCAATCTCTGCTAGCCACGTGTCTCCATGTTGATTCTTTGTATTTGCAGGGCTTAAGAAATTGTTGTGGTGTTCCTGAAATTCTTTGTATCGATTCTGCACTCACTTGAGGTCAACGTCTTGTATGAACAAGCATGGGCCTCTCAATTGTCCTCGTTTTACTTCTGCGTGGTCCTACTTTCATGGGTTTTAATCTTAATGCTGCATATGATGACCAAATTGTCCTGGAAACACATGTCTTTCACCTTTGGATAGTAAGCATGCAATCAGCCACGCCTCCCAAAATTTCAATGCATGCGGACACATGGCTATCTCCCAACCTTGCACCACCATACCACACCTCATGATTAATAAGCCACAATCCACAAATGCATGGCTATTGATGGGACTGACGAAGTGGGCTCTGCAAGAGGTAAATCATACCGACGAGAAGAGTCTACAGTGACGAGGAAACACGAGACTGACGAGTATAACATCCTATTCAATGCCCTTAATAAATAACAATGACAGTTACAGACCCAGCTGGACAGACCGTTGGGACCTAATTAAAGCCACATGATGAGGCCAGGAAGCGTTACCTGAAGGGAAGTTAAGTCTCCATAAAAGGTACAACGGCTAGAACCTACAACAACACATATATATATACTCCACATTCTCCCATGAAAAAGGTACGATATTTTTGCTAGAATTATACTATCTTGAGATATTCTTGTGCCATTCTTGACTCTAACTTGAGCATCGGAGGTGTTGTGGCAGGCACCACACCGGTGACCGTCTCTAAGAAACTTCTTTCCAGGAGGCTAAGTTCATCACCTGGCAACACTCAGTGACTGACGAATTCACACTTCATCAGTTTGGCGCCGTCTGTGGGAACGACATTTTTTCATTCAGTTGCGAAAAGGTAGTTTCCTGTCAAATACTTATTTCATATGGAGTCCAATCAAGATTCTGCAGCCTTGGCACAACAAATTCAGGCCCTGGCAGCAACCGTCGAGGAATTGTCCAAACAGAATGAGGAAATGAAGCAGAGGCTTCAGCAGGAAGAGCATCGGTCCAAAGGAAATCGAGAGGACGAGGGAGATAGTCATAGAAGAATCGACCGTCCAAGGCCTACCACTCCAACTGAGCAGAACTCGAATATACTCCAGGAGATGAGGAAGGAGATGGACGAACTCAAAAACGCCATCAAAGAAAAAACAGAACGGAGTGTGGATCGACTGGTCAGGGCAACAGATTCACCATTCACTGTGGCCGTCCTCGACTGTCCAGTGCCGTCAAAATTTCGGCTGCCCCAACTCGAACCGTTTGACGGGCTGAAAGATCCCCAAGATCATCTTAACACATTTAAGACGACCCTGGGACTCCAGCAGCCCCCAGACGAAATTTTGTGTCGTTCCTTCCCAACTACTTTCAAAGGAGCCGCACGGGAATGGTTCACAAAGCTGCCCACATCGTCCATCGACACCTTTGAACAGTTGAGCAATGCCTTCCTGCGTCACTTCATTGGAGGACAACGACCAAAGAGAACCGCGGATCATTTACTCACCATCAGGCAGGGAGAGAGGGAAACTTTGAGGTCGTATGTGAAACGCTTCACCCGGGAGACACTGGAGGTAGACGAGGCTGATGACAAGGTGCAGCTAACAACCTTTAAGGCTGGTTTGAGAACCAGAGACCTCGTCTCGTCGCTTGCAAAAAATCCCCCGAAAACAATGGCTGAAATGCTCCTCAAAGCACAGAAGTACATGAACGCGGAAGACGCACTGGCCGCCATCGGGGACATCGAGAGGCCAGAAGACAAGGGTAGAAAGGAAGACGACCGTAGGGGGCAAAAGCGTGAGCGTCCCGATCGCCGAATCAATGACGGAAGTAGAAGAAAAGAAGATAAGAATCCTCGGACGGTAAAATTTACTCCTCTTGTAATGCCTGTTGATAAAATCCTAACGCAGATTAAGGACGATCATTCCCTAAAGTGGCCAAGGCCGTTACACTCGTCTCCAAATGTTCGTGACAAGAACAAGTATTGCCGGTTCCACAAAGACCACGGACATTACACCGAGGACTGTTGGGACCTCAAAGAGCAGGTAGAAGAGCTGATACGAAAGGGGAAATTGCAGAAATTTGTAAAGAAGGGTGAATATAGTAGATCTCGAGACGGGAACAAAGGTCAACCCGATGCTTCTTCACGAGGTAGTGACCGTCAGTCCCAACCTCCTCAGAATGTGGTCGGGGAAATACAAACAATCACAGGTGGACCCGTTACCGGAGGTTCGTTCAGGTCCCTCCAAAAAGCATATCAACGTCAGGTGAACAACGTCCATACAACTCCCCCGTTGAAGCAAAGACGAACCGAGCAAGACATGACTTTCAATGAAAATGACGCTAGGGGAGTAAAACAGCCCCACAACGACCCCCTGGTCATAATGCTTACCATAGAAGGGTTCAACACGAAAAGGATCCTCGTGGACAACGGTAGCTCTGCTGACATCATTTACTTCCTTGCATTTCAACAGTTGAAGCTGGACCCCAGAAGGCTACGTCCTTTTGACTCCCCCCTCGTCAGTTTCAGTGGTGACAGGGTCTACCCCAAGGGCATAGTGACGCTAACAGTGACAGTAGGAACATACCCAAAGCAATTGACCCGTCAGTTGGACTTCTTGGTGGTGGATTGCCCCTCCTCCTATAACGTCATCATTGGAAGACCTGCCCTCAACAAGTGGAAGGCGTCCACATCTACCTACTGCTTAAAGGTAAAATTCCCTGTGGAGAACGGGGTTGGTGAAGTTAAGGGGGACCAAGTCTTAGCTCGAGAATGCTACCAGGCCGTGTTGGCAGCAAAGGAAAACCACACCTGGATAATTGAAGAGAAGCAAGAAGAAAAAGTGGAGGCTCTAGAAACAGTGCAACTAGTTGAGGGAGAAACGACCAAAACAACCAGAATAGGGACGACCTTGAGCCCCGAAATGAGAACCAAGCTCGTCCAGTTTCTTAAGCAAAACCTGGATGTCTTTGCCTGGAGCCATGACGACATGCCAGGTATATCCCCGGAAATCATCCTACACAGGTTGAATGTAGACCCAGAGAAGAAACCCGTCAAGCAGAGAAAAAGAGTCTTCGCACCAGAAAGAGATCAGGCAGTCGCCGACGAAGTAAAGAAGCTCTTGACTGCAGGTTTCATCAGGGAAGTGTACTACCCAGACTGGCTGGCCAATACTGTTCTGGTAAAGAAAGCAAATGGGAAATGGAGGATGTGCGTAGATTTCACAGACCTGAATAGGGCCTGCCCGAAGGATAGTTTCCCCCTTCCAAGAATAGACCAGCTCGTAGACTCCACAGCCGGGCACAAGCTATTAACGTTCATGGATGCTTTCTCAGGATACAACCAGATAAAAATGGCTGACGAGGATGAGGAGAAAACGGCCTTTGTCACTAGCCAAGGCCTCTACTGCTATAAGGTAATGCCTTTCGGACTAAAGAATGCAGGTGCTACTTATCAGAGGTTAGTAAACAGAATGTTCAGCGGGCAGATAGGCAGGAATATGGAGGTTTATGTGGATGATATGCTCGTCAAGAGCAGGGAAGAGCTTACCCATCTGGACGACCTCAGTGAGACATTTGCCACTCTCAAACAATACCAAATGAAGCTGAATCCAAGTAAGTGTGTGTTTGGCGTAGCCTCAGGGAAGTTCTTGGGATTCATGGTATCCCAGAGAGGAATAGAGGCAAATCCGGAGAAGGTTCAAGCCATAATCAACATGGCGTCACCCAAGACCGTCAAGGAGGTCCAAAAGCTCACAGGACGGATCGCCGCCCTTAACAGATTCGTCTCTAGAGCAACGGATAAATGCCTCCCCTTTTTTAAGACCCTGAAGCAGGCCTTCGCCTGGACCGACGAATGTGAAGCGGCTTTCCAAGAGCTCAAACGCTACCTGAGCAATCCACCTCTCCTGAGCCCGTCAAAAGAAGGGGAGAACCTGTATCTATACCTAGCTGTTTCGTCTACAGCCGTCAGCGCAGCCCTGATCCGCGAAGAAAACAGAGTACAACTCCCCGTTTATTATATCAGTCAAGCCTTCCAGGGGGCTGAGTCCAGATACCCAAAAATCGAAAAAATCACGTTCGCGTTGATAATTGCCTCACGCAAGCTCAGGCAATATTTCCAGGCAAATCCAATATGGGTAATGACGGACCAGCCTATCAAGAAGTCCATGAGCAAACCCGAGGCAGCAGGGAGAATGGTCCAATGGGCAATCGAACTTAGCCAGTTTGATATAGAGTACCATCCCAGGGCAGCCATTAAAGCACAGGCTCTGGCAGACTTTATCGCCGAGTTCACCTTTCCGGACGAACAAAGCCTTGCCAGTGAGGACAAACTTTGGGTGATACAGACTGATGGTTCGTCAGCCCAAAAGCGGGGAGGGGTAGGGGTCGTCATAACCACCCCCGACGGAGAAGTATTGAAGTATGGAGTTCAGCTGATGTTCCCGGCGACGAACAACGAAGCCGAGTATGAGGGGATTCTGACGGGGTTGAGGTTAGGGAAAGTTTTTGGAGCAAAGACCCTGTTAGTCAAAAACGACTCAAAGCTAGTAATCGGGCAGATCAAGGGAGAATACGAAGCAAAGGAAGAAAGAATGCAGAAATACCTCAGGTTGGTGAAGCACCTGACTCAAGAGTTTGAAGAGGTAGAGTTCATCCAGATTCCCCGAAGCCAGAATATGGCAGCAGACGAAGTATCGAAGATAGCCTCGTCGAAAGAAACAGGGTCGAATGCAGACCTGATGATGGAAGAACAGAAGAACCCCAGCATAGAAGAAATTTCAACCTTTGCAATCCAGAGCACAAGTAGCTGGATGTCACCCATTGTATCCTTTCTTCAGGATGGACACCTCCCTCAAGACACAAATGAAGCCAGGAAGATCAAGAAGAGGTCTACCAGATTCACAATTCTTAATGACACTCTGTACAAGAGGGGTTTCTCCATGCCCTATCTAAGGTGTGTGAACGAAGAAGACGCTGAGTACATCCTAAGAGAGGTCCATGAAGGAATCTGCGGAGATCATGCAGGCCCTAAATCATTGGTAAGCAAAATTATGCGAACAGGTTATTTTTGGCCTACTATGCAGGTGGACGCAATGAAGTTCGTCAAGAAGTGTGACAAATGCCAGCGGTTCGGGAACATTCAACGACTGCCAGCCGAAAGACTGACGACAATAGCGTCCCCTTGGCCATTTGCACAGTGGGGAATTGACATCGTTGGCCCATTACCCTTGGGCAAAGGCCAGGTAAAATTCTTACTCGTCGCTATAGATTATTTCACAAAATGGGTTGAGGCAGAGCCACTAGCAACTATCACCGAAGCAAAGATCCGGAACTTTGTATGGAAGAACATAGTCTGCAGATTCGGGATTCCACGGACGATCATATCGGACAACGGACGACAATTCGACTGCCAAGGCTTCAAGGACTTCTGCTCTGGTCTGGGCATCAAGAACCATTTCTCATCACCAGGCCACCCTCAAGCAAATGGACAGACAGAAGTGACGAACCGGACTCTACTCAAAATCATAAAGACGAAGTTAGATGACGCGAAGGGCTCTTGGCCAGACGAGCTACCCAACGTCTTGTGGGCCTACAGAACAACAGCAAGAACCCCGACGGGAGAAACCCCGTTCAGACTTACTTATGGAACTGAGGCAGTGATCCCGGTCGAGGTCGGAGTGACCAGCACTAGGCGAGAGATGTTCAGCGAGGAAGACAATGACGATCACCTGCGAGTCAACCTGGACTGTCTAGATGAAGTCAGAGATAAAGCCTGCAGCCGGATAACAGATTACAAGAAAAAGATGACAGAATATTACAATAAAAGGGTGAAACTCCGACGACTCAACATAGGCGACCTCGTCCTGCGCGAAGTAACTCTGGCGACCAAGGATCCAACTCAAGGGAAACTTGGCCCCACATGGGAAGGACCGTACCGGGTTATTCATTATTCCAGACAGGGAAGCTACCACCTTGAGACTCTGGACGGACAAAAACTCCCGAGGCCATGGAACATTGAACACTTAAAGAAGTATCATCAGTAGACGTAACTCTCAAATGTACTTGTTATCAAAATCAATAAAGAATCTATTCAGCTAATATTATTCTTTGAGTAGGTGTATGCAACCGAAGGTAACTGACGAAGGAAATATCCCTAACCCGGGTATAAGTCACCTAAAGCCAAAAATGGCTAAGTAGTAAGATTCCGCACTGACGGATGTAAACTACTGACGACAATAAATTAAGTTGTTGAAAAGCCAAAAATGGCTAAGTAGTAAGATTCCGTATTGACGGATGTAAACTACTGACGACAACAAATTAAGTTGTTGAAAAGCCAGAAATGGCTTAGTAAGATTCCGCACTGACGGATGTAAACTACTGACGAAAACAAATTAAGTTGTTGAAAAGCAAAAATGGCTAAGTAGTAAGATTCCGTACTGACGGATGTAAACTACTGACGACAACGTACTCAGCACAGCATGTGAGGCCAGGTCAAAACTCATCAGATACATCGACAATCAGGAAAGGCAAGTAAGCTTGTTATAAATCTAAATAAGCATGTAATATTCAGTAAAGGCCCCCAAACCAAGGGCAATTTCCATTTGTTTTCACAATAAAACCCATAAACACTGGGCTGCTAGTATTGTTGTCAAAATAAACAAGGAAAATTGTTCAAAGATTGGGCCCGAAAACACGATGGGCACCCATATATAAAAAAATTTTTAGCACAACAAAAATTCTTAAGTATCAAGGTCAGGCGTTGGCAGCCTCGTCACCAGCTGGAGCATCATCAACGGGGGCATCCTGACGAGCAAAAGGAACAATGGCAGAAGACTGGCCAGCTTCGTCAGCAGACATTTCCTGGTCTATCTCTTCCAAATCCAGCTTCTCCATGTCCACTCCAGTAGGATGTTTTAACAGGTACCTCCTCAAGAGCTCAAACCCTTTGAAGTACCAGCTGAACAAGACGGTGCTGTACTCATCAGTCGTCTGGAAGGCCTCAACCGACCTCGCAGCTATCGTCTTTAAGGATTCCCTGGCATTTGAAAGCTGCTCATCCTTCTCTTGCGTCAACTGACGCTCCACCTTAATATCGTCTTCTAGTTTTTTTAGCTTCTCCTTCAGGGAAGCAGACTCGCCCATAGAGTCAACAAGACTTCTCCGCAGTTTGGAGTTCTCCGCTTCCAAGGTCTCCATCCTGGACGTCATAGAGGCTACCTTCGTCTCCTGAGTGAGATACTCTGAAGCAATGTGCATGCTCTCACCCAGTACCTAAAAACAAAATTTCTTCCTCAAATAAAAGAAATGGAACGGACAAGAGGACGAAGGAAAGAAGGAGCAGAAATAAGCTAACCTGTACGAGCTTGTGAATATGTCGAGCCGCCACATCATTAAACGGGACACCCGACAAAGGCTTCAGGTCCCCAGCGGTCACCACCTCGTGGGCCCTATCCACAGCCAGCCTCTCGTCATTCCAGAGGGTGGATGGACGAGGGACGCTCTTCTCCTTCTCCTTCTCAGTCATCCTCGGTCTTTTTGAAGATGGAGTACCCTCGATCTCCTCCACTGAAGTCGTGGGAGAAGCAGTCCTCGTCGTTGCCACCCCCGACACGACTGGGCTGACAGAAGCAATTGGAGGCGCCAAGCCACTCTTCCCAGTGACACGCACAGCCTTTTTTCCCAAGCTGGACAGGGGCTCGTCCTTCTTGGATCTCATTTTGGCATACATCTCCTTGTTAAACTTTGTCGTCATTTCTGCAAGAAGGAAACACTTGTTAAAAAAAAAAAACTGCTGCGTAAGAGACAAATACTGACGAACTAAATACTTACTCCTTTTTCCTTCAATTTCAAGATTTTTCCGAACAAAGTCAGACGGATCTGGCCCAAGACAATAAAAGGCAAGTGTCCTGGGATCAATAAGGTCGTCCCAATTTTCGATCGTCTGAGCGTATTCGATCGCCTTCTGGACCCGACTCCTGTACCTGCTCTTCAATTTGGGTCGTCTCTTAACTGCACAGAAGAGGAGACAATAGAGTCAGTGACGATAAAGGTAAAGTTGCAAAAGATTAAACATATCAAAGGGAGTATTAACGCACCTAAAGTCGGGGTTCCCCACCGACGATGCAACCTCGGGAGATCACCCCAAACCTCGCCCGAGGGAGTTTCAAAATCGTCCCCAGATACAAAGAAAAATCTGGACTTCCAGTATCTGAAGGACGAAGGTAAGTTCTTGACGATCCTAGTATTCCTCTCCCAAGGCACCAGTTCATAGTACCCGTGCTCCTTCGACGCTTTCAGGCGATACAAGTAAGTGAACTCATCGACCCTAAGCATATCTCCGTCCAGGGCAGCCAGCCATATTCCCATACAACTGACCAATATTCTCCACGAATTTGGCATAAGTTGCCCGGGAGCAATGCCAAACTGGTTTAGCAGCTCCATCACAAAGGGGTGAACGGGAAACCTTAACCCACAGACGAAGGCGGATTCATAAAAGCACACCTCGCCTGGAGAGAAGTGGCAAGCCCGTTCCTCTTTGTTGGGCAGACGAACCCTAACCCGATCTGGGAATTGGAATCTATCACGAAATCTCCTAAGGGTATCATCGTCCAACCCACACCTCTCCTCCAAAGCATAAAAAGCCCTAACCTCACGAGAGACAGAAATGGCCGTATCCCCTTCTACTGGGCCGCCGCTAGACGACAACCCAGTCTCAAGTTCGCTAGACCTGACCACGGACATCGTCCTTTCCTTCACTAATCCCTCAAACCACTCGACGGATTGATGTAGGATTGGCAATAATTCAGCCAACGCTACAGCCAAACTATTGCCTTCGTAAACAAAGTTTTCTAGGTAAGGAAAAGTTCCTAAACCCCCTCCTAATCGAGCGAAGAGGAATGAAATTGAAGGGCACCCTAACTTAACCTCAGAGCTACTAACCATGAAAAAGCTAGAAAAACAAAGAAGACACAGCAAGCAAAGAAGAAACAGCAAGCGAAGAAGAAAAAGCAAGCAAAGAAGAAATAAAAAGATCAGAAATTTATGATAGCAAAAATAAACAAGGTAACAAGGAGACAGAAAAGGAAAAACTCACCTCAGAAAAGGAAACTCCGCAAAAAAGCCGCAGAGAAAGAAGGTGGAGAAGCTGAGAACCAGAGCGACAATGGAGGAGTTCTGTTTTCAGAAAGTAAAGAGAGGAGAGGGGAGTTTTAAACCAAAAATTGAGAAGCTGAAAAACCAGCGGGAAAATCAAGGAAACTCATCATGTGAAGCATTAATTCCTCCAATCAAAAAGCGCCACGTGGGCCACAACCCAAAAGGAACTGCCACAGCACATTAAATACGGCTCGAAAACCCAACCGCCTACTGCCTAGAAACTTTTCACCTTCCGTGGTCGTCACGACACGTCTTGACGACCTCAGAATCCGGGGGCAACTGATGGGACTGACGAAGTGGGCTCTGCAAGAGGTAAATCATACCGACGAGAAGAGTCTACAGTGACGAGGAAACACGAGACTGACGAGTATAACATCCTATTCAATGCCCTTAATAAATAACAATGACAGTTACAGACCCAGCTGGACAGACCGTTGGGACCTAATTAAAGCCACATGATGAGGCCAGGAAGCGTTACCTGAAGGGAAGTTAAGTCTCCATAAAAGGTACAACGGCTAGAACCTACAACAACACATATATATATACTCCACATTCTCCCATGAAAAAGGTACGATATTTTTGCTAGAATTATACTATCTTGAGATATTCTTGTGCCATTCTTGACTCTAACTTGAGCATCGGAGGTGTTGTGGCAGGCACCACACCGGTGACCGTCTCTAAGAAACTTCTTTCCAGGAGGCTAAGTTCATCACCTGGCAACACTCAGTGACTGACGAATTCACACTTCATCAGCTATGACTTTAGATAATGGACATGTGCAATTATCCTTTGATCTTAACATTCACACGAATACAAGTACTTAACTCATGTTGCTGATTTTGTTTTTTTAGGTGTATGATGTAATTTGGACCAAACAGAGCTCTGCTTGACTTGTCGCTCTTCGACGCTCATCTTTGCTTGGGTCATGATCTCTATATGCTTGATATTTTTTTTAAGCGATCTTGATCAAGTAGATGTTTTGCTTCTTCTTTCACTTGGATTACAATACTTACATGCTTGATTTTTTTTTTTCTTCAAGCGATTGTGATCAAGTAGATCTTCTGGCGTTCGTCTTTAATATCCCATGGATCATGAGCATTACCCTGTAAATTACTCATCCGGCTAGCTCCTTCAATATTGCTACATGCTAGCATTACCAATTGATTTGAAAATTTTTTTGGATTTGCACTTCACAATTTTTTTGTTTTGAGATATGTGACTGAACTTAGTAAGTGATACCAAATTGCCTACATACCCAATAAGGGATCAAGTCATAACGTAGTTCAAGTTTTTTTTTTTTTTTTTGCCCTTAACTTTTTTCTAAGTCGCCTCTTTCAAGGTTTTCAACCTAGCGGGATTTTTTTTTTTTTTTTTTGTGGATAGTTTAAGCTCTTACCAAGGAGCACATCATATTTTCAAACTTAGTGAAGTTTTGCTTTTATGGGACTAACCATTTGCCCATCTTTGTCATCTATTTGGTAGGTACCATTGCCGTGAACTTCTTGGACAACATATGGACCACCCCATTTCAATGCAGACTTCCTGGACAACATATTGAATGGTCGTCGTGTTGTGAGTGCCAAATCTCTTACTTGAGAAGGATATGGACGAGCTCTTTTGCTGAATGCTTTGGAAGTTTGATCTTGAGGCTTTTCATCACATGCTTCTGACTTTTCAACTCTCAAGCCATCAGTCCTGGTCTTGAAATAACTTTTGGGGAAGAAATCATGAAGGGTGATTGGAGAGTTGCTTCTTTGTTGCAACAATTTGTCATCATGAACTTCTTTGCTTGGATTCCTTATCACCTTTTTGCGAGGCCCTCTAGGATTGCTCTTTTGATATTGCTTTTCTGTGTGGATTATTTGTGACTTTGGGTTGCATTTCTTCCTAGATTTCTTTCGAGTTACAAAAGCCCAACTCTTATCTTCATTCATCAGCTTGCCTTTTATTTCAACTTCATTCAGTGGGTCTGAGCATGGCATGTGAAACGGCTCAATTGTTCCAAATTGAATATGCTTGTCAGATGCCCCCAATGTTGAAGCTAAAGGTGACCATGTCTTTGGTGGAGTTTGTGACTTTATTAGAGCTGGGGATGTAGCGGTGAACGCAGTATAGTTCGACTCAACCGTTTCATCCAGGTCCAAGAGGATTTTACCCTCCTTTGCAAGCCTTATGATGATATCTTTCAAAACAAAGCATTTCTCCACTGGGTGACTTACAACTCGATGGTATTTGCAGTACTTTGGATCATTGGTGTGACCCATTTCTTCTAGTCTTTTGCATTTTGGTAGCTTAATTATCTTCTTTTCCAGGAGGTCATCAAGCATTCCTGAAACATCAGAGTCCGGAAAAGGATATGTCCTTTCTTCCATCTCCTTTAAGGTGGGTCGACGCCGTTCCTTTTCTTGTAGTATACTTGCGTTCTTCTTGTAATGAATAGGCCCTGTAGTGATGGCAAGAGACTCCTTAACAGTACACTTGGAATATTTGTCACCTCTTTTCGTATCTTTATCAATGGGTAGGCCTTTTTCTCCACGGCTAGACAAGCTAAGCTCCATGTCATGTGCTCGAGTAGCAAGTTCTTCAAAGGTGCAAGGCTTGATTCCCTAGAGGATGTAAAGTAGTCCCCAATGCATACCTTGGATGCACATTGCCACTCCAGATGCTTCTGAAAGACGATCTTTGCAATCAAGGCTTAAGGAACGCCAACGGTTAATGTAGTCGACGACAGGTTCATCCTTCCATTGCCTCAAGTTTGTTAGTTCCATCATGCTCACTGTGCGACGAGTACTATGATAGCGATTCAAAAACTCTCTTTCCATTTACTCCCAACTGTCAATGGACTCAGGCTCAAGATCAGTGTACCAGTCGAAGGCATTCCCTCGAAGGGAACGGACAAATTGTTTCACAAGGAGATCTCCTTCTGTGCCAGCATTGTTACAAGTTTCAACGAAGTGGACAACGTGTTGTTTGGAATTTCCCTTCCCGTCAAATTGTTGAAACTTAGGAGGTTGATAACCTACAGGCATTCGTAAGTTGTCAACCCTCTTTGTGTATGGCTTTGAGTACATAAGAGAACTCTGAGGTGCGCAACCATATTGAGCTCGAATAGTATTTGCTATCATGTCTTGCAATTGCTGGACTGATAGAGAAGTGATGAAGGTAGAGCTTCCATGTTGGTTGTCAGCCTTCTTTGGAGAGGATGTATGGGCCCCTTGCAACATATGTTGTTGAGTTTGAGATTGGCCATTGCTAGACTCCCCTCGATTCTGAACCTCAAGCTTGTTCATAAGGGTGGCGATTTGAAGGTCCTTCTCCTCCATAGTCTTGGTGAGTTTAGCGATGGCACGTCCCATTTCAGCAATCTTTTCATCAACGGTAGTAGTCTCCGTCATCATGGCCGACATGAATATCGTACGAGATGAGCTTCCCGAGAAGATTGAAGAGGTAACCTCTTGAGAGGATCCTGGGGAAGAACCTAGACACGAAGTAGTGCTTGACTTAGTTTTTAATGCAGAGTAGGATGATTTGCCCCCTGTCACTAAGTCCTCTAGAGGGAATGTTGAATTTTCCTTCTCAACGATGGTGTGCTTTCCTGCCCCTAAAGTGCTCAAGGAGATGAATGTCTTTGGTTGAGTCGAGCCATTGACGAGCTTGGTCATAGGAGCCTTCCCATCAGCTTCTTGTGATGTGAAGAGTTCCATTGCTTTAGTTTTGTTTCGAGTCATGAGACCTGTAGAAGTACTGAACGCTCTTGGTAGCATTCTTGGGCATCTGAGACTTCTTCGAGGCCATTGATCTTGGTAGATTGGAGACTTGAAGATTTCTAGGATGGGGAAAGAGATGAGAGGCAAAGAGGTCCCACTAGGCGTGCCAGAAATTTGTACACACAATTTTCGTAAAAGAAGAATCACACGATCACGAAATAGTGTAACAAATAATCAACTTGTATTTGATTTGTATATATGTGAGTACAATTCTCTGTATGACTCTTTACAATGAAATAATACAATAAAACTCCTCTGATTCGATCTCCAAGTAACTTTACAATTCGAAGGGCTATGAACCTTGATCTTGAATCGTACTTTGATGTCTCCAAGTTGGACGTGCGATTGGATGTACTTGAGTTTTGATTTGAAGTTGAGGGCCGTTGACTTGATCTCGAACTTAATTGAAGGAAAATCTCTACTTTGATTTGAAGAAGTAGAAATGAGCCTTGATTTTGAGGGAGCAAGGGTGCTATTTTGGACTTAGAGACGACTCTCTATTTTGGCAGAGTGTCAGTAGGGTTTTTCTCTCTAACTTTTTCCCCTTTTCTCATATGAGAAGCCTCTATTTATAGGCAACTCAATAGTATTTAATTTATAATTTTCTCTCAGCATTTATTGAGAGTTGAATTTTGAATTTAATTTGGTATTTCATTTAATAAGAACTTTCCATATAGGTCTTTTCTTCTGACGCTGCCATATGGCTTTCTTCATTTGATGTTGCCACGTGGCTTGATTTCATTCGCTGATCGTCCACATAATCAATTGGAGATTAATTTGATCACAAATATTTTATCATGAACAATCGGGCGGTTGTGAATACATCATAAAATTTTGATGTCTACACTAGGTATTTTGGCCCACTTTAGATATTTTGGGGGTATTTTGATCATTTTAAAGGTTTTGTGGGTATTTTGGACATTTGGAGTGTATTTTAGTAATTTTGGTGGTTCCAATGGTATTTTGGGGATATTTTGGAGTTAAGTAATTTGGTAAATGATACTTGGGTAATACTTCGTCTAATTGGGTACCTAGTTAAGACTCAATTAATACTTATGTTAAGTGGGTTTAATTGGGTCAATACCTGTTTAATTTAGTTACTAAGGGTCTGTTTGGATACTGCTTATTTTGCTGAAAACTAAAAATTAAAAATTGAAAACACTATAGCAAAATAATTTTTAAATGTGTGAATAGTGCTGTGAGACCCATTTTTAATGAAAAGGTTGCTGAATAAAGAGGTTTGTGGGTCCTGTGAACAGTACACGAGACCCACTAAAAACTGAAAACAGCCACATAAACGCACTTTTCCAAAAAAAAAGAAAAAAAGAAAATGAAACGTAGACGTCTGCCGCAGACGTGTATCCAAACGCATACTAATTGGATGGGTTTAAATCTCATTTTATTGGGTGGGTTTGGATAGGTATCTGGGTTTGGTGGATATTGCCACCTTATATAAGGCAGAGCACTTGTAATTGTTAATTTCAATTCAATGGGAAATAGTTTTTTTTTTTTTTCCCAAATTCTCTCTAAAATTGAAAAACAAAATCTTGTACGTTATTGGTATCAGATTGCACAAAACTACATAAAGCTAAAATCTTCGAATCGTATATTGTGCGAGCTTTCCTATGATACTAAGAACAAACAAGATAAGAACATACACAAATTTTTTTGTCGTACGACACAAACCCAATACTCTACCATTAATTTCCTCCAATATCTTAATTATTCAACCTAAAAAGTGTTAATTAATATATGAAAACTTGGAATCAACGTATTTGAGAATTGGAACATAATTTTGAGAGTTGAGTCTTATTTACTTGGGATAACAAAATATTGGGATTTTTTTTTTAGGATTTGCTAAACTACAACACATAATTTAAGGGTTTGTACTTTGTAGAATGACATAAGTAGTTAATTTTCGTACTAAATGAGTGGTAAGTGCAAGAACTAAATATATGATAGATAGCATGTGCATGAGAACATGAGCTAGATAAACTGATAAGTGTTGCATTCATGAACTTAACTAGGTAGTTATGATATGTTGGTTGTGGTGATTTATTGTATTTTCCTCTAAATCCTTTAGGGTTCGTTTGGTTGGGATGAATACTAGAGGGATAGAAAATTGGGGAGAGGAAAGAGGAGAGAAAATGAGGGAGATGTGTATTTGGTTGAGAGTGAAATAGATGAGAGAAAATGGTGGGGCCCAATAATTTTCTCTCCACAATTCAATCTCCCCAAATTGGAGAGAGAACATGAGTGAAATAGAGAGCTGGGTTTAAGGACAAATTTGCACAACCAACATTCAAATTTTTATTAACTTGTTTTTATCTTTTTCCTTTTTGCCTTTTTGTCTTTTTCTATCTTTCCTTTTTTCTATATTTTTTTTACACGCTCTTCCTTTGCCATTTTGTCTTTTTTGATATTATCATTTTTTTTTCTTTCTTTCTTTTGTTTTTTGTGCTCATCCTTTATTTTCTTAACGGTTTTTTTTTTTAATTTTTTTAATTTTTTGAGAGAAAAAATGTTTTGGGTTCTTGAATTTCGTGTATTTTTTAAATTTATTTAAAATAAAGTGGTCATTCATACACAACTTTTTAATAAAAATATAACGTGTTATTTTTTGTTTTATCTAATAGGGACATGATAGTAAATTTATACAAAATTTATTTTCTATCCTCTTATATCTCTTCTCAACTGAATAAAAGAGTATTACATTCCTCCGCTTTTCCACCCCCAACCAAACCAAATGAGAGAAACTAAAATATCTTATATCCTCTCACTTTTCCAATATGTTTGAGAGAGAGGGAAGGGGTAAGTAGCCAAAACATACATAGCTAAGTACTATATACTAATTAATATAGTCTCTCAATTGTTGAATTAATCCAAAGAAGAAAATCGGTAAGAAGAGTTAATTAGTAGGATTTTTTTTATTTAGAGAATAACTTAAGTTAAAATTTGAAGGAACTCTTGTGCTTTCTCATTTTCGGTGACAAAGTCATTTGATCGATCATCATTATATGTATATGTTATCTGTATGTTATTTATTTTCCATTTCGTGGTGAAATTCTCATTCGATTTTGTTTATATATACATATATTTAACAAGTAGGGTAGTAAGCATTTGAATTCAAATTCTTTTTTCTAGAGAATTGAATAATACCATTAAATCAGAGCACTCTTGACTATCAAATGTTATACTTTAGTTTGTAAGACTAGACGTTCATGTTCTAAAATATTTTTATGGGAAAATTATACTTTTTTATCATAAATTATACCACAAATTACATTTTGAATCATAAATTTTCAGAATGTACAGTTAGCACCCTAAATTATAACTTGTGTTACATTTTGCATCCAACCATTAATTCTACCGTTATCTTTGACAAAACCACGTGAAAAAACACAATTGTCCCTCTTCTTAATCTTTTAAAAACAAATGAGAAATTACACTTACAACCTTAAACTATACGTTCGATTACACTTTTCACCTTAAATTTTAATTTTTAGTCCAAAATAACAGCAGAATTGATAGCGGGGTGCAAAGTGTAATACAAATTATAGTTTAGGGTGCTAATCGTGCATTATGAAAGTTTAGGATGCAAAGTGTAATTTGGGGTATAGTTTAGGGTATGCAATCACCTCTATTTTTCTTGACTTTTCAATAAAAAGATTTCATGTATATCTAACGTTTTGTATTCATGCATAATGATCCATGTTCTAATACGTGACCTCATAGTAATTATCATTCTAAGGTCCTACATCTGGCATTCGTAAAATTATTGCCAATGAGACTAGACCTAGAAAACAGGTTGGGTCAAGTTGGGTTAATCAGGTCCAAGTAAAAAATGAGTCATCTTTAAAAAGTTGTGAGCACGTCGGGTCGATCAGGTTATGGGTCGAGTTGATTGTGTTATGATTCGACTCGTATTTTTTCACATGCAAGATAATAATAACAACAACAACAACAATAATATGATTTTTTCTCTCTTTTCCTAGTCAATACAAATAAGAGAACAAATAACAAAATGCTCAAAAACAAAAACTAAATAATACATAAATTCTTAACTTTACTTTACACAATTCAAAGTTCTCTAATGATATCATCACCATAAAAGAAAAAAAAAATCTAAATGTTGTGGATCACATCAAATGTGTTGTAGGAGCATGTGAGAACGAAGATGGTGACATATGAGAATGAGACTAAGAAGTAGAGACAAAGATAATGACATTTCAAACATTCAGGTTTAGGTTTAAGGTTTTTATTTTTAATTTTTAATAGTATTGTGATATACTAAATTATTTGGCTAGCATGCGCAAGAAATCACATACTGTGAGTGCAATGTGAATGTCAATTTTGAATTGTCCCATCTGTTTGATCTGATTAAAAAAATAATTGTTTTAAAAACAGGTCAACCCATCTGAGTTGTAGGTTAGCCTAACCCAACACAAAAATTAAACGAGTTGGGTCAGGTATTTTCCTTTGGGTTCTGGTACGAGTCCAATTGTACTAGGTCTTGACATGGCTTTTATTTTTGGGTTTAAACAAATTAAATTATCACAACTAATACTTGAAAGATTAAATTGAACTTTACCGAATAGTTAGAACACTATCACACTAATACCTCCAAGAAGTGAACTTTAATACTAATTCACAACCCCACCCCAGTTAAATCTAATCAATTTGAACCTCGGATTACTCACTATTTAGAGTGTTCACATTGAGAATGTCATATGCCATATGCCATATGTAGGGAAAATTTAGCATAAAAGTCTAAAATCCCCCACACATCCGAACTTATAAAAACCAACTATTGCAAAAAAATTTGCAATAATTGTAAAAAAAAAAAAAATGCTAATATTTTATTCACTTTCACTGTTTACTTTATCAATTTCTCTCTCTCTCTCTCTCTCTTTCACCGGTCACACTCTCATCTCCTTTCTTTTTTTCTTTTTTCTTTTTTCTTTTTCTTCTTTTTTCAGTTCACTCATTCAATCCCTCCCCTTCTCTCATCCCTCTCTTCCCTTTCATTTTTTTTTCCTCTCTATTTTCCCTTGAATCAAGGGTTTTATGTGGGTTTGATGTGGTGGAGCTCATGAGTTTGATGTGGTGGAGGGTTTCCACGGTGGTAGGGATGGGTGATTGAGGGTTTCAGTGTCTCTTCCCAATCTTCTGCTCTCCCTCTCTCCATAACAATCCAATCCAAATTCATTTCTCTTATCACATCTCTCTTTAGCTCACAGTGGTGGGTATTATCTGGCGTGGGCTTCGGCGTGGGTTAGGTGACGGTGTGGGTCATGGGTTTGGTGTCGTGGGGGTGGGTCGTGGCGAGCTGGGTCACGGACTCACGGCGTGGATTCCGACGAGGTGGGCCATAGACTCACAGCAGAGGCGAGTGGGTTTTGATTTTGGTGGTTGGTGTGGATGGTGCGTGGTTGATGGGTCTCACGGCGATCGGCATGAGGAGGAGGTTTGTTGATGGGTTGTTCGTGGGTTTAGCTAGGTTTCGAGTTTGTTGGGTCGTGGGTTGTGTGTGGGTGCAGTGGTGGAGATCGGCGAGGTCGTGCGTGGTGGTCGGTGTGAATCGTGGGGAGATTGTGTGTGGTGGTTCCAATGGGGTTCGTGCAGCGGTGGAGATTCGTGGGTGTGAGAGACCGCGCCCCCGGCCCGTTTTTATGATATGTTGGGCCAAACCCACGTGAATGGGTGGAGTCGTGTTATTGCCTCTCAAAATGGAGGTTCGACTAGTTATATTTTCCCCTTTAGATTAAGGGTTTTACAATGGAGTCGCCACTTATTTAATTGTTGGAATAAATAAGAAAACCATAATTGAAAAATTCATCATTTTATTAATTTGAAATTGAATTTACATTGAACATAGGAAATTACATGGCTTTGGTCCTAGATACAATCTAAGATAAAGTACATGGCTTTGTTTCCTAGTTACAATCTAGAAATTGAAAATTACAAGGATAAGCATTTGATCTACTAACCCTTGATCTAAGTTCGGAGGCTATGTTACAAGGTAGGAAGGTGTTAGGCACCCACCTTGCCCGGTGAAACCGGTCTTCTAGACTATGGTGGCCAACATTCATATCATATCATCCAATATGTCAATCAATTTGCATGTTGAGTTTGATGTGTGTGCATGTGATAAACCCTAATTCAATTTATTGAGCATTACATTTGGATTGAAAAATAAATTCTAGTGAATGTGTGTGGATGGTGATAACCTAGATTCAAGGATTTGAAAGAATTATTAAACAAACATGTTTTTCATATTTTTGATGTGGATTTAAGATTAAAACTAGTGATATGCATGAACATGTGATGAACAACCAAGAACATGTGAAGAACATATAAGAACAATTAAGAACATTCAAACATATTTGAGGGAATTTAAATAGTTACTATCATGCTTTAATCTTAAACTCTCATCATGACAACACAAAAAACAAGTTAGGAAAAGGGATTATACCTTCATGCAAGATCCATACGGTAGAGGAGAAGATTCTTAGTGAAGGTCCTAAGGGTGGAGGAAAAAAAGAAGAACTAGGAGAGGGAGAGTGAGTCTCGCTCAATACCTTGAGTCTCAGGAAGACCAAGATATGACAAGACTACTCTACTTCACTAGAACTCAAGAGAGGAGAAGAGATGGAGTTTTTGTGTCTTGAAATGAAGAAAATGGAGGGTTTATATAGTAGTAGTGGAGGGAATATGAATGGAATGTCATTTAATGAGGGTTGACAAGGATTATGAACCTAGACCTCATTTTAGCTTTGGGGAAAATCTGGTGCATTAAATGGAGAGATTGGTGGGAGTGGGGAGCAAGCCAAAATTCGGTTTTCCCGTAGCTGCTGTAACAGCTTGTAGAGCCAACTTTGAAAAATCATATCTGACCCAATTCTGATCGGAATTGTCTCGTTCTTGTGCTCAAATTGAAGTCCCGGATGTCTAGTTTCTGGGAAAATTAACCTCATTCACAGATTCAAAATATTCTAAGAGATATTGATGAAATGATGAGCAGAAGTCATTTGTTAGAAAATAGTTTCAGCACAATTAACATTAATAGGTCCCAAATTAGCTCTCAATTAACATTAAATGGCTCAAATCACTCCAATTTTAGACTTAATTAGTTCCAAATTTACACTAATTAAAAGATAATTGCACAAATTACTCATTGAAGAATTAATGTTTAATTATCTAATTAATTAGGTATATGCAACCTCACCATAAAATGTAGTCCTAACCAATTAAATTATGACACATCATTGATCTCCAATTGATTACACTTATAACCAATTAAAATCAATTGTTCATAATCACATATAGTCAGACTCAATTTGTGATAGTGCATCTCAGCCATTAAAACTTGATTTGATGATAACTTTTAATCTAGTGGTCCGATTAGGACTTATGACCAGTTGATTTGATCGTTACAATATCAAGATCATTTTGGTGAAATGAGATTAAGGATCTAATGGCCAGAATCAAGATGCATATTTCTGAGGTGAAAGTACCATTTTACTCTCCATGTGAGGTTAAATGCGGGTTGCAAAATAGGGTGTCAACAGTGGGTTGCTATGAGTTGTGGTTGATTAGTGGGTTTGCTAAAGATCCGTGGGTTGTTGTGAGTTGTGGTTATCAGTGGGTTTGCTAATGGTTGAATGAGCGTGGTTTCTGTGAGAGAGAAGTGAGAATATTTTTATTTTATTTTATATTATTTTAATGTGTAGTGTGGGGGGTGAAAAGCCCAACCTAACGTATTGGGCCCAAGGCCCTATTTGAAGACCACTGTTGGTCCGAAAAGATGAAAACACTCGAGCAGAAGCCCATGTAAAAGGGGCATGTCTGGAGAGGAGCATGGTCATGATCCGAGGAGACATTCAGTTGTCCGAGGAGTCCAATACCCTCGGATCCGAAGAAGCTTGGTCCGACAGGTGTCTGGGAAGCTTAAATGATCCCCCTGACAAGTGTAATGATGGAAATAAACCTCAGGCACGCATGAGGATAGCAAGAACGGAGAAATATCTAGGAGACAGACTTCAACCACCGCATTAAATGCACTGCACCTACTTCCCTGGCCGCATTAATGTGGAGAAGACACCTGAACAGTGCACTCCCAGTTACCGCCACTCACACAAGGCTAAATGGGGTACATGATGGGACATGCACTCAAGCGGGCGTCTAGATGTTGAACAAGTGGACTGTGAAGATGAAGAAAGGGGGTACTATATAAGAGGAGGATGCCTCTGATAGAGGGGGATCGAGAAAAAAAAGTTAGAAAGGAGAGAACTCCATTACTGTAGCTCTGACAATTGTAACCCAAGTTCATTCAATACAAATTCCTCTTCGGACGTTTACGTTTCCATCTGTCCGAGCACGTTTGAATACAAATTTATCCACAAGCCCTGCAGTCCAATACTGTTTAATTCATTGCTAGCCTAGCTCTTTCACCCACTCTCTACAAATTTATTGTCTTGGGTTCATTGGGCTCACAATCCAAACCTTTTTGGGCTTGGGCTACAAAAGTTGACCCTACATGTAGTATGGTAAAATAAAAGTTGGGATGTTAGATGTATTGAAAAATGATATGGTATGAATGATAAAGTAGATTTTGAGATAGTAAAATAGAATTTTTTGTAAATTCCGGATGTGAATGCTCTAAACATACAATAATAACATCATAGCCAACGGGCTTTTGCTCCAATGACACCTCTATCATTTATAAGAGTAAAGTGGAGGATGAGGTGGTGGGTTTAAAGCCCATTGGTAAGTGTGTAATTTATTACTACCACTAATACTACTGCTAATACTAATAACAAGAAAAAGGCTTATTGAACCCAAAATTTAATTAATTGATACAAACGATTGAGTTTGCTATATGAAATGGTTAAATAATCACATTAGCAAAGAAATCCAACATTTTTCTAGCGAAAATCCAAATTTTAAATAACTGTTTGACCAACCTGATAAAAATTTAGACAACCTAAGAATCAGGCATGTTTGGTTGAACTTATTTTCATTTTAAAAAGGAATTATAGCTTTTTAAAGCATCAAGTTGTCAAGTTACATTTCATTTTTTTACTCAATAAATAAAATAAGCCAATGAAAGCAAGCTCGTCCAAAGTCTTGCCTTTTTGCAAGTATAATTGTCAGAGATACAAAAAACATTCAATAAAAAACATGTGCTATTTCATTAAAAAAATCACACTATGCTCTATTTGTTTTGCTATAAAATGTTTTATAGAAAACATTTTCAGCATTTTACTGTATTTGTTTTAATGAAAAATTTGGTCAAACTTGAAAATGTTTTCCATTAATTGTAAAATCATTTATAAAATGTTATATACCTTAAAAAACTTGGTAAAACATTTTATAAAAACTCACAATGGCTCTCCTCCCATCTAGTGGTTGAGTCATTAGTTCGGTGGGTTGGTTCGCCTGTTTGGTTGCTAGAGCTAGTGGCTGAGCCACCATTTTTTATGGTTTGTGCTTAAAAAATTTTACATATCACCAACACTTGAAAACATTTTACAATAAAATAAACAAAGCATAAGAGGAAGTAACAAATAATAAAAGATGTTAAGGATCTTATAGTGTGTTGTAGGCCTTTTTGCAACTGCGGGCTGGGCTGCCTCCTGCCACGCTATGGCCCAAAGGTTCTGGGTAGGAGAGTCAAGATCGGCTTGGCTATAACACATCCCAAACCGACTTCTGCGCAAACTAAGGCCCCTTTGCTAAAACTTTGGTGACATGCCCATGGCAGAGGAAACTGTTACCAAAGGGTTATGGCATGCAGATATAATATAGTAACAATAAAAGGAAGTATGCTTACTGTCTGCCCATGGCAAAGAAAACTGTTACAAAAAGGTTATGGCAAATATAATATAACAACAATAAAAGGAAGTATGCTTACTGTCAGCCGGAAAGTAGAAAATATTGAATGAAATAAAAGGTAAAGCAATGCAGCAGTATAAATGCAATATATATAAGATGATAATAATAAGAGAGAAATAACACCAATGCTTAATCAATAGAACGAAAGAAGAAATTGTTATCTGCCATGCTTGGTTGTCTTATAAAGTTAAGTCCAAGAAGAGAACCACTTCTTCAATGTGGGTAGCCTCACAGGAAGATCCTGCTATGGAAATTACCCACTTTAAGAGAATGGGCCTAAATGGCTTATGCTCAAATTCTTTAATCCTTAATAGAGGGTAGGCTTTTAGAGGGAGAGAAGGGATCAGTCTATTGGTGCATGTCTGCTATCACACTCTTGCCTACTATTTGTTGTTTCTTTCTCACTCCTTCATTTTCTTTCTAAGTTTTCTACTCCATTTTTCTCTCTTTTTCTTGTTCCCTTGTGGGATTGTTATGTCCACTCTTGCTTTTCTCTCCTGTTGTTCCATTCTTGTTGTTCCTGTACACAGTAGAGGGCCCTTTTATACTGCCTGTCGTGAAGGGTTTTTACTATTTTACCCTTTAATCACTTTTGTTTGGGCGTGGGTGTCCTTCCAGACCACCCACTGGTCTGTCAGCTGCCCAGTAACTACCACTTACCTATGCTGGCCATGCCACATCCCATTACTAGACAAAAAGTCTTATTTTGTTTGCTTGCTCACCGTGGCATTTAGGGGTGTCAAATAGGTGGGTTTGGGTGGATTTGGGATGGGCATAATTGGGTTGGGTATATAAAACCCATTCACCCATTAAAACTCATTTAACTAATTGCTTCTAATACAAACCCAACCCAACCCAATTATAATGGGTAAACCCCAACCCACCCAATTACCCAATTACCTAATTATCAAAATTATCAAAATGCCCATAAACATAGTAACAGCTCAACAACAGGAAAATGGAGGAATAAGATAAGAAACTATAAGCGGTCTACTGTTTGGTTGTCGAGAAAAAAAGAAAACAAAAATAAAAGAAGACAAAACCTCTATTCCGCATTTGGTTACCGATAAAATGATAGAGAAAATGGAAGAGAAATTTAAAAAATGAGAAATCCAGATCTCTCATTATTCAAATGCCAACAAAACACCAACATTAAAATTAAGCAAACATCATTTTCCTTCCATTACCTCCACTTTCTCGGCAACCAAACAGAGGACAACGATGGCCAGTAATTACAAATGCCCAAGCACGAAGTGATCACTCACTCTTGGAGCGTGTGAGCAAAGAACGCGCCTACTGTCTGCGGCGAAGAACCATAAGGAGAGGAGAGCTCGGCGATTTCGAGGAGGAGATTGGTGGTGTCATCGAGATTTTCCATGGAGACACACTCGGCGCACTGCAGAAGGAGACCTAAGAGTCTAAGCTCACTCAACTCGCTCTCGTCGCGGTGTAGTTCTTCGACAAGTGCTTTCTCGCCAAAAATGAAGGCTTTGTTGGAGAGATTTCTAAGGTTCGTTGCTGTGGTGGTTTCGTCGTCGGAGCTGTCGTTGCGGTCCACATGCTTCGGATTCACGTTAGATATTGGAGATTGCAGAACCAAGCTCTGAAGCATGATCGATCGATCAGAGAGAGAGAGAATTTTAGAGATAGAGAAAGGAGAATAAAAAAGTGAATAGGTTTAGGGAGGAAAGAGACAAAGGGAAGAGAGAAAGACAGGGGGAGTGAGTACCAAATCATTTCTCATAGGCCAAATAGTGCAAAGTGGTGAATAGAAAGAAAGAAAAAAGATCACTGAGTCTCTGACTAAAACTGTGATTGGAGGGCGAGAAAATGAGGAAAAATGAAAATCCCCGTGAAACATTGAAATGTCTGAGGGTTGGGTTTTTTTTTTTTTTAGGGAAGGGCTGGGTTGAATTTAGGTATATTATTTTTGGGTTAAATGGGTTTCAATGGGTTTTTAGTTAAAACCCAATAATCATTGGTTCTGACTGAGTTGATGCCCATTTAACCCAACTAATAATTGGGTAGGTTTGGGTTCAATTAGAGTGGGTGGGTTTGGGTGGGCAAATGGGTTTGGGCTTACTTTGCCACCTCTAGTGGCATTCCTATCCAGACAAGAGTGGGCATTTTCTCTCACTATCCCTCATGGCATGCACCTAATGATTCCAACTCATCTTTCCCCTCTTTTGGGTGGTATGTCATCCTAGCAGGACATTATCCCCAAAAGAGTTTGAACGGGAACCCCAAAATATGCTCTCCCCTTCTCCTCACCGCCAGACCATACCCTCTCTTACCTCTAACCCATGGCCCACCACTCCTGTATTGGCTAGGTATAGGTTGGTGGTGCCTGAGCCTTGTGCGTGCTCCACTTCCATGTGTGTCCATGGCTTGTTTGCTGCTCATACGTTTGCCATGACCTAAAGGCTCATCTGTACATTCTACTGCTCGCTTTTGACCTCTTGTGGCGTGAATGGTTCTTTAAGCCTTCGTTCTTTACATCTCACTTCCTTCCTGGGCTGGGCCTTACTTTATTATGAGCTTTTCCTTCTTTAATCCATCATTTGCCCCTTTCGTAGGTCTGCTAGCAATTCTGCCATGTCATTCTGTCATTCTTGTTGTACTATTGTATGACCCGTGCTTGTTGGGCCTTTTTTGGGCCTACTGCATACTTAATTCCAATGGCCCAGTATTGTCATTGGGCTAGTATTCATGCTATTTTTGGGCTTCCTTGGCCCATTCCATTGCTTCCAAGCTCCCTTAGCCCATCTCATCCTTTTGGGCATCCTCGGCCCATTTCCTTTCCTTGGGCATCCCCGGCCCATTCTAATTCTTTACTCCCATGGGCATTTGCTAAGTCTTTTGGGCTTCCCCTGGCCCAAATTACCATATTCTTTACTTTTGGGGTTTATGGGCTTTCCATCAACCCCTTAATCACTTAATTCATTACTTCGGGCCTCTTTGGCCCATTCTTGCTTGCTTTCTATTTCTCATAATGCCCATGGATTTACTACTTCTTTCTCTGGGCTCCTTTAGGCCCGCTTGCTTTCTTTGAGGCCCATTTATTATTTCCTAGGCCTATGATCCATTATTCCTGTCATTCGGGTTTAATGGTTTTCTTCTCAATTTACTAACTCTTTTCCTCCCATATTGTTAGGCTTTTCCTGCTATTGGGCCTCTCTACCAAAGTGGGCATCAACATAGTGTAATAACATATCTTTCATCCGGAGAAGCATGATTCAAATCTATTTCCCTTGTTATTGTAACAATCTATAATAATAATAAAGATACCAAAATTTTCAAGTTTTGGTCAGAAATTTCAAAATAAGTACTTTAACGAAAATTTTCACTAGGATAAAGAAGCCACAATCATTTTTTTTTCTTTTTAGAAAAATATCAAGTACACATCATAAAACTAACGAATTCATTATCTAAAAAAAAAAAAAAAACTTATAAGGAGGTAAAGACCAATGAAAAGACAAGTTTGTTTTTACCCATTAAACTAATTTTACAAACATGTTCATTATATGACCATTTCTTTCTCTCTCTTTTTTTGGTTAAAAGGCTTCGACTTGAATTAAATAAGAGAATTGAGGCATAGCCTCTCAAAATACATGCCAATAGAGTCATAATAATACAAAAGCATAGACATGTCCACTAGAGGATCATCATAAATTCTAAAGGCTTGATCTTGTACAACTCCCCTCTTAGCCAAAAAGTCTACACACTAGTTTGCCTCCTTAAAGCAGTGTCTGATCTTGGCTCTAGGCATCTGCTCCATGAGGTACCTGCAATCTGAGATAAGCATTGAGTGAGCAGTGTTAATACTAGCATTCCTTGCCACCCAATTAGCCACAACTTTGGCATCAAGCTCAATCTGCACCGCTAGCATCCCCATTGAACATTAGATCTTTAGGCCATGTCTTAGAGCCCATAACTCCGCATCCACACTCGAAGATGTACCTATAGCTCGAGAGAAGCCTTTATCCTAGCCACCATCATGGTTTCAATTAGTCCTCCTCCCCCAAGCTTCCCAGGGGTTCCAACAAAAGATCCATCGGTATTCAGCTTATACCAATTCAACTAACAAGCTCTCATCACAGAGGGTGTTGTTTAAGTTGGTCCATAATTTTTTTGCAAAAGGGCAGTCTCTCATGACATGCATTATTGATTCACTACTAAGTCCACAGCACTTACCTACACCATTCTCGGCAATGCCGCTTGCGACCGATAGCTCTTTGACTGGAAGGCTTTGAAGATAACACTTCCATATGAAGCACTGAATTTTTGGCAACGTATCCACACTCTATATCCACTTCCCTCCAAAATCGAAACATATTAATTACGTTGTCACATTTGAAATTCGAGTATTGGAATTCGAGTCAAGTCTCAAGTTCTAAACATGGCCACATAATTAATATATTTTAATTTTGACCAATACCCACATTTTAAGAAAATTACAATATAATTTTTATAGAAAATATAAACGCGGTTGAAAAAGCCAATTACTTTTTTCTTAAATTTTTTTAAAAATTATTCTCTAAAATAAATAAATAATATGTTTGCAAAATAAGCCTAACCCATAAAAGGAAAAGCAAAATCAGAAGTCATAGGATGCGAATCTGAACCAAAATTCGATCCTAAACGCATATAAATGTAGTTTGTGAATTGACCACTTCACCTAACCTTCAATTCCTTATATTCCTCCGTTGATCGCTTGCTGCCATTATTTCTCTCTCTCACACCACCGGCTTTTTTTTTTTTTTTTTTTTTTCACTTTCTCGTAATTATTCCCTTTTCACAAAACAAAAGCAAAACACAAAAAGCTGATTTCCATTTACGTTAAAGGAACAAAAACACGAACACAAATGTGAGAGAGAAAGAGAGAGAGAAAAAAACAAAAAGCTTAATAGCAATAGAGAGGTTAGGTTCGCCATTATTATCATAAAAAAATCAGGAGGATGCACACGTTGAAAGACAAAGTGAGTGAGAGCCTGTCTCGTTTCTTTGCTGATTCCCCCAACTCATCGTCCTCCTCCTCTTCTCCTTCACCTCAGGTATTTCTCTTTTCTTTTTTAAAAGAAAATTCTTTTGGTACATAAACAGTTGAGCTTGATTGTCATCATTGGTCTTGGAAAAGCTTAGATCTTGTTGTTTTGGACAATTCTAACATTCCTTTTGTTGAATTTCAATGTGGGTAAATTTGCAATTGCATGTTTGGGATCTTATGTGGGTAAAAGAAAATTTTGAATCTTTTTTATCAGCTATAGTTAAAAGATATAACCTTTTGTTTTTGTTATTCACATACCCCTAAAAAAAAAACCCAGATGGGTAATTTTTGTTATTGAATTTATTCCTATACACTAGGAAGAGATGAGGGTTATATGATCTTCATGTTATATGATTGTGGTTTTTAAGGTGGTGGGGTAGTTAGCCTTGTAATTTGCATTCCAACACCGTTGATTTTTTTTGTTAAGAGTTTTAATAGATGTTCTAATAGGCTTTGGATCGGTAGCTGATAACCAAAACCAAAATTTGCATTCAATTAAGCCCTTTAGAGCTATGTGGACTAGTCAAGTTGATTTTTCTTTTTCTTTTTCATTTGTTTGAAAACTATACATGAAGATGGCATCTTCTACCCTTTTTACTGTTTTTGAATATTCCAAGCAAAAGGGGCTGCATTTTTCTCATTTTCTATTTGAATTGTGAATGTGAGTTTTACTTTCATGGTGACGTAAAGTTTTTAAATGTGTAGGCCAGGTCGTATTCTAAAGGGGCGAAACCTGTTTCTTCGTATTTTTCCTACATTATCCCTTCTGTCAGCTTCAATGGATCGAGATCGAACAATCATCAGCATGATCTCAAACCAAGTCATTCAGACACTGATGGATATAGAAATGTGAACTTAGAAGCTGAAGATAATTTCTTAAATGACTACGTAGAATGTAGTCCAGTATTTGGGAAGAAGGCAACTGTAAGTAATCAAGAAGATAATGAAGACCCGGCTTCTGGAAGGAGCACTAGTGGGTCTGAAATGTTTGAAGATGCAACCGACCAACACAGTCCACGGAAGCATTTACCCTATCTCATGGATGAGTCTGTTTTTATTTCTGCGGACTTGTATGAATTTTTGCTGTCGTCCCTTCCTAATATTGTAAAAGGGTGCCAATGGGTCTTGTTGTACAGGTAAGCTTTGCTGAAAAGCTTATATACTCTACGCTAAAAGCAGTTGTTTCTCTTGTATTTGGGTCTTGATTTAATATTGGTTCTTGAAATGAAGGGCAGTACGTTGAAACATGGTATATCACTGCGTACACTTATTCGCAAGAGTGCTGAACTTTCTGGCCCTTGTTTGCTGGTATGTTGATGTCTATGGTCCAATGATATCTCTTAAGTGGTGATAACAGGAGTTAATGTGAGTTAATGTAAATCTTGTTATTTATCTTCTAGATTGTTGGTGATCGGCAAGGTGCTGTGTTTGGTGGGCTGCTAGAATGTCCCTTAAAGCCTACAGCAAAGAGGAAATATCAAGTAAGCTAACACGCTTTCAAGTTTATTGATATTTAATCTTATTTATTTGTCTTCTTGATGAAGCGACTATCTCTTTTGCTATTTCACGTCTGTTTCTATATTTTTCCCTTTGAATATTTGGAGTATGATTTAGTATTTCTTTCTTTCTTGGTGATAGGGGACAAACCAGACATTCGTATTTACGACCATATATGGTGCACCGAGACTATTTAGACCAACTGGTAAGGACCTTGAGTGAATCATATGTGTAACGCTTTCTCTTTTTAAGATGTAGCAATCAAGTCCAAAGGTTGTTATGTTTTCTACCTCCAAAAAAAAAAAAAAAGATGAGTACATAGTGCAATTGGCATTTAAGTAGGTTTTAGTGCTAACTGTTTGACTGATTGGTACCTTAATGTTTGATAATCAAAATGTGGACACCCAATTTACTCATATCCCAACTGGGGCCTTTATTTGAATTTGGCATTGTTGTCAATCTTCAACTGCTACAATAAGAGGGTTGTTCCTTTAGCAGGTGCCCATATCAAAATTCATTGCTCTCGTGAAGTCATTGGGAATCATCAGCATTGGATAAGAATAATTAAAGTCTTAATATGAAATCTATTACATCTTCAAGCTAAACAAAATTAAAATTTAAAATGCATGAGAAACCTTCAATGGGCGTTTATTATGCATAATCTTATATAGTGTTAAATTTCTATATGTAGGAAGCAATCGGTATTACTACTTGTGTTTGAATGACATACTAGCGCTTGGTGGTGGTGGTAACTTTGCTTTGTGCTTGGATGGAGATCTGTAAGATTCTTATTTTGATGATCTGTTTTGAATCTCACGTGACATGAATAATAGATGTAGAAATATTTTAGGATTTTTTCTCATGGTCGTGAACTCTTTTTGAAAAGGTTAAATGGAACCAGCGGACCTTGCGAAACTTTTGGGAATTTATGTTTGGCTCATAACCAAGATTTTGAGTTAAGAAATGTTGAGGTAATGCAGCTTTTTGACCACTTCATCTTGTCCACTGGTAACATCTAGTGGCTGGATCACATTGTTGCTTTTGCTTCCATGTTCGTGTGTAACTCCTTTTTCTGGCTTGTCTTTTATTCAACATATTTTTTAGTATCATCTGTTGATAGTGTTGTGATCTTTAAGTATTATTATTGTTCTTAAGAAAGAATGAAGGATTGGCTGATGCTGCCACCACTACCTTAACCCACTTCATGCTCACTAATATTTCTCTCTCACCAATCGGTGTCAGTACAAGAATTGCTCTAATACTTTTTCTTTATCATATCATACATTTTTCAAGTCCATTCCACTACCAGCCACTACATTATACATGTTTGGACTCCATTCTAGCTGCTCGTAGTGGCTGGTGTGCATTAACTAGGAACCTGAATTTGGGACCCATGATATCAGTAGCATTATGGTGATAGTGATAGTGAACCACAAATTATAAGTTTAAATAATGGTGATACCATAAATTATTTGTTAAAATAATGAGACTGTACTGAGAGAGATCAATTAAGGTTGTGTTTGTTTCGATGGAAAAATATTTTCCACATTTGTAGGTGTTTGGGGTGACTGAAATTGTTGATCAACCGGAACATAAAATAAAAGCACTTTTGGCCGAAAATGTTTTACACTTAAATTTGTGGTCCTTTCATTTTCCGCCTCACCCAAAACTCATCAACCCAACCACCCCACCCCCCACTAACATCCCCGGTCTCCAATTGCCAACCACTGCTGTTAGCTGCCAGCCGCCGCCACCACCAGTCACTGATCGCGATTTTTTTTTCCCTATCTAGAATTGTCCTTTTTCATTATATATGTTCTTGGGAGATGAGAAAACGTGGGAAAGTAGTAGAAAATATGTTTTAGCGTTTTCAAGAACGCAACCAAACACCTAAAAATATTTTACATTAGGAAAATATTTTGTCTAACCAAACACAGCCTAAGATGAAACTTGGAGTACTAGTTCATTAGTAAAAATTTTCCAAAATGCCATTTTTGGTCTACCCCAGCAAGATGGATTTACTTATCCAATGGTGTAGACAAAATGAAAAGCCCCCAAGTGACATCAACTTGAGCATCCAACACACTTTTATTGCCATCTTTTCACAAGCCAAACCTTGGCCTATGCCTTCAATCAGATTTAAAATCCTGGACTAGACCGGCTAGTCCAATCAGGTTAATCAGGAACTGGCCCTAACAAAAAAAAAGGGAGGTTGGTTTAGGAAATCATGACCTGGTCTGGCTGTTAGAGCAGGTTGATTCATTTTATTTTTTTGAATTTTCTCACCCAAAATGATGTTGTTTCTCGTTTCCTCACAAAACATTGTTTGCTTTGCTAAAGTAAACCATGTCATTTAATCCCTCTTCAACCAATATACCCTTCCCCCCCCCCCCCCCCCCCCCCCCCCCCCTTTTTTCTTTCTCAAGCTGGCTCCCTCCCTCTCTGCTGTCAATTTTTCTTCATTTCTTATAGGTATTCAACATCTCTCTCTCTCTCTCTCTCTCTATCTCTATGTGTATATATGGGTTTAGCTAATTTTTACTCTATTTTTTCCTTGATTTCAATATGGGTTTTGTAAAAAAAATTTGGATGATATTGGGCTGTGGTGATGATATTAGTTTACTTTTTTTCTTAATATAGATATGGCTGAATGAGTTTTGCTTTTTTATTTTTTATTTATTTGTTTACTTTTAAATGATACTGGATGGTGGTTTCATGATGTGGGATTTGCTTTTGTGCTTAATTTAGATATGCCCGAATGTGTGTTATGATATTCATATGATTGGTGATGATGATGTTGATGACACTATTTTAAATTCTATATTTTTGCAAGAAAACAGTGTATAACTAGGAATTCATTTGGTTGTTTATGCAATTAGACTTTGTACTTGAAGGATTGATAAACTCAATATCTATTAATGCTTGTTTAAGCTTTATTATTTTCTATTTGCCTTATGCTTGTTTACACTTTATTACTTTCTATGAGCCTTATAAAAGTTGTGAAGATATATTTGAAAGATACCCAAATTTCTTTACACGTGTTTTTTAGTCAATATATATATGTGTGTGTGTGTAAATATTTAATCTATTTATTTATATTTTAATTATTTTTTAAATTCATTATAACATTATTACGGTTTGACCTCTGACTGAACTCTAATTCAACATTAAAATCTTTGGCCTCCTTATTTTCCAGTTTTTTAAATGGTTTGGTCTTTGAAACCTTCTTTGTAACAACTAGAATAGCTGCAACAACCTTACGCAGAGGAGGGAGTGATGGCTATTGTGACGACAATGGTAAACCCAGAAACCTAATCTTCCGAAATCTGGGAGGCACCACTAAAGCAGTTGGTGCTGGCCATGGACAGGCTGGCCCATTTGCAATCCCCATTGTGACCAGGCAATCTGTGGTTGAAAGACCATCTTTTTCAGATCCAAATTTTCACTCTTCTAGAGCTGGCCCATGTCTTGTTTTCCGCCATTGATTAGGACTTACATGTCATGTCTTTAGCCATGGGATTAGAACTGGAACTTTCCAAGTATTTTGGAATTGGAGAGGATCCAAACCATACTTAACCAAAGCATGTGGATTTTCTTTAATGAAAGATATGGCGAAGCTATGTCCATGTTAGCCCTTTTGATTGTTTTCTTCCATTTTATAAGCAGTCATGTTTGCAGCTGCATATTTCAACTTTATGGCCCGTTTGGATGGAGGGGGGAAGGAGGGGGAGTGAAAGGGAGTATAGTAGAGTTGGCTAAAAATAAGCTAATTTTAGGCTAAATCTACTCTACTTTCCCTCCCTCCCTCCTCCTCAATCCAAATGGACCATTAATCTTCATCATAGTTTGTTTCTAATATAAGCTTTGTCTGTTGTGCAGCTATGGGGTTTTAAGCATGCTTCGCATTACCTTACCTAGGACAGGCACTCAGATGCTTTGCTCATTTGTCATTCAAGATCTGTTGTAATCCTATTCTTTATTCATTTAATTTAAAGTTACCTTCATTTGTAATACCGAAGAGCTCTTATTTTATATATATATATATATATATATATATGGAAGATGATGTATTTATCCATAAGATGAATCAATAGATTTTGAGTTTTAGTTAGAAAATGCTTTTGTAGCCATGGTATTCTGAGCAGCCACTCTTGCATTTCAGTGGCTAGATGGTTGGTAGCGAATGCCATACAACACTGCAGATTTTCTTTCTAGTGTGGCTGTGACCCAAGCTGCAAGAATACAATACTGCAGATAATTAATAATTCCCCCAAATTTCATCAGACTAATATTCAATCTGATCCTCTGAATCTCATGAGTTGGATCATGGATGTAATGTCTACAACTATAATATTACTGGGGTTTTCTGCGCGAAAGTACTTGACAACTGTAGGCATTGATCTCAACCACGGTGACATTGGTTGGAGGTACTTGCCAGAGAAGCTCGCCTATTCATTGAGACTTATGAGAGAGAGAGAGCACCAAAATGAAATAGGAAAAAGGAGGAATGAATAAAAAACAATGGATTAAGAAAAAGAAAGAAAGAAAGAGCGAATGCTGATATAACTTGTGAGAATGAAATGCTGATATAACTTCAAAACAATTCATTTTTATTACCAAAATTACTTTTTTTCATTTTTCCATAAGAAGTTTTTTAAAATTGTTTACTAATATATGCTCTAAGGATACATGTTAGCAAAACTCTATATAATATAATATTTACTACATTATTTAATAAGATTTTTATATGCATGTCAGTTGGTTCGGTGTTCATTGGAATCTCGAAACATTTGGTAAAAAAAACCGTACCAGCCGACGAGCCTCTACCAACTGCCATCTCGTTCTTCAATTTCCGGCTCCATCCGTCTGTCAATCCGAATCGGTTTTTGAACACCCCTACCCTGATCCTCTGTAGCCCTGATCGAACACCCCTACCTTGATCCTCTGTAGCCCCATCAATCTGAATCGGTTTTTGAACACCCCTAATCTGGGAGAGGAATGGATTGGCATTGCAAAGATGGCATAGAGCAATTTCAACCTTTCCTTAGCACGAGTGACTTCATATATCATTCTTGGCATGGCTTGGATGGCAAGGTGCTTCACAATTTCCTTATTATAGTGATGACAACAATTGGGTTTGGGTGCATTGACGTGGCTTCAACAATTGGTGGTGGTGGTGGAGTGATGGTGGGGCTGAGCCTACATTTGGGTCTAGATCTGGGTTGCTTGCTCATATGTGACAGATTGATAGTTTTGTTGGGTGTTGGGGGAGTGTAGGGAAAACAAAAACACGAAGACCACAGGGAGGAAAGATATTGTGTTTATTAATAAGACCGGAGGAGCTGGAATTGTGTTTATTGACTTTTCAAATGAAGACCCTATTTTGGGAGTCGGGAATTCACAAGAGTTTCTTCTTGTCACTAACGAAATTGAATATATATATATATTACACGTTTAAACACCAAAACCTGTGCTCAACTTTGAAATGCCCACCCACATTTTTAATAATGACTATTATAAACTGCACACTTGCAAGGGTTGGTCAGGAATCCGTTCTAAATTTGATTGACAGATTGAAGTGCAACAAATTACACACCAAAAAAAAAAAAAAAAAGTCTGATAATTTTAGGAAACAATTGTCATAATCTTATCACCCAACCACATTTGAACATACAAGGCTAAATTCTGGGCCAACAACTGAACTATTCGTAAAGAACAAAATCTCATTAAGAAAAATTTGGAAATAATAATAATACATTAGATTGGACATGTACTTATAAAGAGATGATAACATGGAGACTAAGAATTGCTCAGAGATATAACTGTTTCCAGCTCAGTTGGCAGTGCACCTCGCGACATTGATGCAAAATGCTCATAGGATATTCTCCGGTCTATGAATATGAATGTGAGAATAGCACCAACACCATATAATTAGGGAATTCTACCTTCCACTTCTTCAGCCAATAAAAATCAAAAGTAGCAGTAACAGAAACTGCAGGAAATACCAAGAAGTCCACTTCCCAGAAAGGGCAACTTGAAGGTGCCTTATGATTCTAACGGACCATCCTCACTAGGCAGGCCGAAAATGCGGAGGTTTCTATCCATTGATCCTACTGCTAAATATTTTGCATCTGGACCAAATTTTACACAACTTGCCTTACCTGAAATCAGAGCAGAATATGTAAAACATAAAGGACTAACAACTAAAAGCCACAAATTATAAAAATATGTAGAAAAGGAAAAAAAACCTGTGCCAGACAAATCAGGGAAAGTTTTGATGCAATTCCATTCTGATTTAACATTCGCAACTTGGTAAACTCTGCAGAAGCATAAGCCCCAAATTAGTTTCCATAGCTGCAAAAATTACAAAAAAGTAGAGAGAAAAGAACATTTGGCTTTTATGCAGTTGGAATGAAAAGGTGGTGCAAACTCTGGTAACTGGTCAAGGCTAATATAGTAATATCCTTTTGGGAGAAGTAGATAGCTCAGCTTATAAAAAATAGTAATTATCTTTTTTTATTGGTAATTATGCACTCAAAAGGTTGAACCCCCCCTGCTCTTTACAAAGGAAGTGTCATTTAACCGAGAGCTCACTGACCAAGATGGTGAGAATCTTAAACATGCATTAACACGCCATTTCAGATTTCCCACATTAACTTGCTAAATATTTGGCTAGTTTGGTGATTTTTGTGAAAGCCACAAATATTTATACTTCTGACATCAAGATTGTATTGCGATAGATTGGAGCAACAGTTCCACCATTTTCAAGGTGGCATCACTATAAATTCTCTTCCCACCATAAAAAGAAGAGGGTGTGTGGATGGGGGATGAGAGACAAAGGAGAGAAGAGTAAGACTAAGTCTGGAGCTCCTTGAATGCCACGATTTTCCTTGCAAATATTTTAAACAAAAATTATTTGCAGACAGATAGCATATATCAAAATTGCAAAGTTATTTAATATTAAATATAATCAACTAAAAAAATATATAATCAACTAAAATATACGTGACCTCCAGATTTGTGAATTAGATCTGAATTTCATTCAGGATTAAAATCTTTAACCAAAACCCAATAGTTGAAGGTTTTTGAACACCCACCTTATATCTGAGCCAGAGAGCGCAAGGTAACATCCACTATTATCAAACTCCACTGCAAACAGAAAAAATGGCTTCCATTACTATACACATTTCTTCAAGACTTTGTATCATGTTACAATAATGTACATGAAGAATAAGGAGAGTTTGATCTTTAAAGTCCACTAATAAACATTACAAAGCTACAGCATTAAATGGACAAGAAAAACTAATATTATCAATAACACCATCATAGAATTAAAAAAAAGGAGGAGGGGGGGGGGGGGGGGGAGGAGAATAAATAAAAGAGAAACAACAAAGAAAAGCCACAAGGAAAGCTTCCATATTGAATGGACTGGCTTTTACTAAGAGGGATAGCAATCTATGGTAAAATTTCTAATAGCTTGATCTCTACAAAGAGCAATGCATTTTGGGGAGATAGTTATTAGTATTACATACCAGAATTTGTTGGCGTTTCAGAATCATATGGAGAGAAAGTTCGGAAGTTCCTCAATTTGCGTAGATCCCACAGCTTAACACCATCATGAGCTGCAGTCTGTCCATTTCAGACATGAAAATCAAAACATGGAATGCCTGACCTATCTACTGTGCATATTTCAATGTTGGTAAAAGTGTCAAGCACAGAGGACTCTGAGAGCCTAGGCACAAAGAGCAAAGCGCAAGCACACTCTTGAATAATAATAATAATAATAAAAAATTCCAGTCACCTGAATGGAAAGTACAATTGCATTAAAGTTTACAAGTAATTTCACGTAAGTAACGTGAATTTCTTAAAAATTTTACAGTAAAATTTGAAAACAATTATTAATAGACAATATGATAATAATGTAGTGATAGACGGTTTAAAAATAACATTTTGTTTAATTCTTTTGTGCTTTATAAAAATATGTAACTGTGATAGCTATGATCAGATGAATTATATGGTCCAATCAAAGTATATCCAAAAGGCAAAGATCAAAAAGCACAGGAATAGTAAATTATCCTTGTTTATGTCTTTTAATATGTAAACAATTTTTTTTTATGTAATTAAGTACCCTAACAATAGTGTTTGTATATTAAATCAGTGTCCATGTCATGTCTTTCAAGATCAAGCAGTTAATTTTAATGATTCATATATTTATAGCCAAAAAAAAAGAAAAAGAAAAGTGCGCCTAGACGTGCTTTCATTAAATAAGTTTCACTTCGGCCAATCAAAGCACAACAACACTGGCATTTTTAAGTAGCAGAATACTTACTGCAAGGAAGTATCCATTTTCAGAGAACGATATGGAAGTTACTGCCCCAACATGTCCATCAAATCTGGCAACATTTGCCTGTAAACCAATCAGAGAATGTTTTATCAGAGAAACACACTGAAAAACAGAGGTAAGGTAAAGAAAAGAGCTAGCTATACCTGACTTTTCACATCCCAAATTTTAACAATAGCTTCTGAAGTGCCTGTCCCAAGGATTAAACCATCAGGATGAAATGCTGCAGAAGTATATCCACTAGAATCCGTTGAGTCCACAACCTGCAGAACTGAAGATTGTCAAATTGACCCACCAGAAAGTATGGAGGGAAAAAGATACATACTAATGACTGAGATACTTTAAGGTTGATGAAAGCATTTAAAGCTCACTATTTCTTCTGCAACCTCTAACATGTTATTGAAAGCTCAAATGGCATTTACTTGCATGTTTGTCTGAATGTGCATGTGTTCAATCTATTGATTAAGTCAATGCAGTGGACTGTTAACTTTCAGATACATATCATGCATGCTATTCACAGATCTAGATGTACTATATGACAGTGGGTTGGCAACCTCTACATGTTATGGAAAGCTCAAATGACATTTCTATGTGTGTTGAATTTATTGATTAAGTCAATGCAATGGGCTGTCAACCTTTAGATACATGCATGCTATTCATAGTTCTAGATGTACCATATAACAGTGGGTTTGTGTGTCAGTTCAAGTCTGAGTGCGCACACATGCACGAGAGGGAGAGAAAGAGACCTGTGTTAGACATAGTCCAGAAGAAAGTTCATAAAAGCACCATGTGCTATCAAGAGAAGCAGTCACGAAGTAGTTATTTGTGGCATGTACAGTAATAGCTTGCACCTGAAAAGGGGAGAAAAAGGCAAAACTTCATCAACAAGAAATAACTCCGAGATTCCAAGAGTGCCAAAATGAAAACTGCACCATGGCATGCCATTTTTCTAAAGTTAAGAACACCACTTGATGAGGGCGGTGTTGAAAGTGGTAAGAGGAATTCATTGCATATAATGCAACAATTGTATTCATGAATGTCAGAAAATATAACACTTTACTAATGACCACATACAGGTCTCATGCTCCAGCAGCACCTTACTAGGTACGTCAAAACTATAAGAAAAGAGGAAATAGGGGGGAGGGGGAGAACAAGAAAGAATTGAATAAGAAAATTCAACTACTATTTCCCAAGTACAAACTAAAAGCATGAAGAATAAAGACAAATTTTACACCCAAAGTCGAAATCAGTTAAGGGGCATGATCAATAGAATCGAAAGCATTTTTACCTCAGCAGTATGATCCTTCAAGATCTGCCTACAGTTATAGTTCCCATTATCAGACTCTTGCCACACACGTACAGTCTTCAGCCAATGAAAAAAAGAAAACATTTCAGGGATAAAGGCAGAAACAGCAGAAACAAAAGCATATATGAGCTGTAAACATCAATTGTTTAACACACTCATGCCATGGATTTACATTAAGATTTAAGACAGATAGCAGAAAACAACATAGTTTTCAAATAAGGAAATTCTATGAGTTTTAGGGATTGAAAATTTTTATTTAGTACAATCATCAAGGACACAAAAACTTGTTAATATCAGCATAATCATCTCCTTTAGACTTTGGCAATCAGAATGTCTGTAAATTGTGAGCATGAAAGCTACAAAGAAAGTGTTTAGTTTTTAAAAAGAGAGGGAGGAGGGGGCTTAACAGGGCCCCAAAATTTCGAATATTTACTATACAGAGTCCTCACAAATTACAAAATGCAATCAAGCAAAAAAAAACAATAAATACTAGCACGAAATCACCAATTGAAAAAGATCTCGATGTTTTTTACATAATCTATTCAAGGTCACTTGAAAAGGCATTCAAACTCAAAAGAAAACAGTCAAAACAAGGATAAAAAAACCTTCACTTGCATCTTTTCATATCAGTAAGTTATGATTTCATCTTAATAGTCTCAAGGTCCATATTTGCAATTCAGGCTCCTTGCGTACATGAAAGCATGTCTAAGAGAATTTAACTATCACAATGTGTTTCGCACTTCACAGTATGTTATAATCCTTCCCAATGTCACATGCAATCCTTTCCCAAATAGCCCACTACCTTGTAAGCCAACCATTGGAGCTAGCCTAGGATGTAAAATTGGCCATCTTGGTTACAAGTTATGGTTCTCACAGGCAGTTAGGCTGATAGCAGTAAACCCATCAGCATAAACAATAGTAGCTATATAATTAGATTGTCTTCAACATAACTGTTTTGTACTGTGTAGTTGAATGAAATGATCATAACTAACTCTTATCTGAAGTCAACCAAAATTTAACCTAATTGACAACATTCCAATGTAACAGACACCACTACACCAGATCTTAGTAAATAACTAACATTTTATAAACAGTATAATCCTCTGGGTTATGAAAAAGGGGCATGAAAATTTAATAATTGCAATCTCAAAGTGTTTAGGCCTTTCAGAACCCCTTATGTTTCTTATAACAAGTGGTGGAGTGGGAATTCAAACCCAAGTTCTTCCCATAGAACGATCTGGGTAGTGCCATTGAGTCGAGCCACAAGTTTCTTGACTTAAAAATCCTATTTTACAACACTTTGTGCAGCTTATACATCCAAGTGGAGAAACCTTCTTTTCCTGAGGGAGGAAGGATTTGGGGGCTACTTTGAAGGACTCATAACACATTGATAGGGAACTTTTATATGTCAATGTTTAGTAGGATAGATGAAAAGTAGCAGGGATGAAGACATTTAAGAGGGAAGGAGAGAAGTAAGGGCCATCCATCTCTCCCTAAAGTTGTGGTAGAAGGGAGGGATAACAGAAAGAAGAGAATGAAGGTAAGGTTTTATAATTTCTGCCCCAATTTTAATGGTTTAAAGTGAGGACAGGACTTCATTTCACACTTCATAAAAAGTCACCTTTGCTTTCTCCAATCCACAGTAGGCGGATCTAGGAGGATTTCGCAGCCTCAATTTTTTTTTTTTTTTGATAAGTAATGAGACTTATATTCATCATGAAAAAAACGCAAAATAGCCATTACAGGTGTTCATGAAGGTGAACACAAAAAACAGCGAACCAAAGCAACAAAAAAAGAAAAAGAAAAGTAACTTAAGGGGCACTTCTAAGGGTAGAAAAGAACTCCAAAGCAGAAGAATAGTTTGAAGAACCCCAGCACTTAGCCCATTCAAAAAGAGTATTTTGACAGAGCGCTTGTAACTGAACAAGCGTTCTCTCCAGAGCCTCAAAAGAGCGCCGGTTTCTTTCCAACCAAACAACCCACATCAAACAACCAGGAACCATATTCCATATGTCCGAAGCAGATTTCCCCAACCAATTACTCCAACAAGACACCAAACTCTCCACAGAACCTAGCATGACCCATTGAATCCCAAAAGCTTGTAACATTTGCACCCACAAAGAATAAGCTACAGGACAGTGAATGAGAAGATGGTCCACAGATTCCGCAGAACAGCAGCACATACAGCACCTATTCGCCAAAGGGAGGTCCCGGAGCATCAAATTATCCAAGGTAAGAATCCGACCATGGGCTGCGGTCCACAAGAAGAATGCCACCCTCTTAGGCACCTTAACTTTCCAAATCCCCTTCCATGGGAAGCAAGAAGGAGATGTACCCCTGATCTTATGATGGAAGGAACGAGTATCAAACTTACCATTCCCATTAAGGCACCAATGGGGTCTATCACACCCAATACCTCTAGGGATCCGAGCCTGAATGAGTTCTAGGAAAGACTTGTTAACACCAAACTTTCTGTTCAAAAGACCTGTACCTTAATTGGAAAAATTACCTTTAACAAACATACATATCCAAGAAAGTACAAAACTAAAAAAATAAATGCATGTCAATATTCATGGATTCATAATTGTGAAACCTGATTCCCACAAAGCTGACTGTTTACCTTGTCTGCAGAGCCAGTCAAGAATAAATCGCCACGTGCAACAAATTTTAGACTCGTAACCTAACAAGCACAGAAAGTCTAATAAGTTCATAGATTTTCAAGACAACAAAAGAATTTAAAGAAGACAGAAAAATCAAACCTTTTTCGAATGACCACTGAGTGTAGACAAGATCTGTCCAGATGGTCGATCGAAAAGTACAGCATTTGTGTCAAGCCCTCCAGTTGCAATTATATCCTAGAAAATAGGGGGAAGTGCTTTTATTAGAGTGCCAGTATCATATTTAAGCCAATTGGCGGCATCTTCTTGAACACAAATCATTGTTAGAGCATCAGAGGAGCGCTGAATAACAAAATAGCATGGAACTTAAAAACAAGAAGACCCTAGTGAGGCGAATTGTATATACTAGGGCTTTTTGGTTTTATGTGTTTGCTTGCAAATTTCATCATAGTTCATCAGAGATTCATGCAAGAATGAACAACCAACTAACCAAACAAACAAAAAAATGAGGAATTTGATCTTGTGAGCCCAATTACATATCACCATGTCATCTAAAGCCCATTTCCATACCACCACTATTCCCTTCAGTTCTTTTTTTCTTTTATATTTAGACCTTTCGTTTTCTGGGAGCAGTTTGGGCAACATACCCATACCATAGAATTATAATACAGAATGTACCACAACTACATAGAAGGAAACACGTGCGAAGAATAGAAGCATGAGATGAGAGCAACTGATAGTCAAGGAACTTCCCTAGACATTGAGGCTACAACTCAGCACCAGCACCTAGGCAATGAATGTTGAACTACTTATTCAACTGAACAATACTTTTTTTTTTATAGATAGTAGGGGAGGGGGAGGTGGTGTTTGAACCACAGACATCGGGCACCACAAAGGGTGTCACTACCACTGGGCTCACACTACACTTGAACCCCTATTGTATTGAACAATACATGTAACAAGATTTAATAATATATGCATACACAAATTAAGATTTTAGTTAATGCCATACCTTGTCATAATGGATATCAAGAGATACAACGCCAGGTTTGCTTGTTTTGTGAAGTGGATGACTAGAAATCTGGGTATACCTCTCCAAAGCATCAACGGTAGCCACTGTTGGAGGTATCTGATATACAAATCATAGGAAAAGAGAGAAGGGAAGGAGGGGATAGAAGAAGATTAGAGCGATTAGAAATCGATAAAAAAAAAACATGCATAAAGTCAAGTAAGAGAATAAATATCCTTTTAACTAATCAATTAGTACTGAAAACAGAATAATTTCAGTGATACTGCATCATAACAACCAATACCTGTCGCTTTTTGCGCTGTTGTGATAAAGCTGCATTACAGTCGGTCAGCTCACCGATAATACTTGCAGATATCCCAGGACGTATTCTCTTTCCACCAGGGCCAAACTCCTCATCCTCAGCAGCTACAATGACATTAACAGAATTCCAATGAGCTATAGGTAAATTAATATTAGAAAAAATATATGAAAATCAACCAAAAAGCACAAAAACAAACTACCTCTCTTTCCGTTGCTAAGTGCAGGAGCATTTGCCGCCATTGATGCTGACATGGGTATTTGCCTGTCAGCCTGAGCAAGTAGTGACCTTGCTTCATCTCTTTCTTTCTTAAGTCTTGCAATCACACGGCAAGCGGCATCATGCTGCCCATATACCGACCAAATTTTAGATACAATGGAAGTGATAGATACACGGTCTAATCAATTATTGAGATGCAAGAACATTTTTTTCAATGCAACAAGAGGGGAAGAGAAAATTATATGCAACGTAAAGAACCAAGCATGAGAGACTGCAAAACATTTTTTTCAAAAGCATTGCAGCTTAACTCACATGATAAAATCTTCCTTAACAGTAGTCTTTACAAAAACCTTAAAAAGTTTGGGATACTGCGTATTACCAGATTCTGAAATACTGTTAACAACAAATTTTTTTGATAGGTATTATTAACAACAAATTTTTTTTGGATAATTTAATAGTAGGGAGGGGGAATTTAAACCTTGAACGTCTCTATTGGAAACAGTAGAAGGTGCTAGTTGAGCCACAAATTTAAGAGAGATAGAGAGACTTTTTTTTTTTGATAAGTTAAGAGAGATAGAGAGACTTCAGTGACATCCTTCTTAGTTAATCAATACAGAGAAGTAGTAATCCCTCCCAAAGAGAACTTCCTCTTTCAGAATATAAGTGTGTGTGTGTGTGTATAAAGTACAAACTTTTATAACGTCAAAAATCACAACTGTGGAAAGTATTTGGGTAATTTGGGCCCAAAAAAGGTTCAATTGCAAAATATGTCAAGGTTAAATGGTACTCACGCGCTAAACTCTCGTAATAAACTAACATCAGAAAGGATTAAATTATTCAAATCTAAAAGAACAATGATTTGAAAGTGGGCAGGGAAACAATTAAGAACGAAAGAAAATCGTTGTCAAAACATACATTGTGAGAAGAAGAGAACTTAATTCCAAATACAAACTTTAAAGCTGGGTTTGGATACGGATGAAAAGGCAGACGTTTGCGTCTGTGTTTTCCCTCTTTTTTTTTTCCTTTTTTTTTTAAGCGCATTCTGTGGCTAGAATGCTTTTCCAGTGGGTCCGTACATTGTTCACGGGACCCACAAACCTCTTTTTTTACACAAACTTTCATTAAAAATGGGTCCCACGGTACTATTCACACATTTAAAAATTATTTTGCTACAGTGTTTTTAGTTTTCAGTTTTCAGCAAAATAAGCGGTATCCAAACAGACCCTAAATGCATAACACTGAAAGTAGTCCCGCCTCCCAAAGAAACCTTCCTCTTAGATGCCAATTATCAATAACAGTGAAGTAGATTTAAGAGGTTTCTTGAGAGCAATAAAGGCTCAATTCCAACCCACTTTGGATGCTAACGACTTAGACTGGAATATTAAAACCAACTCCACTAGCATTACTTGATATCCCCTCAAATCTAAAAGATATAGGAAGCAAACAACAAGGATGGCTTCTGAAAATTCAGTTCCTTAGGAGCCTAAGAATAAGTTAAGGACTCTATTAGATGTACATTTACCAATTATAACTAAAAGTGAAATCAAAATAATTTGATGACAATTTCAGAATGTCAGCTGTGTCACACCATTGAAGAGTGTGGACCAACAGTGTTAAGGATTCATGCAGATTGTGAAAAAAATGTAAAAAATATTAAGACAAGCAAATGAAAACCAACAATAATAATATAAAATAAAAAACAGAAGAAAGACAATCTGACATTAAAATATTTAAATGAATTTATAATATAAAGCAAGAACTAGACGGCATAATATAATTTAGTAGCTACTACCTGGTATAGAGCATGACTGAGCTCTTGCCTTGCTGTATGTAGTTGTTGTTCCAATGCAAAGTTGGCCAGCATCAGACTGTCCCATTCCTATAACCAAAGAAAGAAGGAAAACATACCTTATGATCAGACAATAAAGAGAAAATCAATTAAAAAAAATAATGGAATTATTTCTTAAATGATGGGATCTAAGTGCAAAACATAAAACACTATAATAATCAGTACACTGTTAGAATAAATTGATAAAAGGCCAAAAATCAAAATAAATCCCAAATTTATACCATAAATTAGCAGCCAGACACATATTATATAACAAGTTGTTGGAGGGCACATAATATGTTTGACATACCTAAGAAAGAACATTATCAGGATCATCCAACCAAAAGGATTTCCTTATATTTGATGATGCAGGTGGTGCTTATGAAGATTTGCACAGCCGGCATGGGGTTCACTAATGAATTCTGTAATTCCCTAGGAAGCATAGACACTTCATTTGGGGTGTTGTACCTGTGTCGCATCCGTGTCAAACACTTGACACGCCTGGGACACTTCTGCATGCGTGTCTTCTTTTTTTTTTTTTTTTTAAAACGCAGGACATGACGGGGACATGAGAACAAGAGTCATCGAATACCCTTTCACAAGACAAAGGGAGCATTCATGCTCCGAATAGTAATATTGCATTTGAAAATTAAAAATATCTATATTCTTGGTTTGTATTCTAATTTCTAAATATCATTTAATAGTCATGGATTTGCTTTATTATCCATTATTACTCTTAATTTGATATATATTTAACATTATATTAAAAAGAAATGCTTAATAATATTTTTTTGGTTTGATAAGTAAAAAGAAATGCTTAATAATATATAGAAGATATATTTAATAATTATTTAATAGATATGTCCCACCTTACCATGTCCTATTTTTTCAAAAATTGCTGCGTACCATACCCGTGCTTCTTAGGTAATATCCTTCGAAGAGCACTTGTAGTAAACAAATTTTAATACAGTTTTAGTCTACTTAAAGAATATGAAAACTGAAAACCACATTTAGGTGTATTATTAGTTTTTCAGTTACGAGTTTTGTGCTTTTTTTTTTAATGGTAAGTCACAAATATTCAGTGAGTCTTGAACCTACAATCTCATCCTCTTATAAGGAGAGAAATGTCATTTGAGCTTGTACCTGTGGCCTCATTGACCACCCCATTCTTCTGGAGGGTGGAAATACCATTTGACAGAAAGGCCACAGGAAAAAGCCCTCTCCTTTGTAACAAACCAAAACCACTTAGAACCTGAAATTCTCTTGCTGGGAAGAAATTGCAGCAAGCTTACACAAGTGATTTCAATCCATTAACCACTAAAAATCCAAGCCAAAACAACCATTGTTCTCACCCTACAAGCCAACATGCTAGGTAAGCAAACAACACACACACTCAAACTTTCAACCTGTTCTAATCCAGGTGAACTCTGTGAGAATATCCAGCATATAACAGATTGACAATATCTTAAAATTGTCACAGCATGTGAATACAGAACATCACATATCAAATCCTTTTTGTTCCTTGAAATGACTAGGTAATGACTAGTTTCCATCACATTCTGACCACCACCAGAGGTGCCAAATTTAGGCTTAAACAAAAATCTTTGGGTTAGACAAGCAACAACATAAGATTAAGATGCCACTACCAGAGGTGCCAAATTTAGGCTTAAACAAATAACTTGGGGTTAGACAAGCAACAACATAAGATTAAGATGCCCATCAAGCATGAATTCAAGGACAGAAATCAACAATTATGATGATGACGATGACAAGACACGTACTAGTTGCACATATAAAACCTTCTCACCATAGATAGTTAGAGACACTACAAAGCAAATTTTATGGTCATGAATAATTGATGAAAATGAAGAACCACAATCTGATTAAATAGCAAAGTATAAAAAACGAGGAAAAAATGCAAAAAGGTCCACAGCATATAAAACCATTTAAAGAAAATGAATTGGGAAAGTATGATTATAAACCGATGTCACATACATTCTGGAACATTCCGAGCATGCCAGGGATGCTAGCAGCCTGTAGAGGCCTGGGCTTCACTATCTGCATGGCAGGCCCAAGAATGCATCAGTGCATGATAAATATAATCAACAGCAATGTACGGTCTCAACAACCTTAGCTGGTAAAATTTCTTAATCATTGTACAAGAGAATTGGGATTAAATCCAACCATAAAAAGCATAAATATACATATTTTACTATGCGTACCTTGCCTGTTTTGATTGGAACAATGTCATCCATAGTTAGTGGTTCCCCCGTAACTGGGCATTTTCCATAATCCTATCCATATAATAAACGAAAATGCTATTTTTCATCACACATGGCACCAAAACTACTTTGAAAGACAATGAATTGATCAAAATTATAAAGAAACAATTGAGAAAACATAAACCAAGAGTTTTGCAGAAACAATTGAATTGCAAGAGGAAAAAATAACTAATACAATACTGATATATATATATATAATAAAATAAAAAGTCATACATCCATTAGTTATGGAATTTTACTAAACAAGTAGAAATTTTAAAAGTGAAGGTATTAACATTCTGAAGTGGCAGAATAAAGGAAATAAGAAAGAAGTGCCTCTTCATCTTACATTCCATGTTTTTACAAGTGCAAAACATGTTGCACTAGGCTTAATTATAAAACACTCCATTAGGTTGTTATTAAATAGAGAAAATAAAAGAGAAGGGAAAAAAAGGAGAGGAAAGATTTATTATATGTCTCTGTTTTATTCAGTTGATCAAGTGAATCAAAATAAATAAAGGGAATCACATTTTGGCACCCGACTATGTCTCAAGCCTCGTAATTTTGCAATGAAAATTCTGGTTTACACAGGGCAAATTATTAACATGCTCCGAAAATAAATAGGCATATAAAATTCAAAACCCCAGATTCCCTTCCAAACTACAACAACAACAAAGCCTTAGTCCCAAAATTTGAGTCGGCTATAGATCCTTATCAAAAATTAGTGACATGTCCTTTTTTACTACTTCTACTAATGCTATCTTTTGACTTCCAAAACTAATGGGAATTTTTTTTTTTTTCAAAGCATTGAATGTTGTTTGTCTCGAACTATTGATTTCACACTGGCAATAGAAATTAAAACAAGAGGGAAAAACAACTAAACTATAGCTATAAATTTGAGTGAAGTTAATTTGGTAAATGGGGTTTAAATACAATTAAAACCTAAGCTTTCAATGTCAATTACTTCTCAGAAGCTAAGTACAAGTCAACACTCTTTTTAAGTAGCTAAGAAAACCTAAAATTAGCCATAGAGCAAAAAAAAGAAAAAATAAATGTTTCTCTTTTTTTTTTTTAAATTGTAACTTTCTTTCTTTTCCGACACTTTCTGAGGAACCAAACAGGGATTAAAGAAAAAAAGCAAACAGAAACCCTAGCATGAAAAAGAGAGAGAGAGAGAGAGAGAGAGAAATAAAAAATAAATAAACATACGGAGATGTGTCTCTCGATTAAACGCTTCTCATAAAGCAGGCCGGATTTCGTGGAGACCACCGGCTCCTCCGGCACTTCGCCGGAAACTGTACGGTGAAAAGCAGAGAAAGACAAAAAGAGACAGATATTAGAGAAGAATAACCAAAATGCCACTGAGTAGAAATACAACAAAGAGAGTAAAACACAAACAGAGAGAGAGAGAGAGAGAGAGCTTACTTGAGCAGTTCATTGTGGTTGTGGTGGGAGCTAGGGTTTGGGCTCTGAGCTTTGTGTTTTTGGTTGCCCCGTATTTTCTGATGAGAGAGCAAACAAAAAGAGAGAAGAAGGAATGCGAAAGAGAGAAAAGAGGTTGTTTTTGTACAATCAATGAGTTTTTTTTTTTTTCCAAAAACAAAACAAAACAAAAACCCAAGTAGGTTTAAAACCGACACCAGGCTTGGGCTCCCAACAAAAAAGCTTAGAGATTAATGGGCTTTGGTCTTTGACCCACTCGGCTTAAAACCCAATTTAACCCGCTGTACTTGTCTATATATCTATATCTTTGGGCAAATTATAATTTACCCGCATCTAATTTGATCAAATTTTAAGTTATCTATTTGTGGTTTAAAATTTGATATTTTACCCACTTCAGGTTAGTTCAATTAAAATTATGTAACTCACCTCTATTAAAAACATGGCTAAGTATATAATTTTCCTCAACTTTTATGTTTTTCTCTTCTAAAAATACAAAAAACATAATAATACAAGATCAAATAAGATCAAAAATAATCCAGCGGGACACTTGCATCATGGGATTTCAAACCACTGGTAGGCAACTTAAATTTCGATCAAACCTTAGATGGGTAAAGTGTCAAATTTCAAACCACGGGTAAGCAACTTAAATTTCAATTAAACCACAAGTGGGTAAGTTGTAATTTACCCCTATATCTATATATCTATATATAATATAAAAGCAAAACGTCTGACTTTTTTGTTGACCGCTCTATTAGAAAAATATTATGGAGTGAATAAGAAATTGACTCCTAATGTGCCCACTTAAACATGATTTTAAAGTGATGAGAATCCTTGAGTCCCACATAGGAAATGATAAAGAATATGAGTTTTTGGTTGAATATTGGGTTGGGCTTTAGCTTCTCAAAAAATATTGGGTTGGGCTTTAGGCATATGTGGACTGGGCCCACTTATCTAATTAATAATAATATTTTATGTTTTCATTTTTTTGATTTAGTAAGTCTATATACAGCAATTATTTTTAAAACAGTGTGTCTATTCAGTAACGTATATTTTTATAATCCCTCATTCATGAAAAACAATTTTTTGAGAAACTCTTCTAGAGAGAATTTATTGTGCATTCATTTGAGTCAGAGAGAGAGAAAAAGACATAGAGTAGTACGCAGAGCATGGACCTTGTGTACTTCTTCTCTGTGTTGTTGATCATTTTATCTTGGGAGGCAGATATTTGTGAGTCTCATAGCACCACAAATTGTGTGAGGGGCGAAATCTGCTTTAAGAAGATTGTGTCAAACACAAGACTTGATCTGAATCATTCATCCTTCACGCATTTGGTCTGTGAGTTATTAATTATTTGCAGATTTCTTCATATATAAATATATATATATATACATACAGTATTTATATATTACTTTTGTCTATCACATCTATTTGTATTATTGCTTGTATTTAGATCTGTATGTTATTCCTTTTAGTTAATCACAAAAGTAAATTGTTGAAATATATCCAACAATCTTAAAGCAAATTTTTTTATTTTCTTAATTTATTTTTGTGATTGCTGTGTGAATCGGTGTGAATTACTGTGTTATATTTAATCTTTGAGTCTTGGGCAGTATTCGCGAATTGGTATTGACTGTGCGAGATTGGTTGACAGTTTTTTATTCACGATATTGCTTTGGGCTTTCGTGTTTAATTATTTGGGGTTTGTGTTTATCGCAAATATCTTCTTGTTTATATTATAAAATTAATTTGTGATCTTTGCTTTTTGATAACGTTTGATGATGCAAAAAAATTAACAGTTGAGCTCCTTGTCTCAGCTGATAGACAATCCTAGATTGGTCACATCTCCAAGGTAAACCTGCAATAAAGCTTAAAAAGGAATGGGATACACTAGTGTGGTGTTTGCCAAAAACATTCCAATGCTTAAGTCAAAAAGAGACAAAGTTGTTTAGAGAGAAATTGACTTGAAGTGATTTTTGGATGAGTATTTGTATGTACCTTTGGATTTTGTTGCTCCTTTCTTTATAGTTGTTTCCTGCCTTAATGGACAATGAATTTATGCATTTATGTTCAATGGCTAATACGTTATCAATGGGAACTCTGAGATGCACAGCTCACTTGTTATCGTTGCCATATCCATTACGCCTTATCATCAATGTATGTAATAAATGTGTAACGCTTATTTTCCTTGTCATTGTGGAGAATGATGATTCTGGTTCATTTTCTGACTCATCAGCTGCCCCTCTGTATGAATCCTCAGCTGTAGGGCGAGATAAGAACATAACCGTTCGTTGCTTCATGTTCCATGTTCGGCGCATTTATTGTGAGTTGATGTTTCATTTGCTGTGTGCCACGTGTACGATCAAGATGCTCTTTTCATGTTAGTTTACTAGGAATGGCAACGGGCCGGGTTCGAGCTGAGATTTTTCATACAAAGACTCGCCTCGCGGGCCCGGGCTAATTACACGAACCTGACTCATTTAAGAAACGGGTTTTTTATGCTCGGCTCAGACCCACCCTGCCGGGCCTCGGTTAGCCCTACCAGATTTGGGCCCAATACGCGGCCCAAATCGTGGCCCAACAAAAAAGAAATTGAATTGAAGCCCAAATTCATTTTTGCCTAGATTTAAGCCCTATGACGTGCAGATTCAAGCCCATATAACGTGGCCCAAATGCCAAATCAATCCAAATCATAGGCTATTAATCATAAATCAATAAATCACCTATTAATTATAAATCTATAAATCAATAAATAACCTGTTAATTATAAATCTATAAATCAATAAATTATAACTAAGATTATAAATCAATAAATCACTTAGCTAAGATAACCATTTAATCATAAATCAATAAATCATAGCTAAAATCACCTACTAAACATAAAAATAAAATAAATCCAACAAGTCCAAGATATTAAAAAGCTACAAAATAAATCCCACAAGTTTAGAATAATTACAAACCAGCCAATTAATCCAACAAGTCTAAGAAATTAAAGAGGCTACTAAATTAATACAAAAAGTCTAATCCCCCATAGCTGTGACACAACTCTCATCCTCTTCATTAGGCTCTCCATCATCAAGAATTGATTGAAGTGTACAATCTCCAGACATAGTTGAAGAACCTACAACAACAATGAATTAAAAAATGGAATTAACTTCATCAAATTATAACTAGCAAATATAAAAATACAATTTTGATTTCATTTTATAAATACAAATTAGTCAATTGTTAACCTTTGATTTCACTCCTCAACCAAGTCTAAACACGCATCATTGCCTCTATAGTCTTGGGATGAAGCCTATTACGGTGTGGACTTAACAGTCTTCCACTAGTGCTAAAGGTAGATTCTGAAGTAACAGTTGTGACAGGAATGGCTAAAATATCTCTTGCAATCCTTTGTAAAGTAGGATACTTGAGACCATTACTTTTTCATCATGCCAAAATATCAAAGTTTTCACTCCTTTTCAACACTCCCTCATTAATAAAATGATCAAATTCCATTCTAGCATTCTCCTGTTTCTTTGAACTACTTGAACTATTGTTCACAAACAAATCAAAAGATGACATTGCCCCACTTAACCTACATTTCATTTGTGCCACATAATTTGAAGTACTTGCAGGCATATGAAAACTTCCTTCATTGTCTATAGGGGACTCATTTACATCTCCATACTCATTAAGCAAGTCATAATAACGATTTTTAATTTTTTCAATCTCCAAATCAAAATTATCACCATAAATGTTAAGATAATAAAACTCCAACAACTTCATCTTATATCTTAGATCTAAGATAGTAGCAACAACCATGACAACATTAACATTAGCCCAATAAGAATTAAATTTAGCAAGCATACTTTCTGCCATCCTATTTATCATCTTATTTGAAGACAAACTCCATTCATTTAATGCTATTTTCAATTCATACACTAAAGTAAAATACATATTAGTTGTGGGGTACTTATGACCAGAGAAAAACTCAGTTACACTATAAAACAACTCCAACCTCCCACAAATATCTTTGGCTATCTCACAATCATAGTCATGTGACAAACAAGTATAAGATTTTTTACGTTTAGCCAAACGAGAGAAAACATCTTTATAAATCAATGCAGTAGAAAGCATTAAGTAAGTTGAATTCCAACATGTCTTACAATCTAAGACTAACTCTTTGGTGCATTGAACACGCAATTAACGTGCATTTTCATCAAATTTCTGCCTCCTTTTTGGTGATCCAATCCAATAAATCACACTATCACGAATCATTTCAATACCATCACCAATAAGAGACAACTCATCTTGAACAATCAAATTCAAAATATGTGCAGCACACCTCATATGTAAAATAGACCCACTCAACATAAGAGAATTAGTATCAAGCTTGGTCAAGAGAAGTCTTATCATGACATCATTAATACTACAATTATTAACAGTTATTGTGGACAATTTCCTATCAACGTTCCACTCTAAAAAATAATCAACAAGGACTTCAGCAGGGACATATTTCATGTGTGGAGAAGGAACATAAACAAACCTAAAAAAATAATATGAATAATTATAACATAACTCAATAAACATTCTAAACATAAAGTCTTTAACATTCAATTTAACCCAATATCATAAACTCAATTCATAAGGTTGAATAGATTTAACATTCATAGATCAAAAAATTACCTTAAAATCCAATTTTGCAACGTCCAAATGTGATCGATAAAGTGAGCAGTAATGACTATGAACCCTCTCTTTTTGTTACTCAAAGTCCACATATCAGTTGTAATTGACATCCTACTTCCATTCTTGTCTGTCATCTTCAAAGCTTTCTTCTTCTCATTATCATAAATTTTAAGAATGTCATTGTTCAAAGTGTTTCTTGAGATAAGTTTAAACAAAGGTTGAAGAGAACCCACAAATTCTCTAAACCCAATGTGGTCAACCATTAAAAGTGGGTATTCATGCAGGATGACCATATGAGTAAGATTATTCCTCACTTTGACTTGATCAAATTAGTAAGCATTTAAACTCATCGTTCCATCCACTTATTTTGTTGCTTAATTAACACTTATTGTCGCATATCCCTTATATCTTTAAACTTCAACCATGGACATCTTGCTAAATGATTACACAAATGAGTTGTACCTTGGCTAGACTCACCCAAGTAAAGCTTGCCACAATGATGGCATTAGGTTTTAAATTTCTCATCAACTTTCTTCCTTGTAAAATGCTCCCAAATATCTGAGGTAGTCTTTCTTTTTCTACTTGTATCCACATCCTCATTTGTAGCCTTTTGCTCTCCCACTTCCTCTGTCCCTTTTTGTTCCTCTACCTCTAAGTTTTCTCCCACTAAGTCCACCATCGAGGATTTCAAACTCCCAATTGGCTCAGAAGTTTGAGAGTTAGAAATTCTATCAATCAAAACAAATATTCACAAATTCATTATTATACATACTTATTGTTTAATGGGCACAAATTCATAATTACACTGATTCACAAATTCTATCAACCCAATCATAATTAAACATGATTAACTACAAATTCAAACACTTACTCGTTGTTTAATGGGCATAAATGTGATGGTGATCTTGAGGATAAGCTGCCAGAAGGCGACAATAGCGAGGGTGATCGTGAAAATGGTGAAGGAGGCCGTATAGCTGGCAAGGGACAACATCCGATTCTCAAGGGAAAGCCGCTTGGTGAGGGAGAACTAGATTTTTTTGTGTCTCCCATCTCCGTTTTAGGCATTGCATTCACAACAAACACAAAAAACAATAAACACAATTTCTTCCATTAAACAATTACACTTTTTTTGAAAAACATTTTCTCATAGAATTTATTTTTCCATTAAACTACACTCAATTATTCACTCATCAAAAATGAAATGTCCCACTCACTTTTTTATAGCTAACATAACAAGGCTTTAACATATATTGACAAACTAAACTATACATCCAAAATTTAGCTTCACACAGTTTCCCTTTCTTGTAAATAACTAAGAAGCCCCTCATTAATAATTGAAAAACGTATTTAATTTTTTTTAAATAATATGAATCAATAAAATAGAATACAAGGACTTTAATTTTTTTGAAAATAATATGAATCAACATATTTAATCTTTTTTTTAAATAATATAAATAAATAATATGAATCAACAAAATCCCTCTTTGATGAATACAAGGACTCGATTTGGGTAAAAAAATAATATGAATCAACAAAATAGAAATTGATGAGTTTTGGAAAAAAAATTAGAAACATACCTTTGCTCGGCTAATGGGACTCGGTTTAGGTGCTTGGCAGTGATGTCAAGTGATTCCTCGTACCTTTGCTCGGCAAACGGGATTCATATGAAACAAAAAATTGAAACAAACATCTTAGAGACTCAGACTAAATACGATATTAAAAAAAAAAAAAAAAATTTGAAGAGAAGTAGAGAACAGACCGACGGTGAAAGCTTGGGACAGTGGTGAGAGCTTGGACTAGTAGTGAATGCTTGGACCGGCGGTGAGAGCTTGGGTCGGTGATGAGATTAAGAGTGAGTGAGAGCTTGGACCAACAGTGGTGAATGCTTGGACCAGCGATGAGAGGCTGAGAGCTTGGGTCGGCGGTGCTTGGGTGGCGATGCTTGAGAGTGAGTGAGATTGTGTGAGCTGTGTAAGATTAAGAGTGAGTGTGACTATATGAGGCGGGTGTGGCTATGCTGTGAGTGTGATTGTGTGAGTTGAAATGAGATGTTAGAGTTAGGGTTTATAACTATATATATATATATATATATATATATATAGTGGGTTCTAGTTAACTCAACTGGTAAATTCTCTAATAGTTGAATAAGAGATCTGGAGTTTAATCCCCGCCTACACCAAAAACTGATTGGTGTCTTGATCTGATAATAAAGAGCTATTATCATGAGTGGACGCCATAGATTGAAACTCTCTCTTTAAAAAAAAACTATATGTATAAGGGGTTTTTAGTAATTTTAGATGCAATCGGGTCGGGTCTGGATTTTTTTTTTTTAAAACCTAAACTCGACCCTATTCTTTATTTACCCGACCCATTAGGATCGGGTCGAGTCGGGTACCCGCGAGTCGAATAGCAATTGCCATCCCTACAGTTTACATCGGTTTTCCTATGCACGATCTTCTATTTATTTCGTTTTTTTTCCCTCCTTTTATTTTCTTTTCACTTTCACTTCTTTGTTTTCTTCTTCATGTCGTTTCATCTGCTTTGGAGTTGTCCTTCTTCCTAAGCTTTCCTTATTTCCTTCTCATTTTCTGGTAAGTTTTTCATGTTCTTCTCTTTGCTTTTGTTCTTTCATGGTAGATTATTCTTTAGTTAGGTCGGATTGCCCCTCAGTTTCTTTTTTCTTTGCTCGTTTATGTAGTTTGCTTGAGGCTATAGGTAGAAAGCGTCCTAGGGTTGGGTTTTTTTTGTAGAGAAGACATGTCCTTATAGGTCTGTCTTGCTTTTCCTGTTCCCCTTAGTTTATCGTTCGGTGAGAATTGTGCAATCTTTGATAGTGTCTGGAGAAAACAAGGTTAGGTCTAGTGAGCTTGAAATGAGCTTGTCTTCGTTTGAGGACCGTGGGGCCCTTGAAGTCACTTCTCTTTCTACCCCTCATAAAGCTTGGGATATACGTTGTTTTCTTAGGGAGAAGGATGAGAAGAGGATTAGGGATAGGTTTCAATTCCCTTCTTCTATAAAAATTAGGATCCCCGACATTGACGATAGGGCTTGTCACTCTTACGCGAACGAAATGTGATTTTATGAGGCTGACTTCGTCAGTGGACTCCGTTTGCCCGTCTATCCTTTCATTAGAGAGCTTTTCTTCTTTCTGCAACTTGCTCCAGCCCAGTTAGTGTCGAACTCATAAAGAATAATGGTTTGCTGTATGGTGGTATGGATGTCTGCCAATGACGGGGACATCATTAGGATAGACAAGTTTCTGCACTTTTATTGTCTAAGACAGTCCAAAGATTCGAGCTACTAGGAGTTTAAACCATGGGGAAAGAGTTCAAGGTTAGTTCTTGACTCTCCCTCGTCTCTCCGAAATTGGAAAACCAACTTTTTCTTCATCTCTGCTGACAGCTGGGAATTCACTCCAGGCGAGGACACAGATGATGCTCCCAAAATGTTTTGTAATTGGGGTACTCCTGTGTCTAGTGCGTCTTTCTGTTTAACCTTTTGTATGTGTACAATTCTTTCAAGTAGACTTGGTACTGATACATATGCATGTGTTGTTTTCGCAGCTTCTGTTTGCCCTTTTCTAAAAAAGAGGTACCATACTCATGTTGAGAGGGCCAGAGACTATCTCGAGACCGTTAAGGACTTTGACGAGCTCATTTCTCCCCAATCCCTCTTTCTGCATTTCCTCGAACTAGAGCTTTCCAACCATGTCTGAAAAAACATTGAAACTGTCAAGAAGAGTAAATTTATCAAATCATCATTTGAATAGACTTAATGTACTAGTACTTTACCCCTCCTTTTTTTTTTTTTTTTAGGAATGACGACCAAGTTCAGTAAAGCGAAACTGGTTGAGATCCAAGAAAAGAAGGCCAAAGGTGGTCTGACAGGTGGCCTTTTGACGAGAAAATGCCAGAGTGATATGGAGACTCCTAAGGACAATCCTATGGTGACTTCTCCTGTTGCCAAATCTGTCCCTCAGTGTCTAGCCTCGCCTACCTCTTCTTTGGAATTAATCGCTTCTACTGATGGTGGTTCCAAAGCCAAGGGCAAGGACAAGGCTTCCCAGGTTCTTTTTAGGACAATGCGAGGACTACAGTGCTGAAAGCCCATGAGACAATATTAGTTGACGACCTTTCTCCTTTGGGGGTGAGATCGTCTCATGAGCTGATGTTGTCTTATATGCACAAGGTTATGCAGGTATGAACTATGAATAAGAGTCTTTTTCTTTTGTTGTGTTCTCTTCTCTAATGCCTCTTTCTTCATCTTCTTCGCAGGTCTTGGGCGAATCCTTGTACATTTCTGGGAAGTACTTGGATTACGAAGAGAAGTATGTGACGGCTAAGTCCAAGATGGAGTCCCTTTCTGCTGAGAATGAGTCGCTTAAGAGCCAGATCTCTACCCTTGCTAACAAGTCTAAGAAGGACAAGGACCATCTGAAAACTCTGGAGAAGAGCATCAACACTAAGAAGGCCTTTTCAAAATTGAAGGACAAGCAGATAGACGAAGCTCTCCTAAAGGTTGAAAATGCTAGTTTGGAGGCAGTGGAGAAGTTCAAAGCTACGGACGAGTATTTGGATAAGCTTTGTGATTATTACGTGGAAGCTTTCGACCTTTTTCGTAAGTACTTGGCCAAGCACCACCCTGAGTTGGACTTCTCCCAGCTTGATATGGAAGAGGTGGAAAAAGAGATCCTGGCAAATCATCCTACCAAGGCCACAACGGAGAATGATGTCGTGACAGATGTAGCTGAGAATGTCCCAATCGATCCATCCCGCTCTAGTCTTCCTTGAAAACTTTTTATTATTATTTTTTTTTTTGTAAGACAAAAACTCTATTCTTTTGGGGCTCGTTGTTTTGAGCACGTTTATTTGCTTTTCTCCTTTGAACAATCTCTCAGGCTTGTCTGCTTTAAGCATACAATTTACTTCAAGCATTTTCTGAGTATTTCTTTTTACATTCCATTAATTCTTGAGTATGTCTAATAATTGTTTCTGTGCCATGTATGAATAACGATGTTGTTGTGTATTGATAATATTTTTATGTCATGTACGAATGACGATGTTGCTACGTATTGATAATATTTCTACGTCATGTATGAATGACGACTTAGTTATGCATTAATACCTTTTTTCTTAGTCACGTATCAATGACGGTGTGGTTATGTATTAATACCTTTTTTCTAACTACTGAGAGGGCATCAGATTCAACGATGACTTGCTGCAACTCCATTTCCTCAGCTAATAAAGCTCCTTTCTCTACTACAAAGGCTTTAGTTGCCAAGCTAGAGTACTAACTAGGGAAGGGCATACAGAGGGTAACAATGGTTTCTCCCCTGTTGTTTTTGATGATCACTCCAATGCTAGAGGGTCGACCATCATTTAAGGTAGCGCCATCCACATTAACTTTATGCATACCCAAGGGTGGGGGACTCCATCCTTCTTTCAAGGAAGATTGCTTATCACAAAATAGATTAGATGCCTCCCTGAAGTCACGAGAAAGACTTCTAGCAAAATTCCTGACTTGGGTGGGGGGGTTGTAGCTGTCTTTAAAAACTTTATGGTTTCTATTATACTAGATGGACCAAGCAGTCAGAAAGAAGGTTTCAAGGTCTTGGGTTGTTCCTTCAGCCACAATTCTCGAAGCAACATCTGAGATATTGCTGTTATTGGTTGTAATGTTCACTAGATTTTCAGACCAATTATCCCAAACCTATCTAGCAGACTCACATGAGATAAGAGAGTGTGAGATGGTTTCAATTTCCTTATCACAGATGGGGCAGGGCACATTTGTATTTACTCCTGTCTTACTTAAGTTTAGTTTTGTGGGTAGAGCATTCATGCAAGCATGCCAAGCAAATATTTGGGTCTTTGCTGGGATCTTAAGGTGCCAAAGTTTCCTCCATAATGGTGTTCTAGGAACCCCACTAGAGCTTTCTCCCATTTCATTAGTCTCTAATACTTTAAATCAGCTTTCCATCTTCTAGTATCAGGGTCCAACAGAAACCTTTTTCATTCAATAGGTACACTTTCGATCAATAGGCACCATTCAATAGACACATTTTTCGGTCAAAATGCACATTTAATATATATCCAATATGAAGGGTTATGACATTTCAATAGACACTTTTTAATATATCCAATTTGAAAGATTATGACCTTTCAATAGGCACCTTTTGGTATATATATCACAACCTATCTTATATATATTTATATATATAACACAAATTAAACTAGAGACGCAATATTCTGCCTCTTATTCATTTCCACAAAAAACTAATAAATAAAACAACATTGCTTTTGTTAGGAATGCTATAAGCATATGGATAATAATTGGTGTATTGAGATTTAGTTAGTTAGTTACAATTCTAAACATGTTAATCACATTTAGCACATGTTGAAATTATTAATGCACATGGAGAATAATAGAACCAATAGGATGAGGCATGATAATCACATTTAGCACATGTTGATATTATTAATGCACATGGGGAATAATAAAACCAATAGGATGAGGCCATGTGGGCCAATGAGATTAGAGCTAGTCTCCTATAAATACATGATTGTAATCCAATATGAGATATCAATGAAGAATAAACCAATTTGTTAGTGTATTAGTGCATCTCTCTCTCTCTTAATCTCTCTCTTTCTCTATGGAGGGTGACTACCTCGAATTAAGTCAATTTTCCTACAATTCTCATCCATTCCCCTATAATTCCCATCAATTACCTTATAATTCATACTCATCCCCATTAGGAACCTCTAGGTTCTTAACAAATAATTTGTTAGTGTATTAGTGCATCTCTCTCTCTTAATCTCTCTCTTTCTCTATGGAGGGTGACTACCTCGAATTAAGTCAATTTCCCTACAATTCTCATCAATTCCCCTATAATTCCCATCAATTCCCTTATAATTCATACTCATCCCCATTAGGAACCTCTAGGTTCCTAACAACTTTCTTCTACCTAACTAATAAAACTTTGTGTTATTTATTTCAATGTCATTCTTTTTTTAATTTCATGCATTTTTGCTTATACTTTAATTCAAAAATTATGATTTTTTTCCCTGAAACTCATCTAGTAGCTATTTTCGTGCATCGCTCGGGTTAGCAACTATATATATATATATATATATATACAAAATTGTGATTGTTTTTAAATGTACGGGTTTACACACTAATTTTTATCTATAATAATAGGTAAAACTGAGAGAAACTCAAATTATAATTCCAAATTAGAGTTCCAATTTTGCGCCATGTGTCCTAAATTATTTATTCTTAAAGAGTTGTATTTCTTAATTTTAGAATAAAATGTAGGACCACGCCATAAATATTCATCTAAGTGAGTTATTAAATATAAAAACCAAAAAATCTAGAATAAATTAATCATAAAAATAAAAATAAAAAGTGCTCCACAATAATTTTTTTTTTTAAACATGGACAATTTACATTTTATACCTAAAAATATCCTTACAATTTTTTTTAAAAAAGTTAACAAAATATAAAAATGACTATCAATAATATTTAAATAATATATTTAGGAATTATATTATGTATCTTATTGTATATCTTTAAGTGTATCCATACATATGCATAGAGTTACAAGCTAGTATATATTAATAGCCAAAGTTTAAAGAATATCAAATTAGATTTTAATTGGATTTTCAATTTTGCGCCACGTGTTCCATTTAATTTTTAATTTTGTGCTAAGTGAATTATTGAATGTAAAAATCGAAGAGTCCAAATTCAATTAGATTCTAAATTCGATTTCAATTGGAGTCTAATTTTTCGTCATGTATCCATTTAAGTTTTTAATTTTTCTGGCAAGTAAATTATTAGGTGTAAAAACCGAAGAGTCTAAAACTAATTGAATTCTAAATCATATATATATATATATGCATGCATAATTTAAACCTCTTCTAGAAATGTATGGTTTTAAAAAAGTGTAAGCTAATATTATGCATAATTTGAACCTCTTCTAAAAAATATATATAATTTGAATCGTATAATTGTGATTGTTTTAATTGTACCCGTGCATATGCACGGGGTTACACACTAGTCTATATATGTATAGGGCAAAACATAGGTATAATACTTAGGTGCTATTTCTTAGGTTCCCCTATTAAGATTCTGCTATGTGGATTTTTTCTTATGGGATGGAAGTGTATTTTTTAGTTAAGTAGCCACATGACTAAATCCTAAGAGAGGAACCTAAGGAGTAACACTTAAGGTACTGTACTTAAATTTTGTCCATATGTATATATTAATAGTCAAAGATTAGAGAAAATCCAATTAAATTTTAATCGGATTCTCAAATTTTGCTTAGCGTGTCCTATTTAATTTTGCCAAGTGAATTATTAAGTGTAAAAATCGGAGAGTCAAAATCCAATTAGATTCTATATTGGATTTCAATTAAAGTCTAATTTTCCGCCACGTGTCTATCTGGGTTTTTAATTTTTGTGGTAAGTGAATTATTGGGTGCAAAAACCGAAAAGTCTAAAACCAATTAAACCCTTTACATATTTTAGAAATGTATGGTTTAAAAAAAAAGTGAAAGCTAATATCATCTATAATTTGAACCTTATAATTGTAATTATTTTTAATTGTATTCATGCATATGCACGGGGTTACACACTAGTATATATTAATAGCTAAAGCTCAGAGAAAAATCCAATTAGATTTTAATTGGATTCTCAATTTTGCGTCACGTGTCCTATTTAATTTTTAATTTTGTGTCAAGTTAATTACTGAGTGTGAAAATCGAAAAGTCTAAATACAATTAGATTCTAAATTGGATTTCAATTGGAGTCCAATTTTCCACCATATGTCCATTTTTTTAAAAAAATTTGTGCCAAGTGAATTATTGAGTGAAAAAACCGAAGAATCTAAATCCAATTAAAAATTCTAAATCTAAATCCATTAAATTCGAAATTGAGTTTAAGGTGGCATTTTTAATTTGCAAAATTCCAGCTCATCCACTGTCACGGTGGCAATCTCAAGCGGAACTCGACTTTCATGAACTCGAGTACCATGAGGAACTCGATTTCCCAAATAGTAGTAGATCCCTGCATATTTTTAAAACAGTAGTAGATTGATATTTAATTTGGTAAACAGTGGTATTGGGCCATTTTGGCCCTAAAAGCTATTTAAAATTTTAAACACACACACTACTGCCACGTGAAATTATAAGACAAAGTGAGGGTGTTCAAAAAAGTGGAACACGTGGTGCTTTTAAATTGTATTAGTCTAGAGTTCAATTATTTATTAAAGAACCTAAGATTAACTAGACTAAGGATCCTACTTCAGAGAATTTGATTATGATTGAAAATCTTTCTGATCGAGCTAGACGAATGGGAGAAGTGGCAAGAGTTGATTCAGGGATGGAGGCACACTTGGCTCCCCCCCCCCCCTTTTTTAATTACTAATAAATATATACACACACTACTTTTAGCAATTTTATTCCATAAAATTAAACTTTACCCCCTTAAACAATACCATTAATTTTTTTAAAAGTAATGCTACAACATTTTAACAAACTGTTACGGTACAAATTATTTCCAATTCACATATGGGCTTGCCATTTACATCACTTTTTTATTTACTAATAATCACTCATCATATTAGTAATTTGTAAACAAAATTGTAGCTCTAACATTTTTCCTTCTTTTAAAGGCCAAAAAAACAAAATATACCAGCCCAAAACAATTAGCCCAACAACAAAAATTATCAATAAAAAAGTTAAAAAGAAATTAAGCTCAATCAACCAATATTACCCAAAAAAAAAAAAAAACACTCAGTAGCTAAGTAGCAATGGAGCCAAAGGACAACAGCAGAGTCGCCCCCCTAACTCCAAGTCCTAACAATGTCTATGGTTGATGCAGAAACAAGAATCTAAAGCTGTGGGGGTAAAAGCCCAAGTGCATATATTGGGCCTTGGGCCCTATTTGAAGATGTGGGTATGTCCGAGGAGGAATAAAGAATTGGGAAATGCCTCATAGTAGAGAATCACGTAAGGAAAGGATAAAGGAATATAGTCCGGGGAGTGCATTCTCTTCGGATTTAAAGAATATCGGTCGAGCAAATACCTAGGCAGGTTGGGTGAACTTCTAGGAAGCTCCAACGATAAGGATGAACTTCATGCACGTATAAAGATGATAAGAATAGAGAAATGTCTAAAGAAAAAGCTGCTACCACCGCATTTAATACGCTGCAGCAACTTTTTGGCTGCATTTATGTGGAGAAGACCCCTGAACAGTACAATCTCAGCTGTCACCACTCATGGAGAACCAAAGAAGATACCTGATGGGACATGTACTCAAGTGAATGCTTAGATGAAGAACAAGTGTACGATAAAGATGGTTTAAAAGAAAACTATATAAATGGAAGAGACCTTTCATGAGTGGGAGATCGGAAAAAAGAGAGAAAGAAGAAGAAAAAAAATTTACTGTAGTTCTAAGAGTGATATTAGCCTTTCAAACTATTATTTATCTCCTCGGACATCAGTTCATTTAGGTTTCAAGTGTTTTTGTACTTGTTCATCTAATAAAATCTTGATTAACTGTTGTAGAGTTCACAAACAGCCTAGTTATTTCACTCACTCTCTACAAATTCATTGTATTGGGCTTATTGAGCTCACATCCCATCTCTGTTGGGCTTGGCCTACAAATCTTGACCCTACAAAAGCATTTTGGTTGCAAGAATGACATAGGAAGACTAAAATTTTCCATCAATCCCCAATTATTTGAAGAAAATCCAACAACATTGATACGATCAAGTTAGATAACCACCAATAGATAAGTGTGACCCCTAAGAGACATGAAAATACTTTATAGCCAACTTTAAAGACCTTCTTACCTCTTCTTAACCAACCTAGCTTGTCAAAAGATTTTGAAGGCTTGCAATTATGCATCGATGATATTGAGAATGCTAAATTATGTTGAGATTAAATAAAATACTAAATATCATTTATTTTGACTGAGGTGTTGTACTCGCTCTCTTTAAGGAGATTTAAGCTCTCGATTGGCTAAGTTTTGGGACAGATATTCTCAGACTTATATATCTTCCCCAAGGTGTTAAAATCCAAAGCTCCACTAGAAAGAACAAAAGCACTATGCTTGTAATTCCTGTAACTTGAAATCAATATCCATTTACTTTCCCCTATGCACGTATTTAGAATAGTATCTACTCCAATATATTTCAGCCTATTAATCTTCACATTTAAAAACAATAAAGGAGTCTCTCTCATTTTCAATGTGAGATTATACATTTTACTAACTCTTTATGTTTCATATTAACTCCCACATCTTTACATTTAAGTAATCATTTTTATTCATTTTAATAATATAATATTAAAATGCTAAGACATATATTGTTGCTACCATTAAATCCATGCAGTCATGCACCCATAGTGCCAGATGGATTCCCAATTCTTTCTTATTAATAACAAGGATGTTTTTTCTGATGGAATATTAACAAAGGTGTCGTTACTTAAAAAGAAGAAAAAAAGAAAAAAAAAAAAAGGATGTAATTAGCCTCCGTTTGGATATCAATGAAAAATGAAAATTATTGCACTATTCAGCTTATTTTTGTTACTATTTATGGGCCCTACTGCAGTTTTTGGTACTATTCATGAGTCCCACTGTACTATTTCAGCTAATTTTTATTTTTATCTACAGTACTTTCAACAATAAGTTTTTAGTTTCAACAAAATAAGCGGTATCCAAACAGACCCTTAGTTATGCACAAAAAATGGGTTTGGATTGCACTGAAAAGGAAAGCAGACGCGCTTGTCTACGTTTTTTCTGTGGGTCCAGTGCACTATTCACAGGACCCGCAAGTACAAATTTTAGCAAATTTTTCTTTAAAACTGGATCCCACAATACTATTCACATATTTAAAAATTATTCTGTTATAATATTTTCAATTTTAAAAAATAAGCGATACCTAAATAGACCAAAAGTAGAATGCATACTAACAAGGATGTAATTAATTCATTGCACTTATCCCAAAATATACGGGAGCTACTTCTTTTAGGCATTTGAGGCCCGTTAAAATAAGAACAATGCAGGACCATAATTATTTAGACAATTCTTACCACTACTCGTATACGAATCATCACTTTTTTCTCTACCACCTATATTTCTTCTAAAAATTGTAACTTTATTGTGGTACTAACCTTTTACTTAAAATAAATGTTTTTTAAAAACCCAATCATAGAGGCTGTTGACACGTGGTTGTGGCTTGTATTGCCATCCACAAATCTAAGTTGGTCAAGTTAACCAAAAACAAATATAGCAACCCTGGCCGACCTAACATGCATATATACATTTGTGGTATGTGTGGTGCCTCAACACTGAGCCATATAAAAGAGATTTTTTTTTTTTTTTTTTTTGGAAAAAATGCTCAAAAACCTCGTAAACTTTGAACTAGTGGCCAAGTACGGCTCAATAAATTTAGAGACCTAAGGCGATATATTTAAATGGGGCTTTTTGTTACCATTTAAATAATATTTAACTAGTATTTAATATTATAATTTTTTTATAACAAAAATCTATTCCTTTTATTTTGTAATATGCTTTTTTTTTTTTGAAAAAATGCTAAAGTTATAATAAATTTTACTAAAAAAAACTTTCAAACAATGTAGAAATGAATGTGATTAGTAATACTTCAAGAAGATAATAAACAAATATTTGAATGAATGATGTTAGCAATATTATAAATTTTACAACATAAGGCTTATAAATATGTATCATTAATCACAAAAAATAATTCAAAAATGTATTTAATAAGTTATTAACGTCCACATATCATATTAACTGTCACATCAATTTGTAAAGTTTTCAAGTAAAATTAATAATATTTCTAGCATTTTCCTATCTGAATTATTTTTTGCTATTAGTGACACATATATTTGTAAGAGAAAATGCTAGAGATATAAATTCTTTTACAAAAATTTTTACAAACTAATGACGTGGTGAATGATTATAGATAAATAAAAAAGTAATGTTATCTGTGGGCCCAGATGAGAACCAGTAAGAAGTTGGCCACAATAACAGTTTGTAAAAATGTTGTAAAATAGTTTGTAACTATAGCATTGCTCTATTTGTAAGACCCATGTATTTAAAGTTGTATTATTTCTAACATTACTCAATTTTTTGGGACTTCTTAAAAGTAGAGGAAAATTATAAAACTAATTTTTTTTCCTATATCTCCATTTTTTTAATATATCAATTTTTGCCCCAAAATTTGGGGCCTTCCTCTAGTAGGGGGCCCTAGGCGATGGCCTAAGTGGCCTAGGCCTAGGGCCGGCCTTGCTAGTGGCCAAGACATTTTCTGAACTTTTTTATTTGCCAATTTACTCTCTAAACTATACACACTTGCCAAATCAATACTCCAATTAGTTTCACATTAAAACACTAACTAAATAAGAGAATATGAGAAACATGTGACCTTTAAAAACTAACTAAATCACTATTTAGATTCTCAAAAAAAAAAAAAAAAAAAACACTAAATCACTATTTACACAATAGAAAGAAGTGAGAGGAGAGATTGACCTGCAGAGAGAGAGAGGCGGTAGAACCACCAGAGTTGATGTCTTGTGAGCTCGTTTGGCCATTTATGAGATTTTAGGCTGCCCTAGAGAGTCGGTATCACTGACAAGCTTCCATTTATTAAAAAAGATTGGATTAGAGATGTCTTTTCTCATTGTATCAGATACAATTGTGCTCTGGCTTTTGGTGTTATTGATGCTAATTTCTCTTCCATGTGAGTCTGAAAGTTTACTGGTCCGAATAGCCTGAGATAAACTATTTTGAGCCAGTAAATTAGCTTTATCTACATTTTCAAGGAAGGCAATGGACAAGGGTTTCTTGGTTAACTCCTTAGCAAGACAATCAACAAGAGTTTTCCCCCTGAACTTTATATCATAATCATTCATTTCTTGCCGACTAAAGATTGGTGTTTGAATTAATCATCCCATCTTGGAAACTCAGATCCATAGAAATAAAATGTTCCTGGCTTCCATGCAATTTCTCAAAAGAGCAAGAGCTATTTTCATCTTACCAAGCCTATTAGGTCCAAAAAAAAAATTAAACCATATATCCAGGGACGGACGCAGGATTTTAAGTTGGGGGGGGGGGTGGGGGGCGGAGATAAGCGAAAAAAAAAATTCCAAATACGCATCCATATAATATTAATAAACTATCAACCAAGACAAATACCAAAAAATCATTGTTTCTTAATATATTAAGATACAATCATCTACTAACAAAAACAAAAGACATGAAACACTATTATTTCTTTATACAATCATCTATGAAAAGGGAATTCGACACTCTTTCAAATCTTCAAAATTATCTACGATTGAATCCAAACTAAATGTCGAAACTATATCCTTTTCAATGTATAACATCAAAGAGTCTGTCAAAAAATCATCTTCCATTTTGTTTCGAAGGTTAGTTTTGACAATTTTCATAGCTGAAAATGCTCGCTCTGTAGTAGCAGTAGAAACTGGAAGAGTAAGCACAAGTCTCACCATTCTATAAACAAGTTTGTAGTGTTCTGAATTTCTAGTTCTCACTAACCATTGAGACAACTCAGATAAACTTTTCAATTCTTTGAACTCTGGATCCTGGACTACATTATGCTCAAAATGATAAAGCTCCTTTTTCAACACTTGTTTGTCATAATCTGTGAAATCTTGTGGATAGAAATTCTCTACCAACAAACAAAGATCACTACTTCTGAAAGATTTTAATGCCTCTCGAGGTTCTAAAGTTGAGCTAAGCCTAAGTAACTCCATTGCATCTTCATCAAACCGATAATTTAGTTCCTGTAGTTGAGAATCTATTGTAGCATAAAAAATATTTACTCGATAATGATGCTCAATTGTAACATTATCTTGCTGATTACGAGCTCGACCTCGCCTCGGAACATAACGAGCATTCATATCCAGGACATCAATGCAATGCTTCTCACAAAATGATATCACAGTGGTGAGTAAGCCATCCCATCCATCATCTCTAAATTTTTGGATAAGTACTTTAAGAGAATATTCAAGCCATGTTGAATTAAATCCAAATCAAGAAGCTTGAAAGCTACGATTGCGCTTTCCACTTTTTGGGTATGTCTTTAAAGGAAGTCGGTGCGGACATTTTTTAATGTAAGCCCGTCGAATTTCATCACGTTGATTAACATGATATTCCCATATTTGTTTGCGTGTTTCGGGATCATAATCCAAAGAATCAAGATCGACTCTTTGAAATTGTGTTTGAGAGACTGGAACATCAACGTTTTCCGGAATTGAGAAATGCACATTTTCTAGAATTGGAGCATCCACATTTTCTAGAATTGAAGCATCCTCCACATTTTCTAGAATTGGAGCATCCACATTTTCTGAAATTGGAATAGCAACATTAGTTGTTGGCAATCCCACGTTGACTTCGGAAGAATTTGAACATTTTCTTTTGAAAAAATCAAGCATTGTAGTTGATTTTTTCATGATTTACAAATAAAATAAGAATCACCGTTATTTTTTTAAATTTGTGTGACAATTTTTTATAATATATGATTTTTTTTTTTTTTGGTGTATTTGGTCTGCCTTTATTTATGTCTTTGTGTTTGGTCGGCCTTATTTATAATTTATGTCTTTGGGTTGTCTCCATCTTTTTGACACTGACCCACTAACCTAATGAATCCACCACCAACACTAAATTTATTCCCTACACTACTAACAAGAACTTTTCTTTAAGTTTTTAACTTTACCTTTTTTTTTTCCTGTCACTTGCCCGTTGCCCAACCTCACTTGTCCCTATTATGCCCAACTAACAGTCAACAAAAGAAAAAAAAACTAATCTCTACAAACTCTACTCTCTATCTCTCTGTCTCTCTCTATCTCTCTTATCTATATAAACAAGAGAGAGAATCACAATTCACAAACACAGACAAAGTCACAAAGCCAAAAAAATAAAAAAATACCACAGGCAGCAACACAGATTCAAATATTCAATTCACAATCACTAACATTTAGTTCATCACTCATCATCAGTAAAAACACAATCATGAAACACCACAAGTCCACAAGACAATCTTAGATTCTCAGATCACAAAGTCACAAACATTTTATTAGGTTTTCAACTTTGAAGTTAAAGGAAAAGATAAGAGTAAATACCTGAACTGTGAAGGCTGGAGCGACGAAGCTAGGCTGAGCAGATCGAGCAACCGGCGTGGGCAGCGGCAAGTGGGTCTCGTGACTCTCGCCGGTGTAGGTACTAGAAAATCAGAAAATGGGTGAGTCTCAGTCTCAGATGGCGTCGTCAGCGTGGGTGAGTGGACTGGAGTCGCCGGTGTGGATCTCGACTCTCGCCGGTGTGGACTGGAGTCGCCAGTGTGGGTCTTTGCTCTCTGCTCTCGCCGGCGTGGGTATTAATGGCCAAATGGGTGAGTGGAGGCCGGAGGGAGTGGATCGAGCAACCGCCGGTGTGGTGTGGGTCTCGGCGGCGTCGTCGGTGTGGGCGATGGGTCTCTCAGTCTCGCACTCTCGGCTCCGGCGACAGACTGTATTGCCTCTCTCTTTTCTTTTCTTTTTTTCTTTTTTTTCCTTCGTGTTTTTGCTCTCTGTGTGGTGTTTGGTGTTGGAGTTGGACTAGTGAGAGTTGAAGGTTGTGTTGTTGTTGTTGTTGTTTTTTTTTTACATGGACTGGTCAGAAAATGGGCTGGGGCGGGGGGGGGGGGGGGGGGGGGGGGGGGGTTCATGATTTTGGGAGGGGGGCCCGAGCAAAAAACGTAGGGGGGCCCAAGCATTTTTTTTTTGTTTTTTGAAATTTTTACTTGCTCAAAATTTTTTTTTTGGGCTCGGGCCCCCTTTGGGCTCAACGTGGGTCCGTCCCTGCATATATCTACTCTCAGACTTGGTCCATGGGTTGTTTACTTCTTGCTAACCAACCCTCTCAGTCAGTGCTCTAAATAGTGTCTTTAGGTATGAGTTGTCCGATCTTTTTTGGAACTAAGATCCAAGATTTTCCTCTGGTGGTTCTATTGCCTCTCTCTCTCTCTCTCTTGTAAATAGTGATTTAATTAGTTTCTAAGGGTCACGGTGATTCTCACATGCTCTTTTTCCGTTAGTGTTATAACGTGAAACTAACTAGAGTATTAATTTGACAAGTGTGTATAGTTTAGAGAGTAAATTGGCTAATAAAAAAGTTCAGGGGGTGTCTTGACAACTAGTTCAAAGTTCAGAGGTGTATGAGTATTTTTCATTATTATTTGCGAGGAAAAGCTCTTTGAATGTATTTGGGTTTTGGATTTTGTTAAATTACAAATTGTTGATAAATTTAATTATTTAACCACATATTTCTAACACTCTCCCTCACATGTGATCCAAAACTACCTTTAATAGGTGAGGCCCAATACGTGGGACTTTAAATATGAGGTAGAGTGGAAGAAATAAGGATTGAAATTAATATCTTTTGCTCTAATACTATATTAAATTACCGATTGTCCTAAAAGTTTAAACTATTGAGATATGGTAGAAAATGCCCTTGTGTCATTGATATAATCTCCTTATTTATAGGGTCCATTTGGATTGAACTTATTATTGCTGAAACTGAAAACTAAAAACTAAAAACACTGTAGCAAAATAATTTTTAAATATATGAATAGTGCGGTGGGACCCATTTTTAATGAAAAGTTACTAAAAAGTGATGTTTGTGAGTCCCGTAAACAGTAAATGGGACCCACTGGTGTGCACTCCACCGCTTCTTTTGCTGTGAATAGTGCATGGGTGGATGAAAACTAAACAGTGAACGGTTGAAAAGTCAAAAACAATGGCAAGCAAAAAAAAAAAAATAAAAAAAAATAAAAAAAAACACAAAAACGTAAACGCAGGAATAAGCAGGAATAAGTTGAATCCAAACTCTCACATAGTAAAACTTTATTTCTCTCTATGTTCTCCCGTGGATGTAGGTATAGTACTAAACCACATGGATTCTTTGTGTTGATTTTTCTTCTCTTTCTTCTCTAATATTTGCATAAACATATTATTTTACAACAAAGTCATTTCTAAGTTACTTGCTTCCAATATTCGCCCTCTGTTGGAGAAAATTATATCTTCTTGCTAGGCATGGATAGAAGAAAACTCCATTATTGTTCAAGAAATTGTTATCAAATTTGGTATGTCGAAAGCCGGATTGCATGGAATGGAACTTACTTATGGTTATTTGTCATTCTTCGAAAGCTAAGTCGTTTTGGAGAGAAAAAAAAATTATAGTATTTATTGAGCAAGGCTTATCCACAGTTACGTATTATTGCTTAATGGTAGCATTTGTGGGAAGATAAACCCTTCTCGAGGTTTGAGAAACAATTAAGGATATCTTTGCTGTTGGGGCTGAAGTTTAATCAAATAGTTATTTTAAAGGAAGAGCAAAGGAAGAAAGTCTATATATCTAGAGCAGCTCCTATCACTCAGCTTAGCAACATGCGCCTTAAAGGATACGTTTGCAGACCATTTAAATGATAATTTGAAGATTATAAAATTTAATTAATTTATTTATTTATTTATTAGCGTTCTTAAGAACAACACTTCTAAAGGGTTAATCAAATATAGACAAATAAGTAGAGGCATATATATTTATATATATATATATATATATATGGTATGACGCTTTGAGTTTGGGATGTTATTATAATGATCCTTGTTAAACTTCTCTCTCTCTCTCTCTCTCTCTCTCTCTCTCAAACTAGAGCTAATACTAATTAATCGAGTAACCTATTAAATAATATGAAATTATGAACAACTTTGAGAGTAATATATACAACAAAGCTGCATGGCTAGGTCATGATCTTATGCACGAGCAGTGATATTAATTTGAAATAAAAAAATTTCCAAAGTATATTTATCCAACGAATTTGATCGTTGGAGAAATATGAACGGTGAACCTTTTTTTTTTCACTTCACCTTTTTAATATGATTACTGATCGAATACCAACCATGTGAAGGTGTTGGAGATGTGTTCGTGAAGATAGCTCGATTTGTTCATGGAGGCAGCATATCGACAACATATCAAATGTCCGGGTACGGTTTCTGGCATCGTGATTCCAGTTGTGTTCATGTGCTTATAAGGCTTAGCTATAATATGATATGATTTGAACGATATTAATTTCTTACACACAGCAAGGAATTGATTCCATGGCAGGATTAACATCTTTTTATTTTTGTATCAGCCTCCACCATTGTTTCCAAGAATATTATAGGGATGTTTTTCATGAATGTGTAAAATATAAAGTATAAGCAAAAGTTACGTATGTTCTGCATAAAATAAGAGAGACAAACTAGGTTGTGGTCGGAACTTAGACTGAGTATTACTACAAAGCGGATCATATGACTAAAAAGGTGTTACAAAACGCTATTCCCCAACAATCAAATTGATTCTCTATACACATATTCGTCTCCCATATATGTTGATATTCATTCTTCTGGGTGATTTACAGTAGTACTGAATTATTAATATTAACTTTAGCTTACAATCTATCTATCTCTCAGAATGCAAAAAAAAAAAAAAAGAAGGGCTGATTTGAAAGCACAGGATCAGATGCCTCTTCCTGTTATCTTTAGATTGTTTGCTTTTTCTTCATATACCATCACCAATTCACCAAGGATAAAATTAAGTTGATCTTATATTAGAATAGATAAATAATACAACGCAAGTTTGACTAAGGTTCTCATAGTCTCATACTGTAGAGGTAATAATTAAGAGCTAATTATTATTATTTTTTATAAGGATTTACCGACTAGTTGAATGTTGAGTCATGAGTGCATAATGTAGGTGGAAACTTTAATTATCCATAAAGACAAAAAGATTTATAAAGAGAGAGAGAATGTTTACTTTTCATAAAAGTAGTTTTTTATTATTATTTTTTATTTATTTAAGAAATTCACAAATTAAAGTAGTGTATATACACGTGTGTACAACTTTTTGCAACTATATATCGTACGGTATAAATTAACTCGTTGCTATTTCATTTTCTTTCTATTCTTTAGATATTTCAAGAACTTCTAAAATATTACTTACTAATTAGTTGCTCTTGTTAAGACTAGCTATTCTTTTTTTGTGAATATTGTAAGACTAATTAATTACTCATTAGTTCATTTTAGCCTTTTAATTTAATCTCTGTTCAATTTATTTGTTCATAAATCTTTTTTATCCTAAACCTACCATAAGATAACTTGTAATATTTCTGATAACTTCAAATTTCGGGAATCAACTACTAAATAATAGTAGTTGATTATATAAGATTATATTATTGTTAAAGTTTCTCCAATTTTTCCTATCAGAGTTGTATTTTAAATTTCTTAAACGTTATTAATAAATTTTTATTCAAACTAAAGTATCTTAATAATTTGAATGCATTTACATATAGTGAATCGATCACATGGTATAAACACATTAATATGATGTATGCTACATCAATCACTTTTTTTTAAGAAACAAACACACACAAAGGATAAGGAATGAAGTTCTAACTTCCAACACAAATCAGTTTTTTTGAATACTTTGGTAATAAATTTTTACTAAAAATAATTTGTGGCCTTATAGTGCGTTCAATGATGACTCTTTTGTTTGTTGATATAAAAAGAGTACACTTAAATGTGTAAAATAAAATGAAAATTTTTTTTTGGTTAAAAAATGACAAAATATCTTTTGTTAGTCAGGGAAAGAAATCTTAAATGAGTAAAATAAATGTATAAAAGGACTATTCTCATGGCTTAAGAAAAAAAATAAATAAATAAAAGGAGGAGGCATGCATCTACTTGGTATAACTATGGCATATATGAAGCAATTTTTACTATATAGGATATGATATATTTAGGTTTGTTCATCAGTTGAATCGGAGTGGTTTTTGGGCAATTTTATCACCAAACCGACTAGGTCGGTTTTCCACCGACTGGTGCCGATCAAGACCGCCTGAGGTTGATTTCCCATGCCTCATGGTTATCTTTCATCAGCTCCATAGTATAATAGATTTATTATGAAAATATTGACTAGTGAAAAACATTACAACTAAGAAAAATGTTGAAAATATTAACAATTCTACACAAACAAATTTAAAAAAAACTCACAAATTACTTGACATAGCAATTAATTAATAAAGTAATTAGTGTCTCATTAACAACATAATAATTATATTTCTTAATTGCCTTTTTGTTTTGCGTTTCAAAATTTGGCACCTTAGTTTGTAAGTTTTATATGGTAGAATTTAATAGTAGTTGTAGCATTCAACTAATCATATAATTTTTTAGGAGTTTCTGAAAAAAAAAATCTTATAATTTAGGAGGTTAATTACTCAAATGTAAAGTTTAGGAGATACCCTGCATATATATAATAATCTTATTGCTAGCTTGAAGTGAGCAGAAAATGCAGTATAGCCTAAATTTATAATTTTAAAAATCCACAAAATTTTTAAGTATTAGGCGTACAAATGGATTACTATTAATAAACTTTTACTTATCAAAAAAAAAAAAACTCTAAAGTGGATAAAATATTATGGCTGTATTCAGCTACTTCTAAATCAAGTATTTTAGAAAAAAACAATACAAACTTCTGCCGTGTGCTATTCTATTTGTAGCCAAGTTCGGGAGCTTTTTTGGGTAAATCCTTCTTTAATTAAGTAATTGAAGATAGTGCTTCTAAGTTTTAACTCATGCAAACACAAATGATGACACGATAATATTAGGAGTTAACTAATTAAAGTTCAAAGTGCATACAAAAAATAGATAATCATTAGGTCATTAATATCATCCACACATCATCATTAAGATCGTGAGCATTGGCTAATATTGGATTTTCATGACCCCCTTTACAGTACAGGCGAAAGAGTATTCTAGTCGAGAATCTTGGCATAATCATAGCCATGTGGATTTGTGGGTGTACTGGAACAATACCTTACTAGCTAGCTAGGTAAGTCATAAGTCATCGCATCCCCTCAGTGCAGGAATATATATTTGTTTTTTTCCTTTTGCATATAAGAAGCGTAATGCAGTAAAACATGATCTTAGAATGAATCCAAAGCAATTAAGCAAGCATACTTTTTCACTGTCAAGATGATTTTTCACCTAGCACGCGAACCAATTCATCATGCAAAGGAATTTTAGCTAAAATAGGCAAAATGAAAGCTGTCTTGAAGGGAATTTTCACTGCCATGCCATTATATGTGCCATATGAGGCAAAAAGATTAAGCAATACCCCAAAGCAAGTGGAGGATAATATTGAGACTGACATATCTTTTGCGCTAAACGCATGCACGAGGCATTTATTGGCTAAAAAAAGGAGAGGAGATCATGTGCTATATGTACGTACATGAAAGGAGTTTAGGAAAATAGTTAAAAGATATGTTGTTGATGCAGAGCAACCTAGGAGATCATAGACTTTATTTTTCGTGGGTGCTTATTTAGTTGTCATTCTTTTGCACTGATTTGGGAATCAGAAGTGGTTCTTCCTTTTCAGTCCGAGCTTTGTTCTGTTCTTACTTTGTGCTCTCACATGCTGTCTATATGAGATCGACTGCCCCCAACACAAAAAAGATATCTGACTTAAGGATCAAAAAAAAAAAAAAAATGTTTGCTTTACATTTGAGTAGAGCTAGGGTTGTAAATGAATTGAGCCAAGTTCAAGCCAAAATTTAGGATCAACAATTAAATGAGTCAAGTTTAATATGAAGTGTTCATGAACAAATTTCACTAGTATAAGACTCTATTTAAGCATATATAGTATTATATTTTTTTTTCTCAAAAAAAAAAAATAGTATTATATATTTATATGTATACATATATAAAAGTATACTTATGCAGACTTGATATTGAACTGTGTAAATTTGTAAACAAATTCATAAGATATGAAAATTTTAATTTTTAATTTATTGATAATATAAAGAGTCCGTTACATAATTAAAATTTTATATAATTTTTAACAATACAAGGTTGGTGAATCAAATTCTTTTTAAAAGTTCTTAACCAATAATCATTCTATCTAATTAACTTAGATAACAAAATCTCAAGTACAATTTAGTTACAAATTATTAGCATAGGTTTGTGAAGAGGTGGAAATTTTTAGTGGTGATGTTTACCATATATAGAAAAAGAATAAATTAATCAGTTACTATTAATCAGTTACTATTAATTAGCATAGATTTTTGAAGGTGTAAAAAATCACGTGTTTACCATATATAGGAAAAGAATTAGTTAATTAGTTATTAGCATAGATTTGTAAATGAGGAAAAAAATGTAGTCACATGTTTACCATATATAGGAAAAGAATTAGTTAATCAATTATTAGCATGGATTTTTGAGGAGGTAATCTTTTTTAGTAGTAATGTTTACCATATATAGAAAAGGAATAAGTTAATCATTTTTTTTTTTTTGAGAAAGAAGTTAATCAATTAATTATAATTAGCATGGGTTTGTGAATGGGTAAGAAATTTTGGTCGTAATGTTTACTATGTATAGAAAAAGAATAAGTTAATCAATTATTAGCATGGTTTATGAAGGGATAAAAAATTTTAGTCATAAAGTTTACTATATCTAAAGAAAGAATAAGTTAATCAATTATTAGGGTTTGTGAAGGGGTATAAATTCTAGTAATGATGTTTACTTTATCTAGAAAAAGAATACGTTAATTAATTATTAGCATGGATTTGTGATGGGGTAAAACAAAAATTGTCATGATGTATACCATATATAAGAAAAAAAAAAGGTTAATCAAGTAACTACTTAATTAAAATTTGAGTTTGTTCGATAAGAAAATGAATCAAACTTATGTTAGACTCAGTTTGACTTGCCTCATATACATCCCTAAATAGAGCTAATAGCAAGCTATCTGGAAAATAAAAAATAACTTCAAATATTAAAAAAAAAAAATTTGTTGATGTTGTGTGTTGTGGTTGGTATATAATAAAAGTGGTGTTAGTATTAGGTTCGTGTGAAAGTGATATTGTTCCAATCATAATTTGTCAACTTAACAAGTTGTGAAAAAAATTCTCTCTCTACGGACACAAGGTAAGGAGCTTTTTTTTTTTCGAGAAGAAGGTGAGGAGCATTTGATATATATCATCAAATAAGTTTTTTAATACATTTTTTAGAAAATAAATCAAACATTTTACAAATATTAAGAAAAGTACAAATAATTACAATAAATTTATGTGTGTAACTCAATGAATTGGTAAATGTATTTTTCCTTTAAAAAAATATACATGTCAATTCACAATTCATAATTGAATATTTATTATTTCTTAATCTAGTAAAGTTACCTAGTTAAATAGATCCTTTTTTTATTATTATATATAAATAGATAGTAAAGGATGGGAAGACGGAGTTTGAACCACGTGCATAAACCACCACAAAAGATGCTACGGCTATGATTGAACCCCCCTAACTAGGTAGGTTGATGGGGTAGCTTGTGTTATGTTTCAACCGTGTCGACCAAAAATAAAGAATTGTGCATCTTAATTTAGGTTTCGAGCATTCACATTACACATCCCATGAGAGGTAGTATGGTTACCAATGACACATGGATTCTCTAGCATACCATGGTCACCATGTACAGACCTTTTTTTATACATATAAAAATCAATTTTAGCCATACAGCATGATGGAGACGTGGGCAAAGCATGTATTTCTAAATTCTAAATACTTTTTGAGTCCAATCGAAATGCAACGAATAGCTTTAATTTGTTCCCAGTAACTCAATCTTGCACTGCAGGATATGCAAAGTGTTTTTTTTTTTTTTTTTTTTAAACAAAATATTTTGTCTTATTGGTAATGACATGCATGATATACTTGTATAGTTCAAGATGTGTTGGATTAATTAATACAACTCATAAGCAAGATTTGCTAGGATGTGCTGGGATTAATTAATACAGCACATAATTAAGCAACTAAGCAAGGTAGGAAATTCGGCATTCTTCCCTAGTATATTGATTACTGAATTTGCTTTTTGATGGTCAATAACAAAAGGTCATTTTGCTTACACAAAAGATATAGGTCAAAATCATGTATAAAGTAACCACTGCAGAGTTGGGCGAATTAGTACTTTTTCAAGCAAGTACTAAGTGGTTGGAGGAACAAAAAGAGTGGATTTGAGTTGTTGGAATCCTAAAATATATATAATTTTAACCATTTAAAAAAGCAAAAATCATGGAGTAAATGTGAAACCTACTTATTCTTTTTTTTAAGGGTTTTATTAACGTATGCCTTTAGGGCATAAGTTAGTAAACCATTTTAAAAATTTTTTTATGGAAAAATGAAAAAGTAACTAACTAATATGACAGTTTTTTTAAATTTTTATAAAAAATTTCTTAAATAGATGGTTACTATATGCTTTAAGAATATACATTAACTGGACTCTTTTTTTAATATTATATTTCTAATGGGTACGTTTAGAGTTTAAGTTTCCTTTTTACTCAACTATTAAAAAAAAAAAAAAAAAAAAGAGAGAAAGAAGGAGAAAAATAAAAAAAGAGATAAAAAGACAGTGCTCATGGGGCCATTTTTTTGGTCAAATGTCATACCCTATTGGCCTATTCAAAGAATATATCCATAGGGAATTTTTCCCCTTTTTTGGTAAACCCATAGGGAACTTTATTGAACAGGCATGACGCATTATCATATGAGGAAAAATCATAAATTGATGGTCTCTTTCCAAAATTCATTACACCCATAAATTTGGACAATTCTAACCTCTATTGAAAGTAAATGTGCAATGCTATTATGCATTTATGCTACAACCACAAGGCTCCAATTATTAGCCCTCACACTAAAATTAAAAAGAAATTCAAATGGCATTTCTTGGTATTTTTAATAGAGACATTCAAAGTTCAAATAATTTATCTCTAATTATTTATGTATTAAAAAATAAAAGATGAAACAAGTTTTCTATTGACATGACCAATTCTTTCATGCTTATAATTTATGATATATGTTTCTAAAAAAAAAAAAATTATGGTATGTGAATAGCACATTTAATCTATATATATATATATATATATATATAGGTAAAGTTTAGAGAAAATCCAATTAGATTTTAATTAGATTCTCAATGTTGTGTCATATGTTTCATTTAATTTTTAATTTTTTGCGAGGTGAATTATTGAGTGTAAAAGCACTTTCAATTTTTTAAAAGGCACATTCAATTAAATGATCAAATAATAAAAAACATTAATAACTTATAAGTAAATAGATTATAATTTACACTCAAGTCAAGATTTTGAGACAATTTGTAGACCAATTTACATTTTGACCCTTAAAATTTAGAGCTATTTTCATTTTAGTCCTTTAAATTTGAAAATTTCCATTATAGTCCACCACGCATAATTTCATTTTCAATAGAATCCTTTCCTCTATCTCCATGACTGTTTTTACATTTAAGAGAGAGAGAGAGATAAAACAACAAATGAAGAAAAAAAGTTGTTTTGGTGACATTTATCCATCAAACCAATCATAGAAATGGACATATTAAAAATAGAATCAAACTTAATGATCAAAATAAAAAACTTCAAACTTAGGGGATCTAAAAATAACCCCAAACACTGAAACTAAAAAATATAATTTAGTCAAACTCGGAAGAGTGTTGTATTGTGTATATCTAAAATGACATAGTGATGATACTTTCAAGCATATCACATTGATGATGACTATTAATTCCACTATGATTTCCCAAAGAAAGAAAAAAGGAAAAAAAAAACTAAAATTTTTAATTAAAAAATTAAAAAAAGAAGAAGTTGCCGCTAGAAATCTCCTACTATTCAAAGTGAAGTAGTGTTATGGGTACACCATTGTCGTAACAACTTTACAACAAAATCTAAGTAACAAGTTGTTATTGGTTTTTACAAACTTAGGTGACAAGCTTGTATTGGTTCTCATATGCGAAACTATTGTGGCGGTAGCATTATTCTCAAGAACCTTATCAAAGTCACACCAATAATGAGAAATGTTATGTTCACACTACTTTCACAACACTTCTATTACAAATTTTAAATGGCAGATTATTATTAGCGTATAAAAAAGTAATTTCAGTAGTAAATTTAAATTAAACCAGTAATAACTTATCACCTATAATTTGTTATGAAAGTATTGTGAGAGTAGTAATTCTCGGCCAAGAATAGTAGTTGATGACTCGTCAACCAGAATTCTGCTGTGGCGAGGCGACCGTTACGCTATAATGCTTAATGGGATCAGTGACACTTGTCATGAACCCCTCACCCAGCCTGATATGAGAGTAAAAAATAAACAAAAAGAGAGTTAAGCACATAATAATACTCTCTCCCTCTACAATAGCCATTTGCCACACAAATAGGAAGTAAATTTGTGGTCCAACGCGAGCTTCGGGTTGACCATGCCTACAACACTGCCAGGCTGACGGCTAAGTACGGACACTCGTACAACCTTTGTCTATATATATATATATGCGCAACTTTTGCCACCCCATACCTTCCATTTTCCAAGCTAGCTTTTCTGTAACGTCTTACAAGCTATAGTTTCTCTTACAACAACCAAAAAAGCAAAACTATAATACCCAAAAACCAATACCAAAAACGACTCTCTTTTGTTGTTTATCTTTTCTCTCTGTCTCTTGTCTGTTCTAAACTCTATTTTCCGTTATTCTGTTTGTTTGTTGTCTTTGATGGAGTTTCTGTTTATTGGGTACGTTTTTGTTCAAGTTTTGGAGCTTATTAGAAAAGGTGTGAAGAAGGGACACATATTTACATTTTTTCACTTGGTGTATTAGAAGGTGGTACGGTCATAATTTTTAAGGTTAATTCGCCAGCATCATCAATCATCGTCATCTTCATCATCATCATCATCATGCCTAAAGGTGGTGGTACCATGTTGCAGGACGTGATTGACTCACCGGATCAGCTTCCCCTTGTAATAACTTTTTCTTAATTCTTTCTCATGTTATTCATGCATATCCTACATATCTTCTTTTTGGCTTAGTAACAATTAATGCATTCATATTTGTTTTATGTTTTTTCCAAACCCAATTAATTTATTTGACTTATTTGATCATGTTCTGCAAGTGAAGTTGGATTTCAATTTGTTTTGAAGCCGAAATTCGGGTTTTGATCTCCAAAGTTTCTTACTTTCCTAATAACATTCATTTATGCATGTTTGTCACGAGAACTAATTTACCTAAACAAATTTACGATTGATTTGCCATGAGTTTCATTCATGTTCATATTTTTGCTGCAGTTATCTTTTCAACTTCTTTTTTCTTACACTAATGCTTCTTTGGATGAATATTGAAATTATAGGTCTTGTTAGTTGAAATCTTTCTTCTCAAGTTTCCCAAGGTTGCTTTCCCCCTTCATTCCCTTTTTCTTCTCTTGATCTCATCCTTTTTGCTCGATCTTCCCCATGCATACTAACTTTCCTCATTTGATCTTATTATTGAATGTGTAGCTTAATATTTACATTCCCAAAAAGTTCAATGTACATTCTATTGATTTTTTTTTTCTTTACAAATTCCTATATTTTGGAGTGATATAAACTGTAAAAGTACTGTACTGAGTTTTTACATCACAGCCGTTGATTAGTATTTTTATTGGCCATTTGAACCATGTTAAATATACGCAGCTTCCTGAAGAATTTGCACTGCTAATGGCTTTTTCTCTTATCTCTTTTCTTTTTTACTTTTTCATCCCTTTTAAGACAATGATATTTTGATTCAGAGGAGAAAAGGATGCACAAGAAACTTGCTATTCATTTGATTCAGTCAAACAGTTCGATATAACATTCACTCAAAAGACAATATTGCATTCTTCTATCCAAGTATGCAACCCCACCAAATTGTCATTGTCCAAGGCCACCATTGTAGTCTAGTATTCCAATCCTGACTTTGCTTGTACTAATTTCAAATATGCCTTTAATTATTTGTGGAATATGTAGCTTTTTATGCTTCTCTATTAAGCATTCTAATTATGATTCTTTGGGTTAGTAAGATTGATGATGGGGTATATGTCAAGCATTACGTATGGATAAGATAATGTGATCATTTTAGTGCCTTTCAATTCTGAGTTTTTGTACAGACTGGGCTATTTCTATATTTTGAACAAAACTAAAAACTTACATACCATGAGCTTCCTTCTTTGTTTATGATATTGATTTTTTGCTAATATTGGGTACCTTTATTAGTACACGTCACATGGAGCACAAATGCACATCTTTTTCTACTTTGCACAAAAAAGAGACCTTGAAACCATCCACTTTTGGAGGATTTAAATGTTTTTGATCATATATGGATACAAAAGATTGGTAAATGGCAACATGGTAACCACACCATAAACCAGGTAAAAGCTAAAAGGTGTGGGCTGAAAGAAAAAGAAGTGCAACATAATTAAAGAATATTAGCCTTCAGTTTTGACCTTGGATTTCTTTTCAAATCATGGTTTGCGAATCGAGGCATTATGTCTATTAATAAATAGGAATTAGATTCAAACCCATAAGAAATAAATATGAAGAATGATGCATCTATTTTGCTTAAAGTTAAGGTTCATTGTAATCTTATTACTGATGTTAAAGTCTGCACAATTGCATTTATTCATATTCATGATGTTAATATTACTTTACAATGTTTTGCAGGATGAAATTTCAAGCCCAATCAGTGCTCAAATTTTCGACATTTGTGACCCAGAACTCTTCCCTGAGACCTTAACGAATTCTGAGGTCACTTCTAGCTCAAACTGTTGCTACGAAGAGAATTCCTATGCCACAAATATTCAGTTACCTCAAGATATAGACACCAAGTACAATGGTTACCAAGATAACAATGGCAATCCTAATACAACCTCCAACCCTGCCCGCGCAACCACCAGCACCAGCACTACCACCACTGCCACCAACACTAACAACACCACCAACAATAGTAGCAATCTGTCAATAATATTTGATTCCCAGGAAGAAATTGATAATGACATCTCTGCTTCCATAGACTTCACTCCTTCCCCTTCTTTTTCTGTCCCACCATTTCTTGCCAACCAACAAGACCAATTTGATTTCTCTTCAGTGCAGCCTCAAATTCCTTTATCAGAGTCTATTGTTGAGGGTTTCTCACAGTACCCAGCGGAGCCAGTTGCACCTCTTATGGGGGCTCCCTTATCATCTGTTTTTGAAGAGGATTGTTTGTCTTCTGTGCCCTCTTATGTGCCTTTGAATCCTCCATCTTCTTCTTGCTCTTTTCTCGGCCCTTCCTTGGGTACATACATGTCTGCTGGGGCCTTGAATGCTGCTGCATTATCTGCTGACAATTCTGGGATTTTTGTTGGAAGCATTCTTATGGGTTCTGAACTGCAACCTCAAGAATTGGATTATCAGGGAGAAACTGGAGGACTTTACTGTCCAGATTCTATGCAAAGGGTATTCAACACTAGTGACCTTCAGGTACTAGCAGTTCTGTTGGACTACTTTGATGCCTATTCTTATAGATATATCTTATCTTCTCCTCCATAGTAACCAAATTTGACAGTTTGATTCAATGATTTAGAGTTAAGGAATCCACTTTATAGGGCGATAGAGATTTGAACTACAAAAAGAGCATTTATTTTTATGCTGCACTAGGTAGCTAGTTGTGAAGTTGACCAGCATGGTCAAAGAATACTTCTAGGATTGAAAATTCTTGACTAGTAAAATTATGACCTTCTTGCCATCGATTTTACATGTCTCTCATATGGGAATCAAATTGAGTATAGCAAGAGATAACTAGATTAAGAGGGCCATCAAATCCAACTAGTTATCCATCCATTTATTTGAGTTAATAGTGATCTGTAGGGAGAGCAGCTTCACTAGGGAGTTGGGACAAAATAGAAGAATATCAATGCTTTAGATAAATTATCACCCTAACATGGCATAAGAAGTAAACATTTTGGATTGTATTTGTATAAAATAGGGACTTTTCTTAATTTTCCTTGTCAAATTTTCTTTTAGGCACTTAGTACTGAGAGTCAGCAACTGATGGGCAAGGCCGGGGGTTCTACTCCATTAGCATCAGAAATTTCAAGTTTGGAAGACACAACTTTCAAAGTAGGAAAACTCTCTGTGGAACAAAGGAAAGAGAAGATCCATAGGTATATGAAGAAGAGGAATGAGAGGAACTTCAGCAAGAAAATAAAGGTATACTCTCCCTCTCTCTCTGTTATGCACAAAACAAGAACCTATGAATTCACTACCATCATTAATGATATTTAGCTCCATATTGAAGCATAGCTTATGTGCTTGCATGTTTGTTTTCTTGTAAATCGTCTTAAAATTTCAGTTACTAATGGTGAAAGCATATGTGCAGTATGCCTGCCGCAAAACACTAGCAGACAGCAGACCTCGAGTCAGAGGAAGATTTGCAAAGAATGATGACTTTGGAGAGGCACATAGGCCTGCTTGTAGCAATCATGAAGAGGATGATGATGATGAAGTAAGATTTATTACACATAAATCACTTATATTTAACAATGACATGTGTAAAATTCCCCAAAACTTTAAAATTTTGGATCAATTTTTCCAATTCAAAAAATAGTTCATAATTAATTCTCTAATCCTACATTTTTATGTTTCTCTACAGGTAGTTGTGAAAGAAGAAGAGGATATGGTGGATTCATCAGATATCTTTGCTCATATTAGTGGAGTGAACTCCTTTAAATGCAACTATCCAATTCAATCCTGGATATGACTTGATAGATTTTGCAACACTAAACATTATTACAATTTTGCAGGACCCTCTTTCAGCCTAGATGTATCTGTCTAGGATTTTTCTTTTTGTTTTTTGTTTTCTTTTTTTAAAAGAAAGAAAAATAATAATTGGGTCAGTTATATATATATTTATAAATAATTGTCAGGATTATATATTAAAGTGAATAACAATGTAGCTCTGTATATACTACTACATCACTTGTACCAACTTCAAAATCCAATAATTGTACAATGGCAATCTTAATTACTGGAAATAGTACTAATGGAGCAAAATTTAGTTTGAACAGTGAGTACATGCTTAAATTCACAGGCATTGAATATTCTTTGAACTGGGCAACAGATATATGGCACACATAGTCATAGTGAAAAACAATAATTTTATTTGTGCTATTGACATATATTGTGTTAAATGGGCTTGTGGTCACTGTTATTACATACAATTTGTTTAACACCTAATAATATATACGACCCACATCGGAATCTACAAAATCTAAATAAATCCATTATCATGAACTCAACTTTCTCTGGGCTTTCCTTACATGGGCCTTGATTTGGAAGCCTTCCCAACAATTGACACCCTTTCCACCCCTTAAAAATTAAAATGGCGGGAACTGACCTCTTCTTAGTTCTTGCCGTTGGTGATTGGACATGGAGAGCCGGGGTTTAGACCCGAACAAAATTGAACTTGTGTCCTTTAATCCATTCAAATAAGAAATTTTTGGAGAATAAAACTTGTTGATTTGGACTCGATGATCGGACATGGTGATGGAAAGCCGGAGACCCAACAAAATTGAACTTGTATTTGTTAGCCCATTCAAATAATAAACCTTTGGAGTATAAAAGTATTCACCTAATATAATAGAAAAATGTGTAAAAGTTACATAGTTTTACTTAAAAATGACACACATCAGTTTATGTATAACTGTGTAAATTCACAAGTTTGTTATAGTAATCGTGTAAATTTACACTATCACTATCCATTTTGTATTTAATTGTTTATTCTTCATTTTACATATTTCGAAGATGAAGAAAGAATGATATTTTAATAAAGAAAGAGAAACAATTAAAGAATCAAGAAATTTTTTTTTAATGAAATGTAATGTAAAATAGATAATATAATGTGGAGTGTTTTGAAAAATTAGTATATAAAATATAAAAAATAGATTTTATGCTAAAATAGACAAAAATTTTCGCACGAGCGGATACAAATACTCTACTTGTTGATTTGAACTCGATGATTGGAGTCATTGGACACCAAGAGCTGAAATTTAGACCTAATAAAATTGAACTTGTATATGTTAATCCATTCAAATAAGAAACATTTGGAGTATAACTTGTTGATTTGGACTTGACCCAAGTGTACCCATTTGTGAACATAATAATAATAAAAATAATAATTGTAGGGGATGGATTTGAGCACTACTGCTTTTGAATGAGTGGACTCAGACCCAATTAGCCCAATACAATGAATTTGTAGAGAGTGGGTGGAAGAGTTTGGCCTTAGTGCATGGTCAACAGTTAATATGGGCAAAATTTGCCAAACAGTACCATTTCAGAAGTTTTTCAGTTGGGTAGCACGCGTTCAATCTTATTTGGTAAGTTAGACTCTTTTTGGAAGTCGATTTTAACAAACTCGACTTCCAGGCAAATTGAAGAACTCAGTATTGGCGACTTTCAATGGAAGTCGAGTTCAGTGAACTCGACTTCCACTTCAGAGTTATTTACTTCGTGGAATTTGCTTGGAAGTCGAGTTTATTAAAATCGACTTCCAAAAAAGAGTCTAACTTACGATTTAACTTTGAACTCGTGCTACCCAGCTGAAAAATTTCTGAAAATATTCTATTTGGCAAATTTTGCCGTTAATATGGTATTCGTGATAATCAAACAGAGATGAAACGAGTTTGTCATAAAATGTTTGTCCTCGGCATAATCCGAGGAGCCCCTCCCTTTCATATATTGGATCCCAATGGTTATAGGAGTTCTTAGGATTATTACAGCGTCCCCCCCCCCCCTTTTTTCTGAGGGCCCCTTACATTATATACCCATTTTCAGTTGATCTTGGCTTTCCACTTGTTGATCATCTAAACCTATACTTGAGTGCCTGTCCCATCAGTCGCTTTCCCAAACTTTCTGTGGGTTGCAGCAACAAAAGCAGCACTGTTCAGGAGTCACTTCCTTATTAATACGGCCAGAATGCTAGTTGTAGGGCATTTAATGCGGAGGTGACAGTTCCTCCCTAAATTGCTCTTCTCCATGCTTCCATGGCTGACTCATTGTACCTGTCCCTTTCCTTGGGATGCTCTAGGAGGCTGCCTTTGATGGCATGCCTGCTCTTCCCTTCTGTGATCCTAGTTCGCTGAGGACAGGATCGTCCTCGGCGACATTTCTGGGCACCTTGAACTTGTTTCTTTTGTCCTCGGACATTTCTTCCTCCTTGGCGTGGGCCTTGGGCTTAATATAAGGTGGGCCGCGGTTGCCAAATTCTTTGTCCCCACAATAATAATAATAAACACATTTTCAAAGCATATTTGTATGTTAAATCTATATTATATTTTCTATAATGCAGATGAAAACCCTTTTTAGTCTAATCCATACTATTTTGAATCAACCCAACCATAGCCATTTGTCAAGTCTTTATTATAAATTTTTTTTATTGACACAATTTCAAATTACATTTGTCTATTAAAGTTGTATTATATTTTATATATTGTAGAAAAAATGTTAATTATATTACTCGACTTGAATTGCAATTCTCATAATATTTTCAGAGTCAAGTTTACTACTAATATTACTATTTTTTTTGACTTTATTATAAATTTTCTTTCTATTTGTTTCTCTTAATACTTTATGTTTTATCCTTAAAACTTTATATATTAGTTGTTTTTCCTTCTAAAAAAAAAAGTTGTTTTAAAAAAAAAAAAATTATAAATGATTTTATCTTATATAATGTTTCACATAAAACAAGTGTACATGCCTTTTATTTCCCTTCCTTTGTGTAATTATTGACTTAGTAAACTATCAAAAACTAATTACCAAACTATAAAATTTAGGATATACGTATTATTTAACTTTTATTTTTTGAGTTTTTTTTTTCCTTCATATTATTATTATTATTGTGGGGGTGAAAGCCCAAACGCGTATGTTGGGCCTCAGGCCCCATTTAAAGATATAAGTATTTCCGAGGAGGGGGTAAAGGATTGAGAAAGGCCCCAGAATGGAGAATCACGTAAGGAAAGGGTGAGGGAGTATAGTCCGAGGAGTATACCCTTCTCGGACTTGAAGAATATCGGTCAAGTAAATACCTGGGCAGCTTAGGTGAACTTCCAGGAGGTTCTAGCGATAAGGATGAACTTCTTGTACGTATAAAGATGATAGAAATAGAGAAATATCTAGGGAAAAAGCTGCTACCACCGCGTTTAATGCATTGCAGCAACTTTTCTGGCCACATTTATGTGGAGAAGACCCTTGAACAGTGCAATCTCAGCTGTCACCACTCATGGAGAACTAAAGAAGATACTTGATATAACATGTACTCAAGTGAATACTTAGATGAAGAACAAGTGTACGATGAAGATGGTTTAAAATGAGACTATATAAATGGAAGAGACTTCTCATGAAAGGGGATCGGAAAAGGAGAAGAAGAAGAGGAAAAAGATTTTACTGTAGCCTAAGAACTGTATTAACCTTTAAAGCAATAATATATCCCCTCGGACGTCAATTTATTCAGTTTCTAAGTGTGTTTTCGCATTGAAATCTTGATTAATTGTTGTTTAATTCACAGACATCCCAGTTCTTTCACCCACTCTCTACAAATTCATTGTAGTGGGCTTATTGGGCTCCAATCCCTTACCTTTTGGGCTTGGGCTACAAATCTTGACCCTACAATTATTATTATTATTATTGGTATTGAATACAAAAGACGATGTTAAAAAGCACAATTAAGGTTTTTTTGTATGTGAAAAAAAGAAAAAGAAAAAAAGTGGTCATATTGGATGACCACCCAACCCATCAAAAATCAGATTAGGGTCCTAGAAATCGTAACATCATATCATATTATTATTATATATATAATAAAAGTTGGGCTTAGATGCCGTGGTTTCGCTAAGTGGCAGTACCAAATTGCAGAAATTTTCTTAAATTTTTAGATTTTAAGAAAAAAAAATATAAGTTTTCTTCAATTATAATTTCTAAGTGGATATAATTTTTCTTCAACTAAAATTTCTAAGTGGATAAAAATCTTAATTTGATTCAAATTGAATTACACTTGCTACATTTCTAAGTGGATAAAAACAAAAATCATAAAAATTAAAAGCTGTGCATCAGTGGTTATGTTAAGTACTTCATGTGGTGCTAAAAAGACCCAGCAATATTTGGGTCATGTGGTGCTAAATATTAAACCAAATCAAAACAAAATTAAATATTTACTAAATATTAAAAGACCCAGCAATAGTTGGGTCGCGTGTGTATATAAAATTCTTTAGACTATAGACTTTAATTAGCTTTAGACTTTTGTTCATATAAAATTCTTCAATGTGGAGTGTATATATATATAAAATAATTCAAAATTAATACCCACCATACGGTTCTTTTGCGCTATTATTCTATTTTTCTACCTACAATTTCTATTATTCTCTTCTTCTACCTACAACCTTACAAGTACGTATTTGTTTACTCTACTTTTTTTCCCATCAAATTGAATATATTTTGTGTATTTGTTTAGGTTGATTTCCTTAAGTTTAATCCAATTTAGAGAATTGTTATGGATTGTCAATTGATTTTTTTTTTAATAATCTTAGTTTGATTGTTTAGAAATTATATAAGAAATTGAGCTTTCATATCTAATTAACTAAGAAATTAATTTTTTAGTTTTGCGGCAACTCTTAGTCTGTGAATCTGTGATTGATCTTTGGATAGATTAATTTATGTACTACATATGTAGGTCGGTTAATTATGTGTTTCCGAGGCTTACTCGGTTAACTATTTTTTTTTATTTTTTTTATTTTGGTAAATAACTAAATACTCGGTTAACTATGTTATTATTTCCGAGGCTTACTCAGTTTATTATGTATTTCCGAGGCTTAATAAATACTGTAAATATTATTTTTTAAATATATTATACTCTTTGCAATTGTTGTGCATCTTATTAATATGTTATTATGTTTGCGACTGTTGAAGGGTGTAAAAATTTGTAATTTTTCAAAAATTTTACTTTTCATTTTGCTCTATCAAAATTTCTTTTGTTTTTAGGTAAATGCTAATTATTATTATTTTTTATTTTATTTTATCAAAATGGACAGACAAAATCAAAGATATAATCTCTTGGATGAAATCAACACTGAAAAAGACAATTGGAATATTAGAGTTAGAGTCACAAGAATGTGGGAAGTTCTTGATATTAAAACAAATAATGAACTTATGAGTGCTGATTTGGTGCTGCTTGATGAGAAGGTAAGTTTTGAAATAAAATAATAAAATTACTTTTAGCTCTTCAAATACAATTGAATTATATTTTCTTGATAAGTTTATTCTCATTTTTTTAGGATAATCTTATTCATGCAAGTATTAGAAAATCATTTGTTAATCATTTTAGAGATATACAAGAAGGTAAAATTTATAGAATAAAATATTTTGGAGTTGTCGAAAACAAGGATGCTTATAGGATTGTGAATCACAGGTGCAACAACATCTGTGAAGTTGTTAGAAACAAATGATGAGCTTATTGCAAAACAAAAATTTGAATTGGTTCCATTTGATAAGCTAAAGTATCTTGCTGACAAAAACACAACTCTAACAGGTAATTTTGATTATACATTTATACTTAAAATATAGTTATATACTATTATCTTCATAACTCATGATTTTGATTAAGCACTTTATCATTTGTAGATGTAATAGGAGAAATCGTATGAATTTCTCCCATGGAAAAGATAGAGCTGCGTGGAAAAAAATTGAACAAAAGGCTAATTGAACTTAAGATAACAGGTTAGTTAGATATTGATTAATATATTACTTAGATTTGTACATTTTGGGATAAATTTGCAAAGGAAATTAATGAAGATATATATTTTGATAATTTTGTGCAGCCTATTATAATTATCACATCAACCACTGTTAAGACATATATGAGTAAGGCAAAAAAAAACTAATATGTAATTAACTTTAACGTAAACAAAAATAAAATAAAATAAAATAATCTAATAACAATCTGGCTAATAATGTTAACTATTTTTTTTGGGATAAAGTATTTTAAAAAAAAAACTAATATGTAATTAACCTAAACTTCTTAATTAGGTAACTTCAAAGAGTTTAGAGTATTTGATTTTTACTTGGACTCCTTTTCTAGGTGGAGTACGTATATATATACACACTATTAGTTGGTGTAGTTTTTTCATTCTCCAACTTATTGTACAGTTTTTTTTTTTTTTCTTAGGCTTCCATTTTTCTACCTACAATCATCTAGGTATGTATTTTTTACTCTAATTTTTTATTATAATCAATTAAATACGTTTTATGTATTTGTTGCCTTTTGTTTAAGCTAATTTCCTTATGTTTTTCTTTTTTTGAGGAGGTAATTTCCTTATGTTTGATCTAATTCATATGTTAATAGTTTGATCCAATTTAATTATTTTGTTGTCCAATATATATGTAAGTTGTCCTAGTCAATTCTAATCATAGACTATTAAATTTACATACAATTTTGCAATCTATATGGTACTTTGTTTTTTTAACTCTGTTTAATTTTCTTTTCTTTTCTTTTCTCTTCCTCTTCTTCTTCTTCTTCTTTTTTTTTTTTTTTTTTAATTTTTTTTTTTTAGGTTTGTCAAAAAATATTTCAAGCATCCTAAGAAAAGTTTGGAATCTAGATGTAGAACTTTGCAATTTTTTTTAATTAGAACAAATGTTTTATTCCTCGAATATTTCTATCTTTAAAAAGTGGTCAATTTTATGTTACTTTGTTTAAAGATTTTAATCATTAATATTATTGTTAATGTAGGGACTCAATTTCGATTAGACCCAGACAATACAATTTTTAGAGCATGGGTTGAAGAATTAGGCCCTAACAGACTAACAACGGTGTCCCAAGGGCCTTTCCCCATTGTTTCAGGGTAAGGAGCCCCGTTTCGTTCCTAAGGGTAGCTCCTCGGCGTTCGTCCGAGGAGGTTCCACCCTCCTTTACTGCTTTGCTCGCCCTTCTTATATAGTTCCCTCCGTCCTCTCTCCGTCTTCCATCTGTTGATCATCCATTTGCCCTTTTTCCCTGTCCGTCCGTCCCATCGGAGGCCTTATCAGCACTTGAGTGGTTCACATTGACCAATGTTACTCTGCCCAGGGGTTACATCCCCATTAATGCGGCCAGGGGGTTAGATGAGTACATTTAATGTGGAGGTGACAGCCTGTTCTGGACCTGTTCCCCTGCCTAGAATCAGTTTCGGTGCGCCGAGGACAAGGATGTCCTCGGCGTGAATCCAAAAAAGCATAGGATTACATAGACCATCCTCGGACGATCATCCTCCCTCGGAATGGGCCTTGGGCCAAATGCAAGGTGGGTCGAGGCTACCAGGCCCATGGGCCCCACAATAGCCCCTCAAAATCCTGCTGCCCGTTCCCTCGGACGGGGATGAGGGTTTTGATACCCACGGGCCCTCCAGATGATTCACCCAACCGCGGCCCACATCAGGGCCTGGTGGCCTTTCGCCTGCCCAATGTATGTTTTAGCGTTTCGAGACTCAGCGTGCACCCGCATTAACTTTTGGGCGGCTTCACGTTTCCCCCTTTCGACGGTGTGATGATAATCGTTCGGTGACGAATTCCTGCTTTTATGGGCGAGAGGTTACACTTGGTGAACTTAAATTGAGGGTATAAATACTTGTTTGAACCGCTTGGCTTCCTCATTTGCGCTCTCACAGACTTTTGGTGCATATACCTTGAATCTGGTTCAACTCTAACACTGCCCGAGGAGGATCTCAACATTTCTGTAAGTCTTCTTTTCTCAGTAGCACGAAATTTCCTTTGATTCTATTCTTCCTTTACATCTTTCGGATCCTTTAGTCGTTGCTAGGAATGGGTAAGTTTAAGAAGTTGGTTGAGTCCGACGAGATGATGAAGAAATTCATTGCTGACTATGGGATACCAAGTAATGTGAGCTTGAGGTACTGTGAGGAAGGGGAATGTTATATTAAGAGAAACGAGGGTGAGGTTGTGATCCCCATGGTCGCCTTCGTAGAGGGAGGGATAAGAATCCCTATGAGGCCAGTGACGAGCGGATACCTTAGGCATTTTCGGCTGACCCCTACCCAGTGTGCCGTTAATGTATTTAGGATATTAGGGTGCGTAGACGTCTTGAACGAGAAGATGGGGTTGAGATTAACTCACCATGATGTAAACTGGTGCTACAACCTTCAGCACTTGAGGTGTAAGACGTACTATATGAAGACAAGAGACGATAGGGTCAGACTTATCCAGTGCCTTCCCGATTCTAATAAGGGGCTGATTGTTTCGGGGGAATGGCACGACGGCCTCCACTGTTCGACAGTAGAGGGAGAGCCAGGTAGGGTGCTCGAATTAGGAGACGGTCCAGATTCTTGTATTTTTTCTTATTGCGTATCTGCCTTGATTGATTGATCACAGGAGCTCTGTTTCTGTTTTTGCAGATCAGCACGCCTTCGCACGTCATTTTCACCTGGTCAACAAGGAGGATTTGGAAGCCATTCTTAGGGCGGAACTCTTTTTGAACGAGGCCGACAACCAGGTTAGAGCCGCTCACCTGATCCTCGGATGCGACCCAGCCCAGAAGTCATTCGCGGTCCCGAAGCACGTTATTAGGGCTCGTGATCCTCGGCTTAGGCAAATCACTGTGGTGAAAGACAGTTTTGCATTTTCCGAGGGATCTTACGTTCCGGAAGGCATTCTGTTGGCAGACTCTTCTTTATCCCATCAAGCAACAGAGATTGGGGAAAGGGAACTTAAGAAGACTGGGGAGGTGGTTGAACTGAGCTCGTCCGAGGACGAATTTAGCGTGTTTAACCTAGCTGATCAGTCCGAGGATCCCTCTGGTGATCTGGGAGGCCTCCATTTGTCCGAAGCCGAACTTCAGTCCCCCAAGGTTGGTATCCAGGCCGAGATGGGTTTAAAGAGGCAGCCCCAGACCAGCCTTCTCGACCTACTTGAGGGCAACTCCAAGAAGGGTGTGCCAAGAGAGTCGCAGCCCAAGCCCCCCTCACCTCTGCCCTAGCCTTTATCTACGCACACCAGGTCGTCCTCTATCCCTCCAGTCTCAGACCCACAGTCGGAGTCTTCTGATCCAAAAAGGAAGAGATCTCCTAAGGGCAAGGAACCAATGGACGGGGGCAAGCCCCATTCTTCGCCAGAGGAAGGTGGGGTCCATAGGCCCTCCAAACAACTGAGGCTCGGTGGTCAACGTAAAGGGAAGGAGATAGTCCAGCAGTCCGAGGCCCAGGCCTGGCTGCCCGCTGCCATGCTCCGTGGTCAACCCTTGATGGATGATGCGACGATTCGGGAATCTCGGGGAGGAGAGGGGGCTCTCGTAGCTGACGCTCTGGAGAAGTCTCTTCTCCTTCCTGCCGACATGGCTGAGCTTAGGAGCATGAATGGGCCAGAGGTTGTCCTTAGCCTTAAGAGATATCTAGGCATGGTGGGTCCTCTGGTACTTGTTTATTCTACTTTAATTTTGTTGCTTAGCGCCGTCCCTTGTCTTTACGGCGTACTTGTTTTTGTTGGCAGGCTGTCCAGGCCCTTTTCAGGCTAGATGAGGAGGTCGGTGGCCAGAGTAACACTTTGGCGCAGGAGCGTGACAAGTTTTTGAAAGCTGCAAGTGCCCTTAAGAGATCTGAGGCAGATCTAAAAAAGGCGGTCGAAAATCTGGAGGAGATGACAAAAGCCAGAGATAACACGACCTCTGATTTAGCAGCAACTAAAAAGCAGGCCGAGGATCATATGAAGCGATTGCAAGAGGTTGAGGGCCGACTGCGATCGGCTGAAGAGAACATCGCCGACCTGAAGAAAAAGCTGGTCGATGCGATTTGGGAGAAGGCGTTGCCGAATATGCCAGGGACGAGGCCGTGAGGGCCAAAGATGAGGCCGTGTTTGCGAAAACAGATGCTGAGCGTTCCTTGGAACAAGTGGAGGAGGAGGCTTTTGCCGAAGGGGTGGCTAAGACTGAAGCTACCTTCAAGGACCAAATTCCTGAGGTGTGTAGGCGCTTTTGCTCCCAGACCTGGATCGAAGCGCTCAACTAAGCAGGCGTTGATACCTCGTCTGACCTTAAGAGGGCAGAAAGAGTATATTACCCCTCGACAATACGCGAGGTTATCCCCACTACTTCCGAGGAGGAAACCACCCTACCGGTGGCAGGTGGAAGTCAGAGCAGAGCAGCCGAGGATACACCTTCAGCTGACAGACCTGTTGAGGAGACTGGTCCCCATGGAGCGTTGGAGGGGGTTAGGATCGAGGGTCAAGAAGTACCCCAAGATGTGGTGAGGCTTCCTGCTAACCCCCTAGCCACACTCTCGGTTCCTCCAATTTCTTCTACCGTGGAGGAGCCCTCTGAAGTAGCCCCTCCAAGACAAGGTCCCTAGGCGTTGGTTGAAGCCTCTTGACAAGCCCTTCAAGACAATTTGCCTACTGGGTTGGGGGAAATGGCATAGGACACTGTTATTTGCTTTCTTTTTCATTTCATTTTGCTTCTTGCCTCAGGGGCATTGTAATGAAACTATATACTTTCTATTTGAAATGGATATTCAATATTTTGCTTCTAGTTGTTGATGTTTCCTTTTACCTGCCGTATTCTAATATCTTGCTCAATACCTTGGTTCTGTTCTGGACTTAGTCTCATGAGACCATCATCTATCCTTAGGGCGTGAATCCGAGGAACGTACCACAGTTCGGTTCTAGCTAATGCTTTGGTGCTTGTGCAAATAGTTAGTTTGACCCTTCGGTTCTTCTGTAAGTAGCTAGTTTCCCCATAGGTTTGAGTCCTTGGACCATGCAATACCTTGGTTCTGTCTAGTACCCAGGTATAGTTGCGTGGTTAGTTTCCCCATAGGCTTGAGTCCGAGGACCATGCAATGCCTTGGTTCTGTCTAACACTTCTATTTTTCTGTAAGTATCTAGTTTCCCCATAGGTTTGAGTCTTTGGACCATGCAATACCTTGGTTCTGTCTAGTACCTAGGTATAGTTGCGTGGTTAGTTTCCCCATAGGCTTGAGTCCGAGGACCATACAATGCCTTGGTTCTGTCTAACACTTCTATTTTTTTGTAAGTATCTAGTTTCTCCATAGGTTTGAGTCCTTGGACCATGCAATACCTTGGTTCTGTCTAGTACCCAGGTATAGTTGCGTGGTTAGTTTCCCCATAGGCTTGAGTCCGAGGACCATGCAATGCCTTGGTTCTGTCTAACACTTCTATTTTTCTGTAAGTATCTAGTTTCCCCATAGGTTTGAGTCTTTGGACCATGCAATACCTTGGTTCTGTCTAGTACCCAAGTATAGTTGCGTGGTTAGTTTCCCCATAGGCTTGAGTCCGAGGACCATGCAATGCCTTGGTTCTGTCTAACACTTCTATTTTTCTGTAAGTATCTAGTTTCCCCATAGGTTTGAGTCCTTGGACCATGCAATACCTTGGTTCTGTCTAGTACCCAGGTATAGTTGCGTGGTTAGTTTCCCCATAGGCTTGAGTCCGAGGACCATGCAATGCCTTGGTTCTGTCTAACACTTCTATTTTTCTGTAAGTATCTAGTTTCCCCATAGGTTTGAGTCCTTGGACCATGCAATACCTTGGTTCTGTCTAGTACCCAGGTATAGTTGCGTGGTTAGTTTCCCCATAGGCTTGAGTCCGAGGACCATGCAATGTCTTGGTTCTGTCTAACACTTCTATTTAGGGTAAAAGAGATTGTCTTCAGTGTCGGGCACATTAGTTTTGGCACGATTGGTTTGGGACTCCAATCTTACACGTGGCAGTACTGCCGCCTTTAGTTCAAGTTTCTGCCCTCATCAGTTACGAGGCGTCTCCTGACTGTTCGCGTTTCGCGCTTGACGTTTCGCCACACGAGGCGCGCTCTCATTAATATTCTCTTGGACTGATGCAGATCATACGGTTGATAGGCGTCTTGGAATTTGGTTAGGATTAATGTTGCCGGTAATCCTCTTTTCGAATTCTGCGTAGATCAGTTCCTATCATTCTTCATCATCTATTTAAGGTTGTAGGAGGGAATGTCCTTCTACACTCCACGAACCCCCAACACAAGTGGAAACATGTCCCTTCAACACTCTGAGTCCCTTCAATAACCCTGCCAGAATTGTGATAGGAGTTTGGAGAAATGAGGCGGCCTTGGACGGGAATGAGGGTTCATAGGCCCAAAGTCTCCCTTCCTCGGCCGGGAGTCGCCGTAGCCACAGCCCGCGTCAGATCTCTGGCGCGGCAAAATCTGGGCGTCACCCTCATGGTGCCATGCACAGCGGCCAAGAGGGAGGTCTCTGAAGTACCTAACGTTCCGCTCCGGAGCGATTCTACGTCGGTGGAGGCGTGCAAGAATTCGTCATGTTCGGTGCCCGAGTGTTGCCGTCTCCAATGGGCAACCACTGTGGGGCTGGAAGAGAATCAAGGGAACATCACGGGGAAGGGCCGCCTGTCGCCCTTGCATCTGCTCCTCTCTTCGTGCCAGCACCACCGCACCGGCTTGGGCGTTGTTGGTAGCCTTGAAACGGGCGTGTCTCAGCCCCTTCCCCTTTAGTTAGCTTTAAAACAGGCCCGTCTGGGCCTTTGTTTGTAAAATTGGTTTTAAAACAAGCCTGTCTGAGCCTTTGTTTGTGTATTGTAATTTCTTATTATCTAATAAAGTACTGCTGTTTTCTTTTCTTTTCCTTCGAGTCTTGTACTTTCCTGTAATTTTTTTTTTGCAAATGCCGTTTAACCTCTCATAGACTAACTACTTAAGAACGACGGTCTGTTGCGTCTGTTAGTGCACGAATTCTCCCCACAGACGGCGCCAATTGTAGGGACTCAATTTCGATTGGACCCAGACAATACAATTTTTAGAGCATGGGTTGAAGAATTAGGCCCTAACAAAGTAACAACGGTGTCCCAAGGGTCCTTCCCCATTGTTTCAGGGTAAGGAGCCCCGTTTCGTTCCTAAGGGTAGCTCTTCGACATTCGTCCGAGGAGGTTCCACCCTCCTTTACTGCTTTGCTCGCCCTTCTTATATAGTTCCCTCCGTCCTCTCTCCGTCTTCCATCTGTTGATCATTCATTTGCCCTTTTTCCCTGTCCGTCCGTCCCATCGGAGGCCTTATCAGCACTTGAGTGGTTCACATTGACCAATGTTACTCTGCCCAGGGGTTACATCCCCATTAATGCGACCAGGGGGTTAGATGAGTACATTTAATGTGGAGGTGACAGCCTGTTCTGGACCTGTTCCCCCGCCTGGAATCAGCTTCGGTGCGCCGAGGACAAGGATGTCCTCGGCATAAATCCAAAAAAGCATAGGATTACATAGACCATCCTCGGACGATCATCCTCCCTCGGAATGGGCCTTGGGCCAAATGCAAGGTGGGTCGAGGCTACCAGGCCCACGGGCCCCACAGTTAACAATACTGCAAATCACTTATATTGTAGATTCATTAGATATAAAATTCATATGCGAATAGTTTGATATGTGTAACTACAAATGATATTATAGCACAATTGGTATGTTAGAAGATAATTTTGTATTAAGGTACTATCATTTTATATTTGATGGTTGTTATACCAATGCAATTTATTCATTCCGTTATAATAATTACTTATTTGATTATAATAATTATTATATATATTCTAAAAGTTTTAACATAAAACCGTGCAATGCACGGGCATACAACTAGTATAATATATAATCCTACTCATTTCTTATATGAATCCATTTCTATCCAAACGCGTAATCGGATCAAACCCAAATCCAACGCATTTGCCAAGTCTAGCCATGACACAGTAAACAACCAACGTCAACGTGGTTCCATATTAGTTATCATATCAAATAAGAAAAAATTGTGTACAATTGCAATTGCTACTTTACTAGTACTCCAGCTTTTTTTTTTTTTTTTTTTTTTTTTTGACGAAATTGCTAGTACTTCAGCTGAGGAAGTTGTTTATTATTTCCCTACTTATCAATTTTTGGCATAATTAAAATTTTCATTATTTCAAGGTGAATGTGGTACACATTAATCATAATAGATTTCACTTATAAATAACTCTCTAAAAATATATTTCACTTATAGCTTGTTTAGAAGAGAAGAATAGAGGGAAATGGAATAAATAATACTAATAATAATTTTTCTCTCATTTTGTTGTTTAATATGAACATTCCCTTTTCTCATAAGCTCTTGAAATCCTCGTATTACCTTTTTTCTCCTTAATGTCTATATCGCTAGTTTTAATTAAAATTTTATATAATAATAGTGTTGATATAAAAGAATTTATTTCTTGATGTGCAGGACAACCTAGGATTCTCACCATAGGCTTCACCACCTAAGAATTATTTGAATAATATTAATCATAGTCTAAATACAAAATAAACCATCTAGAACTTTACTTCCAAGAATCACAATAGATAAAGATAAACATTCCTTAAATGAATCCTAATGAACTCAAATACTAAACCAATCCTTATGTAAGGATGTGAAATTCAATCTCTATCATAACTCAAACTAACTAAATAAAAACATTAAAATCTAAAATTATCCAATAAAAATACAAAATAAAATATTGAGATAGATTTTGATTATGCTCTTGCATCATTTCTTCTCGATTCTCATATAAGATTGCTTTTCATTCATATCCTTTCCTTTCAAACAAAAGAGAGATAAATATCTAATTTATTTCCATTGTTCTCTATTCTATTTCTATCCTTATATTCCTATAAACTTTCAAACGTAGTGTTGGTGAAGCTTGCAACTAGTTCATCACTAACTTAGGTCAACAATAGCGCAAATCCACAGCATTTAATTTTTCTTTTTCTGTTTTTACAAAGAAAACCTAAAAACTAGTAATCCTTTCTTACTTTGAAATCCTGTAAATGTTGTATTTGGATCTTCAAATTTCTAAGATAGGGAAAAGAGAGAAGGTACCAAAAAAGTAGTAGTAATCGCCTGCTTTGTTTGGTTTTTATTTAGATGGGTACAAACTACAAAGTACAAATGTTTAAACCATCACTTTGTTTTTTTCTAGACATTGCTATATTATTCTTCCAACAAAATGATTCAATAAAAATTAAGTTATTGTAGACATAAATAATTGGAGAACTTGTTAAGACTCACAAAAAGGTTTATCAAAGCACTCACATCAGCTATGGTAAAATGACATAAAAGCCAAATTTTACTCAACCAATCCTAAAAATTACCCACATCAGTTTATGTATACATTCTGCAAAATGCTTTTTTGCTATAATACTTGTGCAAATATTGTAGTTGTGCATTTAGTTTTTTTTTTTCCTTTGCTTTTCTTAATAATGAAAGAAAAGAGGGAATGATGGTTATAGTGTCAGGTGTGTGAAGAGAGAAAAATTAAAAAAAAATCAAGAAAGTTTAATATTTTAATAAAATAGAGTTTTAAAATAAATAATATAATATGGGTATTTGAAAAAATTATTAGATAAAATAGAAAAAAAATATGTTCTTATGCTATTAAAAAAAAAATTGCACAAGCTCATGTGATGTGAATGGCTGAATGCTTTTACAAAAGCGAGAAAACAGAAACAGTGTACTTCATGCGTTGAAGTTTATATGAGGACAAAGATGATATGGGCTCCATGTTCTAATAGTCCAAAAATCTGGTTTATTTCGTTATCGTTTCAAATTTTCAATTTGTCAAAATTGCGCAAACTTTCTAGGCTCCTATAAGACAAAGGCTTATGGTGTTACAGTATCATCTTGTGCACATCCAAGTTCAACTAATTTTTGACACAAACCAGTTACCCAAATCCAATGGAAATTGAGAAGAGAGGGAGTTGGTTTTCCTGGGACACCCAAAATGTAAAAAATTTGACAATGTGTTTGACAAAATGCACCTCAAAATGTTAGGTAACATTCAAACTGTGAAACTCTGACTAGAAAACAACCACAAAAAAGGTTTATGTTTTTCAATAGGTTGTTGGTAAGACTCCTAAAAAAACATGCTTTCCTTGTCAATCAAAATTAAAAAATGGGTTCGCCCAATTGTCATGCAAAATAATCCAATTCAAGATTCATTTGGTCCCACTTCCTAAATCTCTGCATGTTAAAATATGCAAAATGCCGGGATTTTGGGATTTGGAAATGGAATTCTAAAACATGCAGTGCACATGATATAACATAACCACTATGCTTGTAGCGGCGGAAATTATATTAATATGAAAACATTTTCACTTTCTCTCTTTCTCAAAATAAATAAAAAAAATTAAAAAAAGAAAAGAAAAAAGGAAGATTTCAACTTTGAGAACTAAAAAAAAAAAAAAAAAAACACAATTTCGAAATCTTTTTAAGTTTATTTTTCGAGTTCATTTTTCAATTTAAAATGAGTTTTCCGAAGGTTTTTGAAGATCATACACAAACAGAAACAAATTACAATCAGTTTAATAATGATCAAATGACATTACGGATCTGACTCGACTAATTAGGAAAGATATCAAATTTTTTTTGATGATCATACTTTTGTACGATCACCATGATCCATGACAAGTAACTGTAGCTAGTCTTGAACAAAACATTCCTTTAATTAAGATTATTGCTATGTTCCAATAAGAACTTTAGGACCATCATAGGTCTAGAATTCATAAAAACTTAATTTATTAAGAGAATTGGGGGTTTAGTCCCCTTCACTTGTAACAAAAAGAGAGAAAAAAAAAAACATATGCAGACAATGATGGAACTAGAATAAAAATTGAGGGAACCTACCTTTTTTTTTTTTTTTTTTTAAGAGAATCAACAACGAACACTTTTATTAAGAAGTTGCAGAATTTAAAATAACAAGTTGTTCAATGTCAGATGGAACATGCTCCATCCACACTAGTAAAGGAAAAGAAATAATTGCTCTCTTAGCCAAAATATGGGCTACACAATTACCCTGCCGCCTAGAATGATAAAAAGAAAAGGTTCTAAGTGAACCCACAATAGACAAAATGTCTTTGATAATCTGGCCAATAGAAGGGTGTCCCCAATCTGCTGTCCGCAACGCCCTGCACACACCTCTAAGTACCCCTCAAATTCAGACAAAGAGATACCCAATTCAATAATAAATTTTATAGCCCTTCTTGCAGCTAAGGCTTCTAACATCTCCACTGACCCTGGATAGGTGATTTGTTCAGCAAGGGCCGCAATTACCTCCCCTTTGCATCTCGAACTACAACTCCGATATCTGCCTCACCCGATTCACTGAACACAGCCCCGTCATAATTTGTTTTATACAACTCACCCAAAGGAGGTCTCCATTTTGTACTTGAGGGAACCTACCTATTTCATTGATATATCTAATGTTAGCAGATTATTGATAATAAATTGACAATGACATATAATGCATTACAAACTGGTCCACCCCAAATTTATGTCTCAATAACTCTGAAACTGACGAGTACAATATATGAATGTGATTATCGATCATCATGTTGATATATATATATATATATATATATATATTTTTTTTTTTTTAGAAGAAACATCATGTTGATATAAAGTGCATGAATTGACAACCGCATTAACAGCATAATATAAATTGTAATAAATGTGGACCTTCGACCAACCACCAAGGTCGTATGTATATATAGGTAGAAGTGTAAAACGACTCATCAATTGCAAATATTAATTTTTTTAAAATAATTATTAAGAACTAATCAAAATAGAAAATTCTTGCGAGTAACAATTGGCATAGTTTTCATGTTAGCGTACAACCTACCAGAAGCCAAAAGAAAAACAACAAATTAAATAATTATAGAACACTTCCGGGTATAATAAATGTGTACTAGCTCCTCTTACATAATTTTTTTTTTTTTAATAAGATAGAAATCCTACTCTAGCCTAATCTAAGTGTATATATGTAGTGGGTTCTAGTTAGCTCAACTGGTTAAGTCTCTGATGGTTGTATAAGATATTTGAGATTCAATCCCCGCCTACACCAAAAAACTGATTGGTGTCTTAGTTTGATAATAAAGAGCTGTAATTAAGAGCGGACACTATAGGTTGATACTCTCTAAAAAAAAAAATGTATATGTGTGTAAAACTCCCTCCTAGAGACTTGAACCTCAGCCCATGCCCCCACTCCATAAGGGTGTGCGGTGCCTCTTACATAATTATAAATATCACTAATCATGTATATTATATTAAAGTGAATGTTTCAAAAAAGGTTCAATCATTAATTCAAATTAGATTCTAATTGCACTTTTATGTAAAGTCTTATTCTAATTGTCTTATTATCAGGTGTTACTATACTCTATGCGAGTCAAATTTCTCGAGATAGATGAGTTCACAAAAATATGACCGTCACAATTAATTTGTTATATATGGGTGTTGAGTTTACAATGTGAGAGCTAAAAGAAGGAAATCAAAATGTTAAGGGCCCGTTTGGTTTAGACCTAACTCAATTTTCAGTTTTCAGTTTTCAAAACTCATGACTCAAACCCAAAACTCAAACTCAATTCTCAAACCTCACTTTCACTCAAAAATTGCAAAACTCATGTTTGACTCAATTTCCAGTTACATATTTTTACAACTTATCTCCAAAACCGTGGACCCCACCCACTGCCACTACCCAGTGCAGTACTATTACTACCCGCGTCTTATTAACCAAAAAAAAATATCTTCCGCCTTTACTTTCCCACGCATCCTCCCACATTTCTCTGACTCTCCCTCTTTTCTATCAAATTTTTTTTTCTTTGTCTATCTCTCTTTCTCTGTTTCTCCCCTCTTTAATCTGTGTTTGATTTTTTTTTCTCTAACCTCCAAATCCCTAAACCAACTCTCCAAATCCACCACTCTCCGCTGATCCACCACTCTCCGCTGATCCACCGACGCTTCCAGATCCTTCGAAAACCTCCCCATCCCGTTCCACAACACCATAGATGACCACCCATATGCCCATTTCATCTACACCCCTTCACAGATTTTCCCTTCTTCTTCACAACCCCAGCGCCAATCATGGGGTTCGTTGGGTTTTAGCATCTCGGTGAGTCGACTCAGTGTGGAATCGGTGAGTTTGGTGGACGAGTTGGGGCACAGCGTGTCTGGGTGTGATTGCGAGAGGTGTGACGATGAGGACCCAGATGGGTGTCCTTGTTTTTCTAAGATGGATGAGTTGGATATGGGGAACGAGTGTGGACCGAGTTGTGGGTGTGGGTTGGAGTGTGAGAATCGGTTGACTCAGCGAGGTGTTTCGGTTGGGGTTGGGTTACGGTGGAGATCGGTGCTGGGTTGGTGTTTCGGTGGTGTGGATCGGCGTTGGGAATGTTGTGGTGGTACTGTGGTGGCGCTGGGATTGTTGTGGTGATGCTGTGGTTGTTTGCAACGGTAGCTCTGAACTGACGGGACAACACACAAGCGCTGGGTCCCACTGAGTCTGAATATTTACAGCAATGCCACTGAGTTATGTAACTCAGAAACTGAAAACACCATTTTGGTGTTTTCAGTTTTCTGCACTGTAGCTCAACTCAAACTGAGTTTGAGTTGTAAAAACATGGAGAGGAAATCAAGCCAAACACAAGGTTTTCAGTGGGTCCCACGTCAATTCTCAGTTTGAGTGATGAATTTTCAGTTTGAGTGATGAAAACAGGCTAATCCAAACGGGGCCTAAATAATTGATAAGGGTTCTGAACCCTTACTCAATTTTTTTTTTGGGGGGAGGGGGGTGGGGGGGTGGTTCTATTTATACTGGTTGATCCACCTCTCAGTAGTGGGTTGTGATGATAGAGGATCGGAGGTCTAAAGATACTTAACTTATTAGGTGTCTTCTCTCCCTTTTGAGGAATATGAGTGGGTTAATAGGTGTGGAGCACTATTCAGGCCCGTTATTCAGTAATTAATGCAGCCCATATGAGGTAGGAACATTTAATTAATGCAGAAGAAACTGTTGTTGAGTTTAGATGCCGCCTCCTCTAATTCCTCAGCTCTGGACATCGAGGTTTGGTTATATCTTGGTTTGACATTTCCACTTTTGTTTAAAAAATATATAAATCACATACATTCATAATTGGGTGTAAGGAGATTTGAACCCTAAATATCTTCGTTGAAAGTACCAAAATGTGCCAACCATTTGAACAAAAATGCTATATAAAAGTTAAACCGATGAAAACTTTGATAAGGATAAGGTTTGGCTATAAACTTACTCAATGTATTTTTATTGGATATGAATTTTGATAAATCTACCATTGAATTACACTTTCTTTTCATATCTTCCATGCTTGCAAAATTTCAAAAAGATCAAAGATCAATAGCTATGTTATCGATCAAATATTTAAATTTCAAGTTCTTGTAGTTTAAAATTATGTATAAAAAATAAGTTTATAAATTGAATAATAAATAACATCCAATGACACAAATTTGAAAAACGTATTAAGAACATAAAGAACAGACAATCCAACAGATAGATTTTCAAAATTTATAGTTATGTTAATATTTTTTTTAATGGAATTTGTAGCTGTAGGGTCAATTTTTGTGGCTCAAGCCCAAAAGGATATGGATTGTGAGCCCAATGAACCCAAGACAATAAATTTGTAGAGAGTGGGTGAAAGAGCTAGGCTAGTAAGGAATTAAACAGTATTGGATCGCAGTGTTTGTGAATAAATTGGGATTCAATCGTGCTCGGACAAGTGTAAACATAAACGTCCGAAGAGGAATTTGTATTGAATGAACTTGAGTTACAATTCTCAGAGCTACGGTAATGGAGTTCTCTCCTTTCTTACTTTTGATTTTTCGATACCCTTTTATCAGAGGGCTTTCTCTCTTATATAGTACCCCCTCCCTTCATCTTCATCGTCCACTTGTTCATCATCTAGACGCCCACTTGAGTGCATGTCCCATCATGTACCCTATTTAGCCTTGTGTGAGTGGCGGTAGCTGAGAGTGTACTGTTTAGGGGTCTTCTCCACATTAATGCAGTCAGGAAGGTGGGTGCAGTGCATTTAATGTGGTGGTTGAAGTTTGTCTTCTAGATATTTCTCCGTTCCTGCTATCTTCATGCGTGCCTGAGGTTCATCTCTATCCTCACACCTGTCAGGAGGATCATTTGAGCTTCCCAGACGCCTGTCGGACCCAGTTTCTTCGGATCCGAGGGTAATGGACTCCTCGGACAATTGAATGTCTCCTCGGATTAGGACCGTGCTCCTCTCCAGACGTGCTTCTTTTACATGGGCCTCTACTCGAGTGTTTTCATCTCTTCGGACAAACAGTAGTCTTCAAATAGGGCATTGGGCCCGATACGTTAGGTTGGGCTTTTCACCCCCCACAGTAGCCATTGGTTATAACTAAGTCTGTAGCCAAATTTTGTCTATATCATAATTAATTGCAACTAGTCTTTTTTTATATAATAATATATATCTATAGATACAATAATATTTGAAACTCATGACGTTCGTTTCATTATGATTGCTTATTGTAGGGGCACGATTTACAACCCAAGCCCAATATCTATAAGATTGTGGGTTAATAAGCCTAGTACAATAAATTTGTAGAGAGTTGGCCAAAGAACTAGGCCCTAGTGAATCTAACAAAGGCTAGGATGAGTTTGAAAGACAATTATGCAAGAGCAAAACGTGCAAGATTGAGTGAATGTATTGTCTAAGGAGACAAATCTTTGTATAGATCAATGGAACTGATTACAAGTGCAGCGCTGGTTGCTACAGTGTTCTTTTTCTATCCTCCCCCACCCCCTCCACTCCTATGAAGGGTCTCTTATATTATATAACCCCCTTTGGACCATCTCTATCCTACACTTGTTGATCATTTAAGTACTCACTTGAGTACCTGTCCCATTAGACACCATCTCTGGCCCTCTGTGAGTCGCAGTAATCAAGACAACACTGTTCAGGGGTCTCCTCCACATAAATGTTGTTAGGGAGATAAGCACATTGGGGAGCTTCCTTGAGTAATTAATATAACATATAAAGACACACTTTAACCCAAAAGGCCTAAGCCCTATGGGTATGTGCTCAATTATGTTATATTAACTACTCATTCTTCTCATCTTTATTCAATGTGAGACTTCACTCACACGTGTAACCTAACAATCTCCCCCTCACGTGTGAGTCTCTGCCACTCTGTGGGTTTCAAGACTTCTCTGTGGGCCATGAATAAGTCCTACTTGCTCCCCCTTGCCTAATGAGCTTTTTCACTTCATCAGCGCGTCATCCATGGGTCTCTCGTACGCCATCCATGGGAACCACGTGTCAACCCCGCACGCACATCCATGGGAACTCCGCATATCCATGTCCATGGGAACCTCGCACCTCATCATTATTTAGCATTATTTGCAATATTCCTTTGTTGGGCTTTTCTTTTCTCCAGGATTTTTGTGTGTGGGCTATTAAGGCTTTCTCTGTCCCCGCTGGGTAGGGACCATGAACACCTCACCACCTTCGCCGCACACCACCATGGGCTCTGATACCACTTGTTGGGGAGATAAACGCATTGGGGAGCTTACTTGAGTAATTAATATAACATATAGAGACACACTTTAACTCAAAAGGCCTAAGCAGTGCGGCGAAGGTGGTGAGGTGTTCATGGTCCCTACCCAGTGGGGACAGAGAAAGTCTTAATGGCCCACACACAAAAATCCTGGAGAAAAGAAAAAGCCTAACAAAGGAATATTGCAAATGGTGCTAAACAATGATGAGGTGCGAGGTTCCCATGGACATGGACGTGCGGAGTTCCCATGGATGTGCGTGCGGGGTTGACACGTGGTTCCTATGGATGGCGTACGAGAGACCCATGGATGACGCGCTGATGAAGTGAAAAAAGCCCATTAGGCAAGGAGGACCAAGTAGGACTTATTCATAGCCCACAGAGAAGTCTTGAAGCCCACAGAGTGGTAGAGACTCACACGTGAGGGGGAGATTGTTGGGTTACACGTGTGAGTGAAGTCCCACATTGAATAAAGATGAGAAGAATGAGTGGTTAATATAACATAATTGAGTACATACCCATTGGGCTTAGGCCTTTTGGGTTAAAGTGTGTCTGTATATGTTATATTAATTACTCAAGTAAGCTCTCCAATGTGTTTATCTCCCCAACAAATGCGGCTAGAAAAGTAGATGCAGTGCATTTAATGTAGTTGTGGCAGTTTTTCTTCAAATATTTCTAAATTCTCATCACTCTTTATAGGCGTATGATGCTCATCTTTGTTGCTGAAGCTTCCTAAAAGATCACCTTGATCGTTGGAATACAGATTTGGGCCGCGTTCGTCATATTTGATGAGGAGTTCCTCCTCGGACCACCTTCCATTCGTTCCTTACTTGTGAAACTTTAAAATTGGAGTTCCCCATGATTATTTGTTCCTTCTCGGACCAGCCTATGTCCTTGGACCAAGCCCAAGGCCCAATATGTGACTTTGGGCCTTTATCCCTCCACTTATTATCATGAGACTAAGATACTTAATATATATATATATATATATATATTTCTTTTTTAAGAATAAAGATTGAATCCTAGATCTTTTATTCAATAATAAAAAACCTTACCAATAGTTAAATGGAACCTACAACGTAGTTATACTTAAACAAAATGTTCTTCAAAATCATTTTAATATTCCAAGAACAAGCAGGAACATTGCTGTATGCACTATAATATATTTTTTTAGGGATGAATGCCACTGCAACTTACAGCCATTATTTATTCAAAAGCATTTTATAATCTGCATCAAAATAGTGGTTTAATTAGGGTGTAGAATTCAATTGATTTTATGCAGTCCAGGTATATTTAAATTACATGCATGCACAAACCCAAGGTCAAATCCTCATGTCCTCACCATCATGTAAAACAGTGGGTGCACTTGGTAGTGGAGATGCCATAATATATACATAGAAGACTAGCTTGTCTAATCACAACTGAAGTGGGTTCATTAATAATGGGGAGGAGGACATAAAGTTTTATTATGACGGCCCCAAATTCTATCCCATTGGACTTTAACTTAGAGACCACCAATCGCTTTAATCAATTCCAAAACTGAAATGAAACCTTTCTCACTTCCATATTCTTTTTTGACAACCGCTTCTATGTATTCTTCATATCATATTATATTATACCAATTTACCATCTTAGAAAAATAGGGTTTATTATTATAAGCCTTTTAATATAAAGAAAAGATGATTCCATTCTCATATACTATATCTATATTTATATTTTTTATAAACTAATTTAAGTTGTATATAAGTTTGAATACCTCATATGTTCTCAAAACTGTCCAACGAACCTTTTAATTATTATTTAAAAAAAGGACATTCTTAAATCAAACTAGGGATTATTTTTCCTCATTTCAAGTGACAATGTTTATCTTCACCAAGCATCTCAAACACATTAATTTCTTCTCGCCCAGTTTCTTCTATCTTCTACTTCTTTCTCTCTTAATTTTACTGTGCTTTTGTGTTAGAGCCCAATCCTAAGAAATGAGTCCAAATTTTCTGTCTCATTTTTCTTGCTCCACTCTATACTCCACCAATAAATGCTTGCCACGTGTTCACCTAAGAAAGGGTATGAATAGATGGTTAATAGTTAATTTGTTACTCCCCTAATTTTCCAATATAGTCTAGCTCTTATCTTTCCTTCCAAGTAATTTTCGGTTTGGTTATAGTTATTTGTTTCGAAATGCAAGTTAATAAATGACTTTAAGCAATAATAGTCTTTTGCTTAAAGTCATTTATTATCTTGCATTTCAACAAATAAAGCTTTCCAGAAAAAGGTGATCAAAATACATATAGCTCAGTATTAAAAACAAGAGATTAAATTCTATAAGGACATGGTGTAAAACTCATGTTTTACCCCTCCAATCTCAACATGACACATCATCTTATCATATATTTAAGAATAAACACAATGACACTCAATCAAATCTAATACCCATATATAAATCCAACCAAATTGGGAATCTATTGAGATGTTATTAGGTGTAGTAGGATGTATTGAATTTTAAGTAAAATGCTAATGTGACAATCATTTATTGGATGGTGTAAAACATAAGTTTTACACCCCATCCTTATAGAATTTAATCTCTAAAAACAATTATGATTTTTATTATTTCCAAAAAAAATAGTTTTTTTGTCAGTTGTAATTATTACAAAAGATGGAGTAATTGGTTTTTCCTTTTTCAACGTTAAAGTAAAGACTATTATTCTCCCCCCACACACCACCCCCCCCCCCCCCCCCCCCCCCAAAAAAAAAAAAAAACTTTTGATTGAACAGAAACAAATAGCTAAAGAGAGAACCTCTCCAAATCTATCTGCATTTCAAAAACCCCTTTAGCTTACAATAATTAACCAAAAAGGCAACATTATGATTTATGGGCAACAAATCCAATTCGCGAAAAGATTTTAAGCTAAAAGTGGTATTGGTTTTTTCAAATAAAAAAAAGTTATTAATAGTGTTAATAGTGTTTATTGATTTTTAAGAAAATTACCATATTTTAGAACATTCCAAAATCGAATAAATGACACACCAAAAGGAAAAAAAGAAAAAAAACCTAGAGGGAGTATCTATATGTAGAATAGTGTTATTTGTGAAAACTACAAGATATAAAACTTAGAAGAAAGTTGGTATCAATCACTAAAATTGGATGAAAATTGTGACCAAGTAATAGTAACACTCCATTTGTTTTGATAGAAAACTCTTTTTGGAAAACATAATGTTTTTCTTATCTTTGGTTACGATCATAAAAATGAGCTACAAAAAACATTTATTGAGAGATAGTATTCTGTGAAGAGAGAGAGCGAGGGATAAAGAGAGGCAATAGTTACAATTTGAAGATATATATATATATATATATACACACGTATGTGTATATATATATATATATATATGTATATGTATATGTATATAAAAGTGATGGTTTGTTGAGTATGTAACATTTCAATAAACATATTTTGTTCTTGAGAGGTAGTAAACATTTTTCACTCTCTATTAGGCTTGATTTTCTATTGACCACATAAAATATCTATCATTAACTTGTGTTTTTTGTCGTACCAACACCAGAAAATGCAAGGAAAAAAAATTGTCAAAACATACCCAACGTAAATATGGGTTGATAATTATCTGTCATTATTTGGCATAGTTTGTGAAATTAAGAATTAACTCAAGATTTATGAATGTTTGAGATTTTTTTTGAGAGTTATTCTAGAACTATTGAGGTTTAGCTCAAGATTTATTAACTCAAGATGAATGTTTGAGAGTTATTCTAGAACTATTGAGGTTTAACATATTTGGTTTTGTATGCATGATGAAAATAACCAAAAATAAATTCAAATCCAAATACTTTGGGATGGGGTCAACGTTGATCAAACTCAATGATAAGTGAGAAAGTTTCAATGTTCATCAAACTCAAATTTTACAGTATAATTAAGGAGTAATGTTTTTTTTAAAGCAAAATGGAATGTTGGACTCTTTCACCACCTAACCAATTTCATGTGAAATATGTAATTATTTCTTTTTAGAAGAAATCGCAAAAGACAAAAGAAATATTCAAGTAGGATGACTATAAGTCTATAATGGAATTGAGGTGAATCAGATGATAAAGCTGTCCTCCTCCACCGGATTTCACTGAAATAAATATATAAAAAGTGAGATTATTTTAAATTGACACCGCCACAAATAAATACTGTGTGGGAGTGAGAGGATAATATGAGCACATTAAAACCAGCAATAAATAAAGTGGATAATGGTAACATGAACACGAACATAATGTTACTATTGTGGCTAAGGTATGTATGTACTTGACCATTTCCTACGTTATCCTCTCTCTCTCGTCTCATTGTCACATGTCTATGGATTATAATATCCTTGGTAGGTAGGAAGGAACAAGGATCCAAAATTTCGAAACAATTTTCAAATCCCGTTAACCACCAACTTAACAAAGACAATTGGCAAAATTAAAAAGCAATAGCCAAATATTCAAAACAAGTTTTTTCATCTTTCTAATGTGAGAAAATATATAGCTTTGATAATAAAAATTAATGAATTTTTTGTGTGTTCGTATTGGTAATATAGATATTTTTTTTTTAAAATTTAAAATTTAACGGGGTGGTATAGAGATTTTGATTGTTATTATAATAATGAAAGTGTAGGATATAAATTAAAGCAATTAAAAGAATAGATTTTAATTTTGTAAAAATGAAGTATATATATTCATTTATTTGGATTTTCGGAAAAGCAATTTGCTTATATTTGGCAATTGGCGCCCAAGTGGCCTGTGGCCCTTCTTTTAGGGCTTTAGTGGAGAGCTGTAGCTATCATGCGCACCAGCTCACTTTTCTCCAAAGAGGCAAGGAAAGGAAAAGAACCCAAAATTCCTCTTTTATTTATTTATTTATTTATATATATTGGGGTATAAATTGTAACGGGTAAGTATTACTGAAATAATTTATCAAAAAAAAAAAGTTTAACTGAAACATAAGACTCATTTGATAATGTTGTTTTAGTAACGTTATTTAAATATTATAAAAATACGTGTAAATAAATTTTTTTTATAAAAATACATGTTATATTATTTAAACAACAAAAATTATTGCCTAAACAACACAGCCAAATTAGCCCATACTCTTTCGTCTCTCCTATCCTTTGTCAGCTGTATAAGCCTATGTATGGTTTTGGTGCGATAGGCTTTTGTTACTTTGTGTACTGTAATGGCCCCCAAATACATAAAAGTACTTAAAAAAATTATAAAGAGTGGGTCCTACACGGAAACCAGGATTTGAGGCTGAGTTTTGTAGTGTAGGCACCAAAAATCAACCAAAAAACGTGGCTGATGACCCCCATTTCGTTTTCATCCCCCATTAATCCCACTCCTTTCTTTATTTGTTTCTTTATTAATTAATTGTTTAAGTTATTTTCACACAGAAAGAGAAAAAAAAAAAAGTAGTTTCACACACAAACACAAGTACACAACTACTCTTATAGGACCACTCTCTTCAATGGTGACCAAAAACAGTTACACACACACACAACTTTTTCTTGAAATTTTAAGAAAACAACAGGGAGTTTAAAAGAAGTTTTAGAACCTAGTATATTTTAGAGCCCTTTTTAAGATTTCTTCTTTCTCTTCCATGTGCTAAGTTTTGTTTTCTCTATTCTTCACCTTTTTTTGTTGTTATTGTTGCTTTCCCTTTCTTTCTTTCTTTCTTTCCACTGTTTGACCTTTCAGTCTTTGTCTGAAGCATGACAACACAAGCTTGAAACTTTAAAATAGCGTTGCTGTATTGGGAATCAGCTGCTTCTCTTACTGTTTTTGTCTATTGGATTGGTGTGGTTCTTGGATCCAATTCTTGAGGTAAGGATTAAGAAAAGGTTTCTCTTTTTATTTTATTATTATATTGTTTTTATTCTTTGCTTTGCAGCTTTTGCTGGGTGTTTTTTGTATTGTTTATTATATATATATATATATATATATATAGTTTTTTTGTGTGTAACTTTGTGGCTTTGTTGGATTATTTGCACTGATTTGTTTTTCTGGGTTTTTAATATATTTCATTTTCTTTCATGGGTTTTACTTAAGAGGTGGCAGGAAGTTGATAAATTGAATCTTTTTCCTCTGTTCTTCTTTCTCAGTTCTTGAAAAGATACACCTTTTCGCTTCTGTGAACAGTGAAGGAGGTATTCCTGAGTAGAGCTGAGCTGCTTTGATACCAAACTTTGTATGGAATTCGAGCCATTTACTCTGTGTGTGTGTGTGTGTGTGTGTTTTATGAAATTGTATTTTGTAAAAGTATGGATGATTCTCTCTTTATGTTCAAATATATGCATCTGAGGTTTGTACATCTGCAATTATTTCCACCAATGCTCTTCTTCCTTTGTTGTTTATTCCCCTCTCTTTAATGTACTTCTTATCTGCTATTAAAAGTTTAGATTTGTTTTATAACTCAATTTCACAATCATAAATCCTTACAAATCTAAACCTTTGTTTACCCTTATATATATAGACAGAGTTATCCTATTGATATCAATAAAATGAAATAATGTGTCTTAATTTGCCTTTTCTTTTCCATTTCTGATTAGAAACAACTTTTAATAATATCCACAAAAGGGAAAGTTGGAACCTGGAACATGCTTGTTATTGCATATTATGTTCGTTTCTTGTCAAATAAATAAAAATTCCTTGGTTCATTGTTTTAGGTTATTTTTTGGAGGCCAGCATGTCAATCAAATGCTCCACTTTTGGATTTGTTAATAACTACCTGTCAAATGATTTGTGACAGCCTCTGTTGATTTTTATCTTTTAATTTTATTTTCCTAATTTTGCTGAATTTTGACAACTTTATAACCATTTCTGTTGCTTTCAGATTTCTTGCAAGGACCGTGGAAAATAGAGGTTTATATAATCTGGTGTACCGTCATTATCATGATATCTAGTTGGAATCAGAGGATGGAAAGTAGAGTTATCTACTGTTGATGCGACTCTAGTCCATAGAAGCAGAAGATGGAAAATAGATTTGTCAATGCTCGTAAAGATGGCCAGCAAGAAGATTCATTGCATAACTTGAGCAAGACCAGAGAATTGAATGGAGAAGAAAGTCTGGAATTTTCTGAGTCAAAATCAAAAAAGTTGGTGAGAAGAGTAAATTCGCCACGTGCAATAATTTTAAATTTTAAGCAATCTCAAATTCGCAAAAGTTGCAATGAGAATTCTTTACTTCGAAGTACTCATGGAGTGGACAGTAGGATTCCGAAGCATTTGGTAAGTATAGATGAAAAATATCTTCGTCGTTGCCTGGGATTGATTCATATAAGTGCATCAAAAGCAGCACGATGCAGTACATCTATGAATTTGAGCTCTCTGAAGATGAGCATTTTGTCTGACAGCTTAAATCCAGCTAAAATTGAAAATAGATATTCATGTGATTCGGCTAGGTTCATTTTTGAATGTCCGTTGGAATCTGGGACTGGGGGTGTAGCTGTAAGCCCTGCAGGACGATGGATTGTAGGTACAATTATGGGGAGCAAGAGTATGATGAACGTATTGAAGAGCCCGTTGTTTCATCAATTTGGTGCCTTAGATGGCAATGCCAACTTCACAAGATCGAATTTGAATGATGTTAAAGGTTCAATATGCTATGATATTATGGACTCTCCCAGTGGGTTAAGTATATCTTCACCACAGAAGACAAATAAGGAACCTCCATCTATGGGCAGCCATACAGATGGATCTGATAGGACACATAAAAGGCGTGTTTCAATGTCTAGCTCAAACTCTACATGTTCTGATCAGTCTTCTTCTTCTGCTTCTGCCACCGTTTCTCAGGGGATGCTCCAATGTACATGGAAGGGGGGGCTTCCTCATTTTGTTTTCTCTGCAGATGATCAGAGGGAGATCTACCTAGCCAATGCGTGGAAGGTTGAGTCAACAGATGATAAGGCTGTAGACTATATGTACTCATTCCATTCAAAAAAGGGTGGCCAGAAGGACCTATCAATTTGTGATAATGAGTCACAACTTGTTGGTAAGATGAAGGTTTCTGCATCTTTCACCCTCTGCCCGGACAATTCCAAAATCATGGAGACTGAGTTTGTTTTGTATGGTGCTAATGAAAATTGTGACATAGAGACAAACACTTCAAAGCATAGTCTGAGGAAGAACAAGGGTTTGTCAAAGAAGGTGGCGGAAGCGTTCAAAATGAGTCATTTGTCTAAACAGAGAAATGTCTCCAAGTTTGGGGGATCTAGTGCCATACTGGAAAACTGTTCCTGGGACCCATCCTTAGATACAAGACGCAACCTTGACGCATTAGGTGGGGCCAAAAAGTTGGAAAATCATCTTCTGCCAAATTTTGAATTGGCTGCCATTGTTGTGAAAGACCACCTCCGTGACAAACGTCAGGAAGAAGTTGGGGGTTGGGGCTTGAAATTTCTCAAGAAATCAGGGCCTAGGCAAACAGTTGCTTCTCCAAAAGCATCGGTACATTGTGAAAGTTCTGGTCGAAATACTGGTGATTGCTCTACAAGTGTGGACATTCTAATCCCAGAGGGTCTTCATGGTGGGCCAATAACAAAAAATGGTGGCCCTTCCACTCTCACTGAAAGATGGAGATCTGGTGGACACTGTGACTGTGGTGGTTGGGATATTGGGTGTCCTCTCACGATACTTAAAACTAGATCAACCAAAGATGAGATTTTGCCTGAAGTGGAGATAGAGGAGTGTAAGCCATTTGATATTTTTAAACAGGTGAGTCAATCTCCTTGTATTCTTTTCTTCTAGTACAATTAAGAATTGCAGATAGTATTGAGTGTCACTAATGGCTTCAAGCTATAGCAACTATAGAGTTTGTTTTTGCCATACATCTTTACAAGAACTCTATATTCTGTTCTTCTCCACATAAGAAGTTATTTAATTCTCCTTCTGTCATGCTATTTTTCATATAAATAATTTTAACTAGTACAGTATTTAATTTTATTGTAGTTCTGTCGTATTCTACTGTACTGTGACTGAAAAAAGAAGTATGGCTAATTTCGCTGACTAGATCCGATGTTTGCCAAAACTTAGTTCTTGTTCCTTCGATCATTTAATTGTGTCCCATAAATTTTTGCACTTGCAACCTAAGGTATTTTAGTTGTTATAGATAGATTTCAGAAATAATTTTTCATACTAGTGTCTATTCACATAATGGGTTTTTGTCATATTTGTTGAACTTTCATGCAACCTCTCCTTCAAAATGCAGTGATATAACTGTGGCCAATCTTCAAATTTTCAGGCTTCACAGCACACAGCTCCCACATTGAGGATGGAAACTGTTCGTGATGGTTTATATTTTATTCATTTTCAACCTCCTCTATCAGCTTTGCAGTCTTTCTCGATCGCGGTGGCAATTATCCACATTCGGAGTCCCACACTCCGGCCCAAAAAATTGCAAGAGTTGAAGTAGCAAGATCCAGGATGGTGTTTATTTTGTAGTTGTAAACCTTACTGTGTTATAGCAGTAAGTCAAAATTTTAGTATTTACATATGAGTTGAGATGTTGATTATCACATTTTATGGTTGCTAATTGCCCTAGATTCAGAGTGTTTTCATACTTTAGGTTAGTTGGTGCTGATTGGTTTATTTTATACTTTGATTCTTAGTTCAAACACTCCTGTAGTCTGCTCCTTTTTGTCAAATGTACAAGTTATTGGTAAAGTGAATTTGGTTTGAAATCATCTTGATGACCATTAGCCTATAATGAGATTGGTGTACTCCATTGAACTAGGATCTTTCATGAAAAATAATGCCATGGTTTGTTGGACACTTGTTGAAAGTTTCGTAGCTTGGACAGATGAGGACATGATACTTGTGGCAGACTCCTGTATGCATTTTGATTTAAAAAAGAAAAAAAGAAGAGGTTTTCAGCTTTATTTTCCTACTGGCGCAGACTTAGAAGTTTATGTACTTTTGAGGGGAAAACCATGCTCTGTAGATATATGTTATTCTCTTAATTCAGTATCTGTGGTTCTTATGCATAGAAATAGACTCTCAAACATAAATATGTTTTAGTCTTATAAATTCACACACACGCATACTTTTTTCCCTGTCTCAAATTTTTTTTTTTCCTTTTATGAATTGCGATGTTTGGCTCTGTACAAGTCATAGGTAAGATCATAATTTTTTGAATGAAATTGTGAGGATGCAATTTGAAGAGGATTATTTTCCCTCCTCTTTTACACAAGTGTTACAAAGAACTTACATGCGTCTGTTCAGCACTTCTTGTAAAGTGTTTTTTTGGAATTTCTTATTATGGGAGAGCCAATGGATCAAGTCATCATTTTTGGGTTTATACTTATTGCTGAATTTTTCTGTTTCTTTTTGTCAGAAGCTCACGGTTTAGTGAATTATAGTTTTTTTTTACTGCTTGATCTGTTTGTGCACTTTTAGAGATCACTTGAACAAACATAGATGCAAGCATGGTATGTGTCATATAAATATATAGAAATTTGTACTATCATTTCTTAATGGAGGAAATTTTTGATTTCATATTTTTACTTTGTTTAGGAGAAACCATTGAACTTATTCCCCCCCCCCCCCCCCCCCCTTCTCAACTTGCTGTCGTTTCATGTACATAATTTGTTTGCTGGGTTGAATTGACCATTTCTACTCTCCAACATGATTAGTCTTCATGGTGAGCTAAATTCTTCTTTTTTGACTGTTCAGCCATGTGGTAAGGTCCTTGCTAGTCCATTGAAAGAAAGAAAAGGAAAAGGAGAAAAATTATTGTCTTATGTTCTTCACCATCTAATAAGAAAAATGTGAAATGTTTCGGGTTTTTTTTTTTAATTTTAATTTTTTATGTAACTAGATGCTATTGACCTGAGAAGGAAATTATGAAGAAAAAGTTGCATGAGCTTAACATATTATGCTTAGAATGATGTTCAAGGTTCCATATCTACATCATATCCAACATTTGTGTCTACACATACATGAGCATGTGTTGCACTTTGCTTAAATATGCAATATATTAGTATTCAAACCCACTTTTATTGGTATATATTTGTATGTTTTTGCTAACCATTACTCAATAATTGTTGTCCATATCATAAGATTATTGCTGGCTAATTCATTTTAGGCGGTGCTATTCAGAAGGAGGTCACAGCTTGTGGGTTACTTTCTAATAGAGATATCTACGAGGTTGTAACTGATATTCCATTTTATGTCGATTATTGACTTGAACATTCGTCCATAGCAAAGATAGTTATAAGTTTTTTTCCTTTGCTAGCTACTTCATTTTCATGTTTCAACATGGCAAGCAACTTTCGGACAATTATGTTTTCTGTACATGCCATTCAGTATTTGTCCCACCTTTTCCTTTCATTTGTCTTTCTCATTCCAGCTCAATCTAAAAGCATGTTGATGGAGAACCAAGAAACTAGAAGGGAGGAAGCCCCAGAATTGTTGCTTTCAGAGCAGAAGATATCACTTGAAAGTTGCACAAGGTAGCTAAGCTTATCTCTGTTTCTCGATGTTCTATGTGAAGTTTTATGAATCATAGATCAGTTAGACATTCATTAAACTTTAATTGAAAAAAGAAAAAGCATAATAATTTGAAATTCCTAAGTTTGTAACTTTTATAATATCCATATTTGGATGCTATAATAAACCTGATCAGTGTCCAACTGGATATTCTTGAGGCTATGCACCCAGCCATACTCATGAATAAAGTTGTAGCCATGAGGAGACAATTTAACATGACTAGCATTTGAGTGGTTAAATATCATTGTTCAAGAGGTAGCATCCTTGGATACATTGGTTGAGTTTATAATAAAGTTCAAGAGGTTGCAGTACAACAGCCTATATATATGTTTAGAACGGCAGTTTAGGACACTGTAGGTTAATACTCTAAGTTGCATAGCAGCATGATAAAAACTTTGTGGATGTCTTGATTTGGCTCTAAACCTATATAATTGTTTCTTGTTCCATTTCATTACGATATGGGCATAACCAAATTTCGATTTACTGAAGGATGCGTAAATTATGGTGAACCTCTATACCTTGTGGTTTGTAAAATAGTATACCTTTCTCGGCCTTTTGGCTAAGATCAAGTGGTTTGTAAAATAGTAAATGGCATGAAAGTAGATCATCTAATAGATAACTTCTTTTCTCTTCTGAAATATAGACTTTGCTTTAGTATCTGGAACATTTTCATCATGATGAGGTTTTTCAGTTGAAACTTGTCTATCAATGAAAATATGTACACTTAAATTAGTTTAGATGTTTCCATGGATGTGCTACTGTTGTGAAAAACAGACCCAAAAAAGAAAAAAAAGAGTTAGCACCACCAGGCCACAACTTGCTGCAGTCATGAACTTGTGATAACAAACTTCACTACAAATATCCCAACTTCTGAATTATTCATTGGATTCTTTAACTTCTTTATCTTTAAAAGAACTGTTGTAACCTCTTTTAGCTTGAGTATTTCCAATCAACAGTTCAATCACTAGGTATGACAGTTATTAGGATGTCAAATGAACAAGGGAGCATACCTAAAGGCAGTTGGGCTTGAACCTCCTCTTTAATCGTAGCATCCAGACTTGACAACTGTGGTAAATGTATTTAAATTATTCAAATGATTCCTAGTATCAGTACCTTCTTTCACGGGTAGTTATCACAACTCTTTTTTCAAGTACAATTGATTTGCAAGCAACTTTGACATATGTATACCGTTTCCACAATTATTGCGGTTTTATTTGACAAGTACTTTTCCCTTGAGGCAAGATTCAAATGGATAGTTCTTGCTGCCTTCATTCGAGTTCTTTCTCATTTATCATCCAATATAGTAGTTGGCTTTTTCGACATCTCATATAACGCCTTGATCAATTCTTGCTGCACTAGGATATCTTTGATAATACTTTGCCAAAAGTGAGTTTTCTAGTCAAACGGCTTCATGGCCTTTTCAATCCTTGATGCACTAAGAGATCTTTGAACTTCTTCCCTCATGGATTGGACTTAATAGTTACCAAATTCTCATAAAAACTTATACCCTTCTCTTCTTGGTTTGATGCTTCCATGAAGTCACTGTCATTTAGATGCTTCCCTGAAGTCACTGCCATTTGGATTAGATATTTGATCTTGCTAAAATTTTAATTTTGCTGTGTTAAGTGGTCTGATCATGACTAATGAGAACATTTCATTCTAGAGAAAGAAGGGAAAATTTGTAAGCTGCTTCCTTGATTTAATTATAAAATTCTCAAACCCTATAACCTATTTTTTTTTTACCAGTATAGTTACCTTGATTTTTTTTTTTGCTGAATTAGTTATCTTGATTATTTTGTAGTTTGTGATTGCGTATTGATTTTTGGCTACGTTCTTGATTCATGGGAACCTCCTTTATTTATTTATCTTGGCTTAATTGTTACAGGCTGCTCAACTTGTGAAAACCTTGCACCTCTTGTACCTCATTTGTAAGGTTTGTTATGGTATGATATTATAGTGGTCACCACCAGACTCAGTTGCCTCCATTCAAAAGACTAACGAATGTCCGTTTTACTGTGCTGTATGCTGGAATTATTTAGCATAGAATTGATCCAAGGCGCATGGAACAATTAAGTGAATAGTGCCTAATGTTGGGTCATTTTCTACACCTCAGTAAGACTAGCTTAAGCCCTTTACTTTATGTAATGAGACATTAAACCTTATCATCATTGATGTATAGTATACCCTCTTCTTAGCTTCTATTCAAAAGTAGTTAATTCCTTGAACCAAAACCAAAGGAATAGATTGTAACCTACTTGCTCTGGTCCAGTTCCAACTCTCAATTAAGTAAAAATTGTCATAGCTTTCATATAGCAGCAGAACATGATGAGGAACTTCATGATTAGTTTATTTTCTGGGTGCATAGTTGGGATGACTGGATTTTTTTTTTTTTTGGCATTATTGGTGAACCACAAGACTGAGGACTCAGATTAAAGCTGTATTATATATTCAATGAGCTAATTTTACTATTTCAGCTTTCACAGCAGCAAATACAAAAAAGTTTATGATAAAAGAGGCTTATGTAGAGGATTCTCATCACAGAAACTGACTTGCACGTTGCTGTTTTTTTGGGGTGGTGTTTATGTCATAACTTTAAAATTTCAGTTGTTGATAGCTAGAAGGAACTTGGCAACCATTTTCATAAATCTTTTACTTGGTGTAGAATTTGAACGTCTGCTTTATTGTTCTGCTTTAGTTTTTAATATTAATGTAGGACATTGTGCATATGATTGAACTCTATTTTAGTATTGATATAAAAAAGTTGATAAATAATTTTTTTCCCCCTTGTTCTTCCCCAACTTGCTATATAATTTTTATCGTTATAATTTATCATAAGTCTTATGTTTAGGCGTATAGCCTCTTGGGCAACCTGTTTTTGCTTCCCCTCTTTGCCACGTTATAATTTTCATAAATAGCATTGTCAGTTGTCACTGCATCTAGGTAGGTTTCTAGAGCTCTCTCTCTCTCTCATATGATTGCTTGAACCTTCTAATTCCACCACCATGACTCCAAAAAAAAAAAAAAAGGGACTCCTGTGTCAATCGCCTACGCCCTTTAGATTTTTCAAGTACGTCTTTAGCCTTCATTTCACATCTTATCAACATATTCATCTAAGTAGAAAATTCTACTTGTCTACTTTAATCATTTTATCTTTAAACATGGCTCTTTTCACCCCCTTCTAAATCCACCACCTAATCATTAGGTTACTTTGTATAATACCTCATTTTTCCATCTTCTAACACAAATGTCTAATATCACCATCTTATGTTGATTGGTTACTCTATCTTCTGGCGTCAGTTTACAATATTTACATCTACTATTCACTTTTTAAGTAAGACAAAACCTATTTGGCTAATGTTTGTCTCACTTTTGGAGGTAAGTTAGTGTAATTCACTCTTTTCGAAACCAAATGGTTGTTAATTTCGAATCAGACATTATTGCAAAGTCTAGGATAGCATCTCCTAGTTTATTCCTCCAAATCCTTAGCTTTCATGAACTCTTTCAAAGCCCCACTATTCTTTCCAACTTGACTATTCAGGTCTCCCTAATAAAAATATTTTCCTCGTTTGGTAACCTTTGAATCAATTCATCCATGTCCTCTCTAAATTTTTGGATGATGGATTCGTCAAATCCTATTTGAGGAGTGTAACATTAATTATGTTAATAGTTTATTCTCCTAAGGCAAGTTTTATTAACATATTTCTATCCTCCATTTTCTAACATCATCAACTTCTTTTTTTAATACTTTTATATAAAACCTTATCTCGTTCCTATTTTTATCTTTTTTAGCATACCATAATATACACAATTTTGTATGTTCAATTTCATATGATAGTGTTACATGTTTAATGTGATTTGACTATGACGTTATTTTATTTTATTTTATTTTATAATTTGATAGTTATAATAATAAGGGAGGAGAATTTGAATTTTAGTTCTCTTAATAAAGAAGAGTTAACTATGTCAGTGAGCTACAAGACTCTTGTACCATAATATTAACTATTAAATACTTTAAAATTATTAACATATTTTTCTTTCATTTACATTTGATTTTTAATTAAGGTATATAGACATTAACATACTTTTAAATAATTACTAAATATTACAAAAATCCTAATATTTTTACAATTAATTCTTAGTAATTTAAATGTTATTTGGGGATTTAATGTCAAAAGACTTGTAACTTAATTGGTTGGACTTTTGGCTTTTTCAATGGAAATATCCAGGGTTCATATCCTCCAATCTTGTTGCAATTATCAAATTATATAAAAAAATATTATAAGATGATTTTGTTATGATTAATTATGACATTATTTGGTAGCTATACTATTTTATTCAGTTTTATATGTATTAACTGATTGAATTTAAAATTAAAATATGAATATTGTAGTTTTAGATTAATTTATTAATGTATTAATATATTTACATAGTATTTTAGAACTTCTAATTTAATCTAATGTCTCCAAACGCTCGAGGGACTAGTATTTTACAACATTGGGTACAAGGATAGTTCTTGGCTTGTGCAAAACTTTAGTTGAAGTAGAATTTTTTTTAATTTCTTGAAATATATATAATAGAATTTTATATAAAGTAAGGGCAAGACTTATGTACAGTACTTAGGTGCTATTCTTTAGGTTCTCTTCTAAAGATTATGCCATGTGGATTTTTTCTTATGAGATAGAAGTGTATTTTTTAGTTAAGTAGTTACATGGCTGAATCTTAAGAGATGAACCTAAGGAACAATACCTAAGGTACTGTATTTAAATTTTGTCCTTAAAGTAAAATATGCTAACAGTTAGTTTATAAGTTATTTGATTTTTTTTTTGTTTTGAGAATGAGTTACTTGATATTTTGGTGATAGAGTTTAATTCATTGTATGATAGTATAGCCATTTGTCGCATAAAGAAGATAAAAAATTGGCATAACTACGATTTTTAGGATCCAACCTTTTTTTTTTTTTTTTGAAAAGGAACTGAAAATTTCATTAATGAATATAAGCAAAATCATAGTACAAAGCCTCCATAGCTGGAAGGGGAGAGTCCTCAATCCAAAAAACATCATCACGATATGCCTAGCTCCTTGTTTCCAACGTTTATTACATCGTTTATGAGGTTTATGTCATAAATCTTATAGTAAAATTACAGTCATACGATATCATGTTTTCATTATGAGGCTCACTATTAAGTACTATACTAAAATTTCACTATTAGGCCATTTTGGATATATACCACTGTAGGGTCCGGGTTTGAGCACTTCTGCTATTGAGAGAGTGGACCCAAGCCCAGTTAGCCCAGTACAATGAATTTATAGAGAGCGGGTTGAAGAACTAGGCCCTAACAAGCGGACAATGTCCAGTGTCCCGTTCATTGGAGGTCGGGCGACCAATGCAATTCTCCAGCGTCTGTCCTCGGCACCTGTCCGAGGAGCTTCATGATGGCCTTGCTCCTGGGGGCTCCTTCCGGGAAAAAATCCCCCCTTCTGATCTCTTTCTTCTTCTTATATATAGTCCTTTCCCTCACAACCTCTTTCCTCCACTTGTTGATCATCCACGCCCCTCCCTCTGACTGCCTATCCCATCAGCCACTTTATCAAACTCCTGTGAGTCGCAGCAACCAAGGCAGCCCTGGCCAGAGGTCGCATCTCCATTAATGCGGTTGTGGAGTTAGGTGGGTGCATTTAGTGTGGAGGTGACAGCTTATCCTGGACGTGTTCCCCAGCCATGCCGCTCTGACTGACGTGTTGGTCTCGGTTTGCCGAGGGCAGGATCGTCCTCGGCAGGATTCCTGGCCGTTTAGACCTTCACACTCCTTCCTCGGGCTCTACTTCCTCCTCGGCATCGGCCCTAGGCCGAATACAAGTTGGGCCAGGGTCACCAGATTATTTAAGCCCCACAATAGCCCCTCAAAATGCTGCTGTCCGGCTCCTCGGAAGGGGAGGAGGATTTTGATGTCCTCGGGCCTTTGTCACGACTCACCCAATCAGTGGCCTACGTCAGCGTCGGGGTCTTTTTGCCTGCCCAGTGCACGTTTCTGGCGCCTCGATATACGGTGCGCACGCGCATTAAATGCCCGCATTAAATTCTGGCGGCTCCATACTCCCCACGTTCAACGGTGTGATGCTAATTGGTCGGTGGGGATTTCCTGCCTTTATGGGCGGGAAACTTCGCCTGGTTATCCTTAATTGAGGATATAAATACTTGCCTGAACTGATTTGCCTCCTCATTTGTGCACTCGAGGACCCTGGTGCACATACTTTGAATCCGGTCAAATCTCCACATCAACGAGCGCTCCTTTCCAGCATAAAAAGCCTATCCGAGGAGGTTTTCCTCATTCCTGTAAGTCTTCTTCTCTCTCTAGCACAAATTCTTCTCTGCTTCCTTTCTTCCCTTCGTTCTTTCTCGAATCCCTTAGTCGTTGTTGGGGATGGGTAAATTTAAGAAGCTAGTTGAGTTTGAGGAGGCGATGGAGAAATTCATCGCTGATCACGGGATACCCCGCAATGTAGGCTTGAGGTACTGCGAGGAAGGGGATTGGTACATTAGGAGGAACGAGGGCGAAGTTGTTATCCCCATAAAAGCCTTCTTAGAGGGAGGCATGAGAATCCCAATGAGGCCGGTGACGAGCGGCTACCTTAGGCATTTCCGGTTAGCTCCCACCTAGTGCGCTGCCAATATGTTTAGGATACTAGGGTGCGTAGACACCTTGAATGAGAAGTTGGGGTTGGGGTTAACCCACCATGATGTAAACTGGTGCTATAACTTTCAACACCTGAAGGGCAAGACGTACTATATGAAGACGAGGGACGATAGGGTCCGTCTAATCCAGTGTCTCCCCGATTCTAGCAAGGGGCTGAACCTTGATTTTCTCATCGTGTCAGGGGAATGGCACGATGGTCTCCATTGTCCGACAACAGAGGGAGAGCCAGGTAGGGTACTTGGAGTAGGAGAGGGTCCAGTTCCTTTTTTCTTCTTCCTTATTTTCTTTTGTGAATCTGCTTTGTTCGGCTGATGACAGGAGTTTGTTTTTCTTTCCGCAGATCCGCACGCCTTCGCGAGCCATTTTAGCCTGGTCAACAAGGAGGATCTGTAATTCGTGCTTAGGTCGGAGGTTTTCGTGAACGAGGGTGACAATCAAGTCAGGGCTGCTCACAAGATCCTCGGGTGCAATCCGGCCCAGAAGGTGTTTCCGGTCCCGAAGCACGAGATCAGGGCTCGTGACCCTCGGCTTAGACAAATCACTGTGGTGGAGCACGGGTTCTCGTTTTCTGAGGGATCATCCATTCCGGAGGGCATCCCATTGGCTAGTTCTTCCTCGTCCCATCAAGCTGCGGAGGCCGAGGGAGAGGGTTCGGAAAAAGAGGGAGAAGTAGTGGATCTGGGCTCGTCCGAGGACGAATTTGCCGCATTCGAACAAGGCTATCTGTCCGAGGATCCATTCGGTGACTTGGGGGATCCCCAACTGTCTGAAGTCGATCTTCTGCCTCCGAGGGCTGATATTCAGGCCGAAATGGGTTCCAGGAGACAACCCTAAACCAACCTACTTGATTTGCTTGAGGGCAGGACGGGGAAAAGCATGTCGAGGGAGTCACAACCCAAGCCTCCTTCATCCACACCCAAGCTTCCTCCTGCCCTGCCTAAGCCTTTACCTGCACAGACCAGGTCGTCTACCATTCCGCCCGCCTCGGATCCTCGGCTCGAGTCCTCTGATCCGAAGAGGAAGAGGTCCTCCAAAGACAAAGACCCAGTGGATGGGGGGAAATCTCGTCCCTCCCAGGAAGAAGGTGAAGCTCGGCGACCCTTTAAACAACTGAGGATTGGTGGTCAGGACAAAGGGAAAGAGGTTATGCAGGCATCCGAGCCCCAGGCCTGGCTGCCTGCTGCTATGCTTCACGGGAAGCCTCTGATGGACGACGCTACTCTCAGGGACTTCCGAGGGGGCGAGGGGGCTCGCGTAGCCGACGCCCTGGAGAGGTCCCTCCTCCTCCCCGTCGACATGGCTGAGCTGGGGGGCATGAGGAGGCAAGAAGTGGCCCGCAACCTCAAGAGGTACCTGGGCATGGTAAGACTTCTGACATTTGTTCCACCGTTTGAATTTTACTGCTTAGTACTTTGTCTTACGGTGCTTTTGTTTCGGTTTGCAGGCTATCCAGGCAGCCTTTAGGCTGGACGAGGAGGTCGACAACCAGGGTAAGGCTCTGGATAAGGAGCGCCATAAGTACTTGACCGCCGCGAGTACTCTCAAGAGATCTGAGGCGGATCTTAAGAAGGCATTGGAGAGTTTGGAGGAGATGACGAGGGCTAGAGACAAGGCGGCGTCCGACCTGGCCGGCGCCGTGAAGCATGCCGAGGACTAGACAGGGCGCCTGCGGGATGTCGAGGGTCAGCTGCAGGTTGCCCAAGGGGGTATTGCCGACCTCAAGAAGGAGCTGGCCGAGGTCGTGGTGGCAAGAGGCATTGCCGAGTACGCCAGGGACGAGACCGTGAGGGTTAAAGACGAGGCCGTGTTTACGAGAGAAAATGCCGAGCGCTCCGTAGAGGACGCGGAAGAAGAGGCCTTTGCTGAGGGGATGGCTAAGGCTGAGGCTGCCCTTAAGGCTCAAATCCCTGAAGTGTGCAGGCGTTTCTGCTCCGAGACTTGGGAAGAGGCCCTCAACCAGGCGGGGGTTGAGGCCTCGTCTGACCTTAGGAGGGCCGAGAGGGTGTATTACCCTTCTGCTATTCGAGAGGTTGCCTCCGTTGCTCCCGAGGCTGGCTCCGCCTTACAAGCTACAGATGAGGGCCAGACCAATGCCACCGAGGATTCTACTCCAGCTGATAAGCCTGTTGAGGGGGCTGAGCCCCATGGAGCATTGGAGGGGGCAGGAGCTGGTAGTCAAGAGGTGCCCCAGGATGTGGTGAAGCCTCCTGCTGACTCCCAAGCCACACTCGTCGCCCCCCAGATTCCTCCTGCTGAGGAAGGGTCCTCAGAAGTAGCCCCTCCGAGCCAGAGTCCCGAGGTACCCGTAGAAGCCCTCCAGCAGACTCCTCAGGACAAACTGTCTACCGAGTTGGGGGAGTAGGACACCTTGTCGGGCTATCCCATTCTAATGGCCTGGGCCATTCTGATTTTGTTGTCGTTTTTCTTTGTTTTATTGTTGTTCTTTTCTTTTTCTTTTTATTTCGCCTTTTGTCTTGGCGACATTGTAACGAAACCATATGTTTTCTTTTTATAATATACTCAGTTGTTTGTTTTTAGCTCCTTGGATGGTGTTTCCTTTCATTCGTTGTACTTTAATGTTTTGCTCGATACCTTAGTTGCGTCTGGGACTTGGTCTCGTGAAGCAGTCGGCTTTCCTACAAGTTCGAGTCCGAGGGCCATGCCCACCTCAGTTCTATCTGACGCTTTTGTTCTTCTGTAAGTAGCTAGTTTCCCCGAAGGCTTGAGTCCGAGAACCATGCAAGGCCTTGGTTCAGTCTAGTACCCAGGTACTCCATGCAGTGGTTAGTTTTCCCAGAGGCTTGAGTCCGAGGACCATGCAAGGCCTTGGTTCAGTCTAACGCTTGTTTTCTTCTGTAAGTAGCTAGTTTCCCCATAGGTTTGAGTCCTTGGACCATGCAAGACCTTGGTTTTGTCTAGTACCCAGGTACTCCTTGCTGTGGTTAGTTTTCCTAGAGGCTTGAGTCCGAGGACCATGCAAGGCCTTGGTTCAGTCTAACGCTTGTTTTCTTCTGTAAGTAGCTAGTTTCCCCATAGGTTTGAGTCCTTGGACCATGCAAGACCTTGGTTCTGTCTAGTACCCAGGTACTCCTTGCTGTGGTTAGTTTTCCCAGAGACTTGAGTCCGAGGACCATGTAAGGCCTTGGTTTAGTCTAACGCTTGTTTTCTTCTGTAAGTAGCTAGTTTCCCTATAGGTTTGAGTCCTTGGACCATGCAAGACCTTGGTTCTGTCTAGTACCCAGGTACTCCTTGCCGTGGTTAGTTTTCCCAGAGGCTTGAGTCCGAGGACCATGCAAGGCCTTGGTTCAGTCTAACGCTTGTTTTCTTCTGTAAGTAGCTAGTTTCCCCATAGGTTTGAGTCCTTGGACCATGCAAGACCTTGGTTCTGTCTAGTACCAAGGTACTCCTTGCCGTGGTTAGTTTTCCCAGAGGCTTGAGTCCGAGGACCATGCAAGGCCTTGGTTCAGTCTAACGCTTGTTTTCTTCGGTAAGTAGCTAGTTTCCTCATAGGTTTGAGTCCTTGGACCATGCAAGACCTTGGTTTTGTCTAGTACCTAGGTGTTCTTCTGTAAGTAACTAGTTTCGCCGCAGGTTTGGTTCCGAGGACCACGGAAGACCCTGGCTCAGTCTAGTACCCAGGTGTTCTTCTGTAAGTAACTAGTTTCGCCACAGGTTTGGGTCCGAGGACCGCGGGAGACCCTGGCTCAGTCTAGTACCCAGGTGTTCTTCTGTAAGTAACTAGTTTTGCCGCAGGTTTGGGTCCGAGGACCGCGGGAGACCCTGGCTCAGTCTAGTACCCAGGTGTTCTTCTGTAAGTAACTAGTTTCGCCGCAGGTTTGGGTCCGAGGACCGCGGGAGACCCTGGCTCAGTCTAGTACCCAGGTACTCCTTGCTTAGAGTGAGGGGATTTGCCCTCATTGTCTGGGGTTTGTTTTTTGCGTGGTGGCAGCCTCGGCCTTGCTTCACCGAGGATGGGCTATTCGTTGGACTGGATTCTTGACCCCAAGCTACCCCGGGCAGGGGTGGCTCGGGTTTCTATCCTTACGCGTGGCAGCAGCCCCTTCTTCACTCCAACCTTCCGCCTTCTTCGATTACGAGGCATCCCCTGACTGCTCGTGTTCTGCGCTTGACGCTTCGGTGTGCGAGGCGCGCCCTCATTAATATCCTCGTGGATTAATGCAGATCCAGCGGCTGTAGGCCTCCTTGGAATTTGGCCAGGATTAATGTCGTTGATGACTCTTCCTTCGAGTTCTGGTTGGACCAATTTCCACTAGCCTTCGCCCTCTATAAAAGGCTTTCTGGGGAAATCGTCCTCCTACACTTCACGAATCCTTTAGTCAAACACGAGACATGACTCTCCCACCCCCTACGCCTCTTCAATAACCTTGCCAGGATTGTGACCAGAGTTTGGTGGAATGGGACTGCTTTGGATGAGGTCGGAGGCAAGCGAGCTAGGGGTCCTCTTCCCTCGGTTGAGAACCGCTGCGGTTGTGGTCCGCGTCAGAATGGCCCAGGCCATTAGAATGGGATAGCCTGACAAGGTGTCCTACTCCCCCAACTCGGTAGACAGTTTGTCCTGAGGAGTCTGCTGGAGGGCTTCTACGGGTACCTCGGGACTCTGGCTCGGAGGGGCTACTTCTGAGGACCCTTCCTCAGCAGGAGGAATCTGGGGGGCGACGAGTGTGGCTTGGGAGTCAGCAGGAGGCTTCACCACATCCTGGGGCACCTCTTGACTACTAGCTCCTGCCCCCTCCAATGCTCCCTAGGGCTCAGCCCCCTCAACAGGCTTATCAGCTGGAGTAGAATCCTCGGCGGCATTGGTCTGGCCCTCATCTGTCGCTTGTAAGGCGGAGCCAGCCTCGGGAGCAACGGAGGCAACCTCTCGAATAGCAGAAGGGTAATACACCCTCTCGGCCCTCCTAAGGTCAGACGAGGCCTCGACCCCCACCTGGTTGAGGGCCTCTTCCCAAGTCTCGGGGCAGAAACGCCTGCACACTTCAGGGATTTGAGCCTTAAGGGTAGCCTCAGCCTTAGCCATCCCCTTAGCAAAGGCCTCTTCTTCTGCGTCCTCTACGGAGCGCTCGGCATTTTCTCTCGCAAACACGGCCTTGTCTTTAACCCTCACGGCCTCGTCCCTGGCGTACTCGGCAATGCCTCTTGCCACCACGACCTCGGCCAGCTCCTTCTTGAGGTCGGCAATACCCCCTTGGACAACCTGCAGTTGACCCTCGACATCCCGCAGGCGCCCTGTCTAATCCTCGGCATGCTTCACGGCGCCGGCCAGGTCGGACGCCGCCTTGTCTCTAGCCCTCGTCATCTCCTCCAAACTCTCCAATGCCTTCTTAAGATCCGCCTCAGATCTCTTGAGAGTACTCACGGCGGTCAAGTACTTATGGCGCTTCTTATCCAGAGCCTTACCTTGGTTGTCGACCTCCTCGTCCAGCCTAAAGGCTGCCTGGATAGCCTGCAAACCGAAACAAAAGCACCGTAAGACAAAGTACTAAGCAGTAAAATTCAAACGGTGGAACAAATGTCAGAAGTCTTACCATGCCCAAGTACCTCTTGAGGTTGCGGGCCACTTCTTGCCTCCTCATGCCCCCCAGCTCAGCCATGTCGACGGGGAGGAGGAGGGACCTCTCCAGGGCGTCGGCTACGCGAGCCCCCTCGCCCCATCGGAAGTCCCTGAGAGTAGCGTCGTCCATCAGAGGCTTCCCGTGAAGCATAGCAGCAGGCAGCCAGGCCTGGGGCTCGGACGCCTGCATAACCTCTTTCCCTTTGTCCTGACCACCAATCCTCAACTGTTTAAAGGGTCTCCGAGCTTCACCTTCTTCCTGGGAGGGACGAGATTTCCCCCCATCCACTAGGTCTTTTTCTTTGGAGGTCCTCTTCCTCTTCGGATCAGAGGACTCGAGCCGAGGATCCGAGGCGGGCGGAACGGTAGACGACCTGGTCTGTGCAGGTAAAGGCTTTGGCAGGGCAGGAGGAAGCTTGGGTGTGGATGAAGGAGGCTTGGGTTGTGACTCCCTCGGCGTGCTTTTCCCCGTCCTGCCCTCAAGCAAATCAAGTAGGTTGGTTTGGGGTTGTCTCCTGGAACCCATTTCGGCCTGAATATCAGCCCTCGGAGGCAGAAGTTCAGCTTCAGACAGTTGGGGATCCCCCAAGTCACCGGATGGATCCTCGGACAGATAGCCTTGTTCGAATGCGGCAAATTCATCCTCGGACGAGCCCAAATCCACTACTTCTCCCTCTTTTTCCGAACCCTCTCCCTCGGCCTCCGCAGCTTAATGGGACGAGGAAGAACCAGCCAATGGGATGCCCTCCGGAATGGATGATCCCTCAAAAAACGAGAACCCGTGCTCCACCACAGTGATTTGTCTAAGCCGAGGGTCACGAGCCCTGATCACGTGCTTCGGGACCAGAAACACCTTTTGGACCGGATCGCACCCGAGGATTTTGTGAGCAGCCCTGACTTGATTGTCACCCTCGTTCACGAAAGCCTCCGACCTAAGCACGAATTGCAGATCCTCCTTGTTGACCAGGCTAAAATGGCTCGCGAAGGCGTGCGGATCTGCGGAAAGAAAAACAAACTCCTGTCATCAGCCGAACAAAGCAGATTCACAAAAGAAAAGAAGGAAGAAGAAAAAAGGAACTGGACCCTCTCCTACTCCAAGTACCCTACCTGGCTCTCCCTCTGTTGTCGGACAATGGAGACCATCGTGCCATTCCCCTGACACGATGAGAAAATCAAGGTTCAGCTCCTTGCTAGAATCGGGGAGACACTGGATTAGACGGACCCTATCGTCTCTCGTCTTCATATAGTACGTCTTGCCCTTCAGGTGTTGGAGGTTATAGCACCAGTTTACATCATGGTGGGTTAACCCCAACCCCAACTTCTCATTTAAGGTGTCTACGCACCCTAGTATCCTAAATATATTGACAGCGCACTGGGTGGGAGCTAACCGAAAATGCCTAAGGTAGCCGCTCGTCACCGGCCTCATTGGGATTCTCATGCCTCCCTCTAAGAAGGCTTTTATGGGGATAACAACTTCGCCTTCGTTCCTCCTAATGTACCAATCCCCTTCCTCGCAGTACCTCAAGCCTACATTGCGGGGTATCCCGTGATCAGCGATGAATTTCTCCATCGCCTCCTCAAACTCGACTAGTTTCTTAAATTTACCCATCCCCAACAACGACTAAGGGATTCGAGAAAGAACGAAGGGAAGAAAGGAAGCAGAGAAGAATTTGTGCTAGAGAGAGAAGAAGACTTACAGGAATGAGGAAAACCTCCTCGGACAGGCTTTTTATGCTGGAAAGGAGCGCTCGTTGATGTGGAGATTTGATCGGATTCAAAGTATGTGCACTAGGGTCCTCGAGTGCACAAATGAGGAGGCAAATCAGTTTAGGCAAGTATTTATATCCTCAATTAAGGATAACCAGACGAAGTTTCCCGCCCATAAAGGCAGGAAATCCCCACCGACCGATTAGCATCACACCGTTGAATGTGGGGAGTATGGAGCCGCCAGAATTTAATGCGGGCATTTAATGCGGGTGCGCACCGTATATCGAGGCGCCAGAAACGTGCACTGGGCAGGCGAAAAGACCCCGACGCTGACGTAGGCCACTGATTGGGCGAGTCGTGACGAAGGCCCGAGGACATCAAAATCCTCCTCCCCGTCTGAGGAGCCGGACAGCAGCATTTTGAGGGGCTATTGTGGGGCCTAAATATTCTGGTGACCCAGGCCCAACTTGTATTCGGCCCAGGGCCGATGCCGAGGAGGAAGTAGAGCCCGAGGAAGGAGTGTGAAGGTCTGAATGGCCAGGAATCCTGCTGAGGACGATCCTGCCCTCGGCAAACCGAGACTGACACGTCAGCCATAGCGGCATGGCTGGGGAACACGTCCAGGATAAGCTGTCACCTCCACACTAAATGCACCCACCTAACTCCACAACCTCATTAATGGAGATGCGAGCTCTGGCCAGGGCTGCCTTGGTTGCTGCGACTCACAGGAGTTTGATAAAGTGGCTGATGGGATAGGCAGTCAGAGGGGAGGGGCGTGGATGATCAACAAGTGGAGGAAAGAGGTTGTGAGAGAAAGGACTATATATAAGAAGAAGAAAGAGATCAGAAGGGGGGATTTTTTCCCGGAAGGAGCCCCCAGGAGCAAGTCCATCATGAAGCTCCTCGGACAGGTGCCGAGGACAGACGCTGGAGAATTGCATTGGCCGCCCGGCCTCCAACGAACGGGACACTGGACGTTGTCCGCTTGTTAGGGCCTAGTTCTTTAACCCGCTCTCTATAAATTCATTGTACTGGGCTAACTGGGTTTGGGTCCACTCTCTCAATAGCAGAAGTGCTCAAACCCGGACCCTATAGCTACCTATCAAGAACTTATGGCAGGAGTTTTGGAACTTAGTTGGCAGTTGCCTATTAAATAACATTTATTTTTGTTATTGTGTTATGGCGCTGTTGAGTCATTGTTCACAGTTACTCATATACTTATATTTTCCTAAAAAAAAAAAAACTAATATACCTATATTTATTTATTTTGGGGTAAACTCGTGGATCTCTCAAAAAAAAAAAAAAAAAAAAAAAAAAAAACAGTGTCATGTATATGTTTGGGAAAAAACTTCCAAATATCATTTCTAAATTTTTAGAAAATGCTTGTTAGTACATTAAACTAATATTCAAGGTTTTAATTTTAATTTCCTAAATTGAAAAACCAAAATCATTTGTTTTTTGTTTTTTATTTTCAAACATTAGACAAATGTTTTTTTTTTTTAATTGAATTTGAAACCAATTTTCAACTCACAATTTTGACGTCATTTGTGTTTAGCAACTATTTTTGAAAATGAGTTTTCAGGAACAGAAAATCAAAAAATGTTATTTGAGTGATATTTTCATTTTCATTGGGTTTTTTTTTTTTTTTTTTTTTTTTTGGTCATAACTAAATGGTCACCTCATAAAAACCTCTCTCCCTTATCTCTTTTCCTTCCCTTCACGCCTTCTTTCTCCCATTTCAAAAAATAGCCTAAGACATTTTTTTAATTTTTATGATTGCACATTAAAATGAGAATCCATTTGTCTGAAAACGAAAAGCAAAAATAACACTCCCAAAAATCTTTTCACCATATGGGACTCATGATTTTTTAGATTTGAAAATGTGACATGGATTGGGTCCAGTGTCTAATTGCACTGGATCCATCTAAATGATAACATATGTCTAATAGTTGACACATGACATTATCTGAATGAGTCCACTATAACTAAACACTAGACCAATCCTTACCCTTGAAAATAAAAACAAGTTTCAAATCTAATGGCGAAACCTGCTCTAAAATGTCTAATTTCAAAATTTTTCGTTATACCTCCTTCCCCATACCAACTCCTCAAAAATCTTTCTCAAAAAAAAAAAAAAAAAATCCTCAAAAATGAAAACAAGCCCAGCCAATGCCACGTTATTGGATCATTGTCAATACTTAAGAATGTGAAGCTTCAGTATAATAATACATAAATTATAAAAAATTAAAATTTGTTCTTAATAAATGAATGTAAGATAACTCTTATAACATTATATAGTTAAAAATATAATTTAACAATAATGTTACATTCACAAAATTTTTTTACATTTTTTTAACAATATCATATTTATTGTACATCAATCACTATCTGTCAATTCTTATTAATGAAAAAAAATTATGAAATTGGTTGTGTATCTAAACTTATTAATAAATTAGAGAACAAATAATTCTTTTAACTCACCAAACAAAGCAAACATGAAGAACATAAGGACATAGCCGAAATACATGAGAACACCTAAAGGACCCATTAACTCAAACAAAACAAACATGAAGAACGGAGAGAGTGACCTTAGTTGGCTGGAAGGAGAGAGCGAGAGAAATGAGAGACCGGATGGAGAGAAATGGAGAAAAATGAAAGCAATTATGTTTTTAACTTCTCAATGAAGTCTGTACACCCCCCAAAAAAAAGAACTATTGGTTTTCATTAATCCTTATTAAATGCAAGTCTAACTTGAGCGGGACAGATCAATTGGTGGCTTCTAACTGTTTTCAACAATATAACGAGTGTATTTGTTTTCATTGAAAATAAAAACAATTAAAATGTGTATTCATTTTTTTAATATTGAAAATAAAAACTGAATACAAATGGCAAAATGAAATCAATTTTTTAATGGTGGTCTAACAAAAAACTAAAAAATACAAAATACACTTTTTTTTCTCTCTCAAACCAAACACCCTCTAAACATAAACAAAATTTTCGATCTCATTGACGAACCAAGTAAATCAGTCAAAGAGTCAAAGTAGACCATATAAAAAAAAAAATGGATATCCAAAAAATAAAAGAATGAGACAAAACTGAAACTGAGCCAATGGGGTTTTCATAAATAAAAAAAGAAAAAGAAAAAGAAACCGAGCAAATGGGTAATTTAGACATTTTGACACTGGTCCTTGGCCCTTGCTCTGAGTCTGACTGTGAGCCAATGGGCCAATAGGACATTCACGTTGCTAGTTAACTGGCAAAACAGAAACCAATAACAAAACTGAAGAAGCTGATGAGTTGTTCCACTTCCACACCTCTCTGAATTCTGATCATAGCTCCATAAACAAAGAAAGAAACCCCTTTTGTGTTTCAAAGGTATTATTCTAATCCCTGAATCTCATGCATCTTCCTTCTCTCTTTCTTTCTCTACATATATATGAATTGCATGTTTACAAACAAAACTGCAAAAGGGTATGTTTAAGCTATATATCTCAAAGCCTGCATTTTGAGGATTTCTTTCTTTTGATATCTTAGAAAATCAAAGTTTTTTTATTTTTTATTTGTTTTTATTTTTTATTTTTTATTTGTTGAAATGTTAAACAAAGGTGCTCGTAACTTTCGGGCCAATCATTATGTTTTGTTTAAAAAAAAAAATTAATGTAGATTATGGGAAAAGTTGTCAACTTTCATCACCTAATAGATCTTTCACCTTGAATATTGGGATATTAAAAAAATATTAAATTTCGTTCTTTTTTTTCTTTAACTCTTGCTTTGTTTCTTAAAGATTCATTTTTTTAATATATTTAACACTTTATTATCTTCTTGAAAAAATATAAGGCCATAAATGTAAGTGAACAGTAGATCTAAAATAACTCTTTTGTTATCTAATGCGATTTTAAATAAGAACATTTTTCTTGACTTTACAAGTCCTCGAGATAGGAATTCTTTTGTGGTTTTTTTTTGGTTGCTTGAAGCTTAAGAAATGAAAACCCAGGTGCTTTTTTTGTCTTATTATGTAGCAAATAATGGAATGTCTTTTTCTCTTTAACCAAACAAATCACAAGTCTTAACATACGTGAAACCCAGCATTTTATGTTTTATTATTTGGGTCTTTTTTGTGTGGGTTGTCTTGTTTGATTGAAATTGTTGATGTTATCTGGGTTGTCAGCAGTGTACGTGGGCTCTTGACTCATTGAGGAAGTGCCACGATGAGAGATTATGTGATGTTTGATAACTATTTTGCATTCACTCTTTTCTTTTTTGTTCCCCTCGAATGGGATTGAATTTGGCGCATCATATATATATATATATATATATATTTGTTACATTGTTTGCCCCTTTATTTATATTATTAGTTGATGAAATTTTTTTGTTTTACTTCTTACTTGTGAAAATTTTATATCGGACTGTTCTGCATAGCATAAAAGCAAGTGGCTTTTTTTTTCAGATCTTTCTCTTTTTTATAGTACACATTGTTAGGGATTTGAGCATTTTACTTAACATGTTTGTTTAAACTGTTTATGAAGTATGTGCTGTGTTGGGATGTCCCGCTGGAATGAAGTGGGTCATAGTGTTTATGTTTATGTTGCTAAATGCCATGGAGACTTCATTTATTTAATTCAATGTTTGCTGTCAGTCCAAGATGGACATATTAAAGTTTTCTCGAAGACATTGATATTTACCAGTTGATTAAATTTAAGGGTCCGGTTTACAAGTGCCTGAAGGCAATTGTTAATGTTGAATTTTTTATTATAATCAATCAGTAATTTTTTTTTGGAGGAGTCATACATGAGTTAGTTAAAGAAGTATTTGTTTATATGCTTTTCTTGTTTCCCAATTCAGTGAGACCCATTAGTTCTTCCTTAATGGATGCATGAATGCACTCGTTAATAAATCCTAAATTTAATAATGCTTGTTTTGTCACTTTTTTGGTTCTTTTAAAACAATTTAAATGATGTTTTTTAACAACTTGGTTGAGGCCAGTGACTGTTGTAGCATCTGTGGTCATTGAGTTACTAGTTGATCTAATTATAAAAAATATTAAAAAAAATAAAATAAAATAAAAAACCTAGTTGATCTATTTTCAAAGGTATCTAGCTTTACAAATTATTATTTAAGATGAGTTTGGACATTCTGTTTTATGAACAGTTTAATGGTCTTTTACATAGCATTTGAATTGAGTCCATATTCTTCCCTGACATTTGATCTGGTTTCTCTTTTGTATTTTCCATCATTATATGATTAAATTATTCATGTAGCTGCCAATGAGCTATAGCTCAATTGGCACTTCTTTCTTCCATAATAATGGGATGGACAATGAGGTTTTGGGTTCAGGACCCACTAAGTGCGTGTGTAACTTACTAATAAGAAAAAAGAAAAAGAAAAAGAAAACTCATGTAGCCAACTCCTCTTTTAAGAAGCAGCATTTTTCCTGCTAGGGGCTGGTGTTGTGCCCTAAAATGGCATGCAAAATTACATGGATATATTTTAATTATGTTCGGGGTTTTCAAATTTGTTCTTTGTGTGTTGGTGTATCTGTTTTGGATTTTAACATTCTTGGGACATATATTTTGAACTTTGAAGGCCTTTCATTCTGCTATATTCAATTATGCTTGGGTGTTCAAATTTTCTCTGTGTGTTTCTATATTTGTTTTCAATTTTAACATTATTGGGACATACATTTTGAATGCCTTTCCTTATGCTTTCATTATGGGGTTGATATATGCTGCATACCTTTTTTCTCTGATGTATGCATTCATTGGTGATTTCTATCGTTCATTTGTAATTGTCACTTATTCCGGTATTTGTGGGAGTATAGTAATTGACTTTTTGTTTGGGGTCATATTGTAATGAGTAAAGATCAAATCTAGTGATGCCTCCAAAGCGAAAAGTAACAGTTGCCTGCAAGGCAATGAAACGTATCGGCTTCCCTGAAAGTGAAGTCAAACCAGTGCTGAATCAACTTCTTGAATCGTCTGATTATAACTGGGGATATATTGAAAACGATGAATATAGAGCCTTGATTGAAGCCCTATTGCAGAAGAAGCAAGAACAAGAAAAGGTGAACCTTATTGGTTTATATTACATCTTCTGTTCAATTTGTAGTGTCTAAATCAAATGTTTTAATTTATTGATTTTTTTTTTTTTAATTCATGTTATTGCCCCCATTCACTGTGTAGTGGAAGATGAACTATGAGAATACTGATTTTTTTCCCGTTTTACTTAACTTCCTTTTTTATATTTGATAATTGTTGTTTGTACCCTAAACTCTTCCCTCTTTGTTTGCTTATTGATGCCTTTTGACAGAGTGTGGAATTTAAGAAGAAAGAAGCTTGCTCAAACGAGAAAGCAAAGGTGTATATCTTACCTTAGCAAACATATCTGTTCTTTAAGCCAGCATGTATTTATATCAAAATGTATTTTGTCACAAGGTTTCATGTTATTTTAGCAATCTTATCCAGTATACTGAAGGAAATATCTATGAAAAAGTAATGTTAGTACTTATTCATATCTTTTCTTAGCTTATTTGTTTATTGATGAATTTACAGTCACCAATAAGAAAGGCAAACAAGGATGATAAAATAAAATTATCTTTAATCTCTGAACAGGGTTCTGAGCCCGAAGACTTTGAACCTATAGGGAAGAGACTGCGCCGAAGACACCAGGAAGAACGGGCTTTGGTTGCTGTGGATTGTTCAGAGCCTGAAGACTCTGAACCTCTAGTGAAGAGATTGCATCAAAGACACCAGGAAGAAAGGGCTTTGGTCGCTGTGGATTGTTCAGAGCCTGAAGACTCTGAACTGCTAGTGAAGAGATTGCATCAAAGACACCAGGAAGAAAGTGCTTTGGTCCCTGTTAAAACCTCCAATTCGCAGCTGGTAATAACTCCATCTAAAAGGGGATATCAGGATATAAATGAAGTTTCTTCGGGCTCTCAAGATTGGTCAGAGCCTGAAGACTCAGAACCTCTATTGAAAAGATCGCGCCCAAGAAGGGCATGGCAAAGTCGGCCTGATGCTGAACTAATTCAAATTTGTGATGAAGAAGTAGACGAGTCAACTCAACTGAAAGTTTGGATTGAGCAAAGGAAGTCAAAGCCTGTCTCACCGCTGCAACATCTAAAAAATGAATCCAGGAAATGTAATTCATCTACAACTTCTCTAGTGCCTGAAGCAAAAGGGCCATCTCAACCAAATCTTTGCAACAATAGCACTGAGTCTGATTCTTTATCATTTCAAGAGAAAGGAAAGACATCAGTAACTCCTCAAGTTGCTCCAGGAGAGAGAAGGTTAACATCTGAGAGAGGAAATGGTATTAGGCCATTTGAAAAGCTGATGGTTGAGCCCTATTTGGATCATACCCCTCTAGAAAATGTGCTTGATATGTATCAAGAAAACAATTTTAATCTCAGAGATGAGCCCTCCACTGATAACCATCTGCTAGACGAGGTTCCTCTTGCTATAATCCTTCCAGGTAAACCAATCTCTTGGTAGCTCAATAACAATTTCAACCATCAATGATAGGCTTTTTAAAGATATGAAATGTATATCCATGGTTTGTAGTGGATGTAAAGATTCTGTAGACAGTTGACTCTGTACTGAAGCCTGCATCTAACTCTGCCACTTGGTTTGTATTCCTATGCTTAGGTAGCGCTGACTACTGAAATTTACCTGATAAAGTTCTCTTTAAGTGTTTTGGGCCAAGTTTCACCTTTCTAAGGCAACAATAATTAGACCATATACAAATCTTGGTACTTAAGGCTTAAAATGGTTGTTCAATTTGATGGATTTTAAATGCTATCATTTTGATGGCATTTGTGGTTTAAATTATGTATCTAAAAGAGGTTGAAATACTGACCTTTATTTGTATTCTAATTTTTATCCACGAGGCCAATATATGTGCAATTTGTGTATGTGTGTCTGATTGGTTTAAATTCTGTATTGAGAAGAGGTGGCAATGCTGGCTATGATTTGTATTCCAATTCTTTTCCATGGGGTAGTGTTTGCGTTTGTGTGCCTGTGTGTATTTATGTATATGTGGATATAGATATAGATTCTTGTTTAACATTGTGAGCCTTAAAGATTAAAATTAAGCTTCTTCTGGACCACCTCCCTGTTTATTTGTATTTTCTTTGATTGAATATTAAAACTCCTGGTTGATGCATTTCTGAGTATATATATGTATTTTTTGGCTTACCCAATTTTTAGATATAGAAGGTTCTTCTTCATACGGAAATGGTTCAAATGCCAAAGCAGATGTCTTAGAGGTCCTGGAATCTAAATCTTTAGACATGAATGAAAAAGGTTAGTGATTTTAATTTATCACATTGTGATATTGCTTTATATTTTTCTAGGTGATTGTTAGGGTCATAATTAACATCATTATCCTGCTGCTGAATAGATCTAACTTCCTTCCATTTCCAGTAATTCTTGTTGAATATTAAATTCTGACTGCCTGTTGTTCTCTTGTAGCTCCAAGTGTAGATGGTCTTTCAAATGGAAAAAGTTCTGCTGCTAAAGAAGATGGTTCAAAGTCCCTGGAATCTGAATCTTTGGATGTTATGGACAAAGGTGATGGTGTTTCAGAAGTAACACATTTTGATATTACTTCATCTTCCAAGAGAGAGGTGAAACTTTCCCTGATTTGTAACTCTTCTGAGCGGTCTGATTTTCATATTCCAAGCTTGGATGCTGTTTTCAAGGTGGTAGAAGAAAATTTTCTTAAATTACGTGGAGTTACAGAATTCAACTTCTCATTGTTGGAGCTGATGACAGAATTTTGTGAACGCTTCTGGGCAATGGGCACTGACTCTGCTGTTGATGATCATCTAAGGTCCACAAATATACCGGCATCCAAGATATCTGATGCACAAGGGGGTCATGATGGCAAAGATGGTCATGTAGGCAATCATTGCATTCCTTCAAGCCTTTCAAGTGGATCAGTCAGATTTCAGAATCCGATTAAGGTAATACCCCAAATTCCCAAACCTATAGCTCCAAGTGGTTTGGGCGGCCTTCATTGTGTTGCTGGTTTTGAGATTAAGGATTTGGAGAACATTTGTGGTGAAAGTGAAAGGAGGTTAAAACTTCTTAAAGATCCACAATCTTCTAACTCAAACAATAGGGAGATTGTTCAGAAACACCATTCACCATTCTCTATTGTGAATTACTGTGACTATGTTGATGACATAACCAGAGGGGAAGAAAAGGTAAAAATACCTTTGATGAAGGGCAGTGCCGAAGATTTGCCAGCCTTTAGATACATATCAAAGAGTTTAGTTTATAGGAAAGGTTATGTGAATTTTGCACTTGCTCGTATATCGGATGAAAATTGTTGCTCTAATTGTTTTGGGGATTGTCTATCATCACCTGTACCTTGTGCATGTGCTCGTGAAACGAAAGGTGAATTTGCTTACATGCCTGGGGGACTGTTGAAACAGAACTTTCTAGAAGAGTCTATCACTATAAATCGGAACCCTAAAAAACACCAGTACTTTTATTGTAAGAATTGTCCGCTAGAAGGGTCTAAGAACAAGAAGAAATCTAATAGATGCAAGGGCCATTTACTGAGAAGATTTATAAAAGAGTGCTGGTCTAAATGCGGATGCAACAAGTTGTGTGGAAACCGCGTTGTTCAGCGAGGCATTACAGCAAAATTGCAGGTTTGATTTCATTAGAATTTGAAAAATTAAATAATTTAAAATGTATTCACTAAGGAATTATTTACTTGTAAGTTTCAGGTGTTTTGGACCCCTGAAGGAAAAGGTTGGGGTATTCGAACGCTTCAAGACCTGCCGAAAGCAGCTTTTGTTTGTGAGTACGTGGGGGAAATCGTTACCAACTCAGAACTGCATGAGAGAAACCTGCGGAACTCTGGTACTGAGAAGCATACCTACCCGGTGCTACTGGATGCAGATTGGGTTTCAGAGGGTGTTTTAAAAGATGAAGAGGCCCTTTGTTTGGATGCAACAGTTTATGGAAATGTTGCAAGATTTATCAATCACAGGTATTCATGTAATGTGTGTAATGTATGCGTTATTTGTTTGCATTTGATGTTTTTTGCTCTTGATATTATAATTTTAGTTAATGCCTTCTCCTTACCGATTTTTTGTTGAAAATTATACCTTTATACAAGTGATTGCTTTACATACTGAATTATATCTATTGGAGAAAAGCAAATTATGCGACGCCTAACTTAATTTGTTATCTCTTGTTTTTTGTTTGGTAAGATTTTTTTTAGGTAATAAAAACTTTGTTAAAAATAAAAATGATAGGTAATATCTATTTTTTCTCTGGTAAGATGGACCCTATAAGTCTTGTGGATTTCTATGATTGTATTTATCATCTTCTTTTATAACATTTTGGATCATGAGGTAAAGGCAATTCACACTCTTTATCTTACACTTTATTGATTAGATGCCATGATGCTACTTTGGTTGAGATCCCAGTCGAAGTGGAGACTCCAGATCATCACTACTATCATGTATGAGTTCTTGTTCTTTATATACATATATATATATATATATATATATATAGAAATACAAACACGCACACATGCATGTGCACACACATACATAACAATTAATTATTTTTTAGATAGGTAAAAATGATATCACTTATTGGGTTTTTAAATCATGCAGCTTGCATTTTTTACAACAAGGAAGGTCGATGCTATGGAAGAGCTGACCTGGGTGAGGAGGCTCAACTTTTATAGGAGCATGTTTTATATTAGATTTCTTTTGTGTTACGGTTAAACTTACCTGATGTGCATGCTACATTTCACAGGACTATGGCATTGACTTTAACGACTGTGATCATCCTGTGAAGGCTTTTCAATGCCTATGTGGAAGCCAACACTGTCGTCAATCAAATCGCTGAAAGTTGTTTGAAAGAGGTGGTATCAGCTTTGATATTGTCATCTTGTTTACAAATTGTTCTAATATCGCATACGATCTTGTTTTAATTGAATTGGGGATATTCGATGTCTAGTGCTAAGTGAAGGGTAGGAACGAGCCATCTATTTTGTAAATATAAAAAATCTAGTCTTAGTGCTGTGAAACCACAGTTTATATGACATCTTTAAAAATTCCCCCTTGTTTTTACTCAATTAGTCTTGGTGCTTGCTCTGCCGCATGAGATTAAGATAGCCTCCCACCCCTCCTAAATTACTTACTGTATGACTTGACTATGAAATTTGATTGTCGTAGTTATTCATATTGGGGATGACAATGACATAGTGATTCTAACACTCGAAACTTCTTCAGTTTTATTTTAGTGTGTTATAACTAAATACATATCCTACAAACAGCGAGTAATTCATGAATAAAACCGGCATGGTTGTTTGCAATGCCACCTGATGAATTTAAAAAAAAAAAGAGATGTCTCATCATGGTTACTTCAGTGAAGGGGAATATATAGTTGCGGAATTATACATGCACGGAGAAATTTAGTCAGATTTTCAAAGAACTTTGAGACACCCATATGCATGTTAGCCAATAAATAAATAAATAAATAAAACAGGTCATGGCTGATGTTAACACCTACTTCTCTATAGCTTCATGAGTTTGAGCCACAATATATAATCGCAAGTATCAATAAATAGCTTTCAATAAGAGTATTTTATAATACAATCGAAATCGCAGCTTAATGTGTATCTGGTAAGCAATAGCCAATAGGATATTAATCTGTTTATTAGCTTTCATTCTATAATATGAATTCGATTCTTCATCCAATTTTTTTTTTTTTTTAAGTCCCCTTTTCCCAACTATATTGACGATTTTGAGCATCAAATTGAACATGAAATAACCACCCAAACTTGCACTTTGCATGGTTGGTTTACTCTGAACTCTCCCATTGAACAATAGTTACTTAAAATAGAGGGGAGGTAAAAAACCGGATATAATGAACTCTCTTCCCTCAGTTCCTACTTTCCAGTGGTTGAAGTTGAATCCAAACTTCTTTCTATTTTACAGAACCATTCACAAGTTCAATACAAATGAAAAATAAGAACAAAATAGGGGTCTTCATTTTTGTTTGGCTCTTTGCCATTTTCGCACCATGGCAGAAGATTGAGAGTGGCTTTTTTGGAATAAAATGGCTATCAGTTTGGAGAACTACGATATGGCCCAAAGAATTATGCTAAGTGCCCACGGATACACTTTGGTTTGCGAGTGATGCTTATTATACGTATAGATTGCATGTCACGTATTTGTTTAAAAATTTTAAATGTATCAGATTCTAATTTCTTGTCTTTCTCTCAAAAAAAAAAAAAAAAGAATGATTATGTACGGGTTATGATCCCAGGTCCACTGGACCTTGGCCCCGGCCCTATGGCATAATGCATGATCCCACGCTTGCGGACCTTGGGTCTTGGTCCGAACCTAATTTAAGGCCCAATCTAAGCCCAAGTACCATAATAGGTCCATCTTGTCTTGAATGCGCCATAAGCAAGCATGAGCCGAACAAATATACCTTGGTCAGGAATGCGCTTGCTCAGAATAACCTATGTTCTCGGCAGCTCGGTATTGCCTTGGAGAGTATCGCTGTCGAGCAGTCTCTTGGAGGTTGGAACCAGTTCCAATGCCATTACCACCGTTCCTAATGGAGCATCTTCTTATCAGAAATAGTAAAATTGGACCCCATTCACATGAGTGAGATCAGAAAGCAATCATAACACCCCCACCCATTTCAAACTATAAATAAGGGAATAGAAGGGGAAGAAGGGGGTTGGCAATTCTGGGGAGAAGAACAAAGAGTAAAAGAATGACAATACCATTATCGTCAGGAGGGAGAGCAACTCAGAGAGAAAGATAGTGAGGTTCACAAAAACCTATGAGTGACGCTGGGTCACCTGGCGAGGGACTACTCATAGTAGGAAACACTAAGCCCACTATACAAGTAAGTTGTGAGCCCAATTTTCAGGCCTAGCCCGTTAAAGACATTTTGGGCATGCACAGATTCTATAAAGTTTTTTAACTTTCAGTCCATCCTGCTTTAACTTATTTTGGTTTTATATTTAATTTTTACGTTTTGAAATAAAACTCATCCTTACTGCAAAAATGTTGAATAACATCAGTGTCTCAATTACATATATACATTCATCTCTTTGGAAAATTTATAGTATGGCTTTTTGTGGTTCAGCTTTTGTGTGAACAGTTAATCAGATTTATGCTACTATCAAAATTATGTTGTACATAAATATATTTCGCTTGAGTGGATCTTCTGTGTTCTATTTGTCAAGTCACTCTTTTCAATCAAACAGTTAATGACACAGACATTTTTTTACATAAACTTTAAAATATAAAAACTAAAATGAAATATTGCAAAACATAGGGACCACTTTAAAATATAAGGCAAATATTGAAGAATAAATATCATATTAGGGTTTCCTCAAAAAATAATAATAATAATAATAATAATAGGGGTAATCACAGTAAAACTACCTGTGGTTAGGTCGTTTTCACATTGCCTACCCGGCTATCCGTAGTTTGAAAGTTAGCATTTTACCTACTTGAGATTATTTATGTTAGAACTCCGTAACTCACATTTGTTAAAAACTTGGGTAAATATGTATTTTTACTCATTTTTATGTTTCTCTCTTCAAAAAAGAAAAAAGAAAAGAGAGAGAGAGAGAGAGAGAGAGAGAGAGAAAATAAGATCTACAAGTTAGGATTTTGTAAAAACTAAGAGCATCCAACCAAAATTAAGAACATACAACTTTGTTGTAGAATAAGCTCAAAACTCCCCTTGGGTTCACTAGATTTGTTTGTTAGCGGAGAGTTAAGTCCAAAATTCACAATGTGTAGTAAATAAAGGCTAATGGTGTTTTGTGGAAAGAAATAAAAAAAAAACTAAAATACAAGAAAGTGCAGAAAAAACATACACAAGTTTGAAATTTCAACTCACAGTCAATGAGGGTAGGAAATTAAGAAAGATCGTGAGGAAAAGAAGGAAAGTTCCCCTATAACAGCACTTTCACCCTCAGGCTTCGGAATTGTAAGAATACTTGCTAGCTGATTGGGCTTTTGTGTCAAAGTTTCGGGTCTGTGGGCAAAAAACGTGGTTCCCTTTTGTGGATTGATGATAAATATTTACACTAAGTTTTGGGAGATGTTTGTGACTGGTTTTTTAGTTGAGAGAAAGGTTTTGAACCACTTAGGTGCTATTTCTATGATTTGGTGTATTTTGCTTTATGCTTAGGAAAGAGTTTGGTTGCTTTTTACATAATTTTGGAAACACAGTTATTTGCATTAGATAGCTACTACTTTTGGTCATTGTAGGTTCTTGGAAACTACATTTAAGTGGCTGAGTGGGCTAGACTATTCAGTTTTTAAAGTCAATTATGCTTTTGTGTGGAAAATGGAGCTGTGTCAAAAATTAGGGACACAGTTAGCTAAAGCATGGAGCCTTTTCTGAGGTGGAAATTTCGGATATTCGACCTCTTTCATGGGCCCTAAGTGCCTTTAGCATCCCCGCCCACTTGATGGCACATATGGACTAAGCTTATGTGCCTCCAATGTAGGCCCACATTTGCTGAAGGTAGGACCCAGTAAATCTCATATGTTGCATAGGTAAGTACGTTCCTTGTGTACTTTTCTTATATTCATTCTTTTCGTTTTTTTGCTGTTGTTGCTATGTGTGGGTTTGGATCTGCGTTTCCAAACTTACGTTTGCGTTTTTTTCATTTTTTTTTTCTTGGCACAGTTATTGACTTTAGAGATAAAATTTACTGTTTATGAACAGTAAATACATTGTTCACACATTGTGTATGTACTGTTCACGTATTTAAAAATATTAAAAATGGGTCTCATAGTATTATTCACACATTTAAAAATTATTTTGCTACAATATTTTCAATTTTCAATTTCAACAAAAATAAATTATATCCAAATGTACCCTATATATCATTATCATTATTATTGTTATACATATACATATACCAGTCTTATTTACTTCTTCCCTTCTTTTGTTTCGGTTAACACCTTTTCTTTCCCTTCTTTTGTTTTCTTCTAATTTCTTTTCTTTAAAAAAAGAGCATGTCAGACCCATATAAAAGAAAAGTCTCCCTATCACTCATTAAGACCTACCAAAAGTAGACTTAGATTAAAACACACACATACACGCTCACTCTCTTGTCTTCACTTCTTTCTCTTTTCGCCAAACTCTTTCCTTTCCACTTCATCACGTTGAGAACCCTCTCCTCTCATATTGCCACCATCGTGACTAACAAGTGAGAAGAAGAGATCAAGAAGGAGGAGGAAGAGAATACGAGGGAGAGAAGAAGGAGGCCAGCCCTCTTCCATGGTTTGATTTTGGGTTCAGAGAGCCCACTCCTTCTGTCTTTTCATCTCCTTATACCACATGGATCGGAGCTAAATGGGTTCGAAATGGTCAGGTTCCAAGGGCAGTGGTAAGAACTTGAAACAATCGCAGCTCAAGGATAACGGTGGTTCTTCCTCGTTGTCTAGTGGGTCGGTGGCTAACGATTTGCCACCTAGACCGCTTTGCGATACATGGGTTACAGCAACTTCACCTTTTCCTTTCCTATTGCCACTCGATCCTGTGATCCCAAATGAGGGAAAAAAAAAAAAAAGAAATTTGGTTTGACATTGTGGATTCAGATGAGTTTAATCTTCCGCCGCCAGATGGCATGATAGAGCTTTTACTTCGTCCCCAAGAGGTACTCCCTGTTCCCATCATTTTTAGTATGACATGTGGTCACTCTAATGATTGGGACTGTTAGATCAATAAGGAATTGCGAGATGTCGAATTTGTGAATTCATTGATGTGGTCTCGAATCTATAGTAGTGCGTTGGTGTCTTGTGTGGTGAACACATGAAGAGAGACATTGTCGGGTTGCGACGTTTAGTCCATAGGTGGAATCCGGCAACCCACACCTTTTTTTGCTTAGGGTGAGAACACTTCTACTTTAAAGGATGTAGAAAAAAATTTGTCATTACTGTCAGTGGGTCATAGGCGGCTATGGCCAATTATGTTAGTTAAGGGAAGCGAGGAGATTATTGAGCAACTATAGAAGGGATATGAAGGCCGCGATGCTTCTCCATGTAACAAGCACTCTCGATTTGCCGAATAGATACGGTATTTTTAAAACTTTGAGAACCCCTGGTCGTCGCATTGCTTTTGTGGCTTACTGGTTGAATCGCTATGTATTAACCGAGTCGCTCCCCGATCACATAAATGTGTACTTGATTCCTTTGGCTGTACTGTTTGCTCGTGGCAAGTCTCACGCCGTTGGCGCCATCTTTTTGAGTAATTTGTTCAACCATTTAGATGCTCTTCACACTTTCGAAATATAGGGGTCACAGTATTATGTTGTGGTACCCATTTGAATTTAGCATTGCAACAAGTTTGGGCGTGGGAACATGCCCTCCCTCTTGAAACACACGCTCGCTCTATCACGACTGTTTGCAAGCACTATCCACCAAGTCCTAAGAACAATCAACATGATTTTCTATAGAAATTTCGCGAAGCTCCTCCCAACATTCTTAAATGGATAGGAGTGAAATCTCTTGCACTATTTTGGGTCAAGTTGATGGATAAGGAAGTTAATTTTATTTGGCGTCCATATGTTAACGTTGCGAGTGGCTTTTCGTTAGCTCCATTGGATGAAGATGTTGAGGTTGATATGAGTACATTTAGCTCCTTGTTGGCTCATACTCCGCTTCGATTATTTTCTTGTAGTCCATAAGATTCTTGGGCACGATACAACCCACATAGGGTAAGATGTCAGTTTGGGTATGACCAGGGTGTGCCGAGTGAGAACCCAATGCTCCTTGATCATGAGCATTCTGTGACTTCATTCATTCTACAAACTAGGTGTTCTCATTTGAACAAAACATCTCCGCGAGCAATGATTCAAGATAACTCGAAAGCTAGGCTCCTTACTCAAAGAGCCTGCCAGTATTGGAATGAAATAGCTGTTAGGTATAATACTTATACAGCAACTGATAGGGACAAATGCATTTTTCCTACTCCTACTTTGATACCAATTAATAGGTCGCGTTATATGAAGTTTAGTCGTGGTTTGATTGCATAATCAACAAAAGAGAAAGCAGGTTTCGTGGCTTGGCATGATAAAGTTGAAGCTTCGGTGGCATATGCAGGTGATGTTCCCGAATCTTGGCAAAAGGAGGAGCCTATGGCCAAAGCTCGTATCCACGTTCCTTCACCACGCGGTGAGACCTTGAACACTAAGCCCCTAGTCGAGAGTTTTACCATGCACAGTATTGGCCCTTCGCATTATAAAGGATAATTCTCTTGCTCTTTTAAATTGTGCTATCACAATGCATTTCCTACTCGAAACCGAGGCCTCTAATAGTCAAGTGTGCTTTTTTTCTTTTCTTTTTTTAATAAACTGTCACCCAACTACACTAATATTGCCTTTCTTCCTTTTCTCTTCCTTTTTTTTTCCCCTTTTTTTAACGTACCTTCCTCTCTTGTGGCTTTGAGGGAAGAATTGATATTTCAGATTCGTTTGAAGATGATTTGTCAGACGATTATGAGAGTGCTGCGGTACCCATTACTGAGGAGAGTTGCGATTGTATTAGTGAGGGTTCAACTGGAACTACAATGAGCTTAACAATAAAACTTAGAAGGGGTTATACACACACACACACACACACATCTTTATGCTGTTTATCTATAGGTTCAGGTTCAAGCTACCCTTGGTATGGACAATGAGACAACACTAAATGCCACCATCGTACCGGATTCCTAGGTCTTGACTCCATGATTTCAATTCTTCTGGGGAGACTATTGAAGCTTTCTTGGCCAAATTTGAAGAAGACAAAAGTAATGAACATGAAGCTTCCTATTTTTATAACTTTAAAGGTCCAAGAACACCTATCCATAGGTTCTCAGTTCCTTTAGAAAGCATTTTATTGTTGGAACACCTACAGACCAATCACAATGATTTCATCGCCCAGCTAATAGTTAGTTCAGTCGTTGGGAACCCTTTGTTGAGAATCTTAGCCGTGGTGCTTATGAATATGCAAGAAACTCAAGTGACTTCCTTGACTAAAGAGCGGTTGTTTAGGTGGAGGGATGCTATGAGAGACTTACATAAGGCTAATTTGAAAGTTTCTTTTGTTCTTTGCTATCTCCGAGATGTTGCTACATCGTGGTTTCGCAAGGATGTGAAGACTTGATTGGCATTTGTTGTAAGTTGAATATTTGAATTAGAAGCGGAGCTCGCAATACTGAAGTCAGAGATGGTCCAGTTGCAAGGAGGTGTTTCGAATCCCGTCATCTTAGACAATACTGCTATTCAGGCCTACTTTGAGCTTCCTTTATTCCCTTATATTTTTTTTTGGGAACTCATATATATCTTGGAGAGAAATTTTTTTGTGTATAGGGATGTCCATATCTTCTTTTGGTTTTAGGTTGTGTACAATTACTGAATAGCCCCCTTTTGGTCATGTATTTGATATTTTGCACGAATTGGCCTGTCATGGTTAGTGTAACTAATATTTTGTCTTTAAACATATTATATGGAAAACATGTTAATGATATCTCAGTTCCCTTTCAAAAAAAAAAAAAGAAAAAAAAAAAAGAAGCAATTTGGACCCTTCCTTTGAGTCACAGACGTACTTTGCCGTGAGATGGTGTATGTTGGTAGGTTATGTATTACTATTAGAAGCGAGTTGTGATTGGTCGGGTGGTTGGTGTACTTTCATTTCACCTTCCAAGGGAATGTTTACAAGCATGATACTTGGCCATTGCAATCTTTAACGAGAAATTTGGGTTTTCTCATACCTTGCTATTTGTGCGTATTTTTTTCACGCTCTATTTGTGGGTATAATTTGCATCCACAGACAACAACTCATATATTATGACATTCGACTTGTTATTTGGCAGCTAGCTCTCTTATATTGTGTGTGAGGTTTAATGTGAGGTTGCCACGTTGCCATTTCTGGTATCCTACATGTGTGGGCCACATTCCCATGTGTTTCTGATTATGTTAGCTTGCCATTGGCTGTAAGGATGACTTTGTCATGCTTGTTTGCCTATATTTGTTGTTAGATGGTACATCTACCATCCTTACTTATGGTGAGCTATGGTACAAACTATATCCCCACACTTAGCAGCTCTAGCAAAGTACAGATTAGCCATTGATTAATACTAGATAATGTGTATATTAGTTTGTAATGTTTGTGTTTGTGACGGGAGTTTGTCATTCATAAACCCTTTCTGGTTTGTTTGTTGGTTTTATTATTGCTTTATAAGGTTTACCTTTGAGTGGATATTAGTCTCCCTTTTGCAAATGAGGGTTTTGCTGCAGCATTACTTCCTTACTACCTTGCAAGGTTGTCTTTGAAGGGGTACCCATCTGGCTTTCCCTACCTTTTTGAGAGCATAACAGCCTCTCAGCGGTGTCTTGCCTTGATAGTGTTCCATGGGTTCCTTTATCGCCTTGTAAGATTTGTTGTTTGAATAAAATGTTCCATATACTCTCAAGGTATGTGCATTTTTTATAATAAAAAAAAGGCAAAACAAGAATGTAATAGTGTCATATTTTTTGCAAATGTGGACATTCTCGTTAATTTGTTAGGCTCATATATCATGTCCCCAAAAGAAAGTGTAGGATAACAAAATTAAAAATGCAAATCATATGGCGAATGACGCCCAACCTCAAAAGTGAGATGGCGTTCCTTGCCTTAGAGAAAATAGAAAAGGATATGTGATGCGTGACACCTACATTTCCAAAACAAATTGGAACATCTTGATTTCGATAAACGTGGTAAAGCTTAAGCCACATGCCATTGATGGGATCTGTCACCACAGACTCATAATGCTACAAAGGTTGTAATATCGACTTCCAAGAACTTCTTTTACAATGTATAGGCCTTCCCAATTTGGTGCAAACGTAGAAGGAGTTGATATGTTCCTTATCACATAATTGGCGGCTCTAAAAATGAGTTGGTCTTCCATAAAAATTCTTTCGCGCACCTTCTGCTCATCCATGTTGCTCATTCGCTGTCGATATCGTCACACCTTTTTACGTGCGATGTCGCAATCTTTGTGTTGCATATATCAAAGATAGACATATGTGTTCAGCTCTTGGATAGCGAGTTCCTGCATCACTAAGGGCTCTACTCATGTACTATATGGATTGTTCAATGCCATCTTCGCCTTCTTGAGCGATTAAAGCTCTAATAACCTTGTTGCTTAACGCAATATATAGTTTCAATGGTATGTTCGGTGTTGGTGCCTTAACAGTGGGTAGGCTGGTCATCATCTCTTGTAATTTGCAAAAGACCTGTTGGTGCTCATTGGTCCATCGAAACTTCATGCCTTTCTTTAATAATAGAGTAAATGAGGTGACTGCTACTACTAGTGCCAATATGATCTTTCAAAAATAAGATAGCTTCTCTATGAAGGACTTCAATTATTTGATCGATGTTGGAGGTTTCATTGTGACTATGGCCTTCACTTTCAAGGGGTTAACATCAATTCCTCTTTGATGAACAAGGAATCCTAGCAATTTCTTGCTCGTCACTCTGAAGGCGCACTTCAAAGGATTCATATGAAACTTATAACGGCGACACCTCTCAAATTTTTTTTGAAGGATTTCCACATGACTTTCTCTAGTTTTAGATTTTATGACTACATCATCAACATAGTCCTCAAGTTCCCGATGCACCATGTCATGCAAAATGGCAATCATAGCTTTTTGATACGTGGCACCTGCATTCTTAAATCCAAATGGCATCATGATATAATAGAAATTCTCAATAGGAGTATGAAATGCGGTCTTTGTTGCGTCTCTTGGTGCCATTTTGATTTGATTGTCACTGCTAAAACCATCCATGAAGGAGAACATCTCAAGACAACATCTTATTTTTCCATTTTTTTTCTTTATAGGAACTATATTTGAGAGCCATTGTGGGTGTTCAATGGGCTTGATAAACCCTCCTGCTAACAACTTTTTAACCTTTTGAACTATATGAGTTTCAATGTCGAGGTGAAATTGTAGAATAAGCCCAAAACTCCCCTTGGGTTCGTTAGATTTGTTTGTTTGGGAGAGTCAAGCCCAAAATTCACGATGTGTAGTAAAGAAAGGTTAAGAGCAATTGCATCAGTAGGCCAAATTTTTTTTTTTTAAAAAGTGTAAAAATTTACACAATATAGCATAAAAAACACACGCATCAGACCTTGTATAGCTTTGTAAATATCCAAACTTGCTACAAGTACTGTGTATATATACACAGTTAATGTAACTTTCTAGCTATTATTTTAATATTATCCTATATGTTATATTAAGTTATTAAAACCCATTTGGCTCATTTTTTTCCCTCCCTTCTAACCTGAAAACAACGCCTCTTCTCCTTGTTTCATTCCTGAACTCAAGACTCCTCTTCTCCCTCTTCGTTCCGCCTCTCTCCCATCTCAGCTCTTGCTCATTCTCTTCACAACAAGCAAGAATGTGATCGGCTTGGGGGGTTTCCAGCTCGATGAGGAGGGTGGATCAACTTGGAGTTATCTCTATTGACAGATTTTGAGGCAAATTTCTTGAAAAAAGGTATGCGTTTTTCTAATGGAGGCTTTAGGGTTTTGTTTTCTTTGGTTTAGAGCAAGAATATCATCAATTTCTCTAAACTAATTTTTTGGGTTTACTATTAGTTCAAGCCTTAGACAACTTTGTAAATTAAGCAGTGGTTCTACTCTAAAATGTTGAGTTCCTAGAACTCCATCATTTGTCTTGAAGGGTGCTAAAACTTGATGAGAATTGGAATTCAAGAAAATTATGCCCTCGAGGATGTTTAAATTGTTGCCATATGGTCCTATAAAAATTTTAAAATAGGATTTACATTTACTTAAGGTTATTATGCTTTGGCCAGGTTCAATAATGTGAACCTTTAACTCAAGTGAGGGCATGAAAGTGTTAATTTTGGGATTTAGTCTATTTGTAGTGTGTTATAACTCTATCCTATTGTTGTGTTTTGGTTGTTGATGTTGATATCTATGTCTTGTAGTTGTGGTTTGTTATGACTTTGTTGTTTATGTCTTAGTTGATGTCTCTGTACTGCACGTTTCTTAGCTTTCAATAAAATCCGCTTTAATGCAAAAAAAAGGGTTACTATGCTTTGACAATCTTAAGATTAGGGCTGTAACCGGTTCGGTTCGGTCGGTTTTCCAAAGTTCTCAACCGAAACTGACTGAAATAGTTGAATCTCAATCGGTTTCAGTTTCGGTTGGTTTTTTGGTCGGTGTTCGATTTTTGCACCTTGAGTTTGCGCCAGTTGGGCCTTTGTTTTTTTTTCAAAAAATTTCTGTTTGGGCTTTTTTTTTAAAAAAAAATGCAGTATTCAAGCCAATTGTTTTAGGCCTTTTTCAGGAACCAGTTGTGGCCCAGATTCGGGCCTTCTCTATTTTTGCCAATGGCCATCTTTGGGCCTTTTTTAGCTTTCTGTTTTGGCCCTTTAGGCCCAAATTCGGGCCTTTCTTATTTTGGCCATTTTTGGGCCTTTTCTAGCTTTCTGTTTTGGCCTTTTTGGCCTAGATTCAGGCCTTACCTATTTTGGCTATTTTTGGGCCTTTTTAAACATCCTTAAAGCATTTTACAAATAAGAAAAAATCACAACCTATTTTACATTTTTCATAACTTGCTTTTGCTTAACATAAATCCAGAAATACACATTATAGCAGATTCATCAAAAAAAAAAAAAAAAAAAATAATCACAATCTGTTACAGATTCATAAATCCAAAAATACAACACATATAGCAGATTCATAAATCACAACCTGTCATAGATTCATAACCTGCTTTAGAGCTTCTATTATACTCATTGAAATACACATATCACATATTCATAAATTCAAAAATAACCTGTCAACATGATATAACCTGTCAACAATACATTTGCACAAGCACAACTTGTCAACACAGATTCATAGATTTAGAAATAATTTAGGGTAAAAAATTGCTCTGGTGCTCAAAGCCTCAAACTAATTTGTTACTTGTTACAGGCACCCATTAAATACAAACAAGATTAAAAAATAACTTGTACAAGTCAAAATAAAATAACTAGTGCAGATTTCATTACTTCATTAGTAATATGTCAATGTCCATATATTGTCTATATGTCAATATCTACATAATAGCATTATAGCCAAAGACTCAAAATAAATTGGCTATATATGTCAATGTCAATGTCAACGTCAACATATACTGTCCATATTTAATATTTGGCCAAAGACTCAAAATAAATTGGCCATATGTCATTGCCTATTGCCTAATATCATATATTGTCTATGTATAGGCCACTGTCAACTCTCAAAATAAAAGCCCATATTTATACATAGGCCACTGTCAACTAGTGTCTAATAGCAAAAAGTGTGCATATCAACATGTCAAGTTGTTCTCAAAATAGAAATTAACAAAACCCTATATCATCATCAATACCACCCGTCCAAAGAGCAAAGAGCAATCATCAACCATCAACTTCAATAGGTGTTGGTGTGGACATGTCTAGTTCCGATGTTAATGCAGCATCACTCACGAGTTCTACAAACAAAAAATGAAAAAAACATAAAAGTCACTTGTACAATAAAACAATAAATATGCCAAGAATCCAAGACATTCAGTTTTTTTTTTTTTTTTTCATAAAGAAAGAAATAGACATGTAGAATGTACAATAAAACAATAAATATGCCAAGAATCCAAGGCATTCAGTTTTTTTTTTAATAAAGAAAGAAATAGATAATAAAACAATAAATATGCTAAGAATCCAAGACATTTAGTTTTTTTTTTTTTAATTATAATAATAGACATGTCGAATTTTTTTTTAATAAATAAAGAAATAGAAATTCATATTTTTTTAATATAACAAATAATAGTCATACCTCCATCAAGCTTTCCAAACTCCTCAACATCATCCATGGCAGCACGAAGGCTGATTGGAGTTGATGAAGGACGGAGCCAGTTTTGACCACAAATGAGGGCTTCCACCATAAGTGGAGACAATGAACTCCGGAAGGGATCAAGGACATGACCAGCTATACTAAAGGCAGATTCTGAGGCCACAGTGGATACCGAAATTTCAAGAACATGTTGTGCAACTTTTAAAAGCACACGGTATTGTGGAGAATCAACCTTCCACCAAGCTAAAATATCAAAATTCTAATTCAAGACATCTTCACAACTCTCTAACAAGTATTTATCAACCTCTGATTTGGTATTTGAAGAATCAATACACTTTAAGTGCTTCTTAAATCCCATCATCCTCATTGCCTTCACATCAACCACACTAGAATCATCTCCCTCCATTGATCCACTTGGTTTTTGGCCTTGGGCTTGTGCAGCAGCACTAGTACTACTACTCCCCACTTGATTTTGAGCATAAGCATTATACAAATCCACCAAAACATCTTCGACTCTTTTTGCCATATCAACAGCCTTTTACTTCTCATACAAAGTACCAAAACAGTACTCAAGATACCTCAACTTGTATTGAGGATCAAGACCTAACCTTACATATAACAAGTGATTCATATTATCAAAGTTTCCCCAATACTTTTCAAATTTGTTCTTCATGTAATCAGCCATTTTTCTCAACAAATAACTATCTTTTTCATACTCCAAGTCAATTGTGTCATGAATTGACATGAGCTCCAAAAAGAAAGAATTGCTAGTGACATAATTAGCACCCGAAAACCGCAAGGTTGCATCATAGAAAATTTTAAGAAATTTCGAAAAGATCCTAATCTTTTCCCAATCCACATCATCCATTCCCCAAACAACCTCATGTCTATCATTTCCTTCTTCCTTTGCCTCCTCTCTAATTGTCCTAAGATAATTTGGATCTTCTTCCTCCAATCTCTCAAAAGCTTTTAGATACTTCTCGGCCTTCTCCAACATAATATAGGTGTAGTTCCACCTAGTGGGCACATCTAAGCACAACTGACTTCTAAAGTCAACTTTCTCTATCTCTGCACATAACTTAAATGTGCTTTGTCTTTGTGGAGATGATCTCACATATCACACAGATTTCCTCACCTTCACTATTGTCTTATCCATTTCAACTAACCCTTCACGAACAATTAAGTTCAAGATATGAGCACTACACCTCACATGCAAGTATTTATGCCCTAAAATTGTTGCCTTCCTATGCTTAGTCTTTTTTGAATAAAAGAAATCAGCCCACTATTAGAGGCAGCATTATCAATTGTAATAGTTAGAACCTTGTCTATCCCCCAATCAAGTAAACACATCTCAACCGCCTTCCCAAGTGTTTCACCCTTGTGATTTTCCACTAAACGAAAACTAAGAATCCTCTTGTGTATTTTCCAATCACTATCTATAAAATGGGCAGTGTGACACATGTAGTTCAAATTTTGAACGGATGTCCATGTATCTATGATAAGGTAGACCCGCTGCTCTCTTAGGGCTTCTTTCAACTTTTGTTTCTCATCTAAAAACACCTTAAAGCAAGTTTTGGCAATTGTTGTGCGGCAAGGGATTGGATTGAACCTAGGTTGGGTAATAGACATAAACTTCCTAAAACCAAAACCCTCCACAAACCTAAAAGAAAGCTCATCTAGAATAATCATCACTACCAATGCTTTCTTACATTCCTCAAAACTAAACACCCAAGGCACAAGTTTACCACTACTTTCTCCTTCTTCTTTAGGTTTGAATGCTAGGGTTGATTGGTTTTTTTTTTGTCTTCCCTATAAGGATATTTCAAACATTGTGATTGTAAGTGAGTTCTCATGGTTGTAGTACCATTCAACTTAGTGTCACAAGCATAGGTTGTGCCACAGTAGTTACAAGTTGCCCTAGATTTTTCCCCCCTTTCAATAACAGTGTAATGGCCCCAAACAATAGATCTTTTTTTACCAGTATTACCTGCCTTTGGTGGGAGTGGGGGTTTGCATTTGCCTTCATGCACATTGGTTGCCCCTTGACCCGTTTCATTGTCTTGACCCTCTGGGATTTCTCTCGTCTCATTCATCTACAATATAAAATAAAACAACAATAAACACAATAAGTCAGCAACTATAAAAAGTAAAAAATAAAAAATAAAAATTTAACACCAAAATGAGTCTAGTCTACAATAAAAAAAAATGGTAACAATAACACAATAAATCAACAAAAAAAAAAAAAAAAAGGAATGAGAAGGACTCTAGTATACAGCAACAAGCCGACAATAAACACGTCAATAAGATAATAATAAACACATCAACATCAAGGCAATAATAAACAAATACCCCAACATCACAGTCAACTATTAACAAATACACCAACATCACAGTTAAGCATATGGGGTTATTGATTTTTTCAAATCTGTAACATCAATAAGAAAATAACAACTCAACATCACAGTCACAGATTCACAGCATGTCAACAATAATAAACAAAAATATATCAACAATAAATAAATAAAAAAGCAGCTGACTTTATATATCAGAACTCAAAGGCAATCAACTAACTTTAATAATGAAACCAACCAGCACAAGTAGCTAAGCACATGAGTTATCGATTTTTTCAAAACCTTTCAAAACCCTAACTTTATTCGCATATAAAACTTGAAAAAATAAACATCTTGATCTTATGTTGTTACTACAAAACAGAGATTCAGTATTTTAAAGCCCTAACTTTATTGATTCAGTGTTAAACAAAACCCAAAATACAAAACAGAAAGAGGGTTATCGAGATTTTCAACGAGCACATGAGACAAAGGCAATCAGCTGAGCTAACTTTAATAAAGAAAGTAGAAAACAACTAGCATAAGCAGCCAAGCACATGGGTTATTGATTTTTTCAAAACCCTAACTTTATTTGCATATAAAACATTAAAACTTGAAAAAATAAACATCTTGATCTTATGTTGTTACTACAAAACTCAGAGATTCACTATTTTCAAAGCCCTAACTTTATTGATCAAAACCCAAAACACAAAACAGAGAGGGTATCGAGATTTTCAAAAAAGAAACTCATCGTGAGATGAGAAGCCGATGATCAAGCCGGCGTGGGGAGGGCGGCGTGTGGAGGAGGCGGTAGAGGCAGTTTCGACGTGAGAGGTAGGGACTGTGGAGTGGAGGCTGTCTGAAGTATGAACGTGAGAGAGAGTGGAAAGTGTGAGAGTGAAAAGTGTGGGGTATGTAGGGTAGGGTTTTCTAACTTTTGATTTTATAGTCTAATTAGTTTTAGTTTAATTAGATATTAATTAGTTTAATTAGAGGTAATTAATTTTAAAATGCTATGATTAAAAAAATAAAATGAAAATATTGAAATTTGAAAAGCTAGGGCCGGATCATTTGATGACTGAACAAAAAAAGGCCCAATTGTGAATTCACTGAATTGTTTTAAAATAAAATGATGGAGGCCCAAGGGAAGGGAGGCCCAATGCAAAGCATATCTCAGACTCAGACCCAAATATTTACAAACTTTATAAAGTTTATATTATATATTTAATATAAAATATAATATAATAATATATTTCGGTTTGGTTCGGTTCATTAAAATTTGCCATCGAAAACCAAACCGAAATTTTTGCATCGGTTAGGTCGGTTTGAAGCGGTTTTTTCGGTTCCTCGGTTTTTTGCACACCCCTACTTAAGATCCTCTTTCAAACATGTTTGTTAGAATTTACAACACCTTCGACAATGATCTTTAGCCTACAAGTCATTGGCTAGAAGTGATTTTTAGCATAGTCATTGTGCTTAGTGGTTTACTGATACCGTATAGGTTTTTTTTTTTAAATGCTAGAACCATATAGAATTTCTTGAAAAATATATCTCATGGGAGAGAGAGAGAGAGAGAGAGAGATTTCATTGGTTTATATAAAGATAGTTTATAAAAGGTTGCAAAATCCCATGGTCATAGTGACCAAGACTTTTTAACAGTTATTGAAGCATTGTAATTGGTTGGACTCTTTATTTACCATCAATTTGTTATAAAATACTCACTTTGCAAGAGAACCCACCGCCTTTTAGGTCCTAACAATCAGACTTGAGTTTTTAATTTTTCTTTACTTTCAATCAGTGGCTCTAAATAACAATGCAATTCAATTCCTTACATGAAATTTGTTCCTCTGAAAATGACTTGATCTTATCTCGCACTTGATAGAATCTTCAATTTTAGCATTAGATAGACTGAAATAATTTGGTTTCTTATGTTAGTGTTGCTTTTGAACTAATTTGGTTTCTTTTTTAGGTGATGGACTCAGCAAAATCCTTCTTCCTTGACATTTTACATGACGAGGAACAAGGTTTTGGCAATAGTATTTTGATGGTTACTCCACATTCAGACATGAATGCCCATCAATCTCCACCCCAAGTTGAAATAGGACAATCTACACCCCCATTGAAATAAAATCAACTACTAAGAAATGTTAATAGGGAAACAAATTCACCATAAATAAAGACATTAAGCTAGTGTCGACGTACCTCAATGTTAGCTTAGATATTGTGACCTCAACTGACAAAGAACACACAACATTCTGGGATAGAATTTGATCCACCTTCCACAATGACAAGAAATTTAACTGCTTCAAGGATTCTTTAAGTAGTCGGTGGTCAATGATCCAAAGTGAGACCAACAAGTTTTGTGGATTCTTGGCCCAAATTGAGAGCTGGAATGAAAGTGGTAAAATTAAGCATGACAAGGTATATCTACTCAACATCTAATATGTATTATACATCAATGCACTGAAAGTTTTAATGATACTCATTATTATCAATTTGTCACTTTTGTAGATTGATGATGCAAAGACTATGTATAAAAGTAAGTAGAACCTTATTTCAATTGGAACATTGTTGGAATATTTTGAGGAATGAAGCTAAATGGTGAATCTAAGAGATAGGTCCACGCAAGACAGCCAGCCACACAATCTTGTCCTACTTTTGCAGGCTCAACAAATCTAGATGAAGATAATGATGAGATGAATTTCGGCAAAACCTTGGAGAGACCCATAGGCAAGAAGGCTGAAAATGAGAAATTAAAGAAAAGAAAGATTAGCAATGATGTGGTCCCAAGACTTTCCTCCCAATTGGATGAAATCAAGGAACAAAAGAGGAGAATGCATGATAAAAAAAAGGATAGTATGCGCATTGCATTAGAAGAACGAAGTTGCATCAGAAGAACGAAGAGAGTTGATTTGTATCAAGGAAGAGAATAATGAAGTAGAAAAGATGAAAGTGGAAGATGAAATTATGATGAAAGATATAAGAAACATGGATCTTGAGCAAAATGAATATATTCGTTTATGTCGTTTGGAAATCTTGGAGAGGTTAAAGTCTAAATTTTCATCATAATTTGAATATTCTTATTGACAATATCTAATCAAGTAATTTTTGTATTGTGCAAAGATATTAGCACATGATTGACATAGATAATTTGATGTTAGTTATCTCGTTTGTAGTATTTACTTATGCAGGGAACATGATTGTTCAATATCTAATCATGTTAGATATATTTTTTGTAGTCTTTGCTTGTGCAAGGATAATAACAATGTTGTAATTTTTGTATTGTGCAAAGATAATAATACTTGGTTATTCAAGATAATTTGATAGCGTGTATGTGATTTGATAGTACTTTTGTATTTATTATTGCTTTTATTGTTGTTTCTCTAAAAGGCATCAATGGATAATAGTAATGTTTGTAGCAAATTCATTATGCCTCTGATTTTGTAGTTATGTTATGGGTGAAACAAGTTCTTTTGCTAAAATAGTCATGCTTGTTTGCTTATATTTGTTGTTAGATAGTACATCTACCATCTTTACTTATGGTGAGTTGTGGTGTAAACTATATCCCTACAGTTAGCAACTCTAATTGAGTACAAATTAGCCATGGGCTAATAGATAATGTGTCACGACCCAAACCTATACTTTAGATTTTAGAGCATGACCGACATGTTAATATCAAGTTTAACTCAATACTAACACGAACCAACTAAAACTGAAGGTGCTTATCAAAAATAGTTTCTCATATCGGTTTTCATTCCTTGCATAAAAGCCATAATATACAAAGTTCATGGAAACATAAAACTGCATTACATTCAAACTTGCAAATTTGGCAACTTGGCTGAAACTAAAAGTTTTCGAGTAAATATTACATAACTAAACATTTAGCAAAACTCTTATTTACAAACCTAACTCCAAAGACATACAACTAGGGTTCAAAACAAACTTAACAACGTCCTTGTTCATAAGGATCAAGCACATCTTGATTCCTTCTATACAACAAAAGACTATATCTTATATACAACAAAAGAAAACTATACATTCTAAAAAATGAGAACCATAGATCCATTACCATCTCTAATACTCTCGTTGCTTACAGGAAAGAACTTGTGCATTGAAAAATAATAGAGTGAGCTGCGATGCCTAGTAAGGTTTTACGTTCCATGAGCATTTGATAAGAGTGCATGTAAATCAAATATTTCATGGATATGCTAGCTTTGATAACTAGTTTTCATACTATTCTTAATATTACCTTACGAACTTTCATACAAAGACACATCATTTTTCTTTTCATATAATAATAAAAGGACATAATAAGGAACTTCAACATAATTCAGTAACCTTATCTTTAAATAGACTATAAAACATTTATCATAAACTTTCCATCAGACTTATAATACATTTAACATACATTTCTTATCATCATACTTTTCTTATAAACTCAAAATAGTCTAATAGCTCATTAATACTACATTAGTTAGTCCAATTGTAAGTCTGTCACAATTTTTGGGAGGCTTCTAGCACATTGTGTCAGGCATCTAACATTCCCCACAATGCTAGGAAATTCTAGGATCATATCAGAAATATCACACTCCTTTCGGTGTGCTTAGACCATCAACCATGGGGGTCGGTTGACATCCTCCACAAGTTGGTATTTTTCAACAAGGGCAGGTACAATAGAGTCCTCACCACTTTTAATGACCAATCAATTAATATTTCCATGGAAATCCCAGTACTTTAATTCCTGCTGGCTGAGTTCAGATTATAACAATAGAATAACCCTAAAACTATATTTTTCTGACAATTATGCTTTTACATAAATACTTCATAGTAGTAGCATATCCACTTCATTCTTAAATATTATGTTTATGGTATAAGTAATAGCATCAATATGTTAAAAATTATCATATATATATATATATATAAATATATATAGGATTCAACAATTCACAAACATGTCTTTACTTAAATCATGATTATATGTAATATATCTAATTAAAAGGTTTTAATGCATAATAAATTTCTAAACAAACCTTATACTTATCAAACACACATGTCACATATCCCTTACCTGAAAGTATAAGATGTAAGAGACTTGAATAAGATGAGCTCAAGTGTCCACGTTCTTGTCGCCTAAAAGGACCAAAACTTATTACTAATAAATCTTTCTAAGTATATAAACTTATACATGAATCACAACCTAACTCTCAAACTCAATAAAATCTTAATTCCCCTCTCACAAAGGTTTCCCACAGCAACACATAAACATACATATATATACAAATCACATGATCAAAAGAATCCATAGACTAAGTTTTGAATTATGAAACTACTACCATACCAAGCAACAAAACAGAAAATTCTTATAGCAACATGTTGTTCAAGTTATAATTATAAGCCAACAAGAAAACTTAATCAACTAATAATTAAATTTCCTATTGAAACAACATCTTTACATAATAAACCTACATATAGAACAACCTTTACAATCCCTAATCCATTATCTCAACTCATAGTTTTCCAAGTATGATAAATTTAGCATAATATCTTCAATCTTTCAAATGACTAACACAAAACCACAAATTCCAGCTTCTAGAAATCCAATTAGAGGATATAGAATGGAAAATAAAACAAACAATTACACCATAAATTACCGATAACAAGAAGTAGTTTTATTTACTTACCCATCAACTTTGATGCTGAAACTTTAGTGTTAAGTGTTTGATTTCTTCTTTAGAGAGAGATATAAATTCGGTGAGAGAGGAAGGTATGGTTGGACCAAGAACAAGCAAAGAGGAGTAAAGAAAGAAGAACAAAGGAAAAAGGAACAAAGAAACAAAGAAAATGGAAGTCTGGTGCAACAAAGAGATAAGGGAGAAAGGGCGGTGGGGCATGTCTCTTGCTAGGAGAAATAGGGTTGATGACTCACCCTTACATCCTTTCAAAATTATACTTCCCCCCCCCCCCCTCCCCCCCCAAAAGTTTTATTTTCTAGAAAGGCCCAACTAATAAGATAATTCTGCATATATATATATATATATATATATATCCTTTATAAACTTCCTCCTATAACATTAAAAGAGTCTATTTCTTCTATAACATCAAAATATCAATGCACTTAAGGTAATTTAGATAATAATAAGTATATAAATTTATAAAACTAATCATGCAAATAGGCTGGGATGTTACATAAGGTGTATATTAGTTTGTAGTGTCTGAGTATGTGACATGAGTTTGTCATTCATAAACTCATTTTTAGCTTTGCAAGGTTTTGGGTATGAACGTGTGTTGTCACCCTTTTTTTTTTTTGGTTTCCTTATTGCTTTATAAGGTTTACCTTCGAGTGGATATTAGTCTCCCTTTTTCAAATGGGGGTTTCGCCATAGCATTACTTCATCAACTTCCTTATTACTTTGCAAGGTTGTTTTTGAAGAGGTACCCATCTAGCTTTCCCTACCTTCAAAGCATAACGACCTCTCATGCAGGTGTCTTTCCTTGATAGTGTTCCATGGGCTCTCTTATCACCTTGTAAGATTTACCGTTTGAATAAAATGTTTCATATACTCTCGAGGTATGTGCATTTTTTAAGGAAAAAACAAAACAAAACAAGAATGTATAATGCCAGCACCAGTATGAACCTTCGAATATAAGAAAGCTTCCCTATGAAGGACTTCAGATCTTTGACCGATGTTGGAGGTTTCATAGTGACTATGACCTTCACTTTCAAGGGGTTAACATCGATTCCCCTTTGATGAATAAGGAATTCTAGGAATTTTTCTGGTCGTCATTCCGAAGGCCAACTTCAAAGGATTCATACGAAACTTATAACAACAACACCTCTCAAAAACTTTTCACAGGATTTCCACATGACTTTCTCTAGTTTTAGATTTTATGACTACATTATCAACATAGTCCTTAAGTTCTTGATGCACCATGTTGTGGAAAATGACAGTCATAGTTCTTTGAGACGTAGCACCCGCATTCTTAAATCCAAATGGCATCATGATATAATAGAAATTCTTGATAGGAGCACGAAATGCAGTATTTGTTGTGTCTCTTGGTGCGATTTTGATTTGATTGTAATTGCTAAAACCATCCTTGAAGGAGAACATCTCAAGACAACATCTTATTTTTCCATTATTTTTCTTTATGGGAACTATATTTGAGAGCCATTGTGGGTGTTCAATAGGCTTGATAAATCCCACTGCTAACAACTTTTTAACCTTTTGAACTATTTTAGCTTCGATGTCGAGGTGAAATTGTAGAATAAGCCTAAAACACCCCTTGGGTTCGCTAGATTTGTTTGTTTGCGGAGAGTTAAGCTCAAAATTCATGATGTGTAGTAAAAAAAAGGCTAAAAGCAATTGCATCAGTCTAAAATACAAAAGTGCAAAAATTTACACAATATAGCATAAAAAACACACGCATTAGACCTTGTATAGCTTTGTAAATATCCAAACTTACTACAAGTAACGTGTATATATACACGGTTACTGTAACTTTCTATCTATTACTTTAATATTATCCTATATATTATATTAAGTTATTAAAACCCATTTGGCTAGTTTTTTTTCTCTCTCCTCTAACTTGAAATCAACACCTTTTCTCCTTGTTTCATTCTTGAACTCAAGACACCTTTTCTCCTTCTTCGTTTCGCCTCTCTCCCATATCAGCTCTTGCTCATTTTCTTCACCATGGGCAAGAATGTGATCGACTTCGGGGTCTATGGGAAAAACGCGGTTCCCTTTTGTAGGCTGATGATGAATATTTATGCTAAAATTTGGGAGATGCTTATGATTAGTTTTTTTAGTTGGAAGAAAGACTATGAACCTCTCAGGTGCTATTTTTATGATTTGCTTTATTTTGCTTTATGCTTAGTAAAGAATTTGGTTGCTTTTTATATAATTTTGGAAACAAAGTTGTTTGCTTTAGTTTGCTGTTACTTCTGGTCATTGTAGGCTTTTGGAAACTACATTTGAGTGGCTGAGTGAGCTAGTTTATTAAGTTTTTAGAATTAGTTATGATTTTGTGTGGAAAATGGAGTTGGGTTGAAAATTAGGGGCACAGTTAGCTAGAGCGTGGAACCTTTCTAGAGTGGAAATTTTGGGTATTGGACTTCCTTCGTGGGCCCTAGGTGCCTCCAGTAAAAGGTCTGATAAAAACTAACTCAAATCCTCCAAACCACTCTTACTCAATTTTCCCAACTATTTGAATGAGCTTGGGCCATGCGACAAAATAAATAAAATAGATAAGATACATGGATTGAGCCCGTTAAGCGATTGGGCTTAGATGTCTTGTAGAAGCGTAAAATTTGTCGTGAAAATGACTATTAACAATGGTTAACTTCCCTTTCTTCTCATCATCAGCACAGTAAAAATTATCCAACCAAAACAAGTTACTAGCCCTTAAAACATCATCAACAAGAATCTCAAATACCAAATCAAACCCAAAAGAACATAAAAAAAATAAACCCATAATTTCACATTAGTTGAGTTAAAAATTTTATATTGTAGTTTTTTTTTGACTTATCATTGACGTCAATTTGTTATCTACCACTAATAATCTTTCACATGTATCAGCTGCCTCTTATGGGAGGATGCCAAGACAGCCCAGGCCCAATTAAACTTTGAGCCCAGTAAATAATACTACTAAATTAGCGTTTTGGGCCATACTCGGCATTGGGTCCCAGACATCCAGGCCCATAGTACCAATCTGTAATTACGTAAAAAGATCATGGAGCGTATGGTAATTTCACACACTCCTGACCAAAACAAAAACCCTAGACAGCGACCTCTATAAATACCCCAAAACCCTAATCGCATCCTCAGTTTTCCTTCCGCAGCAAAAATGTCGAAGCGAGGTGAGTTCTTCATTCGTCTCTCTCTACCTTCGTTTTCTTGCTCTGTCAAAATTAATATTTCTGTATGATTTTCTGTTTGGTTACCGAGAAAGCTCAACGAAAACTAGAGAAATCTTTTTTGTTTATTGTCTTTTCCTGCCGTTATAGATTTAATCGATTGATATGTGACTATGCAATACAAGTAGTTGGATCGGTTTTGTTGAGGTTTTGAGCTTATTCTCAATCAATTAGCTTAGGAAATATGATATGAGATTCGAGTTTTACACCTTTTTTTTTTGCTATTTACCTTCGTTTTCTTAGCTACCAAACAGAGTGTAACGTGAAGTTTATATTGTTTGATATTTATATACATTTACCATATTTGAGGTTACGGATCTGTTTGTTACTTGAGAAATCCTACGAAAACAAATCGGAAACTTAGGTTTATTACTATTACTATTATTATTATTTTAATTCATTTCCTCTGCTTTTTAAGAAAGATATCAGATAATTATTGAAATTGTTACCTATTAAAAAAATTAATTATTGAAATTGTTGATTTTGTTTGAATATTATGATGGATGCTTAGAAATGTGGGATCTAATTTAGGAACAAATATGGGAATTACCCTTGTAATTTAGGGTTTTCTAATTTATGGCAACAAATTAAATGGAAAACTGTTTGAAGTCAGAAGTTTTCTCATTGTGAAATGAAATGAAATTGTGGATGATAATGAAATGCTGGGTTTTTTTGTTGGGTTGATTTAGGACGTGGAGGGTCTGCTGGTAACAAATTCAGGATGTCACTGGGTCTGCCAGTGGCTGCAACAGTCAACTGTGCTGATAACACTGGGGCAAAGAACCTGTACATCATTTCCGTGAAGGGAATCAAGGGTCGCTTGAACAGGCTACCATCTGCTTGTGTTGGTGACATGGTGATGGCCACTGTCAAGAAAGGGAAGCCTGATCTCAGGAAGAAGGTGTTGCCTGCAGTCATTGTGAGGCAGCGCAAGCCATGGCGCCGAAAGGATGGGGTCTTCATGTACTTTGAAGGTCGTTATTGTTGCTTTGATGTTTTTATTTTGTACTTGTGATTGATTGCTTTTATGATTTCTACTGTATACTGTTAGCAACGATTTGATGATCATTTGATTGCTGTGGGAATATTTGGCTGCGTCAACTGGAAAATCTTGAGTCTTAATTGTATTTTCTGCATTTTTGTTTTGTTGAATTGCGTTTTTGTAATATTTGTCCAAATGCATCATATAGAGCTTTATAAAATTACATTACAAAGACATTGGTGTGGTGTCAATTTTTGTTCCACTTCTAGTTCCTTGACATGAGGTTTTGTAGCCATTTTAATTTGTGCCTGGAAGGTCATTGTTTTCCACATTAGGCTTCATAGTAAATTTTTCTTCTTCCTAGTCTATCATTATAACACTAATTTTACACCTTCAATACAAACAGTTTAGAAGGATTTAAAATAAAAGCATTCACTTTTGTTGCTTGCTCCCAAAAGAAAAGGAAGGATGCTGATTAATTAGTGTCCTTATATGTACACATTTCCCTGCTTAGAGAGTTTGGCATGCCTTCTACAGTAGGATTTCTGCCACTAGATACATAATTGCTCTGCTGCCATATATCTTGCTTGATTAATAAGCTGGTGATGTGGTGTAGAGACTTATGTTCTTAGGGTTTCTCTACATCTCGCATACCAACCTTACCCCATTCCTGGATGGTAAACCTTTTTTGCTTTAACCATCCCTGTCAAGGTTGGGATATTATTTGTTTTTCTTATTCCCACTATTAGGTTTAGGGGTTGTCTTCCTTTTGTTTCTTTAAATTCTTGTAAGGGCAAGGATAAAAGTAATATGATGCTATTCTTTTAAAATAATCTGAATGGACTGTTTATTAACATAGTATTGCTGTGAAAAAAATGTTTCACTGTACTATTTTGAAAGCTTCAACTGCTCATAGTTTGGTAGCGAGTATGCTTTGTTTGTGATCACCAGACATAAGTCAGGTATCCTCCTCAACTTTTTATGGATGATACAGTTACGAGTCTGGGAAATGGACCGTGTCAATCGTTACAGATGTGCTATTGTTTTTGAGCTCACATCTGCTCCATTTGAACTCTACATCTGGCTCTAGCATGTAATTTTGTACTTTGATGTTCATTGAATATGTTGATGTTTATTGAATTCTGATATTATTACCAAGCTAAGCAGAAATTTTTCCTATTTTGTTTCGTAATTTTTGTAATAGAGACTAAAGAGTTGTAATCTTGCCAGAAATAGTCAAGTAGCTTCCTTAACATACGATGGGAGATGCGGTTACAATTCTGGGAAATTGATTGTGTCCATCGTTGCAGATGTTGATGCTTTTAATGCTTGCATCTGCTCCATGTGGGCCCTACATGTAATTGCAATAAGTTACTAATTTTATAGTGCTGCAATTTTTTTGGTATTAAGCTGTTGAATCAATTAGTCTGGTCATGTCCAAAAGACCTTGTATGCTTGTCTGAAGAAAATAGATTTTTGTGCTGGCACAAGCATTATGTGGAACTTAATCTATCTTTTCCTGACTTTATTTGTTATGAGTTATTGTTTATTGTTAGAACTTGCTTGTATGAAATTTCTTATTTATTAGATGATTGTTGGGTTCTGATGGTATTGGCAAGAGAAATAGATTAAATATTTATAATCTAAATTGGTTCTTGGGATACATGGTGTCTAACTTGATACTGAATTTTATTTTTGCAGATAATGCTGGGGTCATCGTGAATCCCAAGGGAGAGATGAAAGGTACTGCTGGACTTATTTAATTTACCAATTATTGTTTAGTGTTAAAATTGGAGCTTCTGTTTTTGGGTTCTGTGGGTTGCGATAATTGTGTTTGTTTAATTTAGGTTTGATTGGTCTGACTGGTTTATTTGTTTTTTAGGGTCTGCTATTACTGGTCCTATTGGGAAGGAGTGTGCGGATCTTTGGCCAAGGATTGCAAGTGCTGCCAATGCCATTGTTTAAGGGTTCTAAGTTGCTATTGGTGATATCCTCATTTTTGAACTGATGGTCTTTATTGGTAGAAGTAGAGCATATGAATTTTGCTGGATTTTGTTATATTGGTTTTGGATATTTGGATATTTGTATAAACCGCATGTGGTTAATGTTTGGATTATGGTATTATACTTTTAACATTTTCGAGTTCCTATGAGTTCCTATGACTTTTGCTAGCTTCCGTTTTTTAAAATCATTGGTTCTTTCTCTCTCTTTTCCTTTTATATAGGTCCTTTTAGATGGTTGACAATTTTGATTTTGCTTTGGAAGCCTGAGGTACGGCTTCTTTTTGCATGAACTAATTCACAGTGAATGTGCCATGTGTCAAATATCCAGCGAATAAGATTTTGTTCATAAAAAAAGCGTCAAATTTCATTTTCCTCTATTCTGTAACAAGCATATCTGAAGTCTTAACTTCTTGTGAGTTCAACTTAAAAGGCGTTTAGAGCAAGTGATGAAATCTTATCATTTAGATGAAAGCTTCAAGAGGGTTTGATTTGGTACAATTTACCTGGCTGCTATTACTACACTTTTTTGTTAGGTCTATCATGTAGAGGTACTCAAATTGGATCAGTGATCGACTCATAGGTTACTGCACTAATAGTTTTTGTTGTAATGCTAATTGGTTACTTCCAATTATGACGCACGCACTCAAAAAATGTAGGATCTTTCTCATTGTTGCAGAAACTCTAAAGAATCAATGGTATCTCCAATTAATAGCCCCTTTGGATGTAAAATGTATCTTTTTCACCATTCCCATAGTGTATGTGACAAATGTACGCATTTTGAGTAGGTTACAAATTTACAATTCTACCATATTTGGCTTTTTTATCAAGTCAAAAATTGATTTTTCGGTATAAATGCTCATGTCCTCTCCCTTATTGCCCTGCGGTAATGATTTCTTTGGCATTACTCTGTGCTCAGGTTGAACGAGTTAAATGTCTAATTCCTTTATTTATTTATTTATTGGAAAAATTACACTTTTTTTTTTGTTTTTGTTGATAAACTGGAATTCATTAAGCAGCAAAACTAAAGGGAAGTCAAAGTATCAGGACAAAGCCTGTTATGATACATTCCAGAGCAGTCCGAGCGTATAAGCTCAAGCAATTCCATAGCCTGTTATGATACATTCCAGAGCAGTCCGAGCGTATAAGCTCAAGCAATTCCATAGGAGGATCAACATAAACAATAAAATCTCTAGCTTGAGTAATCCCGTTCTTGGCAAGAAAATCTGCACAACCATTTGCTTCGCGATGGCAATGACCGAGCCTAACTTGGGGGATTTGACTAAGCAATCGCATGCAATCATCAACAATAGGAGTAACAATATTATTAGAGCAGAGGGGGTTAGCAAGGAGCTCAATTACAGCTTTAGCATCAATTTGAATATCAACAGCACACAAGTTAAGGTCTTTGCAAAGGGTGAGGCCATCTCTAAGGCCCCAAAGCTCCGCGGTAAAGCTGGTTGCTCTCCCTATGTTTCTTGAGAAGCCCTTAATCCATTCGCCACGCTCGTTCCTCAAAATACCTCCACACCCAGCCAAGCCCAAAAAAAAATTACACTTTGTTCATTTGCAGTTTGCCCTTGACTCATCTGCGGTTTAAAATATGACACTTTATTCACTTGTCGTCCTATCCGTTAACAATTTGTCGTCCACCTATGCCCTTGCCATTAGAATCCTAGAGAAACAAACCAGCATTAAAGAATAATACTTGCTGGAAAAAAAAGCACCCCTCCAACTACACATTTTTAAATGCATACATAGGACCACAAGTGATTTCTTTTATCTTTTAATATTTCAAAAGACATTTATTTTTTTGAGAAAATATTTCAAAAGACAATAATACTTTAGGAAGATGGCAATCGGCAACATAAAATTGAATAAAGAAGATCCAGATCAATAAAGTACCTTTTGGAAGAAAACAAAATACGGTAGTCACTAGTCAGGACAGAATTTTATTGCAAATTAAGGAATCCATCTTGGTAGAAATATCAAAGATTAAGAGAAGGTATTAAATCAGACTTTATTGAATAATAAAGAAATTGGCTTTGGTGTCATCATCATGGTTTTGCTTTTCATACATCATTCAAAGACTTAAAAAATCCACTGGAAACCATTTCAATTTCTGGGATTTAATAGGAGACCAAACTCAAATACACAAATATGAATCTTTCAAAGATTAACCAAACCATTCTCTCAAGAAAACACAAAGAGCTTAACAAAACCAACCAACCATACTTTTTCTTCTCTCTATGAATTGATAAGAAAGAAACAAGTGAAATCATCTGAAGATTACCATCAATATTTGCAATTTCAAAAAAAAAAAAAATTAAAAACCCTAGGTTAGAGAACGTACTTGGAATTTATCTCAAGAGGGGAAATCTTCAAAATCCTTCACGGGGGTTTTGATCATAATGGTAATCAAAATTGATGAATTTCACATGTTGATCTTGATGAAGTGGATCAAAATCAAAGAGAGAGGGGGAAGGGGTGGCCTCAAATTTTTTCTTTCTATTATGTTTTTAAGTTAAATGGTGTTAGGGTAACGGCAAGACCATAGGTGGGCAATAGACTGTTAACTAATAGGACCACAGATAGGTAAAATACAATTTTTTAAACTACAGGTGGGTAAAGTGTTCTTCGTACAAATTATAAGTGGGCAAAGTGTAATTTTCCCTTATTTATTTATTTTTTACCATAATTATAAACGACAGGTTGTTAACATTTATATTTGCAAGCAAAAATAGAATTTTCACAACCTAATACTTCATTTACTTTGTTGGAAAAACCTGTGTGAAAACTAAAAAAATTGTTATCATTCGTCAAGATTTAACCCTTAGAATCCTTGCATGATTTTCATGTTTTCCTATCTTTTAGGATAAAAAAATGTTTAAAAAAAAAAAATTTATCTTTACTCAACAAAAAATTCTATTAAAAATATAATTTACTCTAAAAGATTTTCGACTAAACTAAAACTTCTGACCATGGTTTTTTAATTAAGTTTGTGATGTTCCTTTGTGTTAGAATTCTTTTTCCTCTCTTTTATGTGTGTCTGTTTCTAAAAAAAAAAAATTAAAACTTCTAGAAAGACAGCACTATCTCACCCGAACATATTTCCAGCTCAATCTCAGCTGTAAAACTTTTTAGAAGACATTACTGTCTCACCAAAAAAATATTTCTCGCTCATTTTCAAGTTGTTACTAAACATAGGAGGATAGCAGTCATAACACTGCAATATGATAGCAGGTCAACCATATATATAATAAGGTTTGACTTGGGTCTAGTGATATTAAGTGTATGTCTAATGGATTGTGCACTAGAGCTTTGCAGAGAAGGTTATTATCGGGCCTCAGGCTGAAATTAGAGAATTATTTGCCGTTACAGCATGAGCTATATGGAATTGGCGAAACAAAGAATGGGCCAATGAAAGTGAAGCTATTCCTCCAAATATAGATACATGGGCGTTGAACTATTTGGTAGATTTCCAATCGGTAAGAAACAGATCCCCAACAAGATATTAAAATTGTTCTCATATAATATTATCACCAAAATTACCGATTCCAAATAGCAATCACACACAAGAATATAAATATTTACTTAAATCCCAATATCTTTAAAGAGAAAAATCTTGGTACAAACTCCCAATAATTTCACCATGTACAATAATAAATCCTTTAGTGTATGTCTAATGACTAAAGAGAATCTCATTGTTTTCTTTGCTCTCACACACGCTAATTGTTTCTCTCAAAGGTGGCAAGACTTTACTTTCTCCTCTTTCTTTTTTATTTATTTATTTTATTTTATTTTCATGCACAGTTCTCTCTCTCTCTCTTGGCTGTCTTTCTCTCTTTGCAGCACCCTTTTGCTGCTCTTTTGCAACTCTCCTTGGATGCGTTTTCTCTTCGTCTTTCTACGCTATTCAACATCAAACAAAGCCTCACAAATTCTCCTTAATTCGTGTGCTTGTTGTCTCTCTCCTTGTGTTACCTTCAAAGTGAAAATCCATTTTTTTCTCTCTTGGTTTTATGCTCTAGTTTCTCTCTCTCCATATGGAGGACCCTTGGGCCAAAGCCATCAAATTTTTTGTAGCATTGTCTATCTATAAGACTTTTTTCCTATTCCCTTTTGAATAATGAATACATTACTTCTTTAATAAGAAATAGTCGTTTCTTCCATATCAATGAATAGTCTTTCTTTCCACACCAAGATAACCCAAATTAATTTTTTCTTCTTTTCAACTAGGAAACCCAATGGGTTTTCCAAGTCACAATTAGAATTTGAGGCAATTTTCCCCCAAAAAAAGAAAAGAAAAAAAAAAAAAAGAGTGAAAATGCAAGGCACCTCCCCAAGGTTGGTACAAACTCAATGTGGATGGAGCTCTCTTTAAGGAGCCTTGACAGGGTGACATTGGAGTAGTAATTAGAGATTAGAATGGGGATATAATGGCTACTCTCTCAGAAGTAGTTCCCAACGTCTGTTATGTGGATTCCTAACCAGGGCCAGCCCAAGGCCCCTACTACAAAAAATATTTACCCTTTACAAAAAAGGCCCCCATCCCATTATAAAAGGTCCAAATTTTTATAAAAAATATGAATTTTTTCAAATTGTTGTGCACTTTTTATTATTAGTGATGTTATGGATATTACAAATTTTACTATAAATTTACAAACTGACATGTTACCAATCACAAAAAAAGTATATTAAATATTCATTAATTACATTATTGAAGTTCATCAATCACTGTTATTATCACATTATATTGTGAATATTTTGTAATACCTTTAACATTTTCCTTTTTTTTATTTCTAACAAGGCTTTAAATTTTTTTTGCAAATGTGTTAAATCATCAATAATGATTAATCTCCCCTAATAGTTTGAAACTTTAATATTTGTAAACTAATCTACTACAAAGTCACACATCAATTAATATCATAGATTATAAATTAGATTATAAATGTAATTAATTATGTATCGTTATATATCCAAGATAAATTAATTTTCTTTTTTTAAATTAATTTTTCAATTATGATATTCAATTCTTCATATGAAATTAACCTTAGTTTTAGTTAGTATTATTCATTAAATTATGTATTTAATACATCAAATCAACCTCAATTTGATTAATATTAAATAATTTTATTTAATTAGTATTTATATATAAAAGGTCTTGCATAAATTTCTCGCCTTAGACTCCAAATTAGGTTGGGCCGGCCCTGTTCCCAATGTCTGTTATGTGGACACCTTTGAAGCTTTGGCAGTGAGAAGAGGTGTGCACTTCGTAGTTGATACTTGCTTTCACAATGTAATAGTGGAGCGACTTGTTGGGAATTATAAATGCTCTTCAGAAATCTAGTACGGACTTGTCTCCAATCGGGTCAGTGATTGAAACGAACGTAGAAACAACTACGTTGGGGGCGATGGTCTTTTACGCACATAAGGCAAGAAGCAAACTAGGCTACCCATAAACTAGCACATCATGCCCTATTCGGGGCCGGCCCAATAAATTTTGGGACCTAAGGCGAAATTTTATATGGGGCTTTTTATATGTAAACATTAGTTAAATAAAATTATATAATACTAATTAAATTAAGACTAATTTGTTGTAAATACATAAATTGATGAATAATACTAACTAAACTAAAGTTAATTTCATATAGAGGATTGAATATCATAGTTAAACCATAAATTTAAACAAAAAGAACTAAAAAAATATTATTTAAAAAAAAAAAAAAAAACTTACTTTAACTTAGATATATGGCTATGCATAGTTAAGTAAAGATTTAATCTAAAATTCAATTTTATATCTTCTTTTTTAAGAGGAAGAGATAGATAGATATTATTTGGTGTATGGTTTTGTAGGAGAATAGTTTACAAAAATTAAAGTCTCAAACTATTAGGGGAGATTAGTCATCATTGATGTTCTATCACATTTGCAGTATTTTTTTTTGAAACATTTTAGGGTTTCAATTGGGTTAAATTTCTATTAGTCTCCTATTTTAGAAGCCTTGTTAGAAATGAAAAAGAAAAATACTAAAAATACTATAAAATGTTTACAATATAATGTGATAATGACTATAATTAATGAATTTCAACAACTTAATTTATTTGTGTTTGAATAAATTTTTTATGTGATTGGTAACATGTCAATTAAGTCTATAGTAAAATTTATTGTATCTTTAGCATTACTCATAAAAAAATACTGATTATTTAAAAAATGTTATTTTTTAATAAAATTTTGAGCTTTTTATGGCGAAAGATGGGCCTTTTTTTACTAAGGAAATTTTTTTTGGGTTGTGAGGCCTTAGGCCTAGGCCTAAGTTGCCTAGTCCTTGGGCCTGCCCTAGCACTATTAAATCCGAAATGATATAATTGATATGGCTAGAAGTAACTCCTCCTTTCATTTTTGAGATTGTTAGTCATGACATTTTATAGTTTGCTCTCTGCTCTGTTTTTTCAGCTGGTTCTTGATTTGTTTCTCTTCTTGGATTGTACTAAAATGTTCTGTTTCTTAAAAAAGAAAAAAGAAAAAAGAAAAAAGAAAAGAGAAAAGAAAAGATAGTGCTCTCTCTAGGCAGATGTATAAAGATACTAAAACATCAGCGTGTGCTTATCAATGGTTCTAACTTCTAAATTCAGCCTGTGATGTTCGAATCTATGTTCAAGGAAAAAACCATGTCTCAGATTATTGCAACCCCATATACAAACAGCAAAATGAACTAATCAAAGAAAATACCGTCTCCTACAGTGGCGACTCTAGGAATTTTGTCCAGGGTGTTCCTATTCTACTTTGAAAAAATTTCAAGTCATTTCGGTTTATTTTGGGTGTTTCGGGAAATATCGGCCGAAATTCAAGGTTTGGCCGGCATGAAGTTTGTGCTTAAAAAAAAAAAAAAAAATTCTTAAAACCAAAACAAATTTGCATTCTGTACACCGAAAAACCTCAAAAGGAAAAAAAATGAAAAGAAAAAAAATGAACAAAGGTACCTATACAATAAACTATAAGTTCATTTGAAATATTAATAAAATTATTAATTATTGCTATTTAATTGTTTCATTAATTTGTTTGTCTTTTATAAACTATAATTTGTTGTATTGTTGTTTCATTAATTATTAAATTATTAATTGTTGTTTAGCCTAACATAATTTAATTTGTTTGCCTTTTATAATGTATTGGTTAATTAAATTATTAATTATTGTTTATTAGTTGCTTTCCCCAATTAATTATTGGTTAATTAAATTATTGTTTATTAGTTGTGCTAGCACACATCTATGCGCACATTACACTAAAAGAGCCAGCCATGTGCACATTACACATCCCATGGGCTGATGTACACATTACACTGCTTTAATTATTGTTTATCCGGCCCCATGTGTTCATCCACCCCACCCCACTCAACAGACAAGCCAGTCAAGCCTCAAGAAAATTTCCTCAATCACAAGAGCTAGCTGCCAATTAGAAAATTTCACAATTACAAATCACAATACACATTACACTAAAAGACAATTAATAACCATAAAACAAAAAAAGACAATTAATAATTTAATATCTCACCAACGCAAACACACACACCAACACCAACACCAATGGATAAGATATTAAGATAAAGCCAAATTCAAAAAGTTAAAAAAAAAAAAAGCCAAATATTAATAAAGATAAAGTCAAAACTCAGCGGCCCAATCACAGAATCAGATAAAGACAAAGTATTAAAATTAGACTTAAAGAATAAAGAGAGAAAGAGACTCATAATTTTCCTTTCAATGATTCAGAGAGAGAGAGAGAGAGAAGTTAGTTTAGTAGAATGAAATACCTTGAGGGAGGGAGCACCGGAGCAGTCGAGCAAGAAGGCTTGGAGGTTGAGGCCGCTGAGGCAGTGATGAGGCGACCCGTGATGAGCGATCTCCGATGAGGGCAGTGGCGAGCGATGAGTAACGACGACGAGGGGTGAACAATCCGAGCGACGACGACAATCTGGACTGGACCGATCTCCGACGACGACCGAGCTGCGAGCGACATGACCGATCCGATCTCCGTGACTCCGTCTGTTGGCAGTTGGCTTGAGCCTGAGACGTTGCTTACTCTGTCTTTACTCTTTAGGTTTGCTTTAGGCCTTTAGGATTTCTGATTTAGAAGTGATTTCTGATTTGATTTGCTTTGCAGCTCTGTATTGGGGTTTGGTTGTTGTTGTTGTTGTTTTTTTTTTTTTTTTGGAGAATCCGTGGGTTTTGTAATCTGTTGGGCTTGTCGAGTTGCCGTGGGCTTGGCTCTGTTGCAATTTTTTTTTTTTTTTTTGGCTTGAAAGTAGAACAAATAATTTTTTTTTTTTTTTTTAAATTTGAGGGTGTTCCTAATTTTGTGATTGAAGGTATTCCTAATAGAGAGCAAATATAAAAAATTTTGTAAATTTTTTTTTTTTTTTCAGGTTTTTTTTTCAGGTCAGGGTATTCCTGAGAACGCCCTGAGCTGCATGTGGCGTCGCCACTGGGCAGATCTGTTTTTTTTTTTCCATGTGCAACATAGATAAGGATTGTGAGGAATAAGATACACACTATTCAAGTACTTCAATATATAAAATATTGGTAGTACCCCAATTTAGTCAAATCATATATCATAGGAGGCACCCATGCATGCACCAACATTAACTTAATTTTCATCTTCAAAATAAGATTATTAATTTGATTAATTAAGAGTTTATTTCTACTTAATTAGAACAGGTAAACAAGTTGTGAATTTTAATTCAAATTATAAGTACATGAATTGAACATATATAATATCAATTATTGGAAATGACTCCGAATGTTTAATTAATTAGACTCTCCAGAATCAAAATTTACTCTGAAAAATAACGAAAAAGAAAATTCTCTACAAAATTGAAAAATGTGCAATAAAAAATATACCCATGAACCACTCAAATCAATACTTGAAAGTTCAAACAAAAACTGAGCCTTTTATGGGGATGAATAAAATATAATATCCATAGAGTGGTGATAGTTATATGTGTGCATGAGAGGTGGTGATAGTTATATGTGTGCATGAGATATTGTGAAAAAACGATTTTCCCATTACATAATTATTATATAATTATAACTGAAAAATGTATTTTCAAAACATGATTTCGCAGTGGTGTATAGCTATACAATATTTAACTAGCTGTATGAAACAATAATTAACGATATACATAAGCCCCCATTTCATTTTGTTGTGAAGGAAGACTAAAAATGATAGTAATAAGAACGAAAATCAGACAACTTACATGGCTTTGGAAGAGAAACTTCCAAGTCATTGAAGAAATCTGTGTTGATTTGTGTAACACAGATCACTAAGCTAAACTCTGTTTGTGAAGTAAGAAAGACTGATAGAAAGAGATAGAAAATGAGAAGAAGGAAAGAACTAGAACAGAATGAGAGAGAGAGAGAGAGAGAGAGAGAGAGAGAGAGAGAGATATTTTGACAAAGGAGAGAAATCTGTATATCTTTCATAATGATAAAAATGGGAGTACAAGAATATATATAGTATACTGAGACTATCTAACTGCCTAACCATCAACCCACAATATGCGGATCTTATAACTGAATCTACACCAGAAATGTAACTAACTTTGGCGCCAGAACCCACAGCTTCAAACCATGGGCAGAACGGCGTCGTTTCTTTCCTTCAAAAGCTTGTATAACTATCTCTTAAAACGGTGCACTGCGTGTTAAGTAAAACAGTGTGTTTGTGTTCTTAACTTCAAGTGAAACGGTGCGTTGCACTGTGCATTGTAAACTCATCTTCAACCATTGTCATCCTTCTTTTGATTCTTTGAATTCAAACTCTCATGAACATTAACATCCCCCCTCAAACAACTGGGGGAAGCATCCAACAGGAGTTTGCGACGCTGAAGAAGAAAGGAGGGAGAAGGCAAGGGCTTAGTGAAGATATCAGCGAGGTTATCCTTGCCTAAGACAAAACGCACACTCAATTCACGACGCAACACCTTTTCACGAACATAATGATAGTCAACTTCAATATGTTTCGTGCGAGAATGAAAAACAAGATTTGCAGAAAGGGCAATAGCTGAAGCATTATCACACCACAGAACTGGAACATGTGAGAGAAAAATTCGCAATTCTTTGAAGAGAATGCGCAGCCAAGAGACCTCCGCAGCAGTAGTGGCCAGAGCACGATACTCAGCTTCAGTGGAGGAGCGAGAAACAGTGCTCTGTTTCTTGGAAGACCAAGAAATGGGAGAAGGACCAAGGAACACAAGAAGACCTGTTGTGGAACGACGATCAGAAGGATCACCGGCCCAGTCCGCGTCAAAAAAGGCAGTGAGAGTGAGGGGCCCTGGAGAAAATGAAATGCCATGAGAAAGGGTACCCCTGAGATATCGTAGAACTCTCTTAGCAGCCTCTAGATGCACTGTGGTAGGAGTGCTCATAAATTGGCATAATTGATGCACACTGAAAGCAAGGTCTGGGCGTGTGAAGGTGAGATACTGAAGAGCACCAACCATGCTGCGAAACTCTGAAGGATCAGAAAGAGCAACACCATCAATAGGAAGCAATCGAGATGAAGGGCAGCAAGGAGTCTTGGTGGGCTTGGAGTTTTCCATGTGAAAATGATGAAGAACCTCTGAAGCATACTTTGATTGGGAAAAAGTAAGCCCAAACTGAGTTCTAGAAATTTGAACTCCCAAAAAATATTTGAGGTCACCCAAGTCTTTAAGTTCAAAAACTGAACTGAGAGCAGCAATTAGAGATAAAACATGTTGGGAATTGTTGCCAGTGATGATGATATCATCTACATAGAGGAAAAGATAAATGATGGTGCTCTTAGATTGAAAGATGAACAATGAGCTATCAGCAAATGAAGCCTGAAACCCCAGATGAATTAAATGGAAGGTAAATCTCTCAAACCAGGCCCTGGGAGCCTATTTGAGCCCATATAGAGACTTATGGAGCTTGCATACATAGGAGGGATGAGCTGCATCAACATAACTAGGAGGTTGCTGCATGTAGACCTCCTCTCTAAGGTAGCCATGGAGAAAGGCATTTGATACATCAAGTTGCTTCAAAGGCCAATCGCAGCTGACAGCAATAGCAAGAACCAATCTAACTGTGGCAGGTTTGACAACAGGGCTGAAGGTCTCTGAGTAATCAATGCTAACTTGTTGGTGGAATCCTTTGGCCACAAGTCTTGCTTTGTAACGAGCAATAGACCCATCACTGTGAAGTTTGATCTTGAATACCCATTTACAATCTACCAAGTTAGCATGAGGAGGTGCAGGAACCAATGTCCAGGTCTGTTGTCTTTGCAATGCCTGAAATTCTGCATCCATGGCAGTACACCACACAGTATATTTGGAGGCCACTTTATAAGAAGGAGGTTCAGTTTTAGAGTAATCCAAGATGGCCTTATAGCAAAGTTTAGGCTTGACTATACCACTCTTGGACCTAGTCTGCATAGGATGCTGATTAGCCACAGTAACAGTAGGCAGTGGAGGTGGTAATGGTGGTGAAGAATCATTTGAAGAGATAGTAGGTAGTGAAGAATCAGAATTGGGATGGTTAGGGCTGGTAGGAGCAGTGGTTACACACACAGGGCTGGTAGGAGCAGTGGGTAGTGTTGAATTAATACTAGGATGGGTAGTGCTGGGATGAGCAGTGGAATGGGAGGCTATATCTGTGGAAGAAGTGACAGGAAGTAAAGATGTGGGGTTGGAAGAATAAGGGCCTAAGAGGGATGGTTGGTTGGAAGCATGAAGATAAAGAAGATTAGACAACCAGAGGGCATGAGACAGATGTGAGACTGAAGAAGGTAAGGAAGATTTAGAGGAAGATGTAAGTGTAGGAAATTTGGATTCATTAAACAAAACATGTCTAGAAACATAGAAAGTGTGAGTTGAAAGATCAAGACAGAGATACCCCTTTGACCTAGAAGAGTAGCCTAAAAACAAACATTCCTTGGTTCTAGGGTCAAGTTTATGAGAGGTGTAAGGCCTAAGGAGAGGGTAACAAGCACAACCAAACACCTTTAACTGAGACAGATCAAGTGAGGAAGAGTATAATTTGGACCAAGGGGATAGAAAGCCAAGAACAGAAGTAGGAAGTAGGTTGATCAAGAAGACAGTGGTAAGAATGGCATAAGACCAGTAAGCAGTGGGCATTGAGGCTTGAGACAAAAGAGTAATAGTTGTCTCAACAAGGTGCCTATGCTTTCTCTCAACAAGACCATTTTGTTGTGGAGTGTAAGGGCAGGAAATTTGATGATTAATGCCATGTTGAAGTAGAAAAGACTTGAAGGCAGAAGAGGTGTATTCACCACCACCATCTGACCTTAAAGTTTTGATCTTAGTAGAAAATTGGGTTTCAACCATGGCTTTAAACTCAATAAATTTTGAAAAGACTTCAGATTTGGACTTAAGAAGATATAGCCAAGTGAATCTAGTGAAATGATCAACAAATAGAACATAATAATGAAAACCATCAACAGACACCACAGGGGCAGGACCCCACACATCAGAATGCACCACCTCAAAAAGAGAAGAAGCAACAAATTTAGAATTTGGAAAAGGTAACCTGTGCATTTTACCATATAAGCAATGAGTACAAGATTGAACAAAGGGAGTACATTTATTCATAGCAAAGTTTGCAGTAGGAAAGACAAACTGAAGAACTTGATCATTTGGATGACCAAGCCTTCTGTGCCACAAGGTTTTATTAGCAACAACAGAATTTGAAACAGTGTTGCAGACTTTAAAAGATAAAGCTAGATGTGAGGCTTGATGAGGATAGATGGGATAAACTCCATCTTCACTCTTGCCTTGGTGGAGGACCTTCCCCGTGTCCAAAGCTTGAATGGATAAGAGATTCTCATCAAAATAACACCAACAATGGTTGTCATGATAGATTTTATGGACAGAGACCAGATTAGAAGAAATAGAAGGGACCCTAAGGACATTGTTCAATTGAAGAGTGGAATAAGGTGAAGGAAGAAGAGTTTTACCTATGTGGGTGATGGGTAGATTCTGTCCATTACCAACTGTTAAATGATCTTGACCACCATAGGGCTGAGGAAAGCTGAGTTGATTCAGATTGGCAGTGACATGATCAGTAGCTGCACTGTCAGCTAGCCAAGGTTGCTCCTGTGCAAGACAAGCATTGGAAGCAGTGGCCATGGCAGCAAGTTTAGTAGGTGGATGTTTGCCTTGATAGGCATAATCCATCCTATGATAACAATCAATGGCTGTGTGGCCAAGTTTACCACAGATTTGGCAAGAAGTTCTGTCTGATCTAGGAGCTGAGGAACTAGGATTTGACTGATATGGTTGAAAGGAAGGAGTGAAAGGATTGTACTGATTGTATTGAGGTGAGTGATAACCACCTCTGCCTCCTCTTCCACCTCTATAGTTGAAATTACCTCTGCCCCTTCCTCTATTGAACTAATTTTGATTGAAATTTCCACTTGGTTTTGGAGTAGCAGTTGTAGCCATTGCAAAGATTGATTCTTTAATATCCAATCCTTCATTTAAAGACTCCTCTTCTGCATTAAGCATGGTTGATAATTCATCAAAACTCAGCTTAGTGTTCCTGGTTCGTATTGCTGACCTAAATGCATTGAAATCTTTGGGAAGCCCTTTAAGAGTTATGTGAAGTAATTCCTCATCATCAATTAATACACCAACAGCCAGTAGCTTATCTCTCACTACTTTAATCTTTTGCAAGTAAACATCAACAGAATCTGCTCCCTTCTTAAGGTTATGAAGTTCACCTTTAAGATTCATCACATGAGACCTAGAAAATGAAGAAAATCTGTTCTCCAATACCTTCCAGACTTCTAAAGCAGAGGTGCACCCAATTGTGAGTGCTAAAATTGATGGTGAGAGAGTGGAACTGATAAAGGTCAATAAAGCTTTCTCCTTTGATCTCCAGAGTGTGTAATTTGGATTCACAATTGTGGTATAATCACCACTCAGATCCTTGAGAAACTTCTTTGGAATCAATTGTGGTTCTTCGAGTAACTCAAACAAAGATTAGGTCTCCAAAATCATTGAAATTTGGTGTTTCCAGACAATATAGTTGGCATTGTCTAGCTTGATTGTCAACAAATTTGACATATTTGACAGAAGAAGAAGCGGCTGATTCGTTACATTGATTGTAGAACCAGAGGTTGTTGAAGAAGTAGCAGCACTTGAACTTGAGGTTGCCATGGAAGGATTCTGTACAGGAATTTCAGAATTCTCTTGCTCTGATACCATGAAGAAATCTGTGTTGATTTGTGTAACACAGATCACTAAGCTAAACTCTGTTTGTGAAGTAAAAAAGACTGATAGAAAGAGATAGAAAATGAGAAGAAGGAAAGAACTAGAACAGAATGAGAGAGAGAGAGAGAGAGAGAGAGAGAGAGAGAGAGAGATATTTTGACAAAGGAGAGAAATCTGTATATCTTTCATAATGATAAAAATGGGAGTACAAGAATATATATAGTATACTGAGACTATCTAACTGCCTAACCATCAACCCACAATATGCGGATCTTATAACTGAATCTACACCAGAAATGTAACTAACTTTGGCGCCAGAACCCACAGCTTCAAACCATGGGCAGAACGACATCGTTTCTTTCCTTCAGAAGCTTGTATAACTATCTCTTAAAACGGTGCACTGCGTGTTAAGTAAAACAGTGCGTTTGTGTTCTTAACTTCAAGTGAAACGGTGCGTTGCACTGTGCATTGTAAACTCATCTTCGACCATTGTCATCCTTCTTTTGATTCTTTGAATTCAAACTCTGATGAACATTAACATCCCAGACCTCTCTCTCATAAGTCACTGGTGCATAACGAGCCTCTGTTGCCAATGCTTCTCTCTCCATCAAAGCAGCCATTCCTCTCTCTCTCTCTCTCTCTCTCTCTTCACCTCTTTAACTCTTTAATTTCTTGTAAGGTTTCTGCTCGATCTTCTTCCTTGTGGCTTGTGCTCTAATGGAGCAGCATTACATATAAACAGATTTTGGTGTAGGAGAGACAACCACAAACAAGCATGGCCTTACCTATATGTTTGCGTGGCAAGTATGCAAACCACCAGCTCATCTATGTAAAGAGACGGTTGTGGCAACTTTCAGTAGTGCATGCAAAAGTTTTGTAACCCATGTCTAACATTTGGCTTCTCACTTCTTTTCTTATGTAATATGGTTCCCTTTAATTAATTACTACTTTTTATTCTCAGCACTACGTGGTTGCAAATTGTGTCAACAATTTAGTATTATTTACTTTTCACTTTTATTTTAAAATTTCCTTACTATAAAAACTAGACTCTGAGTGCGTGCTCAGAAGCTCTTCTATTTCTTTGATAAAAAGTTAAATAATTTGTATTTATTATAATTTAAGATTATTACATTTTCTAATCACAAAAAAACTTAGAGGTGTAACGAAAAATTATTTCACCTGCTAACAAATAATAGTCATCACACCCTTAGGTTTTTTTTATGATTGAAAGATGTAATTATCTCAAATTATAATAGATGCAAATTACTAATTTTTTTCAAAAAAAAAAAATAGAAGAGCAGTCATTACCCCTTTAGGTTTTTTTTTTATGATTAAAAGATGTAATTATCTCAAATTATAATAGATACAAATTACTAATTTTTTTTAAAAAAAAATAGAAGAACTTATGAACATGCGCTCACGTGCGCTCGCAAGCGCTAGTATACAATAATGGTGTGATGAAAAAACAAGCCTGCAAACCGCAAACAAGCATGGCCCCACTTATATATTTGCGTGGCAAGTATGCAAACCACCAGCTCATCAATGTAAAGAGACTGTTGTGGCAAGCTTTCAGTAGTGCATGTGCAAAAGTTTTGTAACCCGTTCTTATGTAATATGGTTCCCTTTAATTGATTACTTACTACTTTTTATTCTCAGCAGTCAGCACTACGTGGTTGCAAATTGTGTCAACGATTTAGTATTATTTACTTTTCACTTTTATTTTAAAATTGCCCTACAATAAAAACTATTCTTTGAGCATGTGTGTGACACATATATATTGATTATACAATCATGGTGTGATGAAAAAATTATTTCATTCACAAATGTATAATACTTATCACACCTCTAAGTTTTTTTTTTTTTTTTGGTGATTAAAAAAATGTAATAATTCCAAATTATAATTGATGCAAATTATTAAATTTTACCCAAAAAATAGAAGAATCTCAAATGCTCTTCTATTTTTTTGGGTAAATGTTAATAATTTGCATCAATTATAATTTGAGAATACTACATTTTTCAATAAAAAAAAATCTAGATGTGTGATGAGTATTATGCGTTCATGGAGATTTACACATATCAAAATGTAGCCACTTAGTCCTAAAATGTAGCCAATTAGTACACACCCATAACAAAAGTTTGAAAAAAAAAAAAAAAAATTAAATAGTATTTTTTTTTATGGGAAAGCTTCTCACGTTGTCAAGTTTTTTTAGTCCTAAAATGTAGCCACTTACTACACATCCATAACAAAAGTTTCAAATGACTAAAACATCAAAAACAAAAAAATTTAATTTTTTTTTTTAATAATTTAGGGAAAGGCTTTCATGTGAGCAATAATATCATTTAATTTTAAAAAATGAAAAGAAGTTGTAGTGAAAGGCACAACAATTGTTACAGATAAATATAAAGCTAAAATGTAAGAGTTTCAACTAAGAATTACACAAATTGATAAATATAAACATAGGCAGGACTTTTTTTATTTTTTACAAAAAAGTCTTAAACAACTTTTTTTTTTGGAGGAGAAAGATGGATAGATTTCATTAAACAGAAATTAGCCATAATTGGCTATGAGTACTGTAGGTGGTGGTTTCGAGCGCTCTCCACAGATTGGGAGAGTGGACCCAAGCCCAACTAACCCTCCAATAAATTTGTAGAGTATGGGCTCAAGAACTAGGCCTTAGTAAAGAATGCAACGGCCATGCACGGTTGTTGGTGGATCGAGCTAAGCTAAACGTGGGTCGAAATGCCTAATAAGACTCTTCGGACGGGTTATAGAGGTTGAACTCGTTCTTATTTCTTTCAAGTGGGATTACAATGGTTGAGAGAAATACTCTGCTACAGTATTCCTTCTTTCTCTGGTTTTTCGTCCGTCCCCTTCACAAGAGGGACTTTTTACATTATATACTTCTCTCTCAGCTGATCCTAGCCCTACACTTGTTGATCAGCCCGGTTTCCACTTGAGAGCCTGTCCCATCAGCCGCATTCCCATACCTCCAGTGGGTTGCAGCGCCCAAGACGGCACTGTTCAGAGGTCCTATCCTCATTAATGCGGCCAGAGCGTTAGTTGAGGGCATTTAATGTGGAGGTGACAGTTCACCTGGGACTTGCTCCTCCGCCATGCTTCAATGTCCGGTGATTGGTTCTTGCTATTTGCTCCTTGGATGCTTGGGGAGACTCCCCTTAAAGGTATGCTGTATGCCCACTTTCTGGCCTCGGCCTACCGAGGATGTAACCATCCTCGGCAATGCTCCTTGAGCCCTGGGCTCTAAACTTTCGTCCTCGGACCTCGGATCGTGGAGGCGTCCTCGGCGTGGGCCTCTGGGCTTGGTTTGGAGTGGGCTGGGGTTGCTGACTTATTCTGGCCCCACAATAGCCCCTCAAAATCATGCTGTCCGCATCCTCGGGCGGAAATGAGGATTTTGATATCCTCGGACCTGCTTCGTGTCTAATCAAGTCTTGTCCCTCGTCAGCGTTGGGGCCTTTTCAACTGCCCAAGGTGCGTTACTGGCGCTTCGATGCGCGTAACGTGTCCTGCATTAAATTCGGGCGGCTTTATGCTCCCCACGTTCAACGGGCAGATGACAATCCAACGGTGGGGATGCGTCTGGCCTTTATGGGCGGGAAAACTCGCGCGGCTCTTCTACCTAGGGTATAAATACCTATTGAAACCGCTTCCTCCTCATTTCATTTACAATCAAGAGCTCCTGCGCCTCTATTCTGAGTCCAGCCAAACTTCCATCTCCATCCCCAGCACAAAAAGCCAGTCCGATGAGCTCCTCCTCATTTCTGTAAGTCTCTCTATCCCTCTCTGAGCTTCTTTTTCTCTCTACTCGTCCTTCTCTTTCATTCATTCCTCCTTTAGTTCGCTTAAGCGTCATTTGGGATGGGTAGACTTAAGAAGTATGTTGGCACTGAGGAGGCGATGGAGAAATTCATCGCCGATTACAAGATACCGGCCAACGTTGGCTTGAGGTATTGTGAGGAAGGAGAGTGGCTCCTCCAGAGGCAGGTGGGCGAGGTGGTGATTCCCGTCATCGCCTTCCTTGAAGGGGGGATGAGAATCCCCATGGGGCCGGTGATGAGGGGTTACCTTACATACTTTCGGTTGACCCCCACCCAATGCGCCTCCAACATGTTCAGAATTCTGGGCAGTGTGGACGCCCTTAATGAAAAGATGGGTCTGAGGCTGACCTATCATGATGTCAACTACTGTTACAATCTTCAACATTTGAAGAACAAGTCCTACTACATGAGGACGAGGGACGACAGGGTCCGGCTCATCCAGTGCCTCCCCGAGTCCAACAAGGGGATGAATGAGGATTTCCTCATCGTGTCTGGAGCGTGGCACAATGGCCTCCATTGCCCGACGACAGAGGGAACGCCAGGTGGGACAGTGGGAATAGGAGGGGATTCAAAGATTCTGACTTCTTTTCTGCATTGTTTATTCTTGTACTGTTTGGCTTCTAACCATGGATGTGTTTTCCTTTTGCAGATCCGCACTCTTTTGCGCGCCATTTCGGCTTGGTCAACAGGGAAGACTTGCAGAAGGTGCTCAGGTCTGCGGAATTTGAGAATGAAGCAGACCACCAAGTCAGAGCTGCGCACAAGATTTTGGGGTACACTCCGCTCCAAAAGTCATTTGCGGCCCCAAAGTACGTGCTCAGAGCTAAGGATCCTCGGCTGCAGAAAATAAGAGTGATCGAGGACGGTTTCGAGTTTCCCGAGGACACCTCCACTTTAGAAGGCGTCACAGTAGCAGTCCCCTCGTCTTCCCATACGTTCTCAGAGGCCGCGGAAGAGAACCTAGAGAGGGAAGGGGAACCCGCAGATTTTGGTCCTGCCGAGGAGGATTTCGACGTTTTCGAGCAATTCCATCAGTCCGAGGATCCCTCTGGAGACTTGGGTGATCCTCGTCTGACCGAAGTAGATCTCCGAGCCTCAGAGACGTCTTCTCGGTTTGAGATGGGCTACAAGAAGAAGTCCCAGCCCAAGCTACTCGACCTACTCGAAGGGCAGCCGGGGAAGTCCCAGCCGAAGCTTCCTCCCCCTCCTCCAAAGAATCGTCCTGCTCAGACCAGGTCGGCCTCCACACAGTCCAAGCTTCCTCCTCCTCCGCCTCAGGCGAGCCCGTCGTCTAGGCACGAGCCTGCTGACCCTAAGCAGAAGAAGGACAAGGGTAAGAGGACCCTTGAGGACAAATCTGGGCCCACGCGGGAGGGCGTTGGCACTCAGCGGCCATCGAAGCAACTGAGGATAGGCCCCTCGACGCAGGATAAACAGGTCGCTCCCCCGCCCGAGGTCCAGGCCTGGCTCCCCGCCCCAATGCTCTATGGGGCTCCCTTGAGGGATGACTCCTCCCTCAGGGACTTTAAGGATGGCGAAGGCGCCTATGTGGCCGACGCTATGGAGAGATGCCTGCTCCTGCCCGCGGACATGGCGGAGCTGGGAACTATGAGGAGTAGGGACGTCTTCCTCTGCCTCAAGCGGTATTTGGGGATGGTAAGACCTTAACACTTGTGCTTTTTCTTGCCTTAGTTTTTTTTTGCTTTCATTTCTTTTTTTGAGCTCGGCTAATTGCAACTTGTCTGTTTCGTTTGGCAGGCTGTACAGGCCACTTTCAGGCTGGAAGAGGCGGCCAATGAACATGGAAAGGCCATGGATTTGGAGCGCGATAGGCGCTTGGTGGCTACCCGGACCCTCAAGACGTCAGAGGAGGACCTTGCCAAGGCCAGGGAGGAGCTGAAGGCGATGACCTAGGCTAGGAACAGCGCGGTGTCAGGCCTTGAGGGCGCCCAGAGGCAGGCCGAAACCCAGACGAAGCGTCTGGGCGAGGTAGAGGGGCTGCTGAAGCTCGCCGAGGAGCAGATAGCTGGCCTGGCGAAGAAAGTGGCCGATGCTGAGGAGGCCAAGAGGGTGGCCGAATGGGCCAAAGGGGAGGCCGAGAGGGCCAAGTTTGAGGCAGATCAAGGCCGGGAAGAGGCCTGGGCCACCAGGGAAGAAGCTGAGGAGGCAGCCTATGCTGCGGGGGCAGCTAAGATAGCAGCTGCCTACAAATCCCAAGTCCCTGGGGTATGTAGGCGCTACTGCTCCAAAACTTGGAGTGAAGCCCTCAGACAGGCTAGGGTGGAGGCCTCTTCTAACTTGTGGAAGGAGGAGAACGTGTACTACCCTCCTGTTATCCGTGAGGCTGCCCAAGAGGGCTCTGAGGCCGAGGAGGCTGCTGCGGAAATTGCTGCCACTCCGGGCGAGGGGGCCTCGGATGCTGGGGTCACAGATGCGCCAGTCCCAGGGGGTAGTCCATCCTTGGCGGTTGAGTTGAGTGGTGGCTCCAACGAGGATGCACCTCAGCAGGCTGCAAAGCCTTCCCTCAACGCCCAGGTTTCTCCTGCCGAAGGGGCAGCCATTCCTGCCGTGCCTCTGCAGGCCATCCCCCTCAGTCAGGGCTCAGAGGACCCTAAGGCAGCTACGGGCCAGCCTCCCACTGAAGCAGGCAACTAGGCCCCTTGGCTCTTCTGCCTGCTGCACTTCATTTTTGCATCTTTTCCTTCCCTTTTTTCTTTATTTGTAATGTGACTTTGTTGGTGTAACTCTTTTGGACTTAATGAAATGAGAGCTTTATCTCTTTTTCTGTTTGTTGTGGCTATTTCCTTACTTGCACGCTATCCATTTTTTTTTTTTTTTAACTTCAATTGTACCTTGGCCAATCGCGGCATTTGATCATTATAACGTAAGGGCTTGTATGCTCGGGCGGACCTTTCATGTCCTAAGGAGCAGGTAGAATTTTTGAAGTAGACACTTAGGATCCTTTAAAGTAGTTAGTTTCCCCTTAGGCATGAGTCCGAGGACCAAGCAGTTCTTTGGTTCTGTCTAACACTTAAGTCTTCTGAAGCAGTTAGTTTCCCCATAGGACTGAGTTCGTGAACCATGCAGTTCCTTGGTTCTGTCTAACGCTTAGCGTTCTTAAGTAGCTAGTTTCCCCATGGGACTGAGTCCGAGGACCATGCATTTCCTTGGTTCTGTCTAACACTTGGTTTTCTTAAAGTGGTTAGTTTCCCCATGGGACTGAGTCCGAGGACCATGCAGTTCCCTGGTTCTGTCTAACACTTAGTTTTCTTAAAGTAGTTAGTTTCCCCATGGGACTGAGTCCGAGGACCATGCAGTTCCCTGGTTCTGTCTAACACTTGGTTTTCTTAAAGTGGTTAGTTTCCCCATGGGACTGAGTCCGAGGACCATGCAGTTCCCTGGTTCTGTCTAACACTTAGTTTTCTTAAAGTGGTTAGTTTCCCCATGGGACTGAGTCCGAGGACCATGCAGTTCCCTGGTTCTGTCTAACACTTAGTTTTCTTAAAGTGGTTAAGACGCGAGGCACACAACAAAGATAGGCTAACAATATGAAACAAAGTGGCTTCTTTATTAATAGTAGTACATTTTCAGGTTGTTTACATTCCACGGACGAGGTACAGGTTTGTCATCTAAATCTTCTAAATAGTACGCTCCTATCCCTGCCACTGAGGTGATTCGGTAGGGGCCCTCCCAATTGGGTCCGAGCTTTCCCCAAGAAGGGTTCTTGGCAGCTCCTACGACTTTTCTCAGCACCAGGTCTCCCGGTGCTAGTGGTCTGAGCTTTACATTGGTGTCATATCCTTACTTGAGCTTTTGCTGGTAGCGGGCCAGCTGGATCATTGCTTGCTCTCTTCGTTCATCTACCATGTCCAGGCTCCGCCCCAGCAGTTCATCATTGCTGCCTGGGGTGAAGGAGCTCGTCCTTAGTGTCGGGAAGTTAGTTTCCAGGGGGATCACTGCCTCCGCACCATAAGTCATGGCAAAAGGGGTTTCCCCTGTTGAGCGTCGGGGCGTAGTCCGGTACGTCCAGAGGACATGGGGCAGCTCTTCTACCCATCTCCCTTTGGCGTCATCCAGTCTCTTCTTAAGCCCGTTGACGATGACCTTGTTGACCGCCTCGGCCTGCCCATTCCCCTGGGGGTAGGCTGGCGTTGAGTACCTGTTTGTGATCCCAAGTTCACAACAGTACCCCCTGAAGGCCTTGCTATCGAATTGGAGTCCATTATCCGAGATGAGGGTATGAGGGACCTCGAACCGTGTAACTATGTTCCTCCAAAGGAACTTCTTCACGTCTACATCTCTGATGTTGGCTAGTGGTTCGGCCTCGACCCACTTGGTGAAGTAGTCTGTGGCCACCAACAGATACCTCTTGTTCCCTGGTGCCTTGGGGAAAGGTCCCACAATGTCCAAGCCCCATTGGGCGAATGGCCATGGACTGGATAACGGATTGAGGACCCCTCCTGGCTGATGGATGTTTGGGGCGAACCTTTGGCATTGGTCGCACTTCTTGACATACTCCTGGGCCTCTTGCTGCATTCCCGGCCACCAATATCCTTGGGTGACGGCTCGGTGAGCCAGGGATCTCCCCCCTGTGTGGCTCCCACATATTCCCTCGTGCAGCTCTTCGAGTAGTAATTCCGTCGTTCCGGGGTGGACGCACAGTAGGTATGGTCCAGAGTAGGAGCGCTTATATAGCTTGTGATCCTCGGACAACCAGAACCGAGGAGCTTTCCTTCTAACCTTCTCAGCTTCTGACTTGTCCTCGGGCAAGATATCGTCTTTGAGGAATCTCACTATGGGGTCCATCCAGCTGGGACCCACCTCAATCTGGTGGACGGGGATCCCTTCTCTTGGCACTTCGCTTGCCCTCCCCAGATGTTCCACAAGTATTATCCGAGGCAGGTCCCCTGCCGAGGAGGTTGCGAGCGTGGCCAATGAGTCGGCATGGCTGTTCCCGCTTCTGGGGATATAAGACAGGCTGTAGAGGCTAAACCCCAATCGCAAGCGCCTGACTTGGCCCAGGTATTCTTGCATTCTTGAATCCCTGGCCTCCATCTCCCCATTTACCTGTCCTACCACCAATCTCGAGTCCGAGAACATCTCTATCGACTTTCCTCCCATCCTTTGCACCATGATCATCCCTTCTAGTAATGCCTCATACTCGGCCTCGTTGTTTGTGGCCGTGAATCCAAGCCTCAAGGATTTCTCAATGATATGATCTTCAGGGGATACTAGGACCAGCCCCACTCCGGACCCCCTTTGGTTTGCCGCGCCATCCACATATACTTTCCAACATGGTGATTCCGAGGTTGAGATTGCCCCGACTGATTTCTCGTCATGGCTCTTATCCTCGGTTGTCACCTCTACAACTGGTTCGGCGAACTCGGCCGTCAAATCTGCCAGAACCTGGCCTTTTATGGAAGTCCGGGGCATGTACTTGACGTTAAAAGCCCCCAGAATTGTGTTCCACTTCGCGATTCTGCCTGTGTAATCAGCGGTCCGGAGCACAGACTTCAAAGGCAGTTGGGTTAGGACAACCACGGTGTGAGCTTGGAAGTAATGGGTGAGCTTTCTCGTGGCGTGGACTACAGCCAGGATGGCCTTCTCTAAGGGCAGGTATCTCACTTCGGCTTCGTGCAGCGACTTGCTGACGTAGTAAACTGGCTTTTGAACGCCATTATCTTCCCGTATCAGTACTAGGCTCACCGCATGGGGTGCCACAGCAAGGTACGCATATAGGACCTCGTCGGTTTCAGGATGGGACATGATAGGCGGCCGGGAGAAGTAATCCTTGAGTTGCTGGAAGGCTTCGGCACAATCCTCAGACCACTCAAATCCTTTCCATTTATTGATCAGGAGATATAAGGGTCTGCACCTGTCAGCCGACCTGGAAATGAACCGGTCCAGCGCCGCGATCATCCCAGTAAGCTTTTGGATCTCCTTGGGATTCTGCGGGGGCTTCATATTGTGAATGGCCTTGATCTGGTCAGGGTTGACCTCGATCCCACGGTGGGTGATCATATACCCCAGGAACTTGCCAGAGCTTACGCCAAATGAGCATTTTGAGGCATTAAGGCGGAGCTTGTGCTCTCTCAGGACGCCAAATGTGCGGCCGAGGTCCTCCAAGTGCTCGGACACCAGCTTGCTTTTCACCACCATATCGTCAACATAGACTTCGATGCTCTTGCCCAACATCGGCTCGAACATTCTCGTCATCATCCTCTAGTAGGTGGATCCGGCGTTTTTCAGGCCAAACGGCATGACCTTGTAGTGGTAGTTCCCAATGGGTGTCACAAATGCCGTCTTCTCTCGGTCCTCCAAGGCTAGAGGGATTTGGTGATAACCCTGAAAGGCATCCAGGAAGCTCATCCGAGGATGGCCTGCAGTCGCATCTACTAGCTGGTCTATTCGTGGCATTGGGAAGGGGTCTTTTGGGCATGCTTTGTTCAGGTCTGTGAAGTCTACATAAACCCTCCACTTCCCACTTTTCTTCTTGACCACCACAGTGTTGGCCAACCACGTGGGGTAAAAGATCTCCTTGATAGCCCCCCCGTGCTTAAGCTTATCGACCTCTTCCCTAATCGCATCAGCGTGCTCTTTCGACGGGCGCCGAGGTGGCTACTGCTTGGGGATCGCAGATGGGTTGACATTAAGGTGGTGACAGATGAAAGATGGATCAATCCCAGGGGCATCGCAGGGGTCCCATGCGAACACGTCCAGGTTCCTCTTGAGGAATTCAAGTAACTCCTCCTTCTCTTGTGGAGGCAGCTGGATTCCGACCTGGAAGAACTTATCCGGATCATCGCCAATTACCACCTTCTCCAGGTTTTCGCATTTAGCATCCTCGGCAGGTGCATCCGGAGGCGCCACCTGGGTCTTTGATTGCTATGAATTTTCCTCGGTTGGGGCCGAGGACTATGCGTCAGTCCGATAGGATATGACAGCCACCGTGCACTGCCTAGCCGTGGATTGGCATCCTCGGATCTCCAGAACCTGGTCCCCTGATGGGAATTTCACCTTCTGGTGCAAGGTGGACGCTACGCCATCCAGGGCGTGTAGCCAGGGCCTTCCTACTATGGCCGTGTAAGGGGAGTATGTGTCCACCACGATAAAGTTCGCCTCCACCACCACCGGGCCTGTCTGTACAGGCAGTCTGATCATGCCCTTTGGGATGACGAGCTTTCCGTCAAAGCTCATTAGGGGGGAGCTATAGGGTGTGAGGTCTTCCTGTTTTAGCCCCAGCCCCTTGTAGAGGTCTGGACACATGACCTCGGCTGCGCTGCCACCGTCCACCATCACCCTTTTCACGTCGTAGCCCCCGATTCTGAGGGTGACGATTAGGGCGTCCTCGTGTGGTTGGATGGTCCCAATCTTGTCCTCCTCCGAGAAACTCAGGGCTGGGGGAGGATTCCTCCTGGACCTCTTTGGCCCCGTCCGAGGGTCCTCGGCGGGCAGTTGGGCCACGGACAACACTCGCAAAGGGGGTGTGCCCGTCCTTCCTGGCGCGGCCAGGATTATATTGATCGTCCCGGTGGGTTGCCCCATGGCGGCGTCCCTCCGAGGCTCTTAGTAGGTCCGGTTTTGCTGGCTGCTGGAATGGTGGAGGAGGTGCTTCAGCCTCCCCTCCTGGACTAGCTGGTCTAGGTGGTTCCAAAGGTCCCTGCAGTCCTCCGTAGTATGTCCGTGGTCCTGGTGGTACTGGCAGTAGCGACTCTGATTGCGCCTACCAGGTTCCCCAGCCATCTTGTTCGGCCACCTGAAGTACGGCTCGTTCTTTATCTTTTCCAGCACCCTGTGCACGGGTTCTCGGAACACAGCGCCAATCGTCTGTGTGTTGGTCGCTCCAGATTGCCCACCGAAATCCCTTCTCGGACGGGCATTGTCATAACGGTCCGACCTGAAATCCCTTCTCTCCTGAGGGATAGCCTTCTCCTTGCCTTTGCCTTGCAGCATATCTTCCTCCACCCGCTTGTACTTGTCTTTCCGATCCATCAGCTGCCGCACGCTGGTGGCGGGCTTACCGGTTAGGGACTTCCTCAGGCCGTGCCCCATAGGTAGCCCATTTTGGAACGTATTGATGGCGACGGCGTCGTACCTGCCGTCCAGCTCGTTGTAGATCTCCCAATACTTGTCCGAGTAAGCTTTGAGGGTCTCCCCGTCACGCATGGACAGGGACAGCAACGCGCTCATGGGCCGGGGAGGCCTGCTATTTGTGACAAAGCGGGAACCAAAAACCTGGGTCAGCTGCCTATACGAGTCTATGGAATTCGTCCTTAGACCGTTGAACCACCTCATTGCCACAGGTCCCAAGCTGGATGGGAAGACTTTGCACATCAGCGCCTCGTTCTTGGAGTGAACAGCCATCCTTTGGTTGAACTGGCTCACGTGCTCAACGGGGTCCGTTTTGCCATTGTAAGCAATGAAGGTTGGCTGCTGGAACCGCCGAGGAAGCTCCGCGGAAGCTCCGCGTCCTCTATACGACGCATGAAGGGCGACTTGGAGAGCTGGTCCAGCGCCCTGCTCATGACGTCGCCTCCTAAGCCCCTGGGGGTTGGGTTGGCACGCCTGCGCCTTTGGTAGCGCTCCTCCTCGTAGGAGAAAGTCTCGCTGGGGGGCGTTCTTGACCTTTGCCTGTATTCATCATCGCTTTCGTCGGAGGAGGGCAGGTCAGGGCTGGGTTCGGACCGTCTTCGTTGCGCACGGCGCAGCTTCCTCTTCAGATCATCTATCTCGCGTTGCATGGCCACCTTATCGTCCTTTCTCTAGGAAGCGTGGCTGTGGGCCTCTTGTGATCGCGTGGCCTGGCCATCGTCGCGCTTCTGGGGAATGTGCCCGTCCCCTCGGCTTTCGCTCGCCGTTGAAGTATGCACGCTTCCTTCTCGAAATCGTCTGTTGTCGTTCTGACCGCCCCCGGGGTCGCCATAGTTACCCAGGTGCCGTGACTTCGCCGGTTCAGGTCGATTAGGAGTTCCTTGGTGAAGGCCTGATCCTACCATGCTTAACTGTTGTCCTTACCAACGCACAAGCTCTTCCCACAGACGGCGCCAATTGTAGGGGGTGGTTTCGAGCGCTCTCCACAGATTGGGAGAGTGGACCCAAGCCCAACTAACCCTCCAATAAATTTGTAGAGTATGGGCTCAAGAGCTAGGCCTTAGTAAAGAATGCAACGGCCATGCACGGTTGTTGGTGGATCGAGCTAAGCTAAACGTGGGTCGAAATGCCTAATAAGACTCTTCGGACGGGTTATAGAGGTTGAACTCGTTCTTATTTCTTTCAAGTGGGATTACAATGGTTGAGAGAAATACTCTGCTACAGTATTCCTTCTTTCTCTGGTTTTTCGTCCGTCCCCTTCACAAGAGGGACTTTTTACATTATATACTTCTCTCTCAGCTGATCCTAGCCCTACACTTGTTGATCAGCCCGGTTTCCACTTGAGAGCCTGTCCCATCAGCCGCATTCCCATACCTCCAGTGGGTTGCAGCGCCCAAGACGGCACTGTTCAGAGGTCCTATCCTCATTAATGCGGCCAGAGCGTTAGTTGAGGGCATTTAATGTGGAGGTGACAGTTCACCTGGGACTTGCTCCTCCGCCATGCTTCAATGTCCGGTGATTGGTTCTTGCTATTTGCTCCTTGGATGCTTGGGGAGACTCCCCTTAAAGGTATGCTATATGCCCACTTTCTGGCCTCGGCCAATGCTCCTTGAGCCCTGGGCTCTAAACTTTCGTCCTCGGACCTCGGATCGTGGAGGCGTCCTCGGCGTGGGCCTCTAGGCTTGGTTTGGAGTGGGCCGGGGTTGCTGACTTATTCTGGCCCCACAAGTACATTATTAAACAACCACTTGATAGATGACTACCACTTTATTATATATGCCTTGAATCATACAATAACATAGTCTCTCACTTGAACTCAATGTGCCTGCTATGCAATTCAACAAAATTGTTGATATGTGACCCTAAAAAATAGAGACAAAAAAAAAAGAGAGGATTAAATATAAGAAAAGCAGCAAACATTAAATAAATAGGATAGGAGGCATCAGTTCATATGAAAATAAACGCAGTCCTATATTAGTCCCAAAAAAAAAAAAAAAAAATTCTGCAGAGAATAAATATCAAAACTTGATAACCTTTAAAATAACACCGTCCTAAGACTCCTAACAGAGAATAAATATAGAGCAAAAGTAACGTACCAATATTCTGGAATCTAATTTTGTTTGATTTGAATTGCAAGTTCCTGATGATTTTGATTCTTGTCACTAATGAAAAACTTTCATCTCAATACCCCATTTTTTTTTTTTTTAAATAACGAAATTCCCTTGGACAACTTTGAAATTTGACATCACAGTGAATTAAAGTTAAAAACTAATGTTCTTGGAAAACTCAGTTGGAAATCTTCTCCTAACATCATTGGAGCGAAACCATAGAAAAACATATGAAAGAAAAACTTAAAGGCAAACCTTTGGGTATTGCAGTTTTGTCGAAGAAAGTGTACTGGCTGAGAGAGAGAGAGGTAGAAAGACTGGAATGGTGCCGCACCCGCGTCGGACGCGGCCCGACGCGGTGACGCACGTCGGACACCGCTGACTGCGCGTCCGTGCCGCGTCGGGCCGCGTCTTGCCACGTGGCGAAGCCGACTCGCGCCGACGCGGCTCAAATCGGGCTGATTCAGGTCGTTTCGGCCGTATCGGCACTCCAATCTCCATGCCGATCTCCAAAAACTCCATCGCTCACTCCAATCGCTCACTTCGTCCAAAAACTCCAAACACCCTCCCTCACTCCAATCTCCATTGCTCATCTCTCTCTTCTCTCTGTGCTCTCTAGTTGCTCGGCTCGGCCAGATTCGGGCCAAAACAGGCCGATTCCGGCGGAAATGGAATCCGATACGGCCGATATGGCCATCGAAACATGCCGATTCCGGCCGAAACGGCCACCGAAACAGGCCAATACGGCCGATTCCGGCCAAAACAGGACGAAATGGGCAGTGGCTGCCATTCTTTTGCTTCATGTGGCCTTGTGAGAGGGGAAAAAAAAAAAAGTGAAGGAAGAAGAAGATGAGAAGACACCAAAAAAAAAAATAAAGCTGGAAGAATAATAAATGTAGTAACTGAAGTTGGTGAATTTATGGCAGGATTTCTGGCTCCCCACGGGTTCCCTTAGAAGCCTCATCCAAGGACCACTTGCAAGGGATGAAGATGTGCTAACTGTCCACCAATGTCACAATAACTCTACTGGCTGGCATCTGGAAAATATTTCTTTTGTTCTTCCTACTGATATCATTGAAGTTATGGAAGCTACTCCTTTCTCTAATAATCCTAACACCAAGGATTCACTAGCCTGGGCTTTCTCCAAAGATGGTGGGTTCTCTTGTAGGTTTGCCTACCTCTTAGCTAGAGATTCAAACCCTTTGAACCCGAAGACTGACAATGTGTCGTGGGTATGGAAGGTGGATTGCCCTCCAAAAATCCAATTCTTCCTATGGTTGTGTCTTCACAACAGCATTCCCACTTGTGATGTCCTAGGTTCAAGGGGGTTTAAACCTCAGCCCAATATGCCCAATCTGTAACACAGGAAATGAATCTATTGATCATCTTCTCAGAGGTTGCAATTCGGTTGTGGAGCTTTGGCAAAGTCTGAAATTTCCGGGCTGCCTTGTTGATTCCTTTAAAAAACCTGTTGCAGAGTGGCTGTACATGAACTGCAAAACTGATGTTGGTTCAAGTTTCTTGGGTATTCCTTGGAAAATCATTTTCATCATGAGCATTTGGCAGATTTGGGTGCACAGGAATGACTTTGTGTTTAGAACGGGGAGGCCGAGCCAGGATCTTGATAAAAAGTGTGTCCAAAGCAATGCCGAATATTTTTCTATTGGTATGAAGACCAAGGTCCCCCTCTCCAAGGTTTGTGTTCCTGTTTCTTGGCAGAAACCTCCTGAGGGATGGAAAAAATTAAACACGGATGGCTCTGCTTTAGGAAGTCCGGGCAGAGCAGGTGGAGGAGGAGTGATCCGAGACCACCTTGGCCACTGGTTCAGAGGCTACAGCCGTGCTTTGGGGTCGACTAACAGCGTTATTGCAGAGTTATGGGCGCTTAGAGATGGATTAATTGTAGCTAGAGACCTGGGTCTTAATTACTTAATAGTTGAACTTGATGCACTAAGTATTGTACAGATGATAATTAGTGATACTCCTAATCTGTTAATGGAGCCTCTATTGTCTGATTGCAGGAGTCTCTACAGAGAAATCCCTTACAAACGGATACAGCATGTGTACCAGGAAGCTAATCAGTGTGCTGACGCTTTAGCTAGATTGGGTTCTAGTGTAATTTCTTCTTTTGCTATTTTTGAAGTTACGCCGCCTGTGGTGGTCAATTTGCTAGCCTTTGATGAAGCTGGCAGTTCTTGTAATAGACTTATTAACAGCTAATCTAAGTATCCTTTCCCTTTTCTACCAAAAAAAAAAAAAAAAAAGAATATAAATTAAGGAGGTGGAAAAGTCAAATATTTAATGTGGGTGAGTTTGGGAATTGAAAAATGAGTAAAGGAACCTTCTTGAAATGTGGTTTTTTGTTTACAATTACCAAAAATATTGATTTTATTAAAAACAAATCATAAATAATTATTTTTTAATAATAAATTCTACCATTTATTTGATTTTTTTTATATAAAAATATTAAATTCACTATATAAAAATATTTTTAATAATTTTTTAATCGCCGAGTCCCGCCGCACCCGCACCCACCTTTTTCAAAAATTGTCGAGTCCCGCACCCGTACCCGCACCCGCACCCGTGCTTCTTAGTAGAAAGAACCTTTGCCCATGATAAGTTTATAACTCATGAGTTTGTTTAATTTGAATGTTATTTGTGGAGTGAGGAAGGTGGGAGATGTGAATAACGTGTGGGTTCCTTTTTCTCAAGCTCTTTGGCAGTGAGTTTTTTTTTTTTTTTGGATAATGGTGTGTAATGGGAGTTGAGATAGCAGTTGGGTTTTTTGAAGCAGTAATTAACATTGTAGAGTGGTCCTATTTTGAAGGCACGAGAGTTAGAAATGTATTTTTACAATGTTATTCTCAAGTTTTGTCCCTACTTAAACGTCGGGTGTAGGAGTATTTTAGAACAAAAAAATCCAGTCCAAACATGGGACGCCCCTTAAATAGTAGTATAAATAAGACAAAATTTACTGAAATGACTAACGGAAAGTTACAATTTACATTTTGTTTTTCAAACAGTACTATAGATATCATGAATTTCATAACTTTTCTTAGCATTTGTTAAGATGATAAATTTTGAATTAGTGCAAGTCACATGGAACCACAATTGACATCACTTCAATTATAAAAAATATAGAAAATAGAGATTTGAATTTTGATTCTCTTCGATAATGAGACCAAGTAATACTCGTAATTTCAAGTTTTTTTTTAGTGGGAACTATCCCTAATTCCACTATTCTCTCCTCTTTGCTAGTGGAAAAAGAATGAGATAATCTCCTCCACTTTCATCAATAATATTAATATATGGTGCTAATAATCCTTTTATTTATCTATTGATGTTTCTAATGGAGATGCCAATGTGTATATATATATATATATTTTTAAGAATAGGAAGATGTTTAGGGTTCTCCTCCAACTATTAGATTATAAAAAAAATTAACATATCCTTATTCAAATAAAAAAGAAAAAGAAAAAGTGTCACACCGTTGACTTTGAGCCATTGTCCAAAAGAAAAAAACCCACCATTCGAAAAGCCGATATGAATCACTTACAACAAATTGGTCCAATTGCACAATGGAAAAAGTAAACGCTAGGTAAGTAAACTTAACTCAGTGGCTATGAGTAATACTCATAGGCCAAATTTGCCAAATAGCACAATTTTAGGGAAAAAAAAACACCTTAACAAAGTTATTTACTTATGTAGTAGATTTTTGGAACTCAAGTTCCAAGCAATATGGGCTCCATTGCTTGGCGTGCCACGCAAGCTGCATAGAACTTGAGTTCCAAAAATGTGCTACATAATTAAATAACTATGTTAGAATACGTTTCTCTTGAAAGTTTGCTAAAATTGTGTTATTTAGCCCAGAAGATGTGCTTTTTTAGGGAACAGGTCAAAGGAGATTGTCTTGTAGTTATCCAAGCTTTGACATCTCAGGCAAGGTGTAACACTTTATATGGGCACGTGGTTGAAGATACTCGGAGATTAGGGGCTACATTACAGTCTTGTCAGTTCCAGCATGTTCGAAAAGAAGGAAATAAGTTAGCTTATGCACGAGCTAGAAGAGCAGTTTCATCTGCAGATACTAATGTATAGGTAGAATATTTACCTAGTGATTTGGATGTTGTATTCCAGTCTGATTTACATTAATGAAATTTTCTTACTGTTTTTCTCAAAAAAATTGTGCTATTTAGCAAATTTGGCCCAAAATATTAATATTCATTTATGCAAAAAAAAAAAAAAAAAAAAATCGCAGTCGGCCTTGGGCCAGTCCTAAATTCAAATTCCCATTATCCGAAAAGCCTATATGAATCAGCCCCAACAAACCGGCCCAATTTCAAAAAACAACGCACAAACCTATATATCACACGCACTTGAGAATAGAAAGAAAAAAAAGGAAGGAAAATCACTCACGACACGAAGGAATGGCGAGCGAGGTAGCGATGGAACCCAGTGGTACCGCGGCAGCGGCGGCGGCGGCGGAGACGGAGACAGTGCCCGCGGAAGTGATAAAAGAGCCACACAGGTTGGAGAGGAAGTGGACCTTCTGGTTCGACAACCAGTCCAAACCCAAACAAGGTGCGGCGTGGGGCACCTCTCTCCGCAAGGTCTACACCTTCGACACCGTCGAAGATTTCTGGTGGTACCTTTCTAACCTTCCTCAATTCCCTGATTTATTCATGTTTTTGTGTCTATTACTATGATTCTTGATCTGGGTTCCTCTTCATCTTTGCCCTCTTTCGTTTTTTTATGTGTTAAGAATAGAAATATAGCTTGCTTTTCGAGGCTTTTCATTTTTTTTTTTTTTTAAAGATCCAGAACAATAGTGGGTTTTGTATTAATTTCTTTTTCCTTATGTTACTCAATATTTATACTGGGTTTTATAGCTTTGGATTATTTGATTTATGTTGTTTCAATATTGTTTGTTCTTGCTTTTCTTTCCCATTAAGAGAAACCCAGGAATTTTTTTGGCATGTATTCCAATTATAATTATTAATTTTTTTCTGTGTATTGCTAGTCTTAATTATGTTCATATTGACCAAAGTAAAAAAAGAATTTGAGACTTGATTCTTTTCATTCAAGTTAAATGGAAAATGTGAAATCTTTGAGTGCAGTTTGTATGATCAGATATTCAAGCCCAGTAAGTTGCCTGCAAATGCTGATTTTCACTTGTTCAAAGCTGGGATTGAACCCAAATGGGAAGATCCCGAGTGTGCTGCTGGAGGAAAGTGGTCCATCACCAGCAACAGAAAGGCTGGCCTTGACACCATGTGGCTTGAAACTGTAAATATCCTCACTGTCCCTGTATTTTTGCATTCTGTGGATATTTGAGTGTTGGGTCTTTTCAGAATACAACTTGTGGGCATTTGTGCTAATTACTAGGTTTTTATTTATTTATTGGACAGATGATGGCTTTGATTGGAGAGCAATTCGATGAGGCTGATGAGATTTGTGGTGTTGTTGCGAGTGTGCGCCAAAGGCAGGACAAATTAGCATTATGGACCAAGACAGCTGCAAATGAAGCAACCCAGGTCAAACCTCATATTCCAGGAATCAAATTTATTGTTGATTTTAATTGCTTCCAAGCATGCATTTTGTGTACCTTCGGCCGTGTTGTTGCATCTGATTAATCATGTGTTTTTGTGTGCTTGCACATGCATGCATTTATTCAGAAAAACACCTTTGTGCCTGTGAAGGTTTTGTTTATTCTCTCCCTTTAAAAGAGATGATTATGGACACTTATTTATATTTCTTCTCTTTGTTACTGTGTGCATTAAGGTCTGTGTTGCTGTATGTTGCAACCTTGAAGGAGAAGGTTGATATGCATATTATGTGATTATATTCGTATGTAAAATCTTATGTTGCTTTCTTCAATGTTTATTGAAGTGCTCAACACGTCTGTCTGTATTGGTAACGTTGTAATTTCCTTTCTGCTCATGTTTTAGGTTTTATTATTACTAATACTTAAGATAACTCATTATTTTTTGTTATCAATGGGCTCTATCTCAAGCAGCACCTCCTCCCCTGTAAGAAAGGATGGAGGGTAAGGTCGTGAGTTCGAAATCCACTGGGTGCATATGTAAACTTACCAATAAAAAATGATTCCTCATTATTTTTTATTTGATTATGTGGTGAAATTGGTGGTGAATACTAATGCTAAATGCTCTTAAAGTGTTTTACCTTGCAATTGAAGTGGGTGTTTTCTGCATAGCATTTGTTAAGTTTGTGGTGGTCCACTTATAAATTATGTCTGATTTCATTGGAGACATTGTATGGAAAGATACAAAAAGGGATTTTTTTTTTTGGTATTTTGGAAGGTAGTTTAAAGAGGCCCCAGTGTACAAAGCTCTCACTTTTGCAGATTGAGACCAAATTATTTTAGATTTTTATTGAGATATCATATTTTATTTTTGAATTTTAATTTTTAAACCAAATTTCATTTTGAATTTTTCTTTTTATATGATTGAAAATTTCTTGGGATGTAATTGTGCCTTAATGTAATCCCTAAAGCCTACATTAGTGGTTTGAGATATTACATTTTGAACAAAAACTTTTTGATTAAAGATGTTTCTCAATAGCTTTTTGGCGATTCCAAGTACCCTTAAGTGGTGAAGTCTAGGGTTTTTTGTTTTATATTTTTGCAATACTGTTCTACATCAACTTGGTGTCAGTGCGTAATTATGATCCAATTTACGAAATCCAGTCCCTAAACAACAAAGCCTCGTAAACCACTTTCTGAACCCAAATTTATCTCACATAAATATGTCAACCATGCCAAACACCAGAAGCCTCAACCACAACTCTATGACCAGATTCCAACAATCCAATCAACTCAAGCCCATAAACCATACCCAAAACAAATTGTTGTTATCAAAGTTGAGCCGGACTACCATTGCAATCACACACAAATCCCTGTCACTTCCCAAAACCATGACAGCCTCCCACCATCACCAAGTTAAAACGCATAAAAAAGATTGCCCTACCCACAACCCAAATAATTCCGACCCATATTTTCCAACCCATACCCAAGGCCCCTTCACCCAGTGCTTATCCCCGACCAATTTGTTGTTAATTGGGCACGGCCCTGTACCCACGTTGCCAATCTTCAACTTCTCGTAAAAATTGCACTGTTGCCTTTGTCCTTTTGCCCAGACGCATCGCGATAGCTGTGCTGGAAAGTACAGGCTGTACAGCCATGTTGCCAATCTTGATTTTCCCTTTTGTTGCTATCAAGCTACATCACCACATCGTCATTGAGGTTAACCTAGCAGAGATCCATCCAAGGGAGCTGAGATTGTGTAAGTGTGGGTTTAGCTTGCATCAATCATTGCGGAAAAAAATGATTTGTTGTTAATATGTGATTCGTACCTCTAGTCAACAATGTGGCCCCTTAGATTTAGTTCCACAACCAACAACCTAGATATGTTAGGTAGGACCAGCACCTTTTATTCACATTCATTGGTCCACTGCTCACAGTACATGGTCGCATTAGCATTTCTTCTTCAGCTCAGACCTAAGAAGCACAAACATGGACATGGGTACGACACGGTGACACAAGCAATTTCTGAAAAATTATAACATAAAGCGGCTGGTACAACACGAGTACGACACGGGTACGACACCCTAAATGAAGTGTCCGTGCTTCCTGGCTCAGACTCAAGACCCAGTCCAACTGTGTGAATTAGGTCAACAGGCTAGGAATTAGCCTATCCCAGGTCAGCTAGCGGAGTCTTATTTCAACTTGTTGAAGCTGATTATTTTAGTGCATGATGGTTATGTTAGAAGCATCTACTTTTGATGGTCGTTAAGATCCATGGATCTTTACTAATTGGTCACATGAGATGGACCAATTCTTGGAGTAAGTAGGTTTATCGGACAATAAGGTTAGTTTTGCCACAATGAAGTTCATAGTTAGAGCTAAAAATTACTGGTATAGTATTAAGAACTAAGCCTTATAAAAAAGGAAAAAATAAAAAAAATCCTTCCATAACTGATTGAGTATAAATGAAAGAAAAACTTAAAGAGAAATATGTTCCCTAATCCTATCAAGGGAAATACCTATCCCAATCTTATCAGGATAACTTTTTAAATTGAGGAAATAGTCTAAAGACAGCAATAAACCTGCTACTGGATACATGGCATAATTTGAAAAGGACAAGATTAATGTTCACACAGTTACTAAGCCCGCTTTGGTCTAGCATGAGTTGAATCCCGAAAGCCGTCCAAGACTCGTATGAAAAAGATCAAGTCAATGGTCCTTCCTCCAAAAAATGACAGTAGCAACCACAGCTTCACATATGAGAGAGAAAATAGTGTTGGTAATGAAATCTTGGTGATGAAGGAACATCGCCACTAAAACATAGTGCTGAAAAAGAAAAGTGCCAAAAAATGTGGACTTAAGACATCCTAAACCATGTGTGGTAGACCTAATATAGCCTATTGAAGAATCACTACTTGATGAGGAGAATCTAAAACAAGAGAGCCATGAATTAGAGGGTGCACATTTTGGTGAAAAACGAGTATGGTGTATCTACTACTCATCAGTCCTCTGTGGTGTATGAAGTGAAATGGCCTACTAAGATGTTGTTTCTTGAGGATAAGGCTGTAATTGATTCCATCCATTATTTTTACCTTCCATGTGAATTTAGTGATATGGTAGAGCAAAGTTTTCTTCCTTCTTAGTGCTGCTAGAAGTATTTCAAGAATTCGTGTAGGTTTTGAGTACAAAATTATTATCCTTAAGCACTTCAAAATTCAAGGTTGATTTTCTCCTACCAAGGGAGAATGAATGCAGGGAGCATAACCAACCAAAATTATTTCAGAGTTTACTATTTCATTATTTTCTTAGATACTGTATTTTATTTTTGAATTTGATTTTATTATGATTGATGATTTCTTGGGATGTAATTGTGCCTTAATTAAATCTTGAAGCCTATTAAAAAGAGGCTCTAGTAATTGAGAAAATTTTCCACGAGACTTATAAAGCATCCCCCTTACATTTGGTGGGCCCCACACACTTGGCCATATGTTGTGAAGAGGGGGGAGGGGGGTTTCCATAAGCCTGTCTCATAAGATAATTCTCCCTAGAAATGGATTGAGACAGTACATTTTGAATAAATTTTTTAACTAGGGATGTTTAGACAGTTTAGTACAGCTTGGTGTTGATGTCACCTTTAGGTGGTGAAGCCTAGGGTTTTTTGTTTCTTTCTTTTGTTTCTTATTTTTTGCAAATCCGTGCTGCATCAGTCCTGTTGTGGTTGGCAGGCCATTTCTGTTCTGCATCAGTCCACTGTTGTGGATAGCAGGACATTTCCTTTCTATATCCCTGTATTTATTTATTTATTTTTTTGAGAATATATATCCCTGTAACTTGAGAATAGGTATATCTAACATATTGGTTGCAATACCCATTTGAGAGATGCTTTACATTCTTACAATTGTCACTATGGCATAATCAAAATTCTCTCTATTTGTTTTTGTTGTTTATATGTTTTGCTGCAAATCATACAATACATAGTTTTGTACATTCTTTTGGCTGCACCAATCCGATGACATTTTGTTATAGCAACTTGAATGTTTGCACTAACAAAATGATTTTTTTTTTCTTGCTGTAGTTTGAATTTGGTGTCTCTCCTTATTGTTGCTCTTTGGTTTAACCATAATTGGCTCCAAGAACCTCTATGTTTTTACCCTAAGAAACTGAATTTTTCCCTATGTACTGTTGCTATAATAATGCTTGAATTATGGATTATTATGTTAAATGCTCGACCTGGCATGTGATGAATGTATATATTTTTCATATGTAGATGAGCATTGGGAGGAAGTGGAAGGAGATCATTGACATCACCGATAAAATCACTTACAACTTCCATGTAAGTTTTTTGTTATATGCAAATATGAATGCATTTATGTCCATTGTGTGCGTATTGGTATCTCTAACTGCCTTGGTCATTACAGGATGATTCCAAAAGGGAAAGATCAGCCAAATCTCGATATAGTGTGTGATCATGCAATTATTTGCTGTGCGGTTTTCCTTCTTTTGGTTGTGGAATTGGGATGAAGACTGTTATCTTTGTTATGATCACCGAATGACACCGCACCACATAAATTTTTCATTTTCTTTCAGTGAGTAGACTTAAGGGATGTAATGCTATAACGTTCTTCATGTTTTGATTTTTTGGAAAATTTCCATTTATATAACTGGCTGTTTTGCTCTGCCCTCTACCTGTAACTGAATGTTAAATAGATATTGCATTTTGCTTCTGTTCTTCCTACTATGGAAACTTGAGAAAAGCTAACCACGCATTGTTGATTTTGACCTGCATTTATGATACACGATTCACGATTGTATCTCCTGCTTATGGTTGTAAACGAATCGAGTTGTTTATGAACATATCATGCTCGACTTGGAAAAAATCTGTTTTATGTTCATTTATTTAGCAAATGAGAGCTCATGTTTAAGTTTAGACTCGAATATTAAACAAGTTGAGCTCAAACATAATAATGTGCCCGTGAACATTAGGCTTGTTTGAAGTATATACTTTATTAGATATTGATATTTATAAATATTGTAGGGATTGGATATTTGATTGTGATAGTATTAAATAAGTTCATAAGATTGGATTATTATTTGTACTTTGTAGTTTATTGATAATATAATAGTCTATTTTTTAGTAAAATTAGATATAATTTTTAATTATACAAAGTTGTTGAATCTACTTTTTAAAAGTTTATAAACAAAAATCACTAGTCGCTAAAGCTATTAATAACTTCCCTAATATGAAAAAAAAAAATCAATATCATGGTATAAATTATATACCAAACCACTAAAATCTATCACATACAATGAGATATCATGATAACCAAGAGCTTGAGATCATATTTAGAAAATATAACTAATATAAGTACACTCCAATACTTGCACAAATATAGTTAATTTCATACTCATTCAATCAAATATCCTTCATAAATTACATTGATCGTTCTTGATGTCCAAGATGTATCTAAATTATAACATTACCAGTAAACAAAAATGCTAGACCTCAATGGGATTGAAAAGGCAACATAATGCCAATTTACACAATTTCGAAATCATTATTTCCACTATTGAGAGAGAGAGAGAGAGAGAGAGAGAGGTGGCTGTTGTGTTGCATCTCTTAGAATCTACCCTGTACATTTTTTTTTTGATATGTAATCGACAAATAACAAAATAGATGTACCACATTTAGAGTATGCACATTTGGGAGATTAAAAGTAAAGGAAAATGAAAAAATGAACCCACCTAAAGTTTTTTGCTCTCCCTCTTGATGTTGACTTTTCCAACATCTTCCAAAATCAAATTTATGTACTTCTCAAAGCCCTGTAAGGCATAAAAATTAACATTTGACCAAATTTACATGTATTCACTAAAAATTGTGAAAGATGCTAAAAATTAGGTTGATATCAACCTTTTAACCAAAATTCAACATTTTAATGACTGCACATCAATTAGCAATTTTGCCATTGTTACTTGCAACATATATCTTTTTATTTGTGACAAATATGGTGCAATTTTGGCCATCAAATTTTACTCAAAAGCCAAGATTAGACACAACCTCCATCCTGCACATTCTAAGAAAAATTTTTTTTTTTTTCATGTGAAAAAAAGTTATTTATTTATTTATATATATATATAAAAGAATATTTCATAGATTTTTTATGTGATAATTTTTTTAAAATATTTTTTTATTGGTTAATTGTGTATATAATGACAATTTTTTTAACGGAATTGGACAAAAAACTTGAATTGAATAAATTTGAAATTTAGAAAACTCAATTAGATGAAAGTGAAGTTAGAAAACTTAAATGAATTTCTGTCAAACTTAGAGGGAGCAATTTGGATTTTAGTTTATTATCGAGTACGTTTTGCGACAAGGATAAAAAATGTAAGAATGACCCAAATCTCCCTTCTGGTTCTTTAGAAGTGATTATTTGTAGAGAGTTCAGTCGAAATTTTCAAATGTGTGATGAACAAAGGCTAATGATGCTTTAACTAAAGAGAAATCAAAATGCATAAAATACACTTAGAACATCAAGTCTGAAACTTCGAATCATAGACTACAAGAAGAGGAAATTGAGAGATGTCGTGAGGGAGAAGAGGAATGTTTCCTTGTACTAGTATATTCACCCCCAGGCTTTAGAATTGTTAGAATCTTTACTGGCTGAATGAGATTTTGCTCTAAGGTTTCAATTTTAAGGGTAAACATGATTAGCTTGTTTCGAATCTGATAGGGATCTTTTGCATTGAGTTTGGGGCGCTATTAGTGATTGATTTTTTGGTTAATAGAAGATGCTTTGAACCTTAAGGTATCATTCAAAGAGGCTATGATTTGATTTGCTTTAATTGGGTAAGAGGGTTGACGTTTTTTTTTATACATAATTTGGGAAATGAAGTGGCCTAAATTCATGGGCTGATGTTTCTTAGTCATGGCAGGTCCCTAGAGGCTACATTTGGTTGTGCAGCAAACAAGACTAACCATTTAGGATCAACTATGCGTTTTACGCAAAAAAAAGAAAGAAAGGGTAGAGCATAGAAAACTTGGGCCATAGACTACAGGAGACTAAGAGCTCTTTTAGAGTGGAAATTTCAAGTACAAGACCTTCATGAGCTTGAGGTGCTATCAACGTCCCTTGTCCATTTGGTAGCACGCATGGGTTGAGCTCATGCAAAAGGTTTGAAAAAAATTGATCCATACACTCCAAACCACATTCTCTCAATTTTCCCAATATGTCACATGGGCTTAAGCCATGCTTAAAATAATAAAATAAAATATTATACACAATGAGGTTAGGTTTTGTTGAGTCAGGCTTGTAGAAAATGTGTCGCAAAAATGACTATCAGTACCTATTAATTATTGGCATATATGGATCAAAAAATTTAGTTGTAGTGTTTATTAAGTATATAGGAAAAAAAATTATTATAAAATAAATCAAGCTTGTGAACAATTCGAGTTTGTTTTATAAGAAATGAATCAAGCTTGAACATATAAACTAATTTATTGATGATTTTGAGGTTGACTCATGCTTAAAATAATATTAAATTAACAATCTTGAATATCGGACTTGGCTTGGCTCGTTCTTCACAGCTGCTTATGTTATAGGAAGAAAATTTTTTGTTTACTCTGGTAGGCACCTATGCACAGATATGGGGAAAATGGAGAGATCACTTTTAAGTGGAACATCTCAAAATATGCACTCTTAGCAAAAAAAAAAATGTTGCATACTGCCCTTACCAATAAAAATATGTGCCAATTGGCCCAATTCTATAAATTTCCCCATTGATACTGAAATTTACCTTTGCATTTAATCATAATTCCACACAATCATCCTCTTTTAGATTTCAACACCCAAGACACACCTTAAAATTTTCAACTATTTTTTCCTTGCTTGATATCATTCCTGATTGTAAATACTGCATTCTCCCGCCTTTATGGATGCAATAAGTTTATAGATACACCTTTTTCCCTAATTATTTTTTGGTTGCTACCAAAATGACAATTTGTTAACGGTAGATAATAAAGTAGTATTACTAATAGGCAATCCTTATGACATTTTATTCTAACCATTGAAGAAATATTACAACTATCTGAATAAGTGAGAAGTGCATATATATTGAGACAGTGAATCTAGTTTACATGCCAATCTAAGGAACTATGAACTTAAACATTTCTCATGACAGAATAAATTATATCCAATTTTCCATTATGCAAGGAATCCTAGTCTTTCTCCATTCTTCTTGGCCAGTCGGATCAAACCTTGTCTTTGCTTTGCATCTGCTCCTATTGACTTGCAGAACTCAGTTATAACCTGAACTCATTTGATGGCAACCAATAATTAGCAATAATTAACATCATCAAATAATTATAGCATGCATAATAATAATCCAAGTACCTTCCAAAAAGCCTATAAAATAGAAAACTGAAAATAAAAATAAATTTCATCTTAAAAATAGTTAGTAAATTGGTGAATAATACAAGCATCAAGGCAGAGACTGTACAAAGAGAGATCAATTAACTAATTTATTTTATTATTTTGTAGTTCCAATTGAGTAGGCACTTATAATTAGCATTTGGGAAGTACTCAACAAAAATTTATAGCCAAAAGCCATTAATTAAATATGAATATTAGTGTGAAAGAGTGGTACCTGCGAGTGTAAAGCAATTGCCTTTCCTCTAAACTGATTGAAACGCTTCTTGCCAATTAAGTTACGAGTAACAACAACAATTGGAGCAAAGAGACCTTTGCCTTCATTGACGTTCCTCATCATAGGTTGTGCTCTTGTGGGCTTTCCAACTCTAACATGGTTTGGCACTGATTTGGATAGCATGGCGTAATCTTCACCAACCATAGTTGTTCCCCAGCTACCATGGAAGGAGGAACACAAACCTCCCTTAAACCCAGTTACAGATATTGAAGTAGCCATTAGAAAACACAAGCACTAGTAGTATTCTCAAAGAAAATTGGAGGCTGGTTTTCTAGCTTGTTAGAACTTAGAACTAGTGATAGATGTTCCTGATGAGTTTTATGTACTTGTGAAGGAGGAGGGGATATTAATACTTTGGTGTAAAATTGAGAGCCTTTGGTTTTTTATTGGATGGAAATGTGAGAGAGAACTCAAGAAGCATCAGGAGCCACACATACTGGTGGCTTGGATTTTAGTTTAGTTTTCTTACGACAACACAAATATGACTTGTATAGTCTTATTACTTTACGGTCCCCATTTATTTGGAGATCTGAATCTAAAACTTTAGCGGTCTTTCTTTCATCTTGGCCCATCAGCTACCCTTTAAAAACCGTTCAAAATCAATTAGGAAACATTTGGAGGCTTAATTTTTTGGCAATAATATAGCTTACATAATCAAATTTTGACAATATTGGACGGTGCAAAAGAAAAGGAGGACTTAAAAAGATTTTGACCTTGAATGTTGCAATATGGTAGGAACTGTCAGTCTTAAATTTCTAGTTCCTAACACTTGCATGCATGTGAAGAACATGCTTTGTGGAAGGTTGGTGAGATAGCAACAACATAGTCAGCAACGTGCCGATGAAGAAAATACGAAGATTCAACATTTGATGAGTCTGATATAGGAATGTTCTGAGAAGAGATTCAATTTTGATTCTTAAACTGTGTTTGATACAGAATAGATGTGTCAAATGTAGAAAAATGGTGTGTCTCTTATGCCTTTTCCTCCTCCAATATCATGTGCCTTAAAAACAGGTTTTGAACAACAAAGAACATGTAAATAATTGACAACTGAAATGGGAAAGATCTTACTTGATTGGAGGATTTATGATTGTAGTAAGTTAGAATTATGGTTAAGCTTTTAGGAGAATTGGTAATTTACCATGGTCATGTTGCATTAAGACATAAGACATTCATGTTGCATTTCAAACATAGTTTGTGGAGAGTCCTTAACTTCGGCTGTGTTTGTTTCGGCTGTAATGAAAATTGAGAAAACATTTTACATGATGGTTAGTGTTTGGTTTGGACTGAAAATTTAGTCAACCCGAAAATTAGGATATTTGATTGTAAAATAGGTGGGTCTAAGTGTAAAATTGTTTACACTTCAGATTTACCTTCTGTGGTGGGCCTTTTTGAGATTATGGGCTGGGCTGCCTCTTGCCACACTACGGCCCAAAAGTTCTGGGTAGGAGAGTCAGGACCAGTCCAATTGCAATTCACCTCAGATCGGCTTGTGCGCAAACTAAAACCCCTTTGTTGAAACTTTGGCCATACACCCATGCAGGGGCGGTCCAACAAATTTAGAGGCCTAAGGCGATATCTTTAAATGAGGCATTTTTATTATCACTTAAATAATATTTAACTAGTATTTAATATCATAATTTTTTATAACAAAAATCTATTCCTTTTATTTTGTAATATGTTTTTTTTTTTTTTTTTTTTTGGAAAAATGCTAAAGCTATAACAAATTTTACTAAAAAAAACTTTCAAACGATGTAAAAATGAATGCGACTAGTGATACTTTAAGAAGATAATAAACAAGTATTTGAATGAATGATGTTAGGGATATTATAAATTTTACGGATATTATAAATTTTACAACATGAGGTTTACAAAGATGTATCATTAATCACAAAAGATAATTCAAAAATGCATTTAATAAGTTATTAACGTCCACGTATCATATTAATTGTCATATCAATTTATAAAGTTTTCAAGTAAAATTAATAATAACCGTACACTTTTGGTGCGATGGTCACTCTACTAGTATAAGTGCTTGTGGGGTGTAGGGGGTAAGGGCTGGGGTTCAAGTCTCTAGTAAGGAGTAGATTAGGTTAGAGTAAAATTTCTATCTTGTATATAAAAAAAAAAAGTAAAATTAATAATATTTCTAACTATTTGTAAGAAGTTGGCCACAATAATAGTTTGTAAAAATGTTGTAAAACAATTTGTAACTATAACATTACTCTATTTGTAAGACCCATGTATTTAAAGTTGCATTATCTCTAACATTACTCAATCTTTGGAACTTTTTAAAAGTAGAGGAAAATTATAAAACTAATTTTTTTTCCTATATCTCCATTTTTTTTTTAAATATCAAATTTTACCCCAAAATTTGGGGCCTTCCTCTAGTAGGGGGCCCTAGGCGGTGGCCTAAGTGGCCTAGGCCTAGGGCCGGCCTTGCACCCATGGCAGATGAGACTGTTACAAAAGAGTTATGGCAGACAAATACAATATAACAACAATAAAGGAAATATACTTGTTATTAGACAGAATAAGTAAAGGATTCTCAATCAAAATAAAGAAAAAATATGGCACAACACCAAGAAATATATTATAAATGAAATGGCAAAAGTAAAAGAGAAATAATATTGGTACTTAATCAATAAAAGCAAAGAATGAATAGTTAGTATGCCGTGCTCAGTTGCATTACAGAACTAAGACCAAGGAGGGAACCACTCCCTCAATGTGAATAACCTCACAGGAAAATTCTGCTGTAGAAATTACCCACTTTGAGAGAACGGGCCTAAATGGCTTATGCCCCAGAAAATCCTTAATCCTTAACAGAGGGTAGGCTTTTAGAGGGAGAGAAGGGGTTAGCCTATTGGTGCATGCCTGCCATTCTATTCTCTCTCTGTTTTTTTTTTCTAACTTTCTCTTTCTTTTTTTCTTCGTTTTGTTACTCTGCTTTTCCATTCTTTTCTTTCTAGTTCTTACTCGTGTATTATAATGGTGACTGTTGTTGTTGTAATGTTGTGAATCTCTCGTTATGATTGTTACTTTGTTGATTATCCCACTGTGCACGGCGGAGGCTTCTTATATACTGCCTACCGTGACTGTTTTTTTTACCATTTCACCCTTTAACCACTTTTGTCTAGGTGTGGGTGTCAGACCACCCACTGGTTTGTCAGCTGCCCAGCCACCATCACTTACTTGTGCTGGCCGTGCCACTTCCCATTACCAGACAAAGAAAACTATTTTTGTTTGCTTGTTTACCATGGCATTCTCATCCTGAACAAGGTGGACATCCTCTCTCACTATCCCTCATGGCATGCACCTAGTGGTTCCAACTCACCCTTCCCTTTTTTGGGTGGTATGTCATTCCAGTAGGACATTTCCCCTAAAAGAGTTTGAGTGGGAACCCCAGAATAGGCTCCCTCTTCTTCCTACCGCCAGACCATACACTTACTTACCTCTGACCCATGACCCATGACCCACCACTCCTGTATTGGCTAGGTACAGGTTGGTGGTGCTTGGGACTTGCGCGTGCTCCACTTCCGTGTATGTCCAAAGCTTGTCTGTTGCTCATGCGTTTGCCATGGTCTAGAGGCTCATCTGTGCATTCTGCCACTTATCCTTGACCTCTTGTGGCGTGAACTGTTTTCTGATCTTCCATTCTTTATGGCTTGCTTCCTTCGAGGGCTGGACCTTGCTTGATTGTGGGCTTTTCTCTCTTTAGCCCACTCTTTGCTCCTTTTGTAAACTTGCTAACATTCCTATCATGCCACTCTATTATTCCTGCTGTGGTATTATTTGATCCGTGCTTGCTGGGCCTCTTTTGGGCCTGCTGCATGCTTTTCTTTCACTTGATTACAGTGACCCATCATTGTTATTGGGTCTGCATTCATGCTACTTGGGTTTCCTCAACCCATTCCATTGCTTACGGTCTTCCTTGGCCCATTTCTTCCTCCTTGCGCATCCTTGGCCCATTTTCTTTCCTTGGGCATTCTCAGCCCATTCTAATTTTGCATTCCCATGGGCTTTTTGCTAACTCTTTTGGGCTTCTCTAGCCCAATTACCATATCCTTTACCCTTGGGGTTTATGGGCTTTCCATCAACCCCTTAGTCACTCACTTCATTATTTCGGGCCTGTTTTGGCCCATTCTTACTTTTTTACTGCCTATGGGTTTACTACTTCTTTCTCTGGGCTCCCTTAGGCCCGCTTGCTTCCTTCGAGACTCATTTATCATTTTATGGGCTTATGATCCATCATTCCTGCTATTCGGGTTTAATGGTTTTTCTCTTAATTTACTAACTCTTTTCTGCCCATATTGTTAGGCTTCTTCCTACTATTGGACTTTTCCAAAATGAGCACCAACACCTTCAAACCATTTCCATGGTCTACCCAAACTGAAGAGAGAGAGAGAGAGAGAGAGAGAGAGAGAGAGAGGGAGAGAGCACCACTGACACCTGAACTCGAGCTCCGGTCCACCGCCGTTCGTGGCAGTGCCTATCACCGCCGATCAAGGTCAAATCCGAAGCCCTCTTCCTCTCTCTCCATCCTTCTTTCTTGCTCTTCCCATACCGATCTTACTTTTCTCTCTCTACCTTTCTGTCCTCCCTTCCTCCCTCATCGATCTGGCCTCATTGTTCTGGATTTTTTTTTTATTGGAAATATATTTGTTTTTGGGTTTTGGAGAATCGGTGGTTGGGGTGATTTATGGGTTTCAATTGTGGTGGGTTAGGTTGAGTTCTAGTGTTGATGGTGGCTAATTGGGGGTGGGTTTTGGTGGATTGGTTGCTTGGGTGATTTGTGGGTTTCAAGGGTGGTGGGTTGTGGGTTTGGTAGATGGGTTTTGATTTTGATTTTGAGATTAATGAGTTTTTGTTTTGTTTATGATTTTTTCAAGTTAATTGGTTATGTGGTAGTTGATGGTGGCTAGGTTTATAGTGGTGGTTACTGTGGTGGCTGGGTTGATGGAAATAGGTTTCTACATGCAAAACCAAACACTGAAAATAATTTTACGGCATATTTTCCATAAAGCAGACAAACAACTGAAAATATTTTCCTTTCGTAAAACATTTTCACTTGAAAATATTTTACATATTACCAAATGCAGCCTTCATGTTTGTCTTTTTTTTAGCATTTAGCACTCCAAAAAAAAATGGCAGATGCTACTTTTAGAAGGGTATGGCTAATGTGCTAAAACTTTGGGTATTATTTTATTACTTTCTCTACTTCTATTAATGAAAAAAGAATTAGAAAGAATAAAAAAAGAATATTTAAATAAAAGGGTAAAAGAATATAAGATGTGATGTAGAGTGTATTGTTAAATGATGTGTTAAAATAGATAAAATAACCTTTTTGATGTGTCAAAATATAATTTTTTTTAGCACAATTGACTACTAATATTGAGGGCTTGTTTCTGGCCAAAATCTAAAACCACAAAATTTTAAGCAAAAAAATTTAGGTTTATTCATTAAGTCTAATGTCACAAACTTTCCACAACTTTACTATGCAGTGAGTCGTGAGTAGTGAAAATAAAATAGTGGGTCTATGTGGGTCTATGATTTCGCCACTCACGAGTCGTCACATAGCAAAGTTGTGACAAAATTGTAGAAAAGTTTGTGACACTAAACTTACTCTTATTCATTTTACTTGGGATCCACCGCAATACAAATGCAAAAAGTGTGAAGTTTTCTGTGTAAAATTCGGTGTCTCTACCAAAGCTCTTGTTTCTTTGATCTGCGGCTTGATATACTAGTAGTTGTATTTGAATGTTGTTTTCATAGCTGCTTGCTTGAGGAATTGGATGGAGAGGTCCACTTGTATTAAGTAATTATTAATAATATGTTTGGTTGTCTCTTTGCTTTTACTGCAATTGCATAGGACTTTTGTTTTTTTGAGTTTACTGCATAAGACTTCTTGGTTATAGATTAGTTTTATTGGAGGAGCAACAGCCTCAACACCAACATCCTTGATAAACCAAAAAAAAAAAAAAACCCGATCTTTTGGCAGCAGATTCCGGGATGTCCTATAGTAGTGCAAGTGTAAGGAATATAATTTTTTTGGTACCAACTACAAGTACAAGGTACCATGAATAAGAACCGCAACTACCAAGGAATTTATAATAAGTTTCCTTTTCGCCTATTAATCAAACATTCCTAATTCTAGCAACTGTATTGATATTATTCTTAGGCCAATTCTTTTATATGGAAATATTGGTTGGTGTGCACTCTTAAACGAAGCAAGTAGTAAGAAAAAGGTATTTTGGTGGGAAAATTTTTAGGTAATTTCGGAGTATAGTGAAATGGTGTTCCCTCCTTTCACATTCATGGTGGACCCCACAATGAATTTAATGAGCGGACCTCACCATGAATGTGAGAGCAGGGAGCACTATTCTCTGTGCTCCGGAAGTACCTAAGAATTACTCATTTTGGTGATATTCGAATGGTAGGTTCAATCAATTTGAAGGACGTGTCATAAACTTGAAAGTCCCAAGATTCTTTTAATTACACTATCAATTTATGAGGTTTTTGAAGTGTCTCATAGATATAAAATGAAATGATTTGGCCAAAGTTTAGAACACTAATTCTTTATATATATATATATATATATATAAATAAAGAATAAAATACAAAAATTACCTCTAAGATTTGTGTTAATGTCAGGCATTGAGGGCAATTTTCCGAAATCAAATAGGCCCAAGGTCCACAAGTCCCATATGCCAGCAAAGATGAGCCCTTGGACAATACCCATGTAAATTAGCATATGATATTGGATGAAAATGGGGCAACCAAAGTCCAGCCCGTTGTTTCTCAAAAAAAAAAAAAAAAAAGGTCCAGCCCGTTACCCCTAAATGTAGCCCATACAATTAATCAAGTTTAATACACAAGATTGGCATAACGAGAGCCCTCAAATTCCAGCCTAAAGAGTAAAGACCCACTATTTTGGTCTATAACTAAGAGAAGATAGCTAGCAAAGTGAGCATGTCAGGTCCACAGAGCCCACCCCTATAGCCAGCAAGCATATTTCAACTGAAGGTGAGAGTCTATAGCCGATAGCGACACGACAAATTTCTCAGCCAGCCAGAGCTAGAGCCAGAGCCAGAGCCAGAGGGGTGAGAGAGAAAGGAATATGGGCTCTAGAGGAACCTCTCGGAGCCTCTCCACTGAGGAAGAAGCCGAACTGACCAGGAGTAACAAAAAAGTTAAAGATTTCAACCATGCAAACTTCAGGGAAGATGTTATCAATGCAGAGAAAGAGCATTCGTGGGGTAGGGGCAATACTAGTCACCATACGTCTTTTAAGGATAAACTCGTGGGAGAGTTACCAGGAGCATATCGTCAAGCATTTGATCTTGTGGATCAAATGGAATCTTTCTCTGAGTTTGAACCAGATACTGCCTCCCTAAGGAAAGGACTCGCGGCAGTGCGGCTATCAGATGATTTGAAGCAAAAAATCAGGGCGCCGTGGTCTAGAGCGCTGATTGTGAAAGTTTATGGGAGAACGGTGGGATTAAATTTCCTACAACAAAAAATCGCTGCGCTGTGGAAACCAAAGGGAAGACTTGACTGTGTGGACTTGAGTAAAGACTTTTTCTCAGTCAGATTCTCGGCGGTGGAAGACTATGATCTAGTTCTTGATAAAGGCCCATGGTTCATCGAAGAGCACTTCCTTGCTATAAGACCTTGGGTGCCAAACTTCAGACCAAACTCTTCTGATGTTTCGTCTATAGCAGTTTGGGTAAGACTCAATGAACTTCCCATTGAATATTACCATGTGGAAGCTTTAAAGGAGATTGGCAGCACCATTGGTAAGGTCTTGAGGATTGATTCTCACACTGCTTTGGAAGCTAGGGGTCGTTATGCTCGAATATGTGTTCAGATTGATGTGGAGCAGCCGTTGATTACTGCACTCCTCATTGGGAATTTCGAACAACCCATTATCTATGAAGGAATTCAGAAAATGTGTTTTTCCTGTGGTCGGATTGGACACCGGAAGGAAGATTGTCCCCATATTATCCGGCCAGTTCATCCGCCGTCGAGGGAGGCAACGGAGACAGTGGATAAGATCCAGGAAAGCCCATGCGAAAGGCATGTTGCTGAGTCAGCCGAGGACCACCAGTCATGCGCTAGTACGAACGAGGACAATCTCTATGGCCCTTGGATGGTTGTGACACGTAAAAAAAGTGGGTACAAACCCAGCAAGGATAGCAACTTCCCTGGTACGAGCCGTTACCTTGGGAAAGGACAAGGATCTCCTGTGCACAGCAAGGAGCGTGTGCATGAATACAAAAGAAAAAATTCCATGACTCATGCTAGTGTTGGGCCTCAAGAGGATAAGGCCGACGGTTTAATTCAACAGGAAGTGAGCTCTTTTAACATGGGCCTTAATCCTGAGAACTTGAGCTTTTCAATTTTCAGCTCAAAAACCTTAAGCCCGAAACAGGTTGCTAAGGGTAAAAAGGTCTTTCCCAAAGAAAAGGCAACCACAAAGACCTCTTACAGAGCCGCAGAAAAGGTAAGCCAACCTCTAGCATCTTCTCATCCTAGCACAATACGAAGCTCCTTGCTTGCCGTTGACGCTGCTGGCCATGGAAACCGGAATATATCCAGTTCGATGTCCCAATTGTCTAATAGTTTACTTAAAGCTGAGAAGGGAAGCCAGATTGAAAGGTCACGCCGTAGAAGCTTTGCAAGTGGCGAATGTAGCGAAAAAACCGAAACAGCGATGGCCACGGAAGTGGTTCAGTTCAGAGCTCAAAGTATTTTGGAGCGCCAACCTTCAGTGGGTAGAAATGAGTGTGAGATTGAGCCCTCGGGTTCGAGTGATCCTAATATTGATGATCTGTCCGATTCCATGGGGGTGAGTTCTTTTCATCCTTCTGAGCTTGGTGAAGGAGTAATAAAAAATTTGGGAGTTGCTGTCCATAAGCCCACTGATCCCGAGCCCATGGAAGATATTGTGAGTGAGAAGGGAGATAGGGGTCCAACCGAAGAATTTGTTGGTGCTTCGGTCCAAGCTGGGGATCACTCTGCTTTTTGTTATGAAGGTGAGGGCGATGGTCTTTTTGTAAAAGAAGATGGGATGGATGTCTAATTTGTGTCCTTTTCCAATTCATATTGTTAGTTATGAATTTTATCATATGGAATAGTAGGGGTTCTCTGAAACCCAATTTTCAGAATTATATTGGTGAGCTTGCTCAAAACCACAATCCCGCGATTCTGGTGGTAATGGAAACAAAAATAAGTGGTGGTCGAGCAAAAGCGATCACTGATAGATTGCCTTTTGATAGGGCGATTCATTCCGATACTATTGGCTATGCTGGGGGTTTGTGGTTGCTGTGGAACTCAGATAGGGTGGAGGTGTCTTTGATTTCGAAGACGGAGCAAGAAATTCATGTCACTGTCAAGGTATGTGCCTCTGATTTTTCTTGGCTTTTTTCTGCTGTGTATGCTAGTCCTAGGTTTGAGGAAAGGTCCATTCTGTGGAATAATCTCTCTGCTTTGGCTGAATTGCATAGTATGGCTTGGGTTATTGCTAGGGATTTTAACGAACCTTTGGTGGATGAGGATAAATTTGGTGGCAGAGCTGTCAGTGTTAACAGATCAATGCAATTTAAAGAATGCCTTGATAAGTGTAACATGGTTGATATGGGGTTCTCTGGACCGAGGTTCACCTGGTCTAATGGGAGAGAATTGTCGGCTCTAATTCAGGAAAGAATTGACAGATTTTTTGTGAATCCTGTTTGGTACTCGAAGTTTCCGGAGGCAAGAGTCACTCATCTCACACGCTGTCATTTTGATCACTGCCTTGTTCTTATGGAAACCACTCCTCATAATCAGTTTCATCTTCCTAGGCCTTTTAGGTTTCAAAGTTGCTGGTTGTCTGACCCGTCTTTTCCTGCAGTGGTTTCGACTGCCTGGAACCAGGACCGATCCCTTCAGAGAGCCACAAATTATTTTGTAACTGAAGTGAAGCAATGGAATAAGGATCACTTTGGGAATGTTTTTAGTAAGAAAAGAAGGATTATGGCCCGTCTCAATGGCATTCAGAAGGCTATTTCCTCTAGACCTATATCTAATCTGCTGGAGTTAGAGAAGCAGCTTCAAAGAGAGCTAGAATCTATTTTAGATCAGGAAAGAGACATTTGGGCACTTAAATCAAGAGTGAATTGGATGATTTTGGGAGACAGGAACACCTCCTTCTATCATATGTCCACTCTGGTCAGAAGAAGTAGAAACCGGATTTCTGCTATTAAGAACAGTGTAGGGGAGTGGCTTCATGAGGAGAGAGATATTATGGAGCATATTAGAGAGGGTTTTGAGAGCCTTTTCAGCTCCTCCCTGGCCTTTTCAGAGAGAACCCCCCAGGTTTTGTCTCAGGGACAGGCTTTTCTCACAGAGGACGAAGGTGAAGCCCTTAGTATTGAGGTCACAGAGGAAGAGATAAAATCGGCTCTCTGGTCGATGAAGCCTTTTAAAGCGCCCGGTCCTGATGGGCTTCATGCAGGGTTTTATCAGCGTTTCTGGGGTGTGGTTGGGAAATCCATGGTTGAGGAAATTAAGGAAATTTTCATTAGGAAGAAAATCCCAAATTATCTCAATAGAACTCTTATTGCTCTTATCCCCAAGATACAAGGTCCTGAAACTTTGGGTAATTACCGACCTATTAGCTTATGTAATACTGTCTATAAAGTTATCTCAAAGGTTTTAGTTGCTCGGATTAGACCTTTACTGGACAAGCTCGTTTCCCCTCTTCAAACTGCCTTTGTGCCAGGAAGAAAGGGTACTGATAATGTGATTATCGTCCAGGAACTTATCCACTCCATTAGTAAGGCTAAGGGTAAGGAGGGATTCATGGCTATAAAGATCGATCTTGAAAAAGCTTATGACAAGCTAGAGTGGGGATTCATTAGGGAAAGGCTTCTTAGCTTCAACTTTCCTGTGGATTTGGTGGAGATCATCATGAGCTGTGTTTCCACAGTCTCAACCTCTATTTTGTTCAATGGAGGCATGTTGGAACCTATTAACCCCTCTAGGGGTATCAGACAAGGAGACCCTCTGTCTTCCTACTTATTCATTTTGTGCATGGAATTCCTGGGTCAACTTATTGAGAAGAAGTGCAGCGAGAAATTGTGGAACCCAGTTAAAGCTTCCAGAAGTGGTCCGAGCTTCTCTCATCTTTTCTTTGTAGACGACCTAGTGCTTTTTGCTAAAGCCAATCAAGCAAACTGCATTGCCATCCGGGAGGTGCTTGACATATTTTGTGAAAAATCTGGTCAGAAGGTTAGTCAATCCAAGTCAAGGGTGTTTTTCTCGCCGAATGTTGCTGCAGAGAGCAAGGAGAATATGTGTAGTCTTCTCGGGTTCAGGTTGACTTCTACTATTGGAAAATATTTGGGAATTCCTATTAAGCATCAGGGGAAGTCAAGTCATGATTTTGATTTTATTTTGGATAGAATGAAGCAAAAATTGTCGGGGTGGAAGGCTAATCTCTTGTCTATGGCAGGCAGAACGGTTCTCATCCAATCTTCTTTGTCTACCATTCCCAATTACACCATGCAGTGCGCTTTTCTCCCGAGCAAAGTGCTGGATGGTATAGACAGGATCAGTAGGAATCTTTTATGGGGATCCACGGACACCTCAAAAAAGATGCATTGGGTGGGTTGGCATAAGGTAGCAAGGCCTAGGAAGGAGGACGGTTTGGGATTTCAGTCTGCAAAAGGAAGGAACACTGCCTTGTTGGTAAAGCTTAACTGGAGATTTCATTCAGAAAAAGAAACCTTATGGGCCAGGGTTCTTAGAAGCAAGTACTGCACTCGTCGAAGAATAAGCTCGATCAACAGTGATAATCTTCCTTGTTCCCGAGTGTGGAAAGGTATGAGAAAAGGGCAGGATGTTTTTAATGCTGGAACAAAATGGGTCATTGGGAGAGACAACAAGCTTAAGTTTTGGCTGGATAATTGGTCTTCTCAAGGTCCTATCAGAAATCTAGTGCAGGGTCCTCTGAACAGGGGCGAAAGCAGTATGGAAGTTAAGGAAGTGGTGTCGGCGAATGGTTGGAATTGGTCGAGATTATCTTTTGATCTTCCCTTGAATATTAAACTGGGAATTTAGGCTACTCCCTATGCTCTAGCTGCCAGGAGTGAGGATAGACTGTCGTGGGCAGCAAATTCCCATGGGAATTTTGATCTAAGAAGCGCGTATAATTTGGCAGCTACAGGTAGTGATAACCATGGTTTTGAGGGGCGTTGGATTTGGAAAGTCAAAATTCTTCCAAGGATACAATTCTTTGTTTGGAGATGTTTTCACAACAGTATTGGTGTTAAAAATTGCCTGGCTTCAAGAGGAATCAATACTGATCCTTCCTGCCCTCGGTGCCGAGATGAACCAGAAACTATTATTCATTTGCTTCGGGATTGCTGGGGTAGCAAAGAGCTATGGAAGCAGCTTGGTATCTCTGAGATGGATAGAAGTTTTTTTACTTATGATCACACATGGCTGACTGTTAATGCAAGGAATGGTCATCTTAATAGTCACAGCAACCTCCACTGGAATATAGTGTTCCTCTTTGCCATTTGGATGCTATGGAAGCAAAGAAACAGTCTTGTTTTCCAAAATAGAAGTTCCAACCCAAATTTAGCTACCCAAATTATTAGTCAAGCAAGCGACTTCCACTGGTATGCTGCGGATTGGAAGAAAGCCAGCAGTTTCACAATGAAGAATATTAGATGGGAGAAGCCACAGAATGGTTGGAGGAAGCTAAACACGGACGGGTCCTCTTTAGGTAACTCGGGTCTAGCTGGTGGAGGAGGTGTGATTAGAGATGAGTCTGGTAATTGGGTGGTAGGCTTTTCAAGGAGGATTGGTGTTACTTCAAGCTTTGAAGCAGAGTTATGGGCATTAAGGGATGGACTGACCATCTGTGTGAACAAGAATTTCCAAGCTGTTGAGGTAGAGCTAGATGCAAAAGCTATAACGGATGTCCTCAATAACCCCAGTCAAATAAAAACCATCTTTTCCCCCTTACTAGATGATTGCAAGCAGCTAGCAACTCAGATCCCTCATATTCGTTTCAGCCACTGCTACCGTGAATCCAACAGATGCGCTAATTACCTCGCAAGAAAAGGTGCGAATCAAACCGAAGACTTTTGCATTCTTAGTTATCCTCCTGTGGAGTTAACTCCTGTCTTTAACCATGACTTGTCTGGTTTATTTGTAAGTAGGCGTTGTCCTGCTGATCTTTTGTGTTTGTAGTTTCTTTTGTTTTATCCCTTCTACCAAAAAAAAAAAAAAGAGAGTCTATAGCCAGGAAGCATATTGTGTGGACCAAGCCCGCATATAAGGAAGAGAAGCCTAACAAAAAGGAAAATTAGGAGATGTGAATTGGAGGGCAAAATAGTCATTTCACATCAATTTGGGCTCACCAAAGATCTCTCCATAAAGCACTTGTGAGACAATGCCTCCATACTTGATTGAATGTGCAATACACAGCTACTCATGAGTCATGAAAGAGCCAAAACACCATTGAACCATCACACATAAAAACATGCATTATCACTCCCTATAAAGGATTCAATCAACATTTGATGAATTTACCACCAAAAAAAAAAAAAAAAATCAACATTTGATGTTGATTGTCCAAAGGCCTTAAATTCAGCAGTTTGGTAAGATCAATTTTTTTCTTATAGAAACATTTGTCATGGCCTTGGCTAGCATGCTACTTGAAACTTAGGAAAATTCAATAATAGTCACCATTCTTTTAAGTGGTCACTGTCCAAAGTAAGCACATGCTAATATCCAACAAATACAACAAATTTCTCTCTCATTTTGCAGTTATTGAAGTGTTTCCAAAAACTCTATAACATAGAGGGGATTTGAAAATAAGGCGGGCCAAACCTTAGGATATCTACAAAGATACATAAAATTACTCTTCCAAATAGGCGGTTAGTTTCAAGTGAAGTCTATTATAAGTACGTCATATTGGATTCATTGTAACATAAGATTTGTATTGCACTCATCTATTAAAAATGTAGCCCTTTAAAGGTTTCCTTCATTAACGTAGGTCATTAAACTGAACCACGTAACCCTCGTGTGTTTTTGTGTTACTATTTTATGCTTTCACTTCCATATCTATTTTAGCATATTTAACACTTACACTTATACACATTTTTTCAATTTACACTTAGGGTCCGTTTGGTTCGCGTAAAATATTTTCCGAAAAATATTTATTTTTCGGAAATGCTATTTTTCGGAAAAGGAAAATGCTTTCAGGTTGTTTGGCTATCTCGGAATTCGTTTTACGAAAAATCAATTCCGGTGTTTGGTTCGTTCAAACATTTTACGGAAAATGCTTTATGTTTTCCGGAAAATCAATTCCCATGTTTGGTTCGGTCAAACATTTTACGAAAAATGTAGGACGTTTTTTTACGGAAAATCAATTCCCATGTTTGGTTTGTGGATCATTTTACGGAAAATATGAAATGCCTTACAAATTCCTACACCTGTATTACATATACAAACCTGTAACAGTACAAAACTAATTATCCACTTCAACATAAAAAATAATCATCCAAATTCAAACACTTGCATTGCCTAGACATATCTGTAACAGTACAAAAATAATCATTCACTTCAACATAAAAAATAATCATTTAAATATACCCATAATATTTATATAAAAACAGCCACATCAATCGTTCACCATTGGCATTACACCTCCATGGTGTACAAAAATGATACTTACTCGTGGTATCTAAACAGTACAAATACATAATTTGGGCAATTGTATTGTCCCAATAATACAAAAGACTACATATTTAATACAAATGGCAGGTCAATACTAGTACTACAACAAAAGTTAATTTCTAAAGCAACCGTCACAATCAACATGAAACAGACAAGTCAAAGTTGTGCGAACAAAAAACCATCCAACCACAGCTTTCTCAGCCTAGCATTCTTGGCTAGAAATCCCCGTGCTGCCTTCTCATTTTCACAAAGATGGTCAAACGTAGTTGCAAGCATGTCTTCTGCTATTCCTTATATCTGGGGGTGTATCTTCACTACGCAAATCACAAACACTGTGGTCTAAGAGGTATGTAAAAATGTCAATGCTATTGATTACACAGTAAATAAAAACAGCCACAAACAGAAAACATCCAAACCACATTGATAATGTTAGGACATATGTGTGTTCACTTGTTATGAACATATGTCACTTACTTATGTAAATTGGCTAATCCTTTTGACAAAACGCACTCTACTTGTAATTGGGTAGTTCTAGGTATTTTTAATACTTCAAGAAATAAGGTTTCAAGATCAAGTGTTGAAGTCATCAAGTCTGTCCAAGAAAAAGCAAGCTGAAGTGCAATTTCATTAAAGCTCGACACCTGCTCGATAGCTACCTTGACACCTGCTATTTGTCGAGATTTACAAAATCAGTTTTTCTGATCTGATTTCCTTGGGATCCGTGAATGTGTTTTTGGGCCTTCTTTTCGCCTAACCCTAAACATATAAAAGGATTGTTTTAAGAGCCGTCAAGTGGTACACAAGTTGCAAAAGCATTGAGCAATCTTTGTTCAAGCAAATTGTGATCAAAAGACAAAGTTCTTAACCTAGTTCATCTTCTCTGAAGAAGTTGCTGTGTATTTGCACCATAGGGTTTTGTAACCAAGCATCTTCCTGATCTTCATCGTTTATGATGAACTGAAGAACTTTGCAGCCAACCTCTCTCCTTCTTAGTTGGTGTTTGAAGTCGCGTACTGGGATCCGCGCATTGGTTAGTCACGTACTTGGGAGCCGTGCATCAAAGGTGGAAATTGTCACTACAGATTAAGTCCAATTGAGTATTGGGGTAAGGGTTCAACTGTAGGTTGGTAAGGTACTTGAGATTCCTTTACTTGTAACCGCTTGGTTTGATAATAGTGGAGTTTCGGGAGTGGTGACCTAAAAATCACCCGGTGGGGTTTTTGCCGTTAGGGTTTTCCCCATTCGTAAACAAATCACCGTGTTATATAATTTCCGCTGCATATTTAGTTTTTGGTGATTTATTTGTGCTTCCACACAATTGCATGATTAATTGATTAATTAATAACTTGGCTAATTAATTAATTGGTATAATCACAAGGGGTCATTCAGATTGTGGCCTATCAAGTGGTATCAGAGCAGGCACACTCTGATTAGGTTTAATTTTTGCTGTGTTGATCCATTGACCCTTGTTTGTCATGGATAGAGGACAATCTTTAATCATACTTCCTTTATTTGATGGCACTAACTATGCATACTGGAAAGTACGCATGAGAGCTTTCTTGCAGTCTTTAGATGAAAAGGTGTGGCAAGCTGTGGAGATTGGCTGGACTAAGCCAAAAGAAGAACCGACCGATTGGGATGATGCTAAGATCAAGGCGGCCAACTTCAACAACAGAGCGTTAAATGCCCTATTTAGCGCAGTCACCAATGAGAAGTTCAAGAAGATATCCTCAACTGAAACTGCTAAGGAGGCTTGGACCATCCTCCAGAGAACCTATGAAGGAACAAAGGCTGTCAAAGATTCAAAGCTTCAGAGGCTCACTACAAGCTTTGAAGAAATTAAGATGGAGGAGGATGAGTCATTTGATGAGTTCTATGCCAAGCTCAAGGACATAGTGAACTCAGCCTTCAATCTTGGGGAAACCATCCCTAAACCCAAGATTGTAAGGAATGTGCTTAGATCTCTACCTGAGAGATTCCATGCTAAGATTACGGCAATAGAGGAATCAAAGGATATAGACAAGATTCCTTTGACTGAGCTGGTTGGAAACTTGCAAACCTATGAGATAGGGTTATCTAGGATTGGCAAGTCTAATAAAGGCAAAAGCATGGCCTTGAAGGCGAAGAGCAGTGATACAGACGAGTCTTCTGATGATGAAGATTCCAAGATGAAGTCCTACAATACCCGGCAGTTCAAGAAGTTTATGAAGAATGCCAATGGAAGGAGCTTCGACAAGGACCGCAGGCAGTCCAGTTCTTCTTAGTTTAAAAGCCAAGACAAAAGGAAGAAGGATGCTAAGGAGGGCGGTCAGTACACTGTTCCTGCAGGACCAAAGTGTTTTGGATGTCATGGGTTCGGACACATGAAACATGAGTGTCCTACATATCTCAAGAGCATTGGGAAAAGCAAGGCACTTGCTGTAACCCTAAGTGACACTGAGCCTGAAGATGATTTCGACAATGAGGATGAGAGAATCTTAAATGCCTTCACTGCCACAGTCAATCCTACTGAAGGGATTGTTGAAGAAGTGGATGAAGAAGAAGAACTGGTGGAGTCCAAATTTGAGAAGATGGATGATCAAGATGATATCCATTCAGCCTATGAGAAACTTTACAAGCTCTCTGAGAAGCATGAGAAATTATATAGGCTGGCCACCAAGAAGCTCAGTGATGTGGAATTTGATTGTGAAGAGCTGTCCACAAAGTTTGATGAGGCGAATCAAACTATTGGAGCACTGAGATTTGAGAACAACTTTTTGGCTGAGAAGACCAAGAAGCTTGAAGCGGAGCTGTTTCAAGTCAGAGCTCAACTGGAGAGGACTTCAAGTGCAAAGCTTGATGAGATGCTTAGCAATCAGAAATCTGCTTCGGATCGAACTGGCTTGGGGTATGGTCTTTCTTTCTCTAATACTGCTTCTACTAGCAATATTGTTTTTGTTTCTCCTGCTAATAACACTAAAATTGAGAACACTGAGGTTAAAACTGAATTAGCTAGTGAGAACTTAGATAAGGGTAAATCTATCTTAGGAGCACCCCCTAAGCAAGATAAAAATAATGCTAAAAACCCTAGGGCTAAGAAGGCTAACTCTCAAAAGCCTAAACAAAAGAAGCAGCATCTCTGTCATCATTGTGGAGCTGCCGGTCATACTCGACCAAATTGCTATAAGTGGTTAGCCACTCAACAGAGCAATGGCATGATAGCATCTGGAAGCCAAAATCAGCTTCAATCCTCTCTTGCTCCTCTTGGAGATCTTTTGAAAGCCCTCATGTTCCTTTCGAACTTGAACGGTTTAAATTCTTCCCCCTCACCGCCGGTTCAAGGATTCAATCAAAGGAAAGGTTCTTCCAAGGTGTGGAAGAAAAAGGACTCTAAGTGATTTCATCACTTTCTTTTCCCTTCTTGCTTTTCTTGTTTGTTGCATTGCTTGTGTGTTTTGTTTTTCTGCTGAGTCAGTCTAGTTTTTGCTTTGCTTTGATAACATGTTTTTGTTTGTTTATTTTCAGTTTTGTTTATTTTGTTTTTGATATAAAAATAAAAAAATTAAAAAAAAATTGAAAAATCAGAAAAATACAAAAACAGTGTGTGTTTTGTGTACTTTGGTATTTGTGTACCTTAGATGGCCATTGAAACAAAGTTTTTTAAACTTTGTATCTCTTGTAGCTTAGATGAGCATCTCTATGCACAACTAAGCAAGTGAGCTTTGTAGCTCTTGTTTGTGATGTGTAAGATTAAGTTATCTCTTAAAACTTAACACTCATATCACTCTTTTTGACGGGTAGGACTAGAAAATCCTAAGAGAAAGGTATAAATGACCATCTCACCACTGTAACCCGCCAATCATGTATGACACCTGTATGCTTCGGCATAGCAAAAGTGCAGTGTCATAGACACCTGTATGCTTCGACATAGCAAAAGTGCAGTGTCAAAGACATCCGTATGCTTCGGCATAGCAAAAGTGCAATGTCTATGCTTAACATGTTGGGTATTTCTTTTCTCTCTTTATATGCCCATGCATGATATGCTTAAAAGAAAATATAAAGCTAAAAGATTAAAATGCTTTAAATATGATTACAAGCGTGTTTTCTAGGAGATGTGGGAGTCATAGGATGTACCTCAAAGGTGATAGTCCCCATCAAACAGTTATGATTGTGTGTGAGTTAAAGTTATTTTCTCATATCTCAGATCGTCATAACATGTATACACATATGCAATCTTGCGATGTTTTTCACACACAACACGCAATATTCTTTGCTACTCTTGATACATGTGCAGGTACAATGTGATTTGGTCATCACAAGTGTTTACATGTGCTAATGTATGCTCACTAAACTGTCTTGACTTGTTTTTGAAATATAAAATTGGTTAGACTTATTTAGTTTGTGTGTGTGTGTTTTTGAGGATCCATGTGCTTAAATTCTTGTTGAGAGATGATTTTGAGAGCTTTTTATGTTGAGTGGATCATTGGTTAAGGTGCTTATTGGATTGCATTCATGTCTGTGTTTTTTACTTCTCGAAAAACTGCTTTTCACTGATGGCTCGACACCTCTTCGATACTTGGTCATCTGTTGAGCTTCTCAAGCCTTTTCTTATCGCAATCTCGACACCTGTCTCGACACCTAGTGGATCGATCGAGAAATCTTCTGTCTTCTCGATACCTTCTCGATACCTTGTCGATCGATCGAGCTTCTGTTCTCTGAAATTGGTCTTGTACCTCGACACCTTCAGCTGTCGAAGGCCATTTCCTCGATACCTTCCTCGACAGCTTCCTCGATACCTCTCGACACCTCAGCTGTCGAGAATTACTGAGGTGTCTATATAAAGCTTTGTCGCGATTTTTCACTCATTTCCTCAATCTCTCTCGATCTGTCCGACGGCTTTTCACCTCCCAAACACCATTTTCTCACTCAAATCTTCCAACCCACTTGGATCTTGACCATTCCTTGCTTCTAATCACTTGGTAAGTTCATTTTTTCCCTTACTTTTTCATGCATTTCATGTTTTGAAACCTAGGTTTTGGAATTTTTGAAATTTTTGGGGTTTTTCAAAATTGATGAGTTTTTCTTCAAATTTTGGGTTGGGTTTGCACTTAAATGTTTTCAAAATGTCATACATTGCATTTCATGTGCATTAGAATGGTATTTACATGCATTTAGATGTGTGCTCTATGTTTGTGTGCTGCTAAGATTGGATTGGGCTGAGCCCATGATGTTTTTTTTCCTTTGCATGTCACATGTTCATGCATTCCCATGCATACGTACTTGTTGTTCATTATATCTCAAATATATGAACTGTTTTGAGACTTTTCTGATTGTCTCCCTGTCTATCTCTTTCTCATTCTTTTACGTTAGTAGTGTCTATGGCACCCAAACGTAAATCCACTCCTGCTCAGAACCCTCTATGTTCTGGAGCTTCATCTTCATCTGATTCTGCTCCTCTTAACCTTCAGTTCCGTGATGGAGATGCCCACAAGGCATTTTCTGAGAACTTTTCTAGACGAGGTGTTCATTCGAAACGCCAAGTCATTCTGGCGGACTTCGCCGACACTGACCTTCCCTCTGTCATTCACAGTAGGGGATGGGAGTCACTATGTGACGTCCCGGTCACCTGTCCTCTCGTGCTGATTCAGGAGTTTTACTCCAACATGCACGAGATAAATTGTTCAGTACTTCTCTTTTTCACTCGCGTTCGAGGTACGTGCATTCCTGTTACACCGCAGCTAGTTGCGGATGTACTTAGGGTACCTAGGATAGATTTTCCTGATTATCCTTCCTGTGAGCGTCTAAGGACTGTGTCCATAGATGAGCTCATCTCTGCCTTCTGTCAGCGTCCTGCTGATTGGGGTGAGCATCAGTACACATCATGTAGGCCTTTTGCTAAAGGTCCTAGATTTCTTAACATGGTGATGACCTTTGTACTCCATCCACTCTCTCACTACAACTCTATCACAGAGCCTCGTGCTCGATTTTTGCTATCACTTCTAGAGCATCTTACTATAGACTTTCCTTCACATTTCATCCTGTCTATCATTGATGTCCATCTAGATTCGGCGTCCCGTGATAAGCTCATATTTCCTTCCACTATCACGAGGATCTTACGCCATTTTTCTATCCCTTTTCCTGTGTCCGACCACTTCACTCACATCTGTGCCATAGATGCCGCTACCGTAAAACGTAGTGAGGCTCAGTTTAGGTCGCGACAGACGGATTCCACTCCTCCCTCCCGTTCGGTTCCGTCCAGATCAGCTCCATCCAGATCCGCTCCATCTACATCTGCTCCTTCTTCCTCCATGGGCGATGTATCTCTAGGAGACATTATGGCGCAGCTGCAGCGCATGGACACTCGTCTTGATACACTCTTCGCTGAGTTGTATCAGGTGAATGTTTGTGTTGGTCGTATTGCACGACGGCAGGCGACCATGGGTGGTTTTGCTCCAGAGGCTACTCCTTCACCACCTACTCCAGCAGCTTCAGATTCTGAGGATGAGGATGATGAGGAGGATGATGATGGAGATGCTAGCTCTACTGATGAGATGTCTACATGACACTCTACCCTTTGTCACTAGTGACAAAAAGGGGGAGTAGTTTTGGGTTATGAGAGTAGTCATCTTAGGGGGAGAGTTAGTATAAGACATTTTGATAGGGGGAGTGTTGATATTTTTGAGGGATGTAGTGAGGTTTTGATGTATCTTTTCTTTTCTATTCTTTATAGATATATTGATCTTGTATATGAGGTCTTTTGACCAGTTTTACATACATTGTACTTACTTTCTATATATGTGGATGTATGTTTCTTTCACCTCTCTCTTCATGTGTTGTTTCTTCTCTATCTTTATACACATGTTCTTTATACTTGTATACAATCTATTTATTTCTGTTTCACACAAGATGCCTTGATGAGTTTTGTTTAAAGTGTTTCAGAAATACAGGTTGTCAAAGTCTACTTGCTATAAACTCTCTTCTTGCAAAGTTTTTCAAGAGTTTGTGTTAGAATAGATTTTATTGTATTCAACAAGTGAATATGAGTTAAGTGATTTATGACTTCTCTCATATGTTCATTTGTTTGTTTTGGTTTTGTCACGGATTGCCAAAAGGGGAGATTGTTAGGACATATGTGTGTTCACTTGTTAAGAACATATGTCACTTATTTATGTAAATTGGCTAATCTTTTTGACAAAACGCATTCTACTTGTAATTGGGTAGTTCTAGGTGTTTTTAATACTTCAAGAAACAAGGTTTCAAGATCAAGTGTTGAAGTCATCAAGTCTGTCCAAGAAAAAGCAAGCTGAAGTGCAATTTCATTAAAGCTCGACACCTGCTCGATAGCTACCTTGACACCTGCTATCTGTCGAGATTTACAAAATCAGTTTTTCTGATCTGATTTCCTTGGGATCCGTGAATGTGTTTTTGGGCCTTCTTTTCTTCTAACCCTAAACATATAAAAGGATTGTTTTAAGAGCCGTCAAGTGGTACACAAGTTGCAAAAGCATTGAGCAATCTTTGTTCAAGCAAATTGTGATCAAAAGACAAAGTTCTTAACCTAGTTCATCTTCTCTGAAGAAGTTGCTGTGTATTTGCACCATAGGGTTTTGTAACCAAGCATCTTCTTGATCTTCATCGTGTATGATGAACTGAAGAACTTTGCAGCCAACCTCTCTCCTTCTTAGTTGGTGTTTGAAGTCGTGTACTGGGATCCGTGCATTGGTTAGTCACGTACTTGGGAGCCGTGCATCAAAGGTGGAAATTGTCACTACAGATCAAGTCCAATTGGGTATTGGAATAAGGGTTCAACTGTAGGTTGGTAAGGTACTTGAGATTCCTTTACTTGTAACCGCTTGATTTGATAATAGTGGAGTTTCGGGAGTGGTGACCTGAAAATCACCCGGTGGGGTTTTTGCCGTTAGGGTTTTCCCCATTCGTAAACAAATCACCGTGTTATTTAATTTCCGTTGCATATTTAGTTTTTGGTGATTTGTTTGTGCTTCCACACAATTGCATGATTAATTGATTAATTAATAACTTGGCTAATTAATTAATTGGTATAATCACAAGGGGTCATTCAGATTGTGGCCTATCAGATAACAAGTACCAAAATTTTTATGCACATATATTTCTGTATAATTGTAACATCAACAACGTACACTATATAATACCATCACAATCAATATTTACACCTATGAACAAATCACATTGCATTGTTACCTTAGAAAACACTGAACAAGGGTTTCGAAAAAAAGAAAAAACACATAACAATAACTAAGGCAAAAGTTGAAGAAGTAGATGTGTTTTAACCCATTTTCCACAATCAACATCAAATTTCACAACTCACAGAACAACAATAGCCACATCAAATTTGTGCTCAATAACCAACTCTCACCACAACAACTATTTTTACATCAAATTTGTACCCAAACCCACGGTACCCACATCAAATTTTTGCAACCCACTCAACATCAGCTACACCCAATACTCATTATCAACCAAATAAAAATGGGGAAATTTCAGTCATAGCCCAAAAAAAAAAAAATATATAATAATAATAATAATAATAAAGAAGCTTAATAAATAAGGGGAAAATTAAAAGGGACATGGTTGTCGGCGGTGGAAGGTTGGGTTTCCAAAAGAGATGAGGGAGGGATGAAGGTTGGGTTGTTTATGGGTTTGAGGGTGGGTTAGCTTTTTCATTCTCTGTATTTTTGGTGTGTGGATCGGAGCTGTGTGGATCGGATTGAGAAATGAAGTGATGAGAGGGTGGATCAGACTCAGAAATGAAGGTGGATCGGACTGAGAAAGGAGCTATGTGGACCAGACTAAGAAATGGAAAAGGGAAACTCACCGTGCGTGGAGAGGATCGGCTGCGTGAGGGAGATGGTGGAGCTCGGTGTGTGGATCGGAGCTTGGAGCTTGGAGCTCGTCGGTGTGTGGATCGGAGCTTGAAGAGTACTTGCTGCTTCGAGTGCGTGTGAGAGAGCTCTTTCCGGAAAATGTTTGAAGTGAAAATGAGAATTGAAATTAATTTCCGCCTTGCTCCAGCTATTTTACGGTCAAAGGGGAAATGGTTTGAAGTTGACTGAATTTTCCAAATCAACCAAACACACCAATTTTACGGAAATGCTTTTCCGGAAGTACTTTGAACCCAATTCAAACGAAGCCTTAATTACATTTTTTTCCAACACATTCAACAGATGGTTCACTACATTTTCTATAAGGTGCACTAAACATAAGTGTCTCTTTCTCCTTCATCACGCTACTTTTACTTACCCTTCATTTGAAGCTAAAGTATGATTTCATAAACTATTATGAGTTGGTCATCCATGTGGAAGTGAGTAGCCGAACACCAAAACTTTTCAAAAATATCTAACTTACTCCCAAAGTACAAACATCACTTAACACTATTTGAAAATGAGATTAAATTCAGTCCGGAGCTGGCGTAAAACACTACTTTTACGCCAACCAATGAAAATATGCCACGTGGTTCTCCTGCAAATTATATAACATTCCTCTAGTCTCTTCTTCTTTGGATTTTCTCTCTCTCTCTCTCTCCGTTCCCTCTGTAATTCTCTCTTCTAGCTTTTTTTTTTTCTTCTTCCTTTTCCATACCATCAAATCCATTGCTTTCCTTCTCTTGTGGTACTTATCTTCCCTGCTGATCTATGCATCAACACAGTGGACATTAAATCTGAAAGTTTCAGAGACAGAAACAATGCTTCAAGTTTTTTTTTTTTTTTGAGAAACCAACCTGGAAGTCCAGGCAGGAGCTTTATTGAAAAAACAAGAAACCAAACTTAGCGCATATCAGCAAAAACCAATGGGGCTATATCCCCAGGCATGTCATCTTGCCAGACCTGAAGTTCTAAACCAGACTTAGCTTTCTTTGCCAAAACATCAGCAACTTTATTACAAGACCTATTAACGAAACAAAACTCACTAGAAATCAAAACAGACGAATGATGAGTGATATCGTCTATAATATGCCTATAGGACAAAAATTCTGCAGAACCACAGTTAATAGCTTGAATCACCATAGCTGCATCACCCTCGAAAATGACCTCGCGAAGACCAATTTCAGCTGCAAACAAAACTGCACGTCGACAGGCAAGGGCTTCAACATCAGCAACAGATTGAGGGAGGGGAACACGCATTGAAAGAAAAGAAAAGTAACACCAAAATGCAAGCTTCGGCCTAATCCAACAATTTTCAACTTGGGTCTTTTGCAAGTCTTTCACAATATTCCTTAAACTAATCCAACAATGACAGAAACCCATATCTCAAATTTGCAACTTTTTACATAAACACGTCACATTTGACATCATAATCAAAAGAAAATTTACATCTAAAAGAGAAATCACAAATTCTACAAAGAGTATCTTTTCCAAACTAAAATTTCACAATAAAAAAAATGGGAAAAGGGGTTTTGTAACACATTACAGGGCTGTGCCGATGCACTGAACCATCGGCCTCCTTTTGAACCCAATTGGCTTCGGTGCTCTTAGCTCTGCCATGGCCGTCCATGAAGCATGTTTGGTTTTGGTGGGGTTGAGAAGCAGGGGATAAATGTGGCGGGAAAGATGTGATTATTTGCTTTTATTGAGCACAGAATGGAGGTAGATGAATCAATGAAGGGGAAAGTTTGAGACTTTTTGAGTGTTTGATGATCTTTGATGATGATTATGAACACAAACTCTGCTTTGGGTTGGCTGACTTTTTGTGTGTGAGAGAGAAACAGTCACATATAGATAGTAAAAGTTTTGTCTCTGAAAATTCAAAGAGTAAAGTAGAGAGAGTTACAGAGGGAACGGAGGGAGAACGAATTAAAAAGCAGAATCACGTGGCATGTTTCCATTGGCTGGCGTAAAAGCAGTGTTTTACGCCAACTTCGGACTGAATTTAATCTCTTTGAAAATTCTCCTACTCCTTTGGCTTCTTTCTTCATCTTTGGCTATTATTTATTTATTATCATTAGCTACCCTTACACTCTCTCATGTATTTAATTGCTAACTGAGATCTATGCAATCAAGACAAACTATTGGAAGGAAGCATAGTATTTAAAGGATTATAGAATTTTATAATGGTGTTAAGTGTTGTTTGTGCTTAAGGGGCTAGTTTGAATATTTTTGAAAATGCTTGGTGGTATCTGGTATTAAACTCAAACATGAAGGGCGGTTTTAATATTCTATCCTAAAAAAAAAATAAAAAAGAAACAGACTGGTCAAACAAACACCCCCTTACTTATCAAAGTAATAGCATAGCAAACTGAAAAGAAAACAAAGAAAACAGAAAATCCAAAAAACACACAAAACAAAAAACAAAAAACACAGAAAACAAAAAACACAAAACACAAAAAAAAGGTAATCATGGCATCACTAGCAACCCATTTCTCAGCTTTCCTGTTCCTCATCCCCCTAGGTATCCGTCGCCTCCTATTCTCCTCCTCTCTCTACCTGAAAAACCCATCTGTTTACCGCTCAAAACCATGGTATTTCTCCGAACCCAGATGGAAAAACTTCGATTTCTACACTCTCATCATTGCTCTCCCCATTGCCTCTTTCTCCGAATTTTTCTTCTTCTTAACTTTCTCAGGCCACCCCACTTACCGATTTGCATTCTTCCACCAAGCCTTCACGCTTTTCCTCTTCTGGGTCTTCATCCTTCTCGTCATTTCTCGTGAACACACCGACCCTTTACTCATCAACGAATCCTTTGTCTTCTTATTCGCTGGAATTTCATTTCTCATCGAGTTTTCAGTGATCGGTAAAGGAATCACAGGTGTCTTTGCCTCTGTCTATGATTTGTTGGGCGGTTTGACGCTTCTTTGTGCCGCTTCTTGCTTTTATTTATCGGTAAAGCCTGCAGCTTTTTTTGCCGAGTTCTTGTTATCTTTTGGATTGGTTTTGAAGGGTACTTGGGTTTTGCAAACGGGTTTGTCTTTGTACACTGATGCTTTTGGTCTAAAAGGGTGTCGAAAAATGTCGGTTATGCTGGCTAAAGGAGATGCTGATGTGCAATGTGATCTTGAGGAGGACGGGTTGAGAGGTGTTGCTTTGATGCATTTTTTGTTCACTGTGCATGCAGTTTTGGTGTTTCTTGTTACCATTGTGTTGTTTGGGTTGTCGTCAAGTAACCGGAATTTGAGGCGTGGTGAGGCCAGTGGGCCTTTGCTTGCAGAGCTTGAATCCGACACAATGCAGCTGCGGACGCTTTCTGAGCTTGAGTTGGAATGAAGTGTATGGCTTATTATTCTTGTTACTTTTTATTGTATTTTGGTACAAAAGAATTGATTTTATGGAAGCTAGTGTGGCTTTCATTCTTTGTAGGCAGGTAGTATTTAATTCTTTTGTTAACTTCTTGTTGGCGCACAGAAAATTGTTTCACTATTAATTATAGTTATGGTTTTTGTATAAGGTTGGTTGCAAAATTATTCTTGTAGCTTCATTGAGTTTCTTTATATGTACATATTTAAGATGATTGGTCATGGTTATGTAAATATTTTAACAAGGTTCAGGATAAGAAACTCTATAGATTTCCTATGTGCTGTAACTGTTTTCAGCACCTACATTGACTTCATAGCTAAGGCCCTTTTGTTATTAAATTTATTTTGTAAAACTGATTAATATTATCCACATCCCTTGGAATGATGCCTTTTATCTTTCCAATGTTCTTTTCTTGTTAGTGAGTGGTCATGTTGTTTTTATTGCTACAATTTAGAAGGTGATGGTGAGGATTTTGATGGTAATGGATAGTTTTAGAGGCTTCTAGTTTCATGTTCTACAAGTTGGGAACCATAAGATGGATTTTGACGGAGCTTTTTGTTTACAAGTGCTGCAAAAAAAAAAAAGAAAAAGAAAAAAAAGGAGTCCTGCTCTTCATCTCATACATATTTTCTCGATGTCAATGAGCTCGGGCTCAAATGGCACTTCCTCCTTTTAGAAAAAAGGGTGAAGGGTCTTCCTTTTAGAAAAATTGGTGGAGAGTTAGGTTGTTTGTTAAAACCCACTGGGTGTGTAATTTACCAATTAAATATATTGTAGATGCGATGTCTTTACCTCTAAGCACAGAAACAGAACTGTCTATATGTGTTTTTGTATATAACACTAGGCATACAGTATTATTTAGAGTTATTTAAGTTTCCGACTTAGATATCTTGTATCGTAGAAATGTGTTTTAGAATATGTTATGCATTGGAAATTAAGGGCATTAAAACTAGCAAATAGACAATATGTGTGGAAGAGCACAAACTTATGGTAGGTTTGGTTGTGGAATAGACTGTGCTTTTAAACCTAAAAGTTGGGATTCTAGAATTTTATGAGAGGCAAAGGATTTACACATAACTGTCACTTTTGAAGCCAAATTTACATTCTTTCTTTTTTTCTTTTGGCTAATTGTATTTTATGGAAACAAACTGCAGGTATAAATCATATGTTGCAATGTAGAACAGGGGGCATGTTTTACTGTCTTTTGTATCTAGATATTTAATTTCCATGTTAACTCAGTTGTTCATAGGGAACATAAGTAAGTTTACGAGTCAACCTGTCTGTTGTCATCCTTTTTCTCTAAGACCTTGTTTGGTCTAGGATTGGGATTAAATTGCATGAACCCCACGTTTGGTGCATTGCAATCCTACAATATATTAGTCTGACTGGATTTAATAATCCCCAATTATGGGATTATTGATCCCATGGGAAGGTATGGTATTTGGCAGGATAAGTCTCTAATCCTCTGTCCATCCAGTTGCCATTGCTGTTGACACCACCTCTCTCCTTCCTTCTCCTTCAATGAATATCAGAAGGGAAAGGATCCCGTCCCATTTAAATCCTCAAGTATCCTCCAATTTTAATTCAGAAGTAAGGCAAGTGATATGAAAAAAATCTAATGGTCTTAGAAATCCCATGTAAACAACACATAATCAAAGAAATGCCGCGTGTCTCATATTTAGCTAAAAATTGGAGGGAGTTGGAGGATTTAAACAGAAGGGATCTTATCCCATATTAGAATTTTTTTATGTGAGAAGGTGGCTGCGATGATGTTGCTGTTGTTCATTGTGTGTGCAGAGGGAACATGAAGGGGGTGCTTTTGTTGTTAGCCAAACAGATTTTAATGTTTACAAGAAGGAAACAAAAATTTTGGTTGAAAGAACAAATACATACACAGTTGTTGTTTTTTTTTTTTTTTTTTTGGGGGGGGGGAGAGGGGGGGTGAGTTAAAAGAAGACACAGAGAGAGAGCCAAACATAAGATAGGAATAATAGTTTTTCAATACAATCCAGTTTATTTTCATCCAACTAATCCAATCCTGAATACTAGACGGTTCCTATAGTTAAAAACCACGTCTATATTGTTGGATTTTATATTGTGTGCTACCCTCGCTTGAACCTACCTTGTGTCATTTACTTCATCTCAAGGATACGTGCATTGATTTATATAAAAAATAAGATAAAAAAAAAGGTAAAGAGAAAAGAAAAGATAAAGACTGTAGATGTTGTACTCTGGTAAGATGTCTAATTTGAGAGCATTGAAAGGACTTGAAATGGATTTGGTTGAATAGTTTCAAAGATATAGGTTTTGATTTTTGATAGAGCAATAAAAAGTAATTTTCCAAGGTTTGAAATTGGGAGTGCATAATGAAGAAGGATAAGGAAGGCATTTATTTGATTTAGTGGTTGTTGGTAAAGAAATAGAGTTATTTTTGGAGAAAGAGATGCAGGGAAGTCAATTAATACAAAATTGTGTAAAGATGTAGGAGATAAGTTTCTTTGTTATTGTATTATTTCCACATCATTGTTCAATAATCTTTTGATCTTGTAAGAACGTTCTATTGAGGAAGTTTTTGGAATGAAAAGAGACCAAACTTGGCTACGGTCTTTATAATAGTATAGAAGCTATATATCATAGAAGGAAGCTATCTGCAGTTCTTGGTGGGTACATTTCCTGAAAGTCAAGTATAAACAGACTGACAGTCAGTAGAAGGATAATGAGAAACTAGAAATTGAGAGCATTGCTGTGGAGCTGAAGATATTCTACAAAGTTCCCCAGTGTGCAAAGACTTGGAGCCAGCAAATTAATTTTCTGTAAGTCTCTATCAAACTTACATCTCTTTATGATGTTTTGATACTGCTTTAGTATAATCTATTTTTAATGTTCAGATCACAGTGAGATGCCCATGGTTGCCATTTCAACTATTCATTATTTTCCACATCCTTTGGTGGTTATAATTTATCTAGAAATTTATGATTTGTAGGGTTAGCTTACTTGAACAGTCATATCTTGATGTAATTGGTTTGACTGGTTTTCAAATTGTTCCATTTGCCACAATGTTAACAGATTTGAATTTGAATAACATGACATGACAGTATTTATTTAATTATCTGAAGTAAAGCCAAGATATTTTTATTATTTTGAAGACCTAGGTACCCAATTTATTTATAGATTTCAAAGAGAATGACAGATTGTAACTTCTTTTTAAGGGAAGTAGCTTCAGACTGACTAAGAAATCATTCGTGTAAGAGAATTAGACATAAAAGTTTTAGGAGATTATGGTTGCTCTTATTATTAGGCTATTCGTGGTACAAGTATGTCTCCATTCCCTTGGAAGACTCACTGGTTTGTTAAGGCCCCCCAAGAGGGTGTCCTTTGTGTGGACAGCGGCTAGGTTTAAGTTTTTGACTAGTGATAATCTTCTTATGAGGGGTTTCTATTTAGTTGACTGGTGCTGTATGTGTTCGGTGTCATGGATAAACGGTCCTATTGCTTCATTGTGATGTTGTCTATGTCTTGTGGAGAGAAAAATATTTGGGGTTCAGTGGGTAATGTTTTCGACAGTAGCAGACCTATTACTTGGATGGAGGAATTGGTATGGGAGGCATTATTCAGATGTTTGGAATTTTACTCCGTTATGTTTGATGTGGATAGTGTGGAAGGAAAGTAATAGCTGTACTTATGAGGATAAGGAGCGATCCCTTGATCAATTGAAGTCTTTGTTGTTTTGTACCTTGATTGATTGGTTTCGTGGTTGGGGTTTTACTCATTGTCATTCTATTTTGGAGTTCCAGGACCCCCTTAATTTTCCTATATGATTCCTTTTAATCCTTTAGATACTTTTTGTTCATCATCGTGAACATGAAGTAATCTTTTTATTTTTTATTTTTTTAAAATAATAAATAATACTACTTACTTATCAAAAAAAGGTTGTTTGGTATTGATAATATGAAGCACTTAAATTACAGAATTCTTACATTCAAGGAAGTAATAGAAGTTCATATATGGCACTTGTTTATATTTCCCAACTGCAGTCATACACTGGAACATACAAAATACAGAAGGAGGTTTTAATCTAATTTGGTATATCCGTTTGAAGAACAAAACTTTGGTAATCTTAACCATCGTCGGTGAAACCGCCCAAATCCACGGATTTTAATTCGGAGACGGATTCTCTTGATCTTCCTGCTTAAGTTGCCGCATCTTCGTTCGAAGTTTTTAGATTTTGACACCATTTTTCTCATATACTTACATCCTGCATTTGCATCAAAACAAACAATAAAAACTTTAACCAAAACTCATAGGAAATATTATTTGTTTTTGTTTCACTATTACTCTGCGGGAGACTTCTACTAAACAGAATCAGTGTGTCATTTGAAAATTTCTGTTTTTTTTGGTAGGAAATTACATATTAAACCCTATAGTTTAGAGGGTTTAGCATATTATAGTTTCAAAAGTAACAAATTAAACCCTAAGACTTTTAAAAATTAACACATTAAATCCTCTAGTTTCAAAAGTAACAAATTAAATCTCAGTTGATTTAAGTGGAACAGTATTGTGTGGAGTTGAATATAAGCTGAATGTTTAGTTTGTTACTTTTTGAAACATCAGGATTGAATTTGTTACTTTTGATACTACAGGATTGAATTTGTTACTTTTTGAAATTTCTTGGTTTAATTTAGTACTTTTGAATTTACAGGGTCTAGTTTGTTGCATCCCAAAATTATAGGGCTTAAAGTTTAAACTTTAAAATGTATTCCCCCCCCCAACTTTCCTAAATGATGTGGTGTGGGTTGTTTGATTCATCTAAGTTCATGTCTCAACTTTTACATCAAAAAGAATCGAAAGACAATGCCTCCATCTGGGGAAAACAATAAACCGGTGCCTTTGTTTTTGGGTCTTTCTTAAAGATACGTCAGTTTAAACTTTAATGCATACCTTTATCTTTTTTAATTTGTTGTTGTTCTTCTTCTGAGCTTGCCTTCTGCAAGACCTGAAAGTAACATAGAGAGAGTCAGTGTCACTCTCTTCCTGTATCTAATTATCTTTTGTGAGGTCTGACAGTGATTTCTGATTTGATTGGAGTTTGCTCTTGCAATATCGTGACTGGTTTCAGTTGCAAATCACTTTCATGAAAAAGAAACAAACATTTTTTTTATTAAAAAAAAAAAGGGTATTGCTATTGGTGGAGCATAGAGTTCTTGATGCAACTTAGGTTACCTCAACCAAACTTTCCAAACGCTTCCTCATCCTTCTTTGAATAAAACCTCTGGTACACTGTTTGAGCAATCTTGTCAGCCAAAGATGTAAGAGGAAAAATGCTTAACAACCTTAAGAAGAATCATATAAAAATTTCCAGTGGGAAAAAAATTCTTGATAGAAATGTTACCTTTACATGGTATTTAACATAGGCATAGAAGTTCAATAGACTCCATACAGTCTTATCTAGTCTTTCACCCTCAACATGGCGTGGCAAAATATCTATAAAAATGTTATGCATAAATTTATTAGATTGATTCTTCTTAAAATTTATCTGGTATATGGAAAATTAGAAAGATTAAAGCTAGCCACAGTTATCTTAAATTAAAAGAAGCATCGTATAATTTGATATGAAGTTGTCTTTATAATACATGATTAGAGGTACTTATTAGAGTTTTAAAGATGAAAGATTTAGATCTAGAGTATTTGTAATTGTTTGAACTTGTGTGTTGGTAGTAATACAATTACTTTTTTCTAGTTAGTTTTTAAAATTGGGCCAGTTAGTAATAAAATTGTTTTATCAAAATGTGGTTTATAATCAGTCTATCCATTGCTTTGTTATTAAGATTGGGAAGAGGATACCAAAAGAGACAAATCCTCCATTTGTGCTCAAATCTTCAATAAGTTCTCCTCTCAGTTCTGGAGGAGGAATGGGTGACCAGGTGCAAGGAGGTGCTTTGGCCCATTCTTTAGAACTCCCCACATCCATAAGTTCCTGCAGGAAAAAAATAATATTGAAGAAAAAGAAGAAAGAGTCCAGTCATTCTGAGGATAGTGGTGGAAGAGACCAACTTAAGTGCTAAAACTATTAACAATATATAATTACATATATTTCTATATCCGCCACAAACCTGAAAGAAGGCTGTTGCAATAATCACATCTGAATTTTCTTTGAAACGCATCGGGAATACTGCTATGCTTTTTTGTGGCTGTCAAACACATGAATTCCCTTCCATTTAGACAAACGGAATCGCACAAGAAATTTGAGTATAATTTAAAGCTGTTTAAACTTTTCAATATTGGCTTGAATTTAAAATGTGAATCTTGGCTGAACTTTGTGATAGGCTAAGCTAGTTGTGTAGAGACATTGAATGGTATCAGGACACAAGAATTTGTGATGCTATTTCAAGAATCAACTTGGGATGGAGGATTTGACCGCACATGGGAATTACCTGTCTGACGACAAAGAAAGGCTCCCTTGGGTGGTAGACTAGTTTTATAGGTTTATACATCCCCTGAAATGTAACCTGGGAATTGACATTCTGCAACATTTCTTTCAGCTGAGAACTCAGTAGTACCGCTTGCACTGCAGATATCTCTGTAATTACCTTGACAGAGTCTAGAACAAGGAAACATGCATCAATTACAATTATTGCAATCTTAGCTTAATTCTTCCTGCATTAATTTATTACTGAATAGCTAATCACTAGCAAGAAAAAAAAAGTTTGTTAAATTAAGCTTCAATACTTGAACATCTTGCAGGTTTTAATAATAAAGTATATATTTCTGTTTGAATTTCTTCAGGCTTGTAGTCTATTATTATTTTTTTGATAGGTAAACTCTATCATAATTTTACCAAACGAACTCTTTAGATAAGGCCCATGCCCACAATAGGCTTCTATTTTATTGTATTTTATCTTTTTATTACTTTTTAAAAACTGTTTCTTCCCTACATGCAAATCATGTAATCAACTACTTTTCAACTCAACTTATTAAAATTTCATTTTGTTAATGTTCCCTTCCATGCTCTACCCAATTTCTTTTACTTTCTTTGCAGGATTATTAGGAGGTAAGTCAGTTTTCCTCGACTAGTTTAGTATTTCTTCATTTTTGGACTTCGCTTCCCAGGTCCTGAAATTGCAATATTAGTGAGGTGGCTGCCAAACTAACTAAATGGTATTTCTCTTGAAGCTTTAATCTGTCTGCTTGATGCGCAGGAGGTGTGTGCTCTTTCTTTCTATGTCTTAGCTTTTGTTTATAGATGTTTACTCCCTCAATGATCATTGTAAAAGTTTATGCTTATGTCTATCCTTTGCTGCAGTAAGCAGACAGTTTATTAATCTCCTGTTTACTTTAACTTCACCCCAGTGCCCAATAACCTGGGTCATCATATCCCTGATGTTAATCTGTTCAAATGCTCATACATCCTCTCTTTTAGTTTGAGTAGTTTGTGTCTAGTAGCATACCATTTCATCTTTATGCTCTTCATGATATCTGTGTGGATTACAGGTGGAAAACAATTTTTTAAAGAGGTAAAATAGAATTCTGTCAATTACCTTTGTAAAATCCAAATAACTATTAAAATTCGAAATCTTTTATCTCTATTTTTTGGCAACCAAGCCACAGCTAATGCATATTAATCCCCATTCACAGTACTATCAAAATTTTGAAACTAAATCAAAAAAGGAGGGGGGGGGGGGGGGGGGGTTGGGGTGGGGTGGGCTTTTATCTATCAATGAGGTGATGTAAAGGATTACCACACACCTTTGCCACTTGGAATCTTATCAAAGTTAAGTCTTAGAGTAAGCTGGTATCCTTCTTTTGCTGGTTCAACAATCTCTGCAGCATCAGAACTAACTCCCTTCACCATCTCTCTAGTGTAATGGGATAACCCATGCGATTGCAGAGTATCTTGGGACAGTAGTGGGGTAGATATTGACAAGTAGGCATGATGTGGATCTGATGCAGAAGACTGTTCAACATTAGAGGGGAATCATCAGAATATTTCTTAAATGGTTTGTTAATACTTTTAAAACCAAAATGACTAGTGTGCAAAGATTTCTCATCCCCCAAAACGTCTGCCTCTTCAGTCTCCCCTAAAATTGGGTTCTGAAAATTTCATTTTTATTCCTAACTCTTGCTCAAAGATGTAATCTTTATTATTGGCTTCATGATCAGGATATTTTCCATATAAATCTCAATAACTGAATCGTTAGGTCTCTTCAATTTTTGTCCTCAGTACCTAACCATGACCTATACCTGGTCTCGCAAAAAGTGGGAGCTTTGTGCATTGGGTACGACTTTAATTCCTAAATCATATGTGGAGCTAGGAAAGTTCTATGCATGATGAAATAATTTCTTGATGCTTCCATGAGAATGCATAAACTGAATCTGCGTAAAGGAATCATGAGTTTATAAATGCACACAAATTCACAACTTGCTGATGTTAGTGGTGGATCCAGGTGTAAATAATATTAGTGGCAAGACAACTTAGCAAGTTGTGAAAAATGTATTTTATGTGTTATAGACTTCTGGTGAAAGAAACAAAAAATTGGATGTTTAACTCATAGACTAAAATATATCCAGGTATATGTACAATAAGAGTGCCGAGGGTGGTTTTACCTGTATATGGTATTTCACAGCCCCAAATTCATACAGGTGATGGTCCATCTCCATGGGCTTTTCAGCGCTGTTATGAGAGGAATAAAGTTGATCATCATAATGGTTATGATTTTTTTTAATAGTAGAAAGGTTATAAATATTTTTCTAGAACTTATGCAATTTATTGGCGCTCCATGTATTAACAACTAATCAAATTGTCAAGCAACTTCTTCATACTCTAGTGTAGGAAGCAGACATATTATAGCATGAGATAGGGATTCTACAAACTGTGTGGTATACGGATTTCAATTAAATTAAGAAAAAGATCAGTATATTTATACTTGAAAGGAAGTTTTTACGCTTTAAGAGCTTTGCAGCTCAACTAGCATGTCCTGGTATTTGTAATTGAGAAATTCAATGTTCAAATACCAAATCTCTCTGCCGACTATAGAATTATCCAAAAAGAAAAAGAAAAAAGAAGAAGCAAATATTACTATCTAAAGAAGTTCACCCATCAACTATAAGTGTGAGTATTGGGCAATGATAAGTGATTCTTTTGCTCGTTTCGGTGATGTGACGCATCCTTTATAGAATCGTTTGTGTTGTGTTGTGTTGTGTTGTCCCATCCGTTTGAGGTTGACAATCAGAAATGGTGAAGACAGGAATGACTGTTTCATCATTTCATGCTGCTTGGTGGAAGGTGCAGCTATCAACTACAGTATTTTATGCTAATGGAAGCATACAGAGCTTTATTCCCACCCACCATTAATGAACCACATTTCGTTGCTTGTCTTGTTGTCCACCTGGATGACACATTCTCCTGTCCGCCAAAATTTCTAAGAATAATTGCCCCTACATTACATATCCCCCACATATAGAAGCCCCATTTTACACATTTTCGGTTGTTGCATATAGTGATTTTTTTGTGAACATCATTCATTTGCTCTACTTTTTCCTACAAAAGATCAGAATGTACTTTATATTCCCTATATTTGCTAACCATTTTAAAGTTGTGTTTGAATGAATAATTTGAAAACTATATTTATTTATTTATTTTTTTAAATAATGGAGTTTCTCCATGTAGGAAAATCAACTCTGTCAAATGAATTTTTGGAGAGATGTATTCAAAAATTGTATATTTATTAGAATATTATATTTGGAATGACTTTGATGATGGTGTTAATATTTCCATGACTCAGTGGGTGTCATGGTTCGGTTTAGGTTGGGTTGGTGCTCAACTCGAACTCGACATGATCATTTCGAGTGGGGAAGAATGAAGATCTTGAGAACTCTATTAGATCTGGGTGAAGATCTCGAGATCTCCTCCACATTTGGTCGGAGATCTTGAGATCACCGCCAAATATGGATGGAGAACTCGGAAAATGGTGGAAGGGAGGGGTATTGATCGAATTGGCTCCAATAGTTTAGGGAGGTTGAAAATTGAGACTTGAATCGACTTCGTCGGATCTTAATTTGACAAAACTGTCATCAATTGCCATGGTGATCAAATGGAATGGCTACGGTTAGACGGTTCCGTCAAGTCCGATCGAATTCGAACAGCCTACTCAAGGATACCCTCACTTCCACCAAAAAATTAAAAAGAATACTCTTGCTTTGTGTGTGCAATATAACTATAAAAGACTAATTATAATCAATATTCCTTATGGTTGTAACACTAATAGTAGGGTAAACACTTATGTATGAAAATTGTAATATTAGTAGAATTTATATAATGATATCTTTCTTGAAATTCAAACTTAAAATTTAAATGCTTAAAAATTCAAAGTTCAAAATTTCATATATTCTTAAACAACTCTATTGTAAGTCAGAACAAAAGAAATTGATTTTGGAAATTCTCAAATTACAACGTTATTGCCAATAGCCTTATAACTCAACTAACACATTTTGATGTTTCCAGTTGAGGTTCAAATTTCTCCTCCCCATTGTTGTAACCGGTAACTATTGAATCATCCCAAAAAAAAAAAAAAAAAAAAAAAAACAACAACTGTGTAGTAAAAATAACACCTTAAATCCAAGCTTCTATCATTTGGCCAAAAAAAAAAAAGAGGGAAAACACAACCTCCTCCAAACGATGAACAATATTTTTGTGATGAATGACCTTATATATGTTTCCGAATAATAATATCTCAAATGTCAAGCATTATATTTATAGGGTTTATTTGAGCTACCTAGTTATCAAGCCAGTGTTGGTTATCTCTACTTTGAATTTTGAAATGCATTCTTACACATTTCTAGGCATGAGAATTCATTTTGTATCTTTTGGGCATGGTAACCCTCTTTTTTTGTGTGTGTGTGAACATAATAAGAATGCATTTTCTTCAATGCATTCTTCATTTCACATTTTCTAAACCTCAAACAAGAATCTTCAAAAGTACGATGATTTTAATTTTTGCTTGTCATTCGCATTTTCTCTAAAGCTATTGGGCCCTATCTAGATCGTCAGTTTGGAGGCTCCAGATCCAATGATGCTTTCTCCTTTTTCTTTTTTTGGATGAAATTTCTTTCTTCACTTTTCCTTTGTTATTCGATCAAATCTCTGGAAGAAGATCACGTCTTTGTCGCAGGGGCCAGGGAGAGGGAGAGCATGACCATGTGCATGAGAAGAGAGGAGAATTGCTTGGTGAGTAAAGTCGGTGGTGGTGGCAACTTCGAGAACTTGAAGGCATATTTGGTTAATAATAATTTTTTATTTTTTATTTTTATAAAAAATATTTTAACCTTCTACGGTTCTACCATAACTTTTAGTTATGAATTTTTTGAGAATTAAAAAAAAAAAAAAAAAATTGATCTTAGATGATGATTTGCTTCCCTTGTATATATGACTTATAGGAATTTTTTTCTTTTGTTTTTATTATGAACTGTCTTATTGTTCAAAACTTTATAAAAATCTTCGTTTACTTTACATATGAATTTTAATTAAACTTATATCACATGGACTTTACATATGGATTTTAATTATACTTATATCACACGGACATATGATTAGTTTCAAGAAGATTTAAATTTTTTTAAGAAGCATTATTTAATACATTTTCTTCTAAAATCAATTTACAAGTTTTTAAAATTACTTATGTTTGGTTTAAAATTGAATTAAATTAATGAAAAAGGGTTACTAACTAGGAAAATAAAGCAAAAAGTAAGCTATAAATGTTATTATAACTATGCTTGTTAACTTTCATGTAAGATAATATTTTGGAATGAAGGGAACATAAACGGCACTAAAGAGGGAGAGCGCTAATAGTACTATTGGCTTGTAGAAAAGTTTGTTATATCCTTAGTACAGCTAACCTATGGCCTAACTATTCTAGTCTCTCCAATTAAACACCCTAAAAACCCTATGGACCGATAGTGTGATGGATTGAACTGAGAACCTCTAGATTTACGTCACGTTCTAGACTAATGAACTTACCACTCAGTTATCCCCTTTGGGTCTAGTATTACTCTTAAAAAATCTCCTATATACAGAAAAGAAATCTTTTTTGGCTGGAAAACAAACGACGAAGGCAATTAGGCTTGAATTATGATACCTGTTAGGAACAAACATGGTTAACAAGACATTTGAATATATAAAATGTTCTTACCGGTACAGTTTGAGTAGGACATCCTTCAATGCCGGAGATGCTCTTTCAAAGCATGCCATCCTCAGAAACGCTTGATTCACTCTCTCTCTCTCCACAAATATGGGTAGTAATAGAAGTGTAGAAGTGAACTGAGATAGAATATTGCATTTGCACCCTACCTGTTTTGGAGGTTATGAACTGAACTTTGAGTAGAATTTAAGTTCAGCAATGTTGCAATCATGTTTGGAAACATTTGAAGCAAGTACTTTCCCCATCATTCTCTAATCTATTTGTCATTCACTTGGGTAAAAAGTAAAAACCACGCCAAATTGAGAGTCTGGCTGTATCCTCTTCTTCCTAGATTTTGCTTTTGGATCCCATTACAAAGACCAATAATATCGAGCTTTCATTTGCTGATTTGCACTATGTGACAGACATTCTTTTGACTAACATTTCATATTTTTGGCAAATCATAATTTACAAACGTACTAGCTGGAATTAAAATAACCACTCCAAGACAATTTCAAACTTAAACGTGTCCCAATCCTTACATGTTGTAAGGTCTATATTGAATTTGGCAAATACAATCTATAGAAAAGTCGTGAGCCTTGACCTTCTACCATCTATATTTAATACTGAACTTACAAATTACAATGACGAATGTACGGCAGGCTTGTAGTGACAAACTCACCCACGTGGGAATGACAAAGTCTTTTTTTATTATTATTATTATTATTATTTTTCTTTTGAGTAATGACAATGTCAATATATAATTATTTTTGTTCCATAAATAATACTCCTTCCATTTCAAAATGTAGTCCTGTTCAAAAGAACATCATTTAATGCATTGTTTATATTTTAAAAATATAAAAATTTTCAAATCTTTTTTTTTTTTTTTGAGAAACAAAATTTTCAAATCTACCCTCATTAGTTTATTGCTATATTAAAATAAACTAATTTTTTATTTTGACCATTTATTATGTCAGCAATTTCCATCTAAGAAATAACGATACTAATAAATTGATACGACACTAAAATATTAAGGACTAAATTGACACAATTAAAAAGTTATGAACTAAATTAAAATATTGTGTAAATAATAAAGACTATTAAAAAAATAATGACATTGACTTTATAAATAAAGTAAAGAGATAAAAAAGAAATTTTATTTATTAATTTTAAAAAGATAACTTCGTTTTGGGACATTACATCAATCATTTGAGACGGCACTATATTATTATATAAGGCCGGTAATACCAAAATTGTATCTACGCTCTACAATGCCGTAGTACTGAACTGAACAATATATTTCTGTTTGCTGATTTTACATTTCTAACTAATTGTATTTCTTAATACTTTGGATAGTAATAAGTCGTATCAATAATTGGGTGCAAAGGGTCTTCATGTTCACTTTGTCCAGTCTAAGACTCTAGGCCCACTCTTAACATTGAAAGGTGCATCTTGCAAACTTGCAAAGCGTGAGATACCCACACTTGCTTATAAAATGCCTATTTCCGAGTTCCGACGTGACATTATCTTAAAAAATGAAAAAAGATACACAAAAATAAATAAATAAAAGGATGACACACTCTTTGTTTGTTGTTGAGGATTTTCGATCTCGTACCTAAGAATTAACTCTATAAATAAAGTGACAGAGCCTGAATATTTTTTCAGAGAGGCAATTTATAATATTATATATATTTATTTATTTTCAATAAAAATTAAAAGAGGGTGGGAGGAATTTAAAAGAAAAAACCAAGGTCTTCCATACTCGAATATAAAATGAATAGGTAAATTCAAGGTTTTAGAACACAAAGATCTTACCCCACAATGGCATAGCTAGGCAGACCGCTCCTACTCTGTAAACAGCTTTAATTTCAATGGGATAATCCAGTCTAATCTCTAAAAGATATGAGATGATCTGTTTAACATTGGGAGTAAATAAGAGATCTATTTTTATTTTTATTTTTTATATATAGATAAGAAGAGATTTAAAATTAATATATAAGAAATATATCCACCCAATATTGATCATAGATACTTTCAAAAAAAATCATTGATCATAGATCAATATCTTATACTTTATACCGAATCAGAATATAGCTCAAGTTCAAATAACCAAGCTGCACGTCATAAGTAATATGACATTAACTACTAGAAATTGGTTTTATTGCAACGGCCACAAGGCCTTGCAAAATAATAACAATTATTAAAAAAAAACGTTGCAAAATGTTTAGCATAGCTTTTTTTTTTTTTTTTACTATGATTTTCCGAGAACTGAAATAGGTCCGTTGCAATTAATTAATTTAACCTAGTGCACCATAAATACACCCCTCACCTACCTCAAAGATAAACCTAGCATGTCCCAATCGTTAGGTAGTTGGGGAACGAAGCCATGCCTCACCTAAACAATTAATACTTCTTCACGCATAAGATGACATTGAGAGGCATCCAAAAATGAGGTCGAAGAGAAGTAAATATTCATTTTAGCACTCGATCGGTATATCAATAAATGGGGTATATATATATATATTATATATGTAATAATAATTTACATGCTTGTTTAGCCAAAAGTGTTAGATTAAATAATTTTAAATCCTTGAATGAATCCCATTCCACGTCTTCGATTTACATTGTATAATCAGTATCTCTCTAGTCTCTAACCACCCTAAGATAGTAATTAATGTCCTCAAAAGCTTGTCGTTTCCCTTGTCCAAGCAATGGTGGCAAATCCACAAAATACTTTTTAAAATAACCTGTAGCTAGTATTGGACTTAAGAGTTAAGATAGATATACTTTCCTTTATTTATTTTTTTTGAGTAGCTAATTCATACCTATATCATGGATGACAATCCATTCTTTTCCCTTTAGTAGTCTAAGCTAATAAGCAATAGCATATGACTAATTGCAATTGCAGAATTGCTCCTAATACCCTAATTTTATTCTCCTTTATGCATGGTAAGGTGTTCATGCTAAAAAGAATGTGTTCTTATCATTTAGTCCTTTAAGTATGAAGTTGGTCATAGAAAATCATTTTAGTCCTTATAAAATGAATTTTTAATAAAATTACTGAACTAAAATGATCAACTTCAAATTAACTTAAAGGACTAAAATGATTTTTGGATAAATTTACTTGACTAAAATAACCAATTTCAAACTTAAAGAATTAAAATGATTTTTGGGCAAAATATTTTTTGAGAAAAAACACAATTTTTGGGCAAAGTTAGCAGATGTAAATTGCATTTTTACCAATTTGTGTTACTTTTTTAATCATCATGGTTTAATTTGTTAGTTTTGAAATTATAGGGTATAATTTATTCCTTTCTAAAACTTCATGATTTTATATATATATATATATATACATATATAAACTGTTTTTTGTGGAGAAGATTGTAGAAACAACTTCAGAGATTAATTTATTACTTTTGACACTATAAGGTTTAACCCTTAGACTATAGGGGTAAAATGAAAATTTCCCTATTTTATATATTACATTCTGGTTTTGCGCATTTCATATTTCGGGATTAGTCCAAAGTGCTTTCTTTAGAAGGATTCCTTTGAAAACCATATCTTTATTATGTTCACAAATAGATATTGTGGTATGAAGTGACCTTAATCAAGTGGTTATATTTATTCTCTCAGCAAAAAGGTGGTTATATTCATTTTATTTTGGTGTAGTCTAAATATTCTAAGCTTAACAAATTCGATTTTTAGATTTTCTTGAAGCTGAAGTTGGCACAAATTGTTATTTTCATAATGCGTCCATGTCATGCATAACAGTTTGACGATGTGCGCACAGATGCTTTCCCATTCGGATAAATGCACTCATTTTTATCTGATTGAAAGGGACTCTGGCATAACTTCAAATTTTTAGGCATATCAATTGTATTTTAGCATAAGTTTGTTTGAATAGTTTGCAGAGACTTGTATATTTTACTGTAAAGTCAAATTTTAGATCAAATTGGTTAGTTGTTGGACTTTTTTTGTGTTTAAAAATGTCAGAATATTGTTAAAATGATCATATTCAAATTTATTTCAGTTGAGCTTAAAAAAATTCTAGGGTCAGGGTGTTCAAAATTTTATTTTAAGGGTTCAAAAAAAAAAACTATTAAATATATATATATATATATATTTTTTTTTTCTTTGTGCCAGTTTAGGGGATTTATTTGAACCCTTGGGTTCCAAGTGGAGCCACCCTTGATAGGCATCCATATATATAGTATAAACAAACTATTAACCAAGACAAATACAAAAAATTATTGTTTTTAAATACATTAAGCTGCAATCATCTACAAAAAAAAAAAAAAATCACAAAATAATATTGTTTCTTAATATTGGGCTGGCTAGGTTTTTTTTTTTTTTTTTAAGTTTTTTTTTTTTGTTAAATTTTTGGGTTGGATAGTTACTAGTTAGGTTATGTTGGTTAGGCTGATTGAAGGAGAGTGGTGTTTAAGGTTTTGGAAGAGGTGAGCCCAACTATGAAAATAAAAAATTTAACTAGTAAAAAAAAAATTTATGGCCAGGGGGGCCCAAGGGCCCAAGCTCGGGCCCCCTTTGGGTTCGTCCCTAGGATGCTAGTTTTTCACATATTTTGTTACAACCACTAAGGTGGTGGCGAATTGTAAATACCAAACAATAAAGTGGTATTAGCAGTAAGCTTAGATGAGAATCAATATAACTTAATAGTTGTGAAAAATATTTTATATGTAATATTGCTCTAAATAAAAAAGATATAAATTTTTTTAATTTAACTTGTTTATTGTCATATTCCACTAATAATAAGATTGTAAAATAGTTTATTGATATTAAAAACTTAATAATTCAACTGACACCATAATGTTTTTAATAGACACGTTTAAGATTTAAATCCCCTTAATCCATTGTAAATGTCAAATTTATTACATTTTTTTTAAAAGTTGCATTTGCTATGTTTTTGTGGCCAACTTCTCAATGACATGGCTGGATGAAGATTCTAATTTAATTTAACAGCTCAGATCTGTTGTACTCCATAACGTGGATATAGGGAGTTGGGATTAGGATCTGGTGCAATACTCCTATCTACTCTTATGTATTATTGAAGACTTATGTATTAGCTTTTTACTAAAATTTTTAATTTATTTGCTAAAAAATAGTAAAAATATAACTGTATTAAAAAAAAAAAAGATTTTAAAAAATTGTACATAAACAAATAAGTTAATCAATTAATCCCAAAAAAAAAAAAAAAAAAAAAAAAAAAAGCTAACCAAAGTACAATCATTCAACAAAGGGAGTCAATTCGTACTAAAGGCCGTTTAGGCTTGACAAGGAGAACAAAATATTTTGGTATGGGTATATCATTTAAGGATTATATATATATATATATATATATAGTTGTAGAGCCAGAAAATTTTTTCCTAGGGGGCCAAGCTAAATATATAATGAAAAAATTTAAATCCAAAGAATAACACACGCATATAATATTTATTTATTTCCTATACAAGGAATGTTTGTAATTTTGATTTAAAATATGATATTTTCTTACCTAAACAAAAATATTTACATCAAATAGAAATATACAAGTCTTGTAATGTTTAAAAATATACAAGTAAATTTAATAGAAATAAAATATAATTAAATTACGTATGGTATAAATTAAATGAAATTTTTTTAGAAGAAAATGAAATTTAATTTAATGAGCTATGTATGACATAAGAGTAATTAGAGGGAATAAAAAAATGCATTAGTTAATTATATAAATGCAATACATGTTTTTAGGAAAAATCTAGGGGGGGAGGTGCATTATTGAAATTTATGTCCAATATTTTTTTTATACCAAAAATACAAGAGGCGGAAGGATTTTTGAAAAGTTAAGGAGATCATAGCCAGGGATAGCAATTTCTCCTTGCCCCGCCTTGACCTACCTCACTTTGCTTTGCCACGCGAGAGTTTTCCCCGCCCCACAAAGGTGATGGGGCAAGATTTTTTTTCCCACTGTGCCCCGCCTCGCTTTATTAGTATTAAAGACTTAGTTTGTATTACTAAGTATTTAAATGCATGAATATTAAGACCTTTTTGTTTTATTGTGATATTATATTGTTACACACTATGAGTAATATTATTAAGTCCTTACTAAAAATTAGTTTGATATGATGCAATAAATTTAATTGTAATTTTAAGTATATTTATATTAATGACACCATTATTTTTTAAAAATTGTAATAGATATGCAACAGGGTGTGACATTAACACGAAATAAAGTTTTGCGAGGCGGGGCAGGACGGAGATGGGGTAAGACAAAACCACTTGCCCCCGCCCCACCCCACCTTATTGCCATCCCTGGCCATGGCTCCCCTAGCCCTCCTCCCTCTGCCCCTGTATGTATGTGTGTATATATATACATATATCTTTTGTTGTATATCTATATAGACATATTAATGTTTTATAATATTTTCTTAAATTTTTAAAAATTTTCAACTATATTTTTATTGTACCAACATAAACTTAAATTCTAGCCTAAACACGAAAAAATCCTTTGTACTATTAGTACAAACCAGTACAATCCCGTGTTTTATTCGATGCAGTTTAGAAGAAATGTTGGTACTAATTTTATGGTTGATATGGTATATACCGCTGATACGGCTGGCATCGATACAAAATTTACTTCCTCGACACACAGTCGGGTCTAATTAGATAAGATAAGATCCAAGTCTTATCAGCTTGCTAGAAATTCTCTTCTTTTCTTTTTTTTTTTTTTTTTTTAACAATGAAAAAAATAGTAACTATTTGCGTCTAATATTTGACTCGTGCATCATATAGATTGAACCTAATGGGTATAGGCGTAAGCTCACATGAAGGTCTGTTTGGGATCCGCTTATTTTGCTGAAGTTGGAAATTTTTTGCTGAAAGTATTGTAGATAAAGGTAAAAGTTAGCTGAAATAGTACAGTGAGACCCATCAATAGTACCAAAAAGTGCAGTGGGGCCTATGAATAATAGCAAAAATAAGTTAAATAGTAAAATAAGTTGATAAAAATAAGTGTTGCCAAACGCACACGAAGTCACAACAGCCGAGCATGGAAGACTAAAGTCAGTTAGCATCAGAATATACAGATTTTGTGAAACTATGGGTTGCTACATAAAGGAGAGAAAAAGGTGGTGCCGCTTAGAAAGAAACAGGGAAAAGAAAACTAGCATGTTCTGTAAAGACAATAATAAGATTTTCTTTGGGTGTTACAACCACATGGAATTGTTATATATGAAGTGACTGAAAATCTCATGTGAGTTCACATAAATTCCTAGAAATAATATTGTAGGGCCTGAGGGCCTGGTGACCTCGGCCCACTTTACATACGGCCCAGGGCCCATGCCGAGGAAGAAGGATCGTCCGAGGACGATTTATTAAGGCCAAATATTTTGAAATCCCCGCCGAGGATAACCCTGTCCTCGGTGGACCGAGACTAACTCCAGGTGGGGGAACAGGCCCAGGACAGGTTGTCACCTCCACACTAAATGCGCTCACCTAATCCTCTGGCCGCACTAATGGAGATGTGACCCCTGGACAGGGCAACATTGGTCATTGCAAATCACTTGAGTACTGATAAGGCAGCTGATGGGACGGACGGTCAGAGGGAAAGCTCATGGATGATCAACAGGTGGAAGAAAGAGATGTGAGGAAGAGGACTATATAAGAGGAACCAACAAAGCAGTTAGGGAGAGGAGGAGAAAAAGGAGGAGTAACAAGAAGAAGGAGGGATAAATGTCAAGCTCCTCGGATCAGTGCCGAGGAGCAACCTTAAAGGGAAACTTGAATGCACCGACTTTCAACGGTGGTGAATCCACCATTGGGCTTCGTTCGTCTGTAGGGGCCAAGTTCTTCAACCCACTCTCTAAAAATGTATTGTTTGGGGCCTATTGGATCATTTTCCTTCTGATTTTTGAGGGTGTGGGGCCTATTCTGGGTCCAATCCAAATTGAGTCCCTACAATTAGCGCCGTCTGTGGGAAGAATTTGTGCACTAGCAGGCGCAACGAACAATCGTTCCTAAGTAGCTAGTTTACAGAAGGTTAACAACAACGCGTTTAAAAAAAAAAAAAAAACATTGCAAAAAAGTAGAAGATTCAAAGGAAAATAGTAGAAACATCGCAGTATTTTATTAAATGAAAAGGAAATACAAGATACAAACAGAGGCTCAGACAAGCTTGTTTTAAAGCCAATTCTACAAACAGAGGCCCAGACGGGCCTGTTCTAAAGCTAACTAAAGGGAAGGGGGCTGAGGCAGGCCTGTTTTAAGGCTACCAACAACTCCCGGGCCGGCGCGGTGGTGCTGGCATGAAGAGAGGAGCAGATGCAAGGGCGCCTGACGGCCCTTCCCCACGATGTTCCCTTGATTCTCTTCCAGCCCCACGGTGGTTGACTGTTGGAGACGGCAACACTCGGGCACCGGACATGACGTAATCTTGCACGCCTTCACCGGCATGGGTGCGCCCCGGAGAAGAGCGTTATGTACTTCAGGGACCTCCCTCTTGGCCGCTATGCACGGCATCATCAGGATGACGCCCAAACTTTGCCGCGCTGGAGATCTGACGCGGGCTATAGCCACAACGGCTCTCGGTCGAGGGAGGAGGACCTTTGGCCTATGTGCCCTCACTCCCATCCAAGGCCGTCCCATTTCTCTAAACTCTTATCACAATTCTGGCAGGGTTATTGAGGGGGCTCTGAAAGTTGAAGTGACATGTTTCCTATTTTGTTAGAGGGTTCATGGAGCGTAGAAGGACATTTCCCCCCATATAGCCTTAAATAGGGGATGGAGATTGATGGGAACTAATCTACGCAGAATTCGAGATAAGGATTATCAGCGACATTAATCCTGACCAAATTCCAAGGCGGTTATCAACCGTTCGATCTGCATCAATCCACGAGGATATTAATGAGAGCGCACCTCGCGTGTCGAAACGTCAAGCGCAGAACGCGAACAGTCAGGAGGCGCCTCGTAACTGAAGAGGGCAGAAACTTGAACTGAAGGCGGGGTTACTGCCACGCGTAAGGTTAGAGTCCCAAACCACCCTTGCCCAGGGCACTGCGGGGTCAAGGGTCCGGTCCACAGGATAGCCCACTTCCGACGAAGCAGGTCCGAGGCCATCATCACACCAAAAATAATATTCCCAACGCCGAGGACGATTTCCTTTACCCCATACAGAAGAACAGAAGTGTTAGACAGAACCAAGGTCTTGCATGGTCCTCGGACCCAAACCTATGGGGAAACTAACCACTTAAATATACCTGGGTACTAGACAGAACCAAGGTCTTGCATGGTCCCCGGACCCAAACCTATGGGGAAACTAGCCACTTACAGAAGAACAGAAGTGTTAGACAGAACCAAGGTCTTGCATGGTCCTCGGACCCAAACCTATGGGGAAACTAACCACTCAAATATACCTGGGTACTAGACAGAACCAAGGTCTTGCATGGTCCCCGGACCCAAACCTATGGGGAAACTAGCTACTTACAGAAGAACAGAAGTGTTAGACAGAACCAAGGTCTTGCATGGTCCTCGGACCCGAACCTATGGGAAAACTAACCACTCAAATATACCTGGGTACTAGACAGAACCAAGGTCTTGCATGGTCCTCGGACCCAAACCTATGGGGAAACTAACCACTCAAATATACCTGGGTACTAGACAGAACCAAGGTCTTGCATGGTCCCCGGACCCAAACCTATGGGGAAACTAGCTACTTACAGAAGAACAGAAGTGTTAGACAGAACCAAGGTCTTGCATGGTCCTCAGACCCAAACCTATGGGGAAACTAACCACTCAAATATACCTGGGTACTAGACAGAACCAAGGTCTTGCATGGTCCTCGGACCCAAACCTATGGGGAAACTAACCACTCAAATATACCTGGGTACTAGACAGAACCAAGGTCTTGCATGGTCCTCGGACCCAAACCTATGGGGAAACTAGCTACTTACAGAAGAACAGAAGTGTTAGACAGAACCAAGGTCTTGCATGGTCCTCGGACCCAAACCGATGGGAAAGTTAGCTATTTGCAGAAGAATAAAAGCGTTAGATGGAACCGAGTTGTGGTACGGTCCTCGGATGCAAACTTGAAGGACAGTTGATTGCCTTATGAAACTAAGTCTAGAACAGAACCAAGGTATTGAGCAAAACATTAAAGTATAACAAGTAAAAGGAAGCATCAATCAAAGAACCAAAAGCAAACTATTGAATATGTATTTTAAATAGAAAGTATGTAGTTTTGTTACAATGTCGCCAAGGCAAAAAGCAAAATGAAATGAAAAAGAAAACAAATAAGAGTGTCCCATGCCATCAAAACGGGGTGGTCCAACGAGATGGCTTACTCCCCCAACTCGGTGGGCAGCTTGTCTTGAGGAGCCTGTTGAAGGGCTTCGACTAACTCCTAGGGACCCTGACTCGGAGGGGCTACTTCAGAGGACCCTTCCACGGTAGGAGGGATCTGAGGAACAGTGAGTGTGGCCTGGGAGTCAGCAGGGAGCCTCACCACATATTGGGGCGCTTCTTGACTGTCGGTTCCAGCCCCCTCCAACGCCCCACGGGGCTCAGCCTCCTCAAAAGGTCTGTCAGCTGAAGATGTGTCCTCGGCAGTTTTAGTCTGACTTTCACCTGCCGCTGGTAATACAGACTCCTCTTCGGAAGTAATGGGGATAACCTCGCGAATTGCGGGGGGGTAATATACTCTCGCTGCCCTCCTAAGGTCAGACGAGGTATCAACTCCCGCCTGGTTGAGGGCTTCATTCCAGGTCTGGGAACAAAAGCGCCTGCACACTTCAGGGACTTGAGCCTTGAAGGTAGCTTCAGTCTTAGCCACCCCCTCAGCAAAGGCCTCCTCCTCTGCCTATTCTACGGAATGCTCAACGTCTATTCTCGCAAACACAGCCTCTTCTTTGGCCCTCACGACCTCGTCCTTGGCATACTCGGCAATATCCTTCGCCCTGACCTCCTCGGCTAGCTTCTTCTTCAAGTCGGCGATGTCCTCTTTGGCAGCCCGCAGTTGGCCCTCGACATCCTGCAAGCGCTTTGTCTGATCCTTGGCCTGCTTCGTAGCCACGGTTAGGTCAGAGGCCGCACTATCTCTAGCCTTTGTCATCTCCTCCAGATTTTCAATCGCCTTCTTGAGATCTGCCTCAGATCTCTTAAGGGTACTTGCAGCCTTCAAGAACTTGTCGCGCTCCTGCGCCAGAGCGTTACTCTGGCCATCGACCTCTTCATCCAGCCTGAAAACAGCCTGGATAGCCTACCAACCAAAACAAATACGCCGTAAAAAGGAGGGGAGGTGTTAAGCAATAAAATTCAAACGAAATAAACAAGTACCAGAGGTCCTACCATGCCCAAGTATCTCTTGAGGTTGCCGGCAACCTCTGGCCCCCTCATGCTCCCAAGCTCAGCCATGTCAACGGGGAGGAGAAGGGACCTCTCCAGGGCATCGGCTACGCGAGCCCCCTCACATCCTCGAAAATCCCGGACAGTAGCGTCATCCATCAAAGGTTTTCCATGGAGCATGGCAGCGGGCAGCCAGGCCTGGGGCTCGGACTGTTGAACGGTTTCTTTCCCTTTTCGCTGACCATTCAGCCTCAGTTGTTTAAAGGGTCATCGGGTTTCATCCTCCTCTGGAGAAGGGTGGGATCTGCCCCCATCCATTGGGTCTTTGCCCTTGGAAGGCCTCTTCCTTTTTGGATCGGAGGACTCAAGCTGAGAGTCTGAGATTGGGTGGATGGAGGAAGACCTGGTCTGCGCAGGCGAAGGCTTAGATTCGGGTAGAGGGTGCTTGGGCTGTGACTCCCTCGGCACACCTTTCCCAGACTTGCCCTCAAGTAAATCAAGAAGGCTGGTTTGGGGCTGTCTCTTAAGACCCATCTCAGCTTGGGTACCAACCTTCTGGGGCTGGAGATCGGCTTCGGACAAGTGGGGGTCCCTTAGATCACCAGAGGGATCCTCGGGTTGATCAGCTCGGTCAAACTCACCGAATTCATCCTCAGACAAGCTTAGTTCAACCACTTCTTCTCCTTTCTCTGAACTCCCTTCCTCGGTCTCTGCCACTTTATGGGACGAGGAAGAACATGCCAACGGAATGCCTTCTGGAATAGAGGATCTTTCGGAAAACGCAAAATCGTCCTCTACCACAGTGATTTGCCTAAGCCGAGGATCATGAGCCCTGATAACATGCTTTGGGACCGGGAACGACTTCTGGGCTGGATCGCATCCGAGGATCTTATGGGCGGCTCTAATCTGGTTATCGGCCTCGTTCAGAAAAAGCTCCGCCCTAAGAACGGTTTCCAAATCCTCCTTGTTGACCAGATGAAAATGACGCGCGAAGGCGTGCAGATCTGTAGAAAGATAAACAAAACTCCTATGATCAATCAACCAAAGAGGATATACAACAAAGAAAAAATAAAGGAATATGGACGGCCTCCTACTTCGGATACCCTACCTGGCTCTCCCTCTACTGTCGGGCAGTGGAGACCGTCATGCCATTCCCCCGACACAATGAGAAAATCTTGAGTCAACCCCTTACTAGAATCGGGGAGGCACTGGATAAGCCGGATCGTCTTCATATAATACGACTTACCCTTCAGGTGCTGAAGATTGTAGCACCAATTTACATCATGGTGGGTTAACCTCAACCCCATATTCTCATTCAAGGCGTCTACGCACCCTAATATCCTAAGTACATTAACGGCGCACTGGGTAAGAGCCAGCCGAAAATGCCTAAGGTAACTGCTCGTCACTGGCCCCATAGGGATTCTCATGCCTCCCTTTACAAAGGCGACTATGGGAATCACAACTTCACCCTCGTTCCTCTTAATATGCCACTCTCCCTCCTCGCAATACCTCAAGCCCACATTACGGGGTATCCCATAATCAGCAATGAACTTCTCCATCATCTCTTCAGACTCAACTAACTTCTTAAATTTACCCATTCCTAGCAATGACTAAAGGACCCAAGAGAGGGAAGGAGAGAGAGGAACCAAAGAAAATTTTATGCTACAGTGAGAAGAAGACTTACAGAAATGGGGAGATTCTCCTCGGGCAAGCTTTTTACGCTGGAAAGGGGCACTTATCAGTGTGGAAATTGGACCAAATTCAGAGTATATGCACCGAAGTTCGTGAGTGCGCAAATGAGGAGGCCAAGCGGTTCAAACGAATATTTATATCCCCAATTAAAGTTAACCAAGCGTAACTTCCCGCCCATAAAAGCAGGAAATCCCCGCCAAGTGATTACCATCACACTGTTGGAAGTGGGAAACGTGGAGCCGCAAAAATTTAATGCGAGCGCGCACTGAGTCTCGAAGCGCCAGAAACGTATATCGGGCAGGTGAAAAGACTCCAACGCTGACGTGGACCGAGGTTGGGTGAATCATGTAGAGGGCCTGGGGATATCAAAACCCTCCTCCCCGTCCGAAGGTATGGACAACAGGGTTTTGAGGGGTTGTTGTGGGGCCTGAGGGCCTGGTGACCTTGGCCCACTTTACATACGGCCCAGGGCCCATGCCGAGGAAGAAGGATCGTCCGAGGACGATTTATTAAGGCCGAAGATTTTGAAATCCCCGCCGAGGATAACCCTGTCTTCGATGGACCGAGACTAACTCCAGGTGGGGGAACAGGCCCAGGACAGGTTGTCACCTCCATACTAAATGCGCTCACCTAACCCTCTGGCCGCATTAATGGAGATGTGACCCCTGGATAGGGCAACATTGGTCATTGCAAATCACTTGAGTACTGATAAGGCAACTGATGGGACGGGCGGTCAGAGGGAAAGCTTATGGATGATCAACAGGTGGAAGAAAGAGATGGGAGGAAGATGACTATATAAGAGGAACCAACAGAACAGTTAGGGAGAGGAGGAGAAAAAGGAGGAGTAACAAGAAGAAGGAGGGATAAATGTCAAGCTCCTCGGATTAGTGCCGAGGAGCAACCTTAAAGGGAAACTTGAATGCACTGACTTTCAATGGTGGTGAATCCACCATTGGGCTTCGTTCGTCTGTAGGGGCCAAGTTCTTCAACCCACTCTCTAAAAATGTATTGTTTGGGGCCTATTGGATCATTTTCCTTCTGATTTTTGAGGGTGTGGGGCCTATTCTGGGTCCATTCCAAATTGAGTCCCTACAAATATATTATTGTATTTTGTGTGAATCTTAAGTTAGACATAATTTTAAGAAGATATATTGTAATTAATTTTATAATAAGTAAAATTATTTGGAATTTGTTTTGTAGTTTTTCCTTGTAAGGAAAACGTAAATTTTTGTGTTCTTGTATGTGGTTGATTTCTTAGCTTGTTGATAATATTTTTGGGTGATTGATTAAAATTTTTATTTGAGTTTCTTAATTCACATGAGAAATGAGAATAGATTGGACCCAACAAACTCCTCTTCACAATTCAATTATTATATGAATGAAAATTCCATTAAACCAATACTATTAACTAAATGTTCATTAACATTTTTCCTAAAAAAAAATTGCTCATTAACATAAGTTGCACACTCAAAAAAAAAAAAAAGGTTCCAACTAAAAATTGACCAATTTTCAATCTATACTCCAAAAATACTTAATATTATTAGATTTAGGTATATGATTCTCTCTCTCTCTCTCTCTCTCTCTCTCTCTCTATATATATATATATATATATATAAAGTTTTTAAAAATTCATATTTTACCATGCCATTATTATAATATATAGTTTTTCATTATATTAGTTTAAACTAATTAGAATTTTTTTTAAAGGACCCCAACTGGCCAACACTAAACAAATTTAAATGGAAAATACTAAAAACACAAATTATTTTACATACTTGTTTACAAACTGCTAATGTGGTAAGCGGTTATTGATAAATAAAAAAATTATATTAATTGTGGGCCTAGATGATAACTAGTAAGAATTTACTATACCAATAGTTTTTAAAATAGTTTGTGGGTGTAGTATTAGTCAATTTAAATTAAATTAGATCTTTTGTAAACAAATCTATATATATAATAATAGGTGAAGCAAAGCGAATGTGAAATTGAATTCTAAATTAGAATTCTAATTGTGTGCCACGTGTACACACCAAATTAGAATTCCTAATTAGAGTTCTAATTTTGTGCCATGTGTCTAGAATCTGAAATTGAAGTTGAATTTTGCATCATGTGGCTAAATATATGTGGGCTCATTCTCATTAAAACCACTTCTATGTATCGGGTCAAGTGAGTTGCTGTGCTAATTAAGTTTTTTCTTGATTTTGCAGTCAAACGTAAAAAAAACCAAAGAGATTAATATCGGTGAAATTGAAATTGAATTTTGCATCATATGGCTAAATGTATGTGGACTCATTCTCATTAAAACCACTTCTATGTATCGGGTCAAGTGAGTTACTGTGCTAATTAAGTTTTTTTATTTATTTTGCAGTCAAACGTGAAAACCAAAGAGATTAATATCAATGATAAGAACTTGGTTTGGGTACATTGCATAATTTCCAAAAAGATAGCAAAGCCAAAGTTTGCATCTTTGTTATAAATTGCTTACAAAGTTTGCATCTTTACATTTGCACTGAGTTTCGGATTAAAGTGCTTTCTTCTTGGTTCTGACACTGAGTTTTGTTTACTATTCACTTACAAAGTTTGCATCTTTACATTTGTTATAAATTGCTAATATGTGATTAGATGCACATTATGCCTAAAATTCACTATCCTTATATTTGACTTTTTGTTCAGGTTTGACACCTATAACAATGAAGAAAGCACTGTTGTGGACCGATGGATGATACATTTTGCAGGTTGCAAAGGAACTTAGTGATCAATGGAATCTCACGGAAATTGGAGAGGACCCGGCTGTAGATGTCTGGATGGCAGATGTGAGTCACTATGTTTTTAAAATTTTCAGTAAAGGTAAAGGTTATGAACAATGTAAATTTTCCGAAGAGAGATTTATTATTCTATATTTACGCAAGTTTGGTCGCCTTCTTGGAGTGGATCACTCCACCCTGTCTTTCTACTGGAATTTTTTATTCAGATTGTTACAATTTAATCCGAAATTTTATTTAAATTTTCCTATTGTTGTTACTATCATATATTATCATTCTCATTGTTCAATTAGAATCTGAAATTGGAGTCCACCGATGGATGATACTTTTTGTAGGCTGTAAACGAACTTAGTGATCAATGGAATCTCACAGGAATTGGAGAGGACCCGGCTGTAGATGTCTGGATGGCAGATGTGAGTCACTATATTTTTAAAATTTTCAATGAAGGTAAAGGTTATGAACAATGTAAATTTTTCGAAGAGAGATTTATTATTCTATATTTACACAAGTTTGGTCGCCTTCTTGGAGTGGATCACTCCACCCTGTCTTTCTACTGGAATTTTTTATTCAGATTGTTACAATTTAATCCGAAATTTTATTTGAATTTTCCTATTGTTGTTACTATCATATATTATCATTCTAATTGTTTAATTAGAATCTGAAATTGGAGTCCACCAATGGATGATACTTTTTGCAGGCTGTAAAGGAACTTAGTGATCAATGGAATCTCACAGGAATTGGAGAGGACCCGGCTGTAGATGTCTGGATGGCAGATGTGAGTCACTATATTTTTAAAATTTTCAGTGAAGGTAAAGGTTATGAACAATGTAAATTTTCCGAAGAGAGATTTATTATTCTATATTTACGCAAGTTTGGTCGCCTTCTTAGAGTGGATCACTCCACCCTGTCTTTCTACTGGAATTTTTTATTCAGATTGTTACAATTTAATCCAAAATTTTATTTGAATTTTCCTATTGTTGTTACTATCATATATTATCATTCCAATTGTTCAATTAGAATCTGAAATTGGAGTCCATCGATGGATGATACTTTTTGCAGGTGGTAAACGAACTTAGTGATCAATGGAATCTCACAGGAATTGGAGAGGACCCGGCTGTAGATGTCTGGATGGCAGATGTGAGTCACTATGTTTTTAAAATTTTCAGTGAAGGTAAAGGTTATGAACAATGTAAATTTTCCGAAGAGAGATTTATTATTCTATATTTACGCAAGTTTGGTCGCCACCCTGTCTTTCTACTGGAATTTTTTATTCAGATTGTTACAATTTAATCCGAAATTTTATTTGAATTTTCCTATTGTTGTTACTATCATATATTATCATTCCAATTGTTCAATTAGAATCTGAAATTGGAGTCTAATTTTACTATACACGTGTACAATCTAATTATTTTTAATTTTGTTGTCATATGTAGAAGCCAATGAGATGAAATTAATAACACATTAAACACTCGTGCTTTGGGAATCGGTAGTACCAATCTAAATCCATTGGACCTGCTTCGTGATAATACAACTATGAAGGATGTATAAAAACACGCACAAATCCATCTATCTATAAAAAGAGATTGGAGAGAATTTCTTTTATCAGCCATGGAACTTCAGAGATTTTTTCTTCACATAAATGCCCATCATGTTACAAAATGACCCATCGTAAAACTACAAAATGAGTATAACTTTGAGGGTTTTTTTTTTTTTTTTTTTTTTTTAATTTTAAATTTTTTAAGCTACGAAAATTTCAATCACCAATAGAGATTGAAGATTCAAAAGCGTGAATGGATCTTTTGGATAAACATTGTTACCAAAGTTCATCTTTTTGTGTAAAATATATATACTGCTAAGTTTTGTTAATGAAATTTTCTGGTTAATAATATGAATTTAGACTTAACTGAGCATTTTAAACATGAATAAACTCATGATTAATAATATATCCATTCCCGTGCGGTAGCACGAAACTACATACTAGTTATAATTAAATTAGACAATTTTTTTTCTACAAATTCTATAATTTTACTTTTTATTTATTAATACTTAAACAACTCAACACTTAGCAAATTTGGATTAAATTAAGTTTAATCTTCTCTAAACAAGCTCTAATTAAATTTGAATTAGGAAGGTTCATGTATAAATTTTATAATTTTTATTTGTTAAAATTGATTTAAACATGTATTAATATATATATATATATATGTGGGGCCAGAAAGAGTCAGGCAACCCCGGCCCACTTCGAACCAGGCCCAAAGGCCCACGCCGAGGACGCGTCCAAGGTCCGAGGACGAAAGTGTAGAGCCCAGTCGCCCAAGAAGCATTGCCGAGGATGATTGCTTCCTCGGACGCCCGAGATCAGAAAGTGAGCAAGCAGCACACCCTCAAGGGGAACCTCCCTGAGCATCCAAGGAGCAAATAGCAAGTACCAAGCACCGGACATGGAAGCATGGTGGAGGAGCAAGTCCCAGATGAACTGTCACCTCCACATTAAATGCCCTCAACTAACGCCCTGGCCGCATTAATGAGGATAGGACCTCTGAACAGTGCCGTCTTGGGCGCTGCAACCCACAGGGGGGATGGGAATGCGGCTGATGGGACAGGCTCTCAAGTGGAGACCTGGCTGACCAACAAATGTAGGGCTAGGATCAACTTAGAGAGAGGTATATAATGTAAGAATTCCCTCTTGTAGAGGGGACGGACGGAAAAACCAGAGAAAGAAAGTACTGTAGCCACTTGTGTTCTCTGAAACCTTGTAACCTTCCTTCGAAGAAATAATAAGAACTCCAAGCTCTGTAAGATCCGTCCGAGGAGCCTTATTCTGTATCCTAACCCACGTTTAAGTTATCACCATTCACGTACAACCATGCATGGCCGTTGCATTCCTCACTAGGGCCTAGCTCTTGAACCCATACTCTATAAATTCATTGCAGGGTTAGCTGGGCTTGGGTCCACTCTCTCAATCTGCGGAGAGCGCTCGAAACCGGTCCCTACAATATATATGCAATATCTTTTGTCGAACTTTCCCTTACCTTACACCTGTTAACAACTCTCATGTATGGAAAAATTTTAGGTACTGAATATTGTATATCAGGTTTTCCAATTAAATTCAAACACATGGTTATATTGACTAATGAAATATAAACATTGCTATCTTTCTCAAAGACATTTAAAATTCATACAACTATGTGTTTAAATTTTATTAGGAAATCTAATGTACTACATCTAAGGAACTGTACCTGAAATTTGTTTTATTTATTTTTGTTTTTGTTTTTTCTTTTATAAGTAGTTACAACAACCTTCTCAAAAAAAAAAAAAAAAAAAGTAGTTACAACAACGGGGGAGGGAGATTTGATATAAGGAGTTGTACCTAGATTTCACCCATAACATACATAGTGCATCTCAATCGTAACACATAAATTTGAGGCTTCTTAAAAAAAACTTAACATTATGGATTTGGGAACAAAAATTTTAAGAATAAAAAATGATTAATAAATAATCCTTAATTTGTTACTCTATAAAATAAGCAGAAGCCTTGTGCATGCTTTGATTTGTGTGCTTAAAATTTTAAAATAGAAACTAAATTTTTTATATTATATAGATATGATATATAGATTACTTTTATTATTAGACCAAGATACAAAATAGTTTTTAAGATAGGCAGCAGTGAAACCAAGTGCCTTATTTGACGACAAATAATTTTATCAATCAAATAAACTAGAACCCACAATATAAGTAACTCTTTGGATATAAAGAATTTTGAAATTTTCAATAATTATAAATATGAAAAAACATGGAGCATAGAAATAGATACATTTAAGACATTTTTTAAATTCAACAATTTTTCTCTTTACCTTTTATATTATTATCTATAACTTTTGTCTTACCTTTTTTGTCCCTCATTTGTGTTTTTAGGAAAATTATAAGGTAAGACTAAGAGTTTTGTAGCTCAACTAGTTAACACCTCATAATATTTCAATAGAAACAATAATCAAATTCCCACTTTTTTATAACTATCAAATTATCTACAAAAAAAAATAAAAATAAAAATAAAAAAACCAAAAAATAAAGTTAGTTCTATATATGGTAAAATGTGAATATGTTTGAATGATATATATACAAAATTATTGAGTTACAGAACTTTTGGTCCGCCAAAGATTCAAATGTTGTTGTACAATTCTTTTGGCTTTTGGTTCTTTTGACGTGGGATTGGAACTTCTTGCTTGTTTCTGTAATTAGAGCTGAGACTTGCAATCCTTCGTTAAAAACAAAAACAAAAACATATACACAAAATTATACATCACCCAATTTGGTCACAAAGCCCTGTCATGTAATGACCCATATGTACAAAGGAAGCAACCACAGACACAGTAAGACTTTTATTTGTATTATATTTTTAGAAAAAAATAAAAAAATAAAAAAAAAAAAAAGACTTTGATTAATTTATAACGAGAATAACTAACAGTATGGCAGAAGAAGCAGCCTCTCAGAGCCTTCCGATAAGAATCATTCTCCTGACACAGACAATTTCAAGAATTCCTACAATTCCTTAACTCTAACTCTAACTCTTAACAACCACATTCTTAATTTTCACGCCCATACTCACCAATCACAAAAGTAAACGCTCTCTGTTTTTGTTTTTTGTTTTTTCCCCTGTTTTAATTATTAGTAGTAATATTTATTTAAAAATAAAATATTAATCCCCTCAAAACCTGGGGGGATTGTTCTTATCTTATTAATCCAATCAAATTGTTACTCTCTCGCAGATCTATGATCTGTCCCCATCCAATTCAATCAAAATATTATCTCATTCATTTTTTGTATAGTATTCGTTCTGAAACCATAATTTTCTGTCATTTTCTCGGCAAAATTTTGCGCTTTTTTTTCCTCTCTCTCTCTAAGTGATGGTCTTCTTGGTTCTAATGGTTTCAGATTTATGATTTTCTCTGTTCTCCGATTCCTTCGTTGAAAGCATAAGCTGCACATGAGCGTTGACCCTGTCTCTGCATTGGAAAGGGAAAAAAAAATTTAATTAAAGCCAGAACCATCTCTAAATTTTGAATCTTTTGATACAGGTTCTGTGAATCTTGATTTTCAGGCAATTGGGTGAATTGGGTTTCTCTTTTTTGGTGAAAGGTGAATTGGGTTTCTGATGAATTACGAATATCCAGCGAATTTTCGATCAAAGATTGGTCCTTTGCTCTATTTTCATCGGAGCTAATTGGCAAAGAATTTGGGTTCACAGTTTGAGGATAGTGTTAACTTTTTGATGGAAACGGATGCTACAGATGTTAATGGATGCAAAAGTGAGGTTCCGTGTACTGTAGAATCTCCAAAGGTTGAGGATCAACATGTTAATGGAGAGGAGGATAGTGAGTCTAATTCATTATTGCCGCCTCGGCGAGATGAGATGTTGAGGAAGTCGGAGAAGACAAGGCGAAAAGTGCAGTGGAACGATAAGAATGGGAATAAGCTCGCTGAGGTTTTGGAATTCGATCCGAGGTAATATACTTGTGTACATAATATACATGGTTTTTGACAAAAGTTTTGGAAATTTGATTATTTTGTTGTGGTTGTTGTTTTGTGATTTGGCTTGGTTGTTTGAGTAGTGAGTTTCTTGGTTTGGAAACTTGTTGTAGCTGATACATGAAAGATGACAACTTTATTTATCTAGCTACAGTATGTTTTTAACGCAAGAACTAGCAGTTGCATCTAACATTCTGTGAGTAGCCAAGGCTGCCAAGCCATGGGTGATGACTTGTTGTGGCCAGAATGAACAGTAACTTTGTTTGATCATGTCAAAATGGTCAATTGCTCTTAGTGGGTTGGTGCCAATAACAGACATTACCTTAATGATACTGTACATTTTTCTGGTATTGAAATGCAGTTTGAGGATTGGGTTGATCAATTGCAGTATGAGAAAGCTTGACCTATTTGCAGTTATAAGCTGTTGTTGCTTAGTACCCTATTCTAATAGTGGAAAGATCAACCTAACAGCAGGATAATAGTTTTCACTGACAAAAATAGTTAATGAAAATAGTATAGTCTAAACCTTGATTTTATGTTTTGTTATGGTTAGCATATTATTGTTATGTATCATCCAAAATAAAGCCATGTTGGCTCTTTGATTTCAACTAAAGTTTATAATCATCTCTATCTTCAAATTATTGACTCGGACCAAAATGCATTACAATTATTTCACCAACTAAACAACCTGTGAATAAGAATATTGTTTTTTCATTGTATTGTTGTAAACTGCTATAGGCAGTACATTGTCTTTGTAGTTTGATCTATGGGACATAAAATTTTTTGGAGCATTTTTTATTGATGATTTGAGTCTATGTATGCTACGCTTGCTCTGTTTAGCCTTTGTTTATGCACTCCTATGCCGTACACAGGCCCATCCTTTTGCTGTGGTAAAAATCATGAGTAGGATGCGAGTTTGTTTCTAAAAATTATGATGGTTCAACAATTTATTCTTTTTCTTTTTCTGGATTTGCATATAATTATGGCTTCATTGTGGTGTGATCATGCATCTAACACCATATAATTGCTACATATAATATTACTTGACTGGATTTAGCTTATGTAAGATATTCATTATTTGTATATAAATTCCATTTTTGGTCCATTGAAACACAAGAAAGTTTTTGTTGATCTTTCAGATTCATTTTCTTATGATTCTTTCTTTGTTTAATATCTTCTATGCTCCCAGTCTGGCTACAAATTTGGTAATTCGTGGAAATAATTTTGTAAAGAAAGTGCTGCATTAGTTTTATGAAAAAATAGTATGCAATGTGGAGACAGGTTTTCTAAGTGAATGCGGATGATGATAGTTGCTAGAAGATTTAGAGTGATACTTTGTGATTAGAAACGTGTTTGTAGAAAGATAGGAACTCAATTGAGTGTATGAGATGGATGCATTTAGACTATAAAAAATTGAGCTAGAATCAAGTGTTATAAAGAGAAAAAAAAGAGATGCATCAGGGTTTTGGAACTTTATGGTTTACTTTGCCAAAGCGTTAATCAAACTCATCACAATATAGATTCTGTCCTTACTCCCTAATGGCTTGTTTGGAAGTTTAGAGAAGGAGGAGAGTAGAGGGGAGTAGAGGGAAGGGGAGTAGTGGGGAGGAGAGTAGAGGAGAATGATTCACCTCCACCTTATTTGGATGTTTTTAAAATTAGTAAGGGGGAAGGGAGTAATTAGCCCTTCCCCTTGTGTAATTTTGTTAATATAATAAGGGTAAATTAGGTAATTTACTTGGTCAATAGTTTATGTACTCTACTCTCCCTCCAAATCTCTCCAATTTGGGGGAATTAAAATTGGAGGGCTAGAGGGAGTCCAAACCCCTCCAAACTCCTCCAAACCCCTCTCCCTCATTCTTTAAAAAACTTCCAAACAAGGTAATTGCATTACTCTCCCTCCCTCTACTCTACTCCCCCTCCTTTTTTAAACATCCAAACATGCCATAAAGCTTTTGTGCTTTCTGAAGAGTATAATTGACAGAATTTAGTTGCTGTAAGCTGAAATAATTTTGTTCTAGCAGAGCAGTAACCTTAGGCTGTTGCCAGCTTATTCAACTTTGAAAAATGATTATGCTCCATCTTCAACATTATTTCTTCTGACAAGAATTTACAAATTCATGTATTGGTTACAAGTGTATTATAAAGATCTTAGGCTTAGAGCATTTCATATTTAAAACACTCTCCTGGAACATGAGCCTCATTTTAATCTTCATAGCCTAATTTTGAGGATAGTATCGTTTCTCTAAACTGAAACACTGAGTTCGAGGAAATTGAAGTTACTTTTAAAAAAAATCCATATAAATTCGGGTTGGGCTGTTTTTATCATACTCCACTTTTCACTGTGTTTGATTGTTTCCGCAAGATGGTGGATGTTGCTATTAGGAAGGCTGGGGCAGATGCAGCAAAAGTTGAGATGGAAATAGGAATCTTATCATGTTTTTCTATTATGTTGTATTTTGGATTGTCTCATGTGATACCTCAAAAGGATGAGACATACATCCAACTTTTTAGGGCACACGGAGATATGTTCTGAAGGCCAAAAAAGATGTTTGTCACATGGTTTATATGTATACCCAGGTGCTACTGATGGCAACAACTTATTACTTTTACAATATCCATTAATGGTTATGTACTGCTTATGTTGAGGAGATGAGTACCTTCACATGTCTAGCATGTATTGATCATGTCTCAAAGTAATTGGTGAAACATTTCATTGAAAACACCCCCTTGGTTTAGCACACTTTACCTTAATAGTTTAGTTCATAGTTAGATGAATTGAAGACAACACACACACACACACACACACACACATATATATTTTTTTTCAAATCTTCAGTTTGAGATAGATCCATTGCCTTCAGAGATAACTCAGTTTTCATGCATCCTAACATGTAAAGTAGTTTCTGCAAGAAACTGGTGAAAAATAATTCAAAGAAAACAATCCTGGGTTTAACATTACTCTTCTCTGCTGCTCCTATTTTTTTTCCAATCTGTTTCTTTGCCTTAAAACTAAACCAGAACTAGGCAGTATATATTCCCTATGCACTCCTGTTTAAGTTGTGAAAGAATGCTATGACATATGAGATTAACCTTAGAATTTATGATATGATTTAATTCTGTATCACGTACTTGTCTGTATATTTTAGTCTACAACTATCACTCATTCCTAGTCCCCTGTTTGTGCCTGCAGTGATGCAAGTGACTCTGATGACGAGGATTCAGATTCTTGCATCTGTACCATAATGTAGATATCATTCGGTACACCCTGTTTCAGAAAATATCTGCTGGCTAAATGAATGAGGCATTCTCTCCAATATTTGACGATTATAGTAGAAATTGGCCTCCTCTCATCTTCTTGTTGTAAAGATTGACCAAGGGTCGAAGACCAGTCTTATGTTTGGCATGATTTGTGTGCTATTCATTATAAGTGAAGTCTAACCATTTCTTAGGTGAGATTTTGATGAGTTTCTTATGGGCGTATTCAGAGAATGGATCTCCTTCCCATGATAGAATCAGATGAGGATGATGGCAATATTGCTTCCATGATTTGTAACATATTCAATAGAATTGGGCTTTTTGATGCTTTGCCACGTACATTGAAATGTATTGTAGAATAAACATCCAAATGAATATTTTGGATTTAATGAAGCAGCAGGAACCTCAATTCCATTTGCTTCTGTTTTTCCATTTCTCCTTTCGCCGGCACAATTTTTCATAATGCAAGACAACTCCATCTACATGATTAGTCTGCTGAGACATAATTCTCTTTCTTATCTGTGTCCCTTAGTGCATTTAAAGAGAGTTTCATCTCATGTGAACATGCCTAGTGAATAAAAATATTGAATTGGCATTTATCTTGCTCCTTAGAGAAGCATAATGTGCTAAATAACTTAGAACATGTGTTAAATGTAGAAGTTTTTTCATTCAGTTCTGCTTGGAGAAATGAGAAAAAGAACATAGGGAATCTTGACATTCTAAAAATTATTTATTACATTCAATTAAACAGAGAACTTATCAAACTGAAGCTAGGGAATCTTGTATGATTCAATTATATCTTAATTTAAATTATCATAAACTCTCATAGTTATTTAATGAGCTGATATCACTTCCGTGGTGAACCAATAGTTTATCATATACTGTGCACATGCTAAATGTCTTCAGCTGGGATATATACCTACTGCATATGCTCCATAATTGAGAATTTATTTTACTATATGCTGCATGATTATTGCTTAGTCAAACCGAATTTAACACCTTTCTCCAGCCACATGGTCCACTCACTAATATATATGCGTTTCGAACACAACACTGACTCAGATGTTATGTGGCCAGAAACCAATTCCCAGAGTAATCACTAGGATGGATCAGAATAGTACTACCGAATATGAGAATTCTCACCTGCAGGATCATTGTTTCCACGGAGGGATCCTTTTAACTTTACAACCACGTTATCAATACTAACTTATGAATGGAATTACCAAATCCACTGAGCTGTGGACATTCATTATTAATCTCAGCTAATTAACATGAAAATTTATGGGCATTGTATTAGTTAGATTTAAATTCAGATTGAATTAACTAAGTTTATTTATAAGTTATACCAGGAGGAGACAATTGACACCTGCCTCTTCTCTTAATCAAAATGGACACTTATTTAAGCCAATACTTTGTAAAATCACTCTTGTATTTGCAATTTTCATACATCAGGATGATATTAAACAATAAGATAACAAGAGAAACTATCCAACATCATCAACATCCACAAAAGCATCAGATGAGAATAAAAAAATCAGGAACACAAACACAAACAAAAACAACACTCCAGATTGTTCACACCCTATATGAATAGCCAAGAAAGATAAGAAAAACTAGCTTTGGCTGTTCATCTTCGTACCAAAATTAGTTACCGATTGTCCTTTCTTAATGGTTGTGCAAAAGTTGGATGAGCTTCATATGATACCCCTGTTCCATATGAGTATGATTAACTCCCTCAGGACCTGAAATAAGAAATTCTGCTGGCCTTTAATTTGCTGATTTCCAAAATTGCTCTGCCTTCTGTTTCTCTCCATTAATTTGATCCATACAATATATTTTTCTTCACTGACATGGCCTTAGGAGCAATGGGTTGTGATCTCTGACCTATTAGACTTTGGTAAAACCAACCAGCTTGAAAGGCTGGAATCAACAGCAATCTCTTGCATTAGAGGTTTGGACTGACTTGGATTTGAGAAAGGCAATGGATCTAAAATCGGCTTTGAACTAATGAATTTAAGTGGCTCTTCCTTTAATTCTATGTTCTCCTTCCTCTGGTGTTTAGGTGGTGCTGTTTTCGCTTTGACTGCTTTCCATTGGGAGAGATTTTCTATTGGGTTTAGCACAGAATGTACATATTGACTTCTATCTCGAGCATTTGAAGCGGATGGGGGATTTACATTGATTTTATCCTTGGCCAACCGTGTCAAAGAAACTCTTTCCTGCGATTCCATATTTGAAGACTCCAACTGCCCAGAATCCTCTTCTCGGCTTTCATCATGATGAATGCCATTGTTGCCATAACCTTCATTATCATCACTGTCATTGTAGTCATCAATGTCGTTTTCGTAATCATCATCATCCAAATCAATTTCCTCAAATTCTAATTCATCCTCATCGTCATAGTTGTATGTACAATTTTGGTACCTATAATTTGAAGGGTACGCGCCCATAGTAAGGGCTGTTGAATGCCATTTAGAGAACGAAGGGATTAGGCCTCGTTTCGCTGTTTCTTCGCCTTTCTTTCCCTTTTCTCCCTCCTCATCACTCTCCAACAAACTATAATCAGTTTGAATTGGCTCATAGGTCTGAACATTTAAATTAAAGCTGACTTTCTTCCTGATTTTGAAGCTGGACTGCTCCTTAGGCTTGTCTCTAAGAAACAAACAGAACAAGGACAATAATATTATCTAACATATATATCAGAAATGAGAGAGAGAGAGAGAGAGAGAGAGTCAATGTCTAACCTGAACCCAGAATCTAAGCAAATGGGGTCTTCTTTGATGTCAAGATTTACAGGGAAAGAGGAATCCAAAGGCTTATAACTTCCATGTTTCTGCAACAAAGTGCAAAACATAAACTTGTTCAACAATAAACTAAACAATTATAACGCAAACAAAGATAGAAAAAAAAAGAAAAAGAAGGAAGCAATCAATGAAACCTTATTGGAATGTACTCGACGCTTTCTTTTCTTGGAAAAACCAAAACATGCAAGAAAACACCCCATTAACAAAGCTCTCTGCTAAAAGTTCAGAAAGAGTGAGGAATGTAGTTCAAAGGGTCTTCATAATTTGAGTGGCAGAGAGAGAGAGACAGAGAGAGTGTGTGTGAAATGGGGGGGGGGGCCATTGATATAAAAAATGTTGTAGAGCTTGGCTCCAACGGATTTTGAAAATAGAAACGTTGGACTTTAATGATGATGGGACAGGTGAGGTGGGTGCACGAGTTTATTATAAAAAAGAAAAGTGACAAAACAGCTTTGTCTGAGATCTACATTGCAAACAAAAAAGAACTAAAAAAAGAAGAAAAAAAAATGCGGCTCTTATTATTATTATTATTATACTTTTGCCCGTTGCTATATACTCTTGTTTTGTTCTTTTTATTGGGCATGTGAGGGAGTTTATGAAAGGAGCAGTGTTTGTTTGATGCTTTTTTTTAAACAAGCTGTCCATTGGCCCACTCTCAAGTCACAGGTTGGAGCCAGAACTTATTCAATGGTGGCGGTGGTGACTGGTGAGTGAAATATTTTTATTTTTTAATGCAAAACAACAACGGTATTGAACTTTGGGGTTTGGACTCCGTGGAGCATTTCAACTGCTGGCCATGAAAGTCAAATTGCCATAAGAGCAGTGGACAATACCTTCTAAGGGAGAGGTTCGTCCCTCCACACACACATATTTTATATATATATATATATATAGATTAATAATAAGATTGTCCCAAAAATGTACATTCTTTTTTTTATATATATATATTGAATGAAATTGTTTTACTTCTTATTACATTCAATTTGTTTTCATCACAAAATGCTTTCTTAAGCAAGAACAATGATTTGTTTTGCTGTGCTTGGTTGCAATTTTGAAAAAAAAAAAAAAAAAAAAAAAAATTCCCCAAAGCATCTTATGCTATTTAGCTCATATAAAAAATCATTAATATTTCATGTAAGCATATTGAGAAGAAAAAAAAAATGTTGGTGTGCTAGAGGCATTAGAGGTGTTGTGGTTGTGGTGATGGCAGAGGTAATATGGTGATGATGGTGGTAGTGGTGGGTGTAGAATAGTGGCGATGGTGTGGTGTGGCGGGGGTGATAGCAAAGATGGTAGTGGTGGTGTTGAGTGTTGACAAAAAAGGATATGGTGGTAGTGATAAGTGATAACGATAATGTTGATGGTGGCGGCAATAATAGTGATGATAGTGGTGCTTTTTTTTTTTAATAGAGAAAGACTTTTTTTTTTAATCCCATAAATTTTGGATTATATTTCTTTGATTTAAAAAAAAAAAATTGTTCAATATTTTCCATCATATCAAACATCAAAAGATACCAAAAAAAAATAAAAAATTCTATCTGTAGGGATAAGGGCCCAAAATTTATATTAGGCCTTGGCCAAGGACGTTGATTAGTCCGAGGACGAATAAACAGTTGTGAGAGTGTTAAGCTCAGAGTCCCATAAGTAAGATGCAAATGGAAAGGTTGGAAAAGGTGGTCCGAGGAGGAGTATCTCCTCGAATAAACAAAGCACAGATTAAATGTATATCCTATCGTTCAAAGTGACATTCTAGGAAATTCCACTGATAGGGACGTGCGTTATGAACGTACTAGAAGAATGGGGGCTAGGAAATATCTAAGGAATAGTTGCTGCCACCGCATTGAATGCTCTGCAGCTAACTTTTTGGCCGTATTTATGTGGAGAAAACCCCTGAATAGTGTTGCCTTAACTACCCCAACTCACAGACGGCCAAAGGGGGTGTCCGATGAGACAAGCACTCAAGGAGTGGCCTGGATGATCAACAAATGGAGGGCTAAGATCATTGAAAGGGAGATATATAATGTAAGAAACCCCTGAGGAAGAGAGGATCGAGAAAGAAAGGGAAAAAGACTGTAGCAATCAAGAACTGCATTTGTAACCAAACTTGAGAGAAATATATAAGAACTGATCTTCTCGGACTTTGCCGATAACGATTTTTTTTAGTTAAAACTTGTCTATCTTCATTCTCTTATCATCAAGATTTACGTTATTTGTTGTCTGATTCATTAAAGTCTAGTTTTCCAACCCACTCTCTAAAAATTCATTGTTTTGGGCTTTTTGGGCCTAAGTCCATCCACCTTTTGGGCTAGGGACTCAAATCTGGTCCTTACATTATCGGCATTACTTTTATTATTTCTTACAGTTTTATGGTAAAAAAAAAAAAAAAAAACTTAATGGTAAATTGGACGTACTATTTGAGGGACGTGATTAGGTTGGAATCTTGTCATTTGAGATGGAAAAATATAATAACAAACAAATTTTGATTTTCCTTTTTCCAATATCCCTATTTTATTCATTCAAAAAATATTTAAATTTTACTCCGTTATATTTTTCTTTTTAAAAAAAGTATAAACGTAAGTTGAAAATTCGGTTTTAGACATACGAAAGTAGCCCTTTACTTAAAAGAAGATATAACAACGTTGCAAAATGGCATCAAAATGGCGTGGTCCCGTGGAGGAGCATATAGAATAGAATTGAAATCATAGAAAAAACTAGTGGAAGAATTGACGAAGTAAAGAAAATATGCATGATTTAGTCAAGAAGAGTTACAAAAGTAATAAATTTTATGTTACAAATTTTATTTTATTTTTTTTTGAGAAAAAATGTTACAAAAGTAATATAAAGCTATGCATCCAGGCTAAACCAACAATGAAAAGGGCAATTATTGGTCGGTTCAGGTAGGATTTATATTGTAGACTAAATAAATGTTTATAACATTGTACACATTTACAAAAAGTGTACAATGTTGTACACATTTGTATAAAATTGTACACATTTTTTTTGATAACTAGAAATTTTATTAAGAAAGAAAAATTAAGGAACAAAAGAAGTACAATCATCCTTACAAACATCAGCAAGAATAGGAGGGAGATTGAACTTATTACAAGAAAAATGCCCTTTAAGACTACCAACCAGCTTACAATGTATATCTTACATGAATTATACAATGTAAATTAATAATTTTCCTAATGAAATGACGAATAAGAGAATACTAAAGAAAAGAGTTCTCTTCTTTTGTGAGTGGTGTGTAAACTCATCAGTATTTCATGTATAATCCATTTTTTTTACACTTGAGAGATCTTGAGCTAAATATTTTTTTTTTTAATTTTTTATTTATTTATATATAAATTTTTGGGCTTAATCACCTGTACAAAGTTAGCAAAGAAGACGAGTTAAAAGAGAAGGACTATTATACTGGTTTTTGGACTTTGCCATCCATAAAGAGATTGAATCTCCTTAAACAGAGCTAGGTTTTTTAGTCTAATCTTATTCAACCAATATTCCAAATTTTGTCATAACCAAAATATTATTTTCATTGTAATTTCACTAATAATTTTGAGGAGATTCTGTTAGGTTTTTAGATCCTTATAAACTAGATTGTTTAACATAATTAATTAACCAAGTGAATACTTAGATTTATTATTCAGATCTATGTTAAAACAATAAAGTCATATCATGTAAAGCAGCAGAAAATAAAGAACACAATGATATGGTCACCCAGAAAAACCAAACCGGTACAAAAACTGGTGTTGAGGGTCATTTTTGTAAAACAAACCCAACTCAGCAACGCAGGCAGCAAATAGAAGTGGAAAGCATAGAATAAAACCATTAATCCCAAGCGGCAGGAATAATGGGTCACAGGTCCATAAAATAAAAAGATGGGTCTTGAGGAAGCAAGTGGGCTCGAAAGGCCCGGAAAGAGAGAATAACAAACCCATGGGCAGTATATGATGTGTAAAAGTAAGAATAGGCCGCGGCAGGCTCAAAGTAATGTAAGCAAAGAGAGTAGGGGATTGTTGGCAGGCCCTCAAACCCCAAGGATGAGTATGAAGTAATTAGGCCGGGGAAACCCAATGAAGTAAGTAAAAGCCCATGGGAACACAAAGTTAGGAAAAGGGCCGAGGATGCCTAAAACAAGTAAATGGGCTGAGGATGCCCAAGGGGACACAGGAGCCCCTAAGTAAAAAAGCACATGGTCATGCAAAGCCATTTGGGGAAGAGAGTAAACGGCAGGTCTAATAGAGGACCAGCAGGACCAAGTCATTACAGCAGGAATGATAAAATAGTATGGCAGGAAATGATGGCAATCAAGAAATGGGCTAAGAGAAATGTAAAACCCAGTATCAAATGAAGCCCAACCCCTAAAGGGAACAGTGAATTATAAAACGGCCCACATAAAAGAACGAAGAGGTGCGGCAGACTGCAAACAAAGCTCCAGACCGCGGCAAACGCATGAGCAGCAGGCAGATTTTGGACATACATGACAAGGAAGCACGCGCAAGGCCCAGGCACCACCAGCCTGTACCCAGCCAATATGGGACATGGTGGGGTCATAGGTCAGAGGTAAGAGGTAAAGGGGGTGTGGTTTGGTGGTGGGGAGAGGGGAAAAGACCTATTTTGCGGCTCCTGCCCAAGCCCTTTTGGGAGGTACGTTCTACTGGGATGACAGACCACCCAAAAGAGGCAAGGTTGAGGGAGGAATTGCTAGGTGCATGCCTTGAGGGAAAGAGAGAGAGAGCATTTACGCCGTGGCAGGAAAGGATGCCACGGCAGACTAACAAACGACACAAACCTGCCTTTGTTTGGCGAAGGTAAGTGGTACACAGACGAACTCTTTGGTGGTCGGCAAGTACGCCCAGACCAGACAAAGGCGGTTAAAGGGCAAAGAGGTAAAATCTGGTCACGGCAGGCCCTATAAGAAGACCCTTGCCGTGCCCTGTACAGAGGATCGAAAAACAGAGGTATTACGAAGTAAAAAAGAAAACAAAAGAAAAAGAAAGGAAAGAAGAAAAGATAAGAGAGAAAACAGAAAGCAAAAGAAAGATAATATAATGGGCATGCACCAGTAGGTCGGTTCCCTTCTCTCCCCCTCGAAATCCCACTCTCTTTGGGGCAAAGTAAACAATAGAGATTCCTTTGGGCACTAATCACTTAGGTCCGGTTCCCTCAAAATTATTAATCCCCACGGCAAGATCTTTTCCTGGGAGATTAGTTTCATTGAGAGGAGGCGTTCTTCCTCTTTGGTTTTTGCCTCTATGAACCCAAACTTGACTTGATATTATTTCTTCGATTAATTCATATTGTCACTTAATCCTTCACTTCTTTTGCAAAAGCAATTGTTATTACTGTGATTATCATAGATAGGAATTACTTTGTCATTTTTTTTTCATTAAGAAAAGGTCACTATATTTTTTTTCTTCTGTTATTATTGTATATGTCTGCCGTAAATCATTTGAAACAGCTCTGCCTGCCGTAAGTACACTCTTGGCAGACGAGGCCTAGTTTGCGCACAAGCCGGCCCAAAGTGAGTTACAGTTGGGCCGGTCTCAACTCTCCTACTCAGAATACTCGGGCCCATCACCGCAGGAGGCAGCCCAGCCCAACGCACAACACAAAAAAAAGGCCCCTACATTAAATTGGCGACTCCACTGGGGAGTTGAGAAACAGATTAGGGACAAAAGCCCTCGCAAACAAATGCCTCCAAAGTCCAGGACAACACGAAATATGAGTGTCGTGCCTTCGCAAGCAGAGTCTAGGCCAACGACGTCTCACCAACAACAGCCTAACCAGACCGAAGGTGTCAACGGAATGGGGGCTGGACCCCAACCTCCTCCAAGGATCCCCGCAGACAACGCCAACACCTTCGTTGAGGTGTTGCAGTCTCTGCAGCACTCGCAACAGCAAATGATGGAAGAAATTCGTCAACTAAAGACAGACAGAACAAAGGAAAAAGGAAGCCAGCATGATCCAGAACATGCGGCAGAAGAGACACTAGTAGGTGGTGTCCCGCAGAATGCGGATCAACGTTTTATTACTATGGTTGAAGTAGCAGCTCTCCTGGAGCAGGAGAAAGCCAGAGGACCAAAGGAGAGATTATACGCACGTAGGCCTCCATACCCACTAAGGGTGCTCAGTAAACCATACCCCGAGGGGTATGAACCGCGAGTTTTCGCACAATATGATGGCAGGAAGGGAAGTGCTGTTGAGCACGTAAGCAAGTTCATTGATACGCTTGGCCCTTATGCCGCAGACGAAAGCTTATGTCTTTGGGAATTTTCTAAATCACTATGTGACCGGGCTTACACCTGGTACATCGGCTTAAAGCCAAGATCGATCCTAACATGGGATGATATGGTGGATGTATTTTGTACCAAATACTTTCACGGAGAGGAAACGGTGACACTTGCAACTTTGCAAGCGACCAAACAGAGGAATGGTGAAGACTTGATGGAGTACATCAAGAGATTTAGGGACATAACACTAGACTGCTATGACCATTGCGAAGAAAGGACGTTGGTAGAGATGTGTATGACGAATATGATCAGGGAGTACAGGGCAATCCTAGAAAACCTCGAGATCTCCCAGTTCGCACAGTTGTTGCAAAAGGCGAGAAAAACTGCCGAGTCCGTAAAACCAAGCACGGACAAAAGAAGTGCCTCGCAAGCCATGGCGGTGTCCACCGGTGAGCGGAGGAGAAAGACCAACGGGAGAGAGTACGATACTCCCCCGCTAATACCATGCACCTCAAAGGAGCTAGACGTACTGCTAGACAAATGGATAGCAGATGGAATTTTCAAACCTAACCAGGTTGCTAGGGAGCCCATAGAGGAGGAATGGAGGGACCCACGTTTTTGTCGTTTACACAATTATGTCCAACATTCTATCGCAGAATGTTGGGCGCTCCGCAGACTAGTCCACCGCAGGATCAAAGAACGGACTCTAGAACTGTCCCAACAGGAAGTCCAAAGAAATCCACTCCCAAACCACAAAGGGAAGGGTGTAGCAGTGGTGGTGATTTGCGCAGATCTAGGAGAAGACGAGGAAGAAAACTTGGCCTTGCCCGCAGCGGCCATTACCACTTTACAACAGAGCTCTAAGTTCAAAAATTTGTTCGACCAGCTGGGACTCACAGCAAAGGAAAGAAAGGTAGCCACGGAGGCTTTGGTGAGCATTGCCTCCGGTGCAGGAGTAGAATGTTTATCGGCAGAAATACCAGATGATAGGGCTCTCTTATAGGAGTCAACTGAAATCAATTTTAGTGATGAAGCTATGGAGGTGGGACACCCAGATCATAGGAGGCCCTTATACTTGGTGGCGTCCATAAATCAAATCCCTATAAAGAGAGCCTTGGTAGATACAGGTGCTTCTGTGAATCTCATTCCATTGAGCACTTTGCAAGCAGCAGAAATTTCAGAAAGGAAGATTCAGGGGTGCCCAATGGAAGTGACAGGGTTCGGCGGAAGGGGCGAATACACAGCAGGCCACATTCAGCTGTGGTTGAAAGTAGGCCCCATAGCTTCTTTAGCTCGGTTTCATGTGGTGAAAACAGAGGTATCCTATCATGTGCTTTTGGGAAGGCCATGGTTACACAAACACCGATTGGTCCCATCCACCTATCACCAATGTGTGAAAGGAAGATTGAATGGCAAGATGATACGCATAGCCGCGAACCCCTCACCATTCGAGTAGGCAGAAGCCCACTTAGTAGAAACTATGTTCTACGACCAATGGGCTCCATCTGGGGAAAGTTCAGTATCAAAGCCACGAGGTACCTTTGTGCCTAGGTGGGAAGATGTCCAGGATGACCTAGAACCTGATCTAAGGGAGTTATTGGCAAGAAAGAAGAAAAGGAAAGAAGCGCCCGCAACAGGATCCGATGACACACCCCAATGTGTCAGGATCCGAGGACCTGATGGCAGGATCATATACAAATTATGAAGGCGCATGGGGCCCGTGATTGAAACACAGACAGGTCCCACCCAGGAAGAGCAGCACGAGAATTTAATGTGTTGCGAAGTTCAAGAAAATTCAGAAGAAGAAAGTAATAAAGCGGAAAGCGAAGGAGTTACGGCAGAAAAGGAGGTACAGGTTCCGGCAGAAGAAGAAATAGAGGAAGTTGACCTGGGGTCTGCTTCGCAAGGGCCGAGGCCCATCTCAATTAGTGCAAGTTTGACAAAAAAGGAAAAAACAGAGCTGGTATGGTTGTTGAAAGAATTCAAAGACGTATTCGCATGGGACTACAGTGAAATGCCAGGGCTAGACCCTGGGTTAGTTGCACATATGTTAAATGTGGACCTGCAGGCCAAGCCAGTGGCTCAGCTTGCCAGGATATTTCACACAGAAATAGAAGGGCAAATAGTCAAGGAAGTGCAGAAGTTGCTGGCCGCAGGATTCATCAAGCCTATTCAACACCCCCACTGGCTATCCAACATAGTACCAATAAGGAAGAAGAATGGCCAGATAAAATGCTGTGTAGATTTTAGAAATCTCAACAAAGCATGCCCGAAAGATGAATTCTCATTGCCAAATATGGATTTATTGATAGATTCTGCGGCAGGAAGCGCGATGTTCTCATTCATGGATGGTTTCAGTGGGTACAACCAGATCAGGATGGCACCAAAAGATGCGGAGAAAACTGCTTTCAGAATGCCCATGGGAAACTTCTACTACACCGTGATGCCTTTCGGGTTGAAAAACGCAGGTGCAACTTATCAACGGGCAATGACGGCCATATTTCACGATATGATGCATCAGGAGTTAGAAAACTATGTGGACGACATAGTAGTTAAGTCAAAAAGGAGAGAAGAGCATTTCCGTGTGCTGAAAAGAGTATTCGAAAGATGCAGAGCCTTTAAATTAAGAATGAATCCCCTCAAGTGCGCGTTTGGAGTATCCTCAGGGAAATTCCTGGGTTTCTTAGTTCATAGCAGGGGAATAGATGTAGACCCAGCCAAAGCCACGGCCATTGCAACAATGAGACCTCCAGCCACGGTAAGGGAACTAAAAAGCTTCTTAAGGAAAGTCTCGCATATCCGAAGATTCATCCCTAGGTTGGCATCAATCACTTTGGCTTTTACCAAGTTACTGAGGAAAGGGCAAAGTTTTGTATGGGGAGAAGCGCAGCAGGCAGCCTTCAAAAGGCTGCAAGCAAATTATGATGAACCTCCCTACAGTGCAAGCCCCAATCCACAAAAAGCCACTGCTACTTTACATGGCCACCAATTCATATGCCATTGGTGCATTAATTGCCCAAGAGGATGAAGGCGGAGTCGAACAACCAGTGTACTACATCAGTCGCGCCTTAAAAGATGCAGAAACCCGTTACCCAAGGGCAGAAAGGGCGTGTTTGGCTATTGTGTATGTCTCACAGAGGTTACGTCATTATTTCTTGGCCTACGAAGTATGGCTGATGACCAAGTCCCATGCTATCAAAGCTTTGTTACAGTAACCAATCCTCTCTGGCAGGATATCCCAGTGGTTGTTACAATTGTCACAGTACGACTTGAAAATGGGGATGCCAAGGGCGGTGAAAAGCCAGGCTATAGCAGACTTATTGGCACAGTTTCCAGGCGAAGAAGAATTCCCACTGGGCGATGAAGTTCCAGGGGAAGTAGCCATGGTAGAGGAGGTCAGAGAACAATGGGTAATGAAGTTCGATGGGTCTTCTACTGTCTAGTCTGGAGGAGTGGGAGTAGTTTTGTATCATGAAGAAGATAAAGCAGTAGCACTATCATTCAAGTTGGAATTCCCCTGTTCAAACAACACGGCAGAATATGAAGCCTACTTAACTGGGTTGGCCACATCTCTTGAAATGGGAGTTAAGCATTTGAGAGTACTGGGTGATTCGAACTTGGTGGTCTGCCAGACCAAAGGGAGCTTCTCCCTAAAAGAACCCAACCTAGCCCCGTACAGAGCAATGACCCAAAAGATGGAAGAAAAGTTTTTAACTTTTGAAATAGAACATGCCCCAAGGAATGAGAATCGGTTTGCCGATGCGTTGGCTGCACTAGGTTCGCAAATAATGTTCGAAGGGGGGAGCACTAGAGTCGAGGTCAGCAAGAGAGAAGAATCCATAATTGAGATGTTGAAAGAAAGGTTCTAGGAAGAACACTGTGAAGGGGATTGGTGGATCCCCATAAAGGAAGCTTTAATGGGGGAAGAAGAAGCCGTGGAGCTAAAAATACTTAAAGACTACGCCCTAGTGAGAGGAGAATTGTACCGCAGGATGCCGGGTGGAGTCTTGTCCAGATGTGTGGGGCAGGAGGAGGCCCAGAGAAAGTTGAAAGAAGTACATGGCAAGACTTGCGGATCCTGCGGGGAGATAAACCTTTACCGCAGACTTCAAAGGGCAGGCTTTTATTGGCCAAACATGGGTAAAGATGCAGACCAAGTCCAAACCCAGTGTGGGAACTGCCAACTTGCGGCAAACAGAGAGGAAAGTTACGCTGTGTTCATCAGCGAAGACTGGAGAAGCCCATTTATACAGTACCTGACAGAAGGCATCCTGTCGCAAAAGCACAGCAAAAAATATAAGCTCAAGAGGTTAGCAACGCGTTATTTTTTGCATAATATGGTCCTTTTCAAAAAAAGGGTATGATGGGGACCCCTTAAGGTGTCTGGGCCCTGAAGAAGCAAGAGAAATGGTGAAGGAAATGCACTCAGGAGAGTGTGGGGAACACCAGGGAAAGAAAAGGCTTTGCAGATGCCTGCTGCAAATGGGCTACTACTGGCCTACCATGAAAAAGGATACGGCAGAATTTGTGAAAAGGTGCCACAGTTGCCAAGTACAAGCCAATTTGATTCACACTCATCCGCAGAATTTGCATAGCATGGTCACACCATGGCCCTTCCACACTTGGGGGCTCGACTTGGTTGGACCAGCGAATCCACCGTCGCGAGGATACATATGGATACTAGTGGCTATAGAATATTTTACTAAGTGGACAGAGGCAGTACCACTTTGTAAAGCCATAGGAGGAGCAGTGGCAAACTTTATCAAGGAAAACATAATTGTAAGATTTGGAGTTCCCCACAGGATCATCAGTGACAACGGCACACCTTTTGTCAACAGTGATGTGAGGAAAATGCTAGAGTTCTACCAAGTCAAGCATCACCAGTCATCGCCTTATTACCCTCAAGGAAATGGGCAAGCGGAGGCAACAAACAAGACTCTCATAAAGATTATCAGTAAAATGAGCCAAGAGTATACAGAAGGATGGGCAATGCACCTGCCAAACGCTCTTTGGGCTTATAGAAGTTCACCAAAGTCAGCCACATGTTTTTCACCTTTTTCCTTAGTCTACGGAACTGAGGTGGTGAGTCCGGCAGAGAAAATGACCCCATCCCTGAGAGTCATGCAGATGCAAGAAAAGGAGAAAGAAGAAGAAGTTTTTGCGGCAGAAAGGTGCGAATACCTGGAAGGACTTGATGAAATAAGAGAAAAAGCCCAAGAACGCAGCTACAGATACAAGCAAAAAATGACTGAGGCCTACGGCAGGATGACTAAAGAAAGAGTGTTTGCGGAAGGACAACTGGTTCTAAAAGTGGCAGATTATGTTAGGAGAGGCCTGGCAGGACCATCGAAGTTTGCACCGAAGTGGGAAGGACCCCTTGTGATAAGAGAGGCACATCCAAGTGGATATTATCGCTTGACTCAGATGGATGGCAGGGACTTAATGGATCCCATCAATGGGAAATGGTTGAAATGCTACTACGCCTAAGAAGAAAAGTCATGTGATTATCCCCTTCTTTCGTTTTGTTGAAAAAGCTCTTATGTTTCCTTTTACTTTGTTTTTCGTCTTTCAAGTGATTATGTCACAAGACAAAATTTTGTAACTTGCTTTCATGAGGATGCAATGAAAAGCACGAAGTATTATCATCATATGTCATAGCAAAAGCAAAAACAGTAGCAAAGTGTAGCATCATAGGTGTAGCATCATAAGTGTAGCATCATAAGTTACAAACCCAAACTGTGGCAAACTAGCCCAAATAAGTACTATAGGAAACATAATGTACTAAGTGGAGTAATAAGGTGAAGGAAACAACAAAAGAAACTGCATCATCATCAATGAAGTCCAGAAAAAAGTGGCTGATCTCCAAAACGACTGGACCCGGCTATGTTAGAAAGAAGGTGCTCACGATGGCTCTCCAAGTCTACTACTTCCTTTCTCAGAATCTCAAGGTGTGAGTTAATAGCATCAACAGTAGGCTGGACTCTCCTCATAAAAACGGCCCGGGCAATATCTCGAAGGTGGTCCAAGATAAACTCCACGGCAAAACCAACACTAACAAGCTCTTGCACCGCAACCTTCCACTGCAGGATCCTCTTGGTGGAGACAGTGTCAACAAAATTGTGCTCAATATCGTTCAGCACACTCCCCAACATCCTCAAGAAATGCTCTCTAGCGGAGCGACCAAGTCGGAATCCCTGCATGAAGTCCCCACGGTTGCTGAAGACCGTCACCAATTGAGAAGCGCAGTCCTCAGGGATTCTAAAGCCATGGAAATCTATATAAGGAGGTTCGGAGCCCCAGAAATCCGCAGGTCCAAGATCATTGACTTCAGGTTGATCAAAGCGTGCAAAAAAAGTTGCAGCTTCACTCGCAGGATCTGGAATGGTGGCGGAACTACTGCCCACTTCAAACTGAGAAGGCACCATAGGAGGTGGACCTGTCAAAAGGGCACAAGGTTGAAAATGAGAAACCTTGGTAAAAAAAAAAAAGGAATATAGACCCACGGGGAAGAAGTGAAGGAAGAAGAAGATTTACTAGAGCCAGCGGTAATGGGGGCTGTGGGGAAAATAGAGGCAGGAACAGAAGGGACGGCAGAAATAGATGCTGTAAATATGGCAGAAATTGGTACGACAGATGCAGCAAGAATGGATACTGTGGGCGCGGCAAGAGGAGTTGCTGCAGACACCCCTACGTCTGCTGCAATTCCAAGCCCCTCAAAGGTCTCTGCAAACAAAGAGATAGACATGCAAATATAGGGGAAGAGTGAACTTAGCAAAAAAACAAGAGGAGAAGGGCGAACTTAAGTGACGTACTCTTCGCTGAACAGCAGGTGCAGGATGGGGAGTTGTCTTCCTCTTACTGGCTCGTGTTCTGCTGGCAGGAGTAGCACCTATGTGAGGCTGAGGAGCGGCAGACTTAAGCTTGCTGGCAGATTTAAGTTTGGCAGGAACTTTCTTGGCTGGTGCAGGAATGTTTACTACTTTAACCTTCTTTTCCCAACCTGGGAGGTAATCACCTGTATGCCAATACCATTCTTTCTTCTCCTCATCCCATTCAAAGATGGGGACCTGCTCTGTTTCCTGGCATAGGCCAACACGGACTTGGAAGGAAGGAGCAACCGAGGATTGGGAGAGACAACCAGGCTAAGTCCCTCAGGAGGTATGAGAGAGAGACCGCGACTACCAGCCAACTCTTGCTCAAACGAGGTCATTACAGCCTGCCAGTATCCGTGCATAGCAGGGGTGCAAAGACCCTCCCTCAAAGAACCAGGAACCGTGACTGCACTGAAACACTGTCTCCAAAAATCAAAAGCAGCGTGCCACAGGAAAGGTCTAACTGAAGTAGGAGACTCTGCGAGGAAGGAGAGGTCATCAGGAATATCCTGATCCAGCCCAAATTTTCTCCTTACCCAGTTGGCAGGATAATGGACAAACTTGACACCTTCATCTTCTAAGTAGGGCAACCATCCGGCATTGGTGGCTGCCAGATAGGTGATACCAGTCTCATCAAAACCGGCTAGAAGGGTGGTAGTACCAACAGTATCAACAAACGAACCCATTGCAGAATCAACACAAGTATAACCAGAACTCAAATGTCTATAAGCTCTCCAGGAAAAACCAATACCTTCATCAAAGGACTCAACAATAGAATGATCGATAGGCTTCAAACCGGACCAACGAAAAGCCAGAGGAAAATCAGACTCGAATCTGCCGCAGAAGTCAGTAATCACCCGCGGACAGGATTGGTACTTCTCTTTAGCAAATCTGACAGGCCTACATTTCGCCAAGTATTGGGCACAACGCTCGAATAATAACTGTTGCAGGATGGTGCTGTGTACAGAGGAAGTGACTATGTGGCAGGAGCCAGCCTGACTTTCGTCACTCCGCAGGATATCCAGTTGAACATACAGATGCCTCAAGAATATAGGGGCTAGCGGCAGACTCACTCCGGCAGATATTTTTATGGCCAAACGAAAATACAAAGGCTTTATGGCATAATGGGGATGGGACCCAAAGACAAACTTGCAAAGCCAAAAAGCAATGAAAGCCACGCGGCGGGCAACAACAGAAAATTTGGAAGAAGAACTAACCCAGTAAGATAACTTAGCATTTCCGGCCATCCTTTTCTTCAACTCCACTTCTATGGCTGCTTCTTCTGAGGAAAGCTCTATGGTGGCAGGATCGACATCGCCGAGAATTGCCAAAAGTAACTGATTAGCCACGTCCTTAAGAGTAACGGTGAGTTCGCCGCAGGAAAATAAGAACGTGTGGGTAGTGGTGCACCACCGGCAAAAGGTTGTGAAGGTCTCGAAAATTGGACAAACTTCGGGATAAGACGACGGCTTTCGGAACACCAGCCCTCTGAAGCAAACCCATGAAGCCCGTATCAGATAACTCACTATCAACCCACTCCTTCCAACCCGAGGCAGTACCCGACCCAAATTCGAAATGGATAGGCACAGGGAGCGCAACGCCTTGACGAATGACCAAATCGAAGATGGAGGAAGACACTAGAGCCCAAGAAAAATCAGGGTTTCACCGACGAAGAGCGAGCCACACACGGCCCAGTGGCGGCGACACATAATCACCAAGAGTCTTGGGGAAGTGAGGGCTGAGGTTATACCAAGGATCGATTAGAGGGGCGCACTCACTGTCTGGGTCGCGTCGTGCCTCTTTTTCATCAAAGTGGTCCGAATCGGAGTGCACGGCCTCTTCTTCTATTTCTTGTCCGATCGGAGGATCGGAAACGACCTCTTTCCCTTTGCGGCGGGAAGAGGCTTGAGTTTTCATCGGAGCCATGGCGTGAAGGTTTGATCGGAGTAAGATGGGAATGGGTGTTCAAAAAGAAGAAAACGGCGAAGGAAGGAAAACAGGTAGGATATTTTGGAAGAGAAGGAGTTTATGTCTGCATTGAAAAGGGACTCCCTTCTTAAATACCTGAGTTATTAATGTCAGCATGAAGGGAGGCGACTGGTCAGCCATCGAGAAAAGAATGAAATTAATGAAGCGGCGGTTATGTTTTAAAGCCACTGCCATTTTGGGAAATTCGAAGAGTCACTATTGTTCACGGCAGGAAAAGAAATATATATATGCAGGAAGGAGTCCATAGTTTAAAAAAACCCGCGAAGGAAAAGAAAGAAGGAGAGTGAGATAAATAGACAAGAAGGTCCTTCATTCACATATGAACCGCAAGAATGCTCCATATGTTCAGGGGGCTAAATGTTGAGGGTCATTTTTGTAAAACAGGCCCAACTCAGCAACGCAGGCAGCAAATAGAAGTGAAAAGCATAGAATAAAACCATTAAACCCAAGCGGCAGGAATAATGGGTCACAGGTCCATAAAATAAATAGATGGGCCTTGAGGAAGCAAGTGGGCTCGAAAGGCCTGGAAAGAGAGAATAACAAACCCATGGGCAGTATATGATGTGTAAAAGTAAGAATGGGCCGCGGCAGGCTCAAAGTAATGTAAGCAAAGAGAGTAGGGGATTGTTGGCAGGCCCACAAACCCCAAGGATGAGTATGAAGTAATTGGGCTGGGGAATCCCAATGAATTAAGTAAAAGCCCATGGGAACACAAAGTTAGGAAAAGGGCCAAGGAAGCCCAAAACAAGTAAATGGGCCGAGGATGCCCAAGGGGACATAGGAGCCCCTAAGTAAAAAAGCCCATGGTCATGCAAAGCCATTTGAGGAAGAGAGTAAACGGCAGGTCTAATAGAGGACTAGCAGGGCCAAGTCATTACAGCAAGAATGATAGAATAGTACGGCAGGAAATGATGGAAATCAAGAAATGGGCTAAGAAAAATGTAAAACCCAAGCCCAGCCCCTAAAGGGAACAGTGAATTATAAAACGGCCCACATAAAAGAACGAAGAGGTGCGGCAGACTGCAAACAAAGCTCCAGATCGCGGTAAACGCATGAGCAGCAGGCAGATTTTGGACATACATGACAAGGAAGCACGCGCAAGGCCCAAGCACCACCAGCCTGTACCCAGCCAATATGGGACGTGGTGGGGTTATGGGTCAGAGGTAAGAGGTAAGGGGGGTGTGGTTTGGTGGTGGGGAGAGGGGAAAAGACCTATTCTACGGCTCTTACCCAAGCTCTTTTGGGAGGTATGTCCTGCTGGGATGACAGACCACCCAAAAGAGGCAAGGTTGAGGGAGGAATTGCTAGGTGCATGCCTTGAGGGAAAGAGAGAGAAAGCATTTACGCCGTGGCAGGAAAGGATGCCACGGCGGACTAACAAATGACACAAACTTGCCTTTGTCTGGCGAGGGTAAATGGTACACAGACGAACTCTTTGGTGGTCAGCAAGTACGCCCAGACCAGATAAAGGCGGTTAAAGGGTAAAGAGGTAAAATTTGGTCACGGCAGGCCTTATAAGAAGACCCTTGCCGTGCCTTGTACAGAGGATCGAAAAACAGAGGTATTACGAAGTAAAAAAGAAAACAAAAGAAAAAGAAAGGAAAGAAGAAAAGATAAGAGAGAAAACAGAAAGCAAAAGAAAGATAATATAATAGGCATGCACCAATAGGTCGGTTCTCTTCTCTCCCCCTCGAAATCCCACTCTCTTTGGGTCAAAGTAAACAATAGAGATTCCTTTGGGCACTAATCACTTAGGTCCGGTTCCCTCAAAGTCATTAATCCCTACGGTAGGATCTTTTCCTGAGAGATTAGTTTCATTGAGAGAAGGCATTCTTCCTCTTTGGTTTTTGCCTCTATGAACCCAAACTTGACTTGATATTATTTCTTCGATTAATTCATATTGTCACTTAATCCTTCACTTCTTTTGCAAAAGCAATTGTTATTACTGTGATTATTATAGATAGGAATTACTTTGTCATTTTTTTTCCTTAAGAAAAGGTCACTATATTTTTGTTCTTCTGCTATTGTCTGCCGTAAATCATTTGAAACAGCTCTACCTGCCGTAAGTACACTCCTGGCAGACGAGGCCTAGTTTGCGCACAAGCCGGCCCAAAGTGAGTTACAGTTGGGCCGGTCTCAACTATTCTACTCAGAATACTCGGGCCCATCACCGCAGGAGGCGGCCCAGCCCAACGCACAACACAACAAAAAAAAGGCCCCTACAACTGGAAATGATTAAACCTAGCTATCCTCAAGGTAAAAAGCAAATCCACTTTAGAGAATCGAAATTTACAATAAGACTTAGACCACTAATATGTTATTGCTACCACATGTAGAACTTATTGACACGACCACGTGCAAGCTTCGAATCCACAAACTTATTCTCTATTAGGCCTTTGCAACACAAACCCCACACTTGTGATTTTGAGACTCCACTCAAAGGTTTATCAACATAGACTCTCCTGTTTGTGACTTCAAGACCATCATTGAAGATTTAGATCATCAACACCTTTGATGACTAGAGAAGGCAGCAATTTCTACAACATCGGATCTTGAGATTCTTCAAGGCATAACACCGGTAGAAGATATGAGAGAGCTTTTTGGGTACAAAACCCTAGATACAAAAGAGGCACACTCTTCTCTCTCTGAAAAGTCTTATAAAAACGTGCTTAGGGTTTCCTTTATATACTAGGTGTGTGGGTCCTTTTTCGGACAGTGCCCAGGCCCAAGTATAAACAAGGACCCCGGGCCCTTTACTTGTTGTTTAATGGACTACGCTTGGTTCATCGCAGCTATAAGGGCTGATTACGAACCAGATGGTGCACAGAATACGAATCCTACAACATATACATGCTAACAGACAAGAAATATATGCATTGAACAACAAGAAACAGTAAAGAGGCAATGTGGTAAAGAAAGACACAAAATAAAACATTAAGGGTCCTTAAGACAATGTGAAATATTCCATTACTTTCTTAACTATGTAATATATTACGCTCACTTGGACATGTTACAAGGTCCAAATAAGTTCAAAAATCACAGACTTAGATAGCTCTTCAGGCCTCTAAGAATTGCAAACTTTGAATTCCTTTGAATCTGAGTGTATTCTCTAGTGGCTGTTTGAGGATACTGGGCGGTATTTCCCTCTTTTTTCCTTCTTTTTTGAATTCTAACAGAGTTTTCTCAATGATTATACTTTAATTCCTTATTATTGAATGTCGTTCACTGTTGGCTGCTTCCCCTTTTTATAGTGTCATCCTAGTGTTCCCAGGGTATCACTAATTCCCTCCATTTGCTCCCCTGGGTACCAAAACCAATGTTGTGCTAGCAATATTGGTGGCTGGTCCCTTCCTCATTTCTCATAATTTTCTTCTTTTGGTGTTTCTTCCCTAAAAGTCTCTTGCTGACTCTCTGTTCTAGGGTGTCCTTAATTCTTAAAGACCTGACTTTTGATCATTCTTTCTTTAAGGCCTCTAAACCTCACCTTTTTAGACTTAGTTTTTGGCTGCCTTTCCCTTTGTCATTTTTCTCAAGTGAGCTGATTCCTTCCTACCAGGTTGAAAGTTTCCCAACCACTTCCCCTCATGGTTCTTCTTTCTGGGTTCCCCGAGGTACCAACCCCTTGTTCATGAATTGTTGGTTCCCAAGCCTTCTGATTCATTTCTGCATCATTGGGTGGCTGATAGGGACATATTTGTTCTCGTTCCTTGTATTTCTTGGCACCCCCTTTGAACTATCTTAATCCAACCCTGGCTTTGCTGTACATCCCAAGGATCCTGAACTCCTGTTAGTCCCCAGGTATCTCGGCCTATTTCTTACCACTAGGCTCCCTAGCGATTTTCTGACCTTGGCGGGTTGGGCTTTTCTTCTTCCCTTCATTTTTTGAGCTCTAAGGCTTACCCATCCGTGGGTTTGGGTTGCTCCTTAAAACCCTTAATAAATTTGGGCCTACCATCTTTTTCTTTGTGGCGGGCTCAAGTGTTTTATTTTTATGGAGTTCAATTCTCTGTGCCATTTTGGGCATTGGTGCTTCATTGTGACTTTTTAGACCTTAACACTAGGAGAAGTAGATCTGAAACCCTAATCCTTTTTGGGCTTGAATTACTGTTTGGGCTTAATTAAAATTCTGCAAATATGATTCTTGATCGATCGAGCCTGTCTCTCGATTGGTCGAACTAGGCAGGTTCTGAACTCTTCTTTCTACAGCTTGTATATTCTTGAATCTTGACTTGTATCACATTGAGCATTGTCTAATAATACCTATAGACTCTAAGATCTATATCTAGACAAGTTTGTGTTCACAGTTTGTCAATTGTTCTAAACTTTTAGAACCTAACAATCTCCCCATTTGGCAATTCGTGACAAACTTACATACAAATGAAATGCTCAAATACAAGAACAACCCAATTACAATAAATTGCCTAATTACATCACAAATCCCAATCTAAGACTCCTAACCTAGAAGTTGCAAGAATAGGTAGAAGGTCTTGACCAGAATGTACCTGTCTTTCCTGAAACACTCAAAAGAACATATCAACGTATGTGTGGAAAGAAATACATATAAACAAAATGAAGCACAATATAAAAATAAAAGTAAATTCTAACTCTCCCCTCAGCCTCATCGACTTCGGATTCTCGTTCTGCGCCTGAGGAGCTGGAATCGCAAGCACCGTAGTCACCGTCGTCGTATTCTCGATCTCCACCATCGCGCTCCTCTGCACCGCCTTCCTCGGCCTCAACTTCCACGGCTTCTGCATCCCTTCCTCCGCCTCCGCCGCTGCTTCCACATCCGCCACGTCATCAGCTCCCGAATGCTCTGCCGCCTGCTTGTTGCTGTTGCTGCTGCTGTTGTTGAAAGAGCAAGGAGAGAATCCGAATCGGTTGCGAGCGGATCGGGATCCGACCCTAGACGGTGGGTCCGAGTCGTGGTGGTAGTCGGAGTCGGGTTCGAACGAAGTAGGAGAAGCGTTGCGGCGGCAATGGGTTGTGCTGTTGGTGTGGCTCTTTCCTCCCCATTTCAAGAACGGGAACGAGAAGTTGTGAAGTGGCTGAGACTTCACTGGTGCGGTCACCATTGCACAAACTCAAAACCAAAACAAAACCTTCCTTAGCTTCCTATACTCACTTCTCTTTCCCTCTCTTACCTACCTACTAGTCTGAAACTCATATTCTGAAACTCCTATGCTACCTTGAAAAGAAAAACCCTAAACATCAGAGAGAGAGAAAGAGAGAGAGAGAGGTGGTGTGGAGAAGAAGAGTATAGAGACTAGAGAGAGAGCCAAAGAAGTTAGATACATCAAAAAGTTTTATATTCTCCTTAGATACATCAAAAAGTTTTATATTCTCCCCTTTTCAATTTTTTTTTTATCTCCCCCTAAATAAAACATTTTAAAAACCTTTTTATTTTATCATGTAAAGCAGCAGAAATATAAAAAACACAATGATATGATCGCCTAGGAAAACCAAATCGGTAAAAAATCTGGGGAGGATTTAACCTAACTATCCTTAAGGTAAAAAGAAAATCCACTATAGAGAATCGAAGTTTATAATAAGACTTAGACCACTAACATCCTATTGCTACCACATGTAAAACTTACTGACACGACCACGTGCAAGTTTCGAATCCACAGACTCCTTCTCTATTAGGCCTTTGCAACACAAGCGCCCACACTTTTGACTTTGAGACTCCACTCAAAGGTTTATCAACACAAACTCTTCTGTTTGTGACTCCAAGACCACATTTGAAGGTTTAGATCATCAACATCTTTGATGACTAGAGAAGGCAGTAACTTCTACAACACCGAATCTTGAGATTCTTCAAGAAATAACACCAGTAGAAGATATGAGAGAGCTTTTTGGGTACAAAACCCTAGATACAAAAGAGGCACAGTCTTCTCTCTCTAAAAAGCCTTATAAAAACGTGCTTAGGGTTTCCTTTATATACTAGGAAAAGTAAATCTGAAATCCTAATCCTTTTTGGGCTTGAACTGCTGTTTGGGCTTAATTAAAATTCTGCAGATACGACCCTCGATCGATTGAGCCTGTCTCTCGATCGGTCAAACTAGGCAGTTTCTGAACTCTTTTTTCTGCAGCTTGTATATTCTTGAATCTTGATTTGTATCACCTTGAGCATTATCTAATAATACCTATAGACTCTAAGATCTATATCTAGACAAATTTGTGTTCACGGTTTGCCAATTGTTCTAAACTTTTAGAACCTAACAGATTCAACAGAGTCAACATTTTGAGAAAGTTAATGACAATATTGGACAAGGTTCCATTTCAAGGAATCCATTTTAAGAGATGGAAAAGTCAAGGTTCTTGTCTACCTAAGCCATATCTTCTATATCCTCACCAAGAAGAATTCAAATAAGGTCCCTACCAACGATATGAATGAAGACCAACACCATACCTATCAAGAGAAATTAAGTAGAAACAAAAGAGAGTACAATTGTTGACATATCTCTTAAAATTGTCTTGCAGACACTACAAAAAAAATGGTCTTTAGCCGCGTTTAAAAAGCGCAGCTATAGACCCCAAAAACGCGGCTATAGGATAGAGCTGCGTTTACAAACACAGCCTAAACACCACAGCAACAGGCCTATCGTCGCGTTTTTCAAAAACGCGGCTAAAGGTAATGCCTATAGCAAGGTCAGACCTGAAGCCACGTTTTTAACCCGGTAGGATATTTTGGGGCCTATAGCTGCGTTTTTAAAAAACGCGGCTATAGCTCGCTTTGAGCTGCGTTTAAAACGCGGCTATAGGTTTTTCTAAAAACAAAAAAAAAAAAATTTCTGGGTTTTTTTTTTTTCCCCAGAAAATTCAAAATCAAAAACACCATACTCACAATACAAACACACCAAAAAAATTCAAAATCAAACACAAACCCAGAAAATTCAAAATCAAACACAACATATTCACAATACAAACAAACCCAAAAAATTTAAATTCAAACACAAACCCAGAAATTCAAAATCAAACACAACGTGCTCCAAAATATAAGAACACAAACCCATTTAAACGTAATCACAATATCAGCAACACAATAGCACAAATTCAAGCACAGATCCACAATAGCATCTCCTCCATTTTCTTACTAACTAAACATAAAATAACCAAAAAAAAAAAAAAAAACTAGATCTATTAACAAATCAGTGTGCTTGAGATGAAGAAAAAAATGAAAGAAAGAAAAAATAAAGCAGCAGATCCAAACAAACAAAGGAAAAAAAAATGTTACCCAGTGAAGAAGGAAGAAAGAAAAATGAAAAAAAAAAAGTGTTATCCAGATGTGAAGAAGGAAGAAAGAAAAAGGAAAAAAAAAAAAGAAAAGAAAAAGAAAGAAGAGTTACCCAAGCGTGAGGAAGGAAGAAAAAAATAAATAAATAAAAGGAAAGAAAGAAGAACCTTACGGAGGAGCAAGTGAAGAAGGAAGAAAGAAAAAGGAAAAAAAGAGAAAAAGAAAAAGAAAAAAGAAAGAGCGCTACCCAGATGTGAGGAAGGAAGGAAAAAAAAAAAAAAGGAAAGAAAGAAGGTACCTTACGGAGGAGCAAGTGAATTAGAATGAAGAGAGAAAAAAAACAAAGAAGGAGAAATAAGAAAAGAAGAAAGTGGGGGTAGGTGGGAAAGGGGGGGCACGTGGGAAGCTGAATTTTTTTTTTTTGGTTACATATAGCGGCATTTTTAAAAACGCGGCTATAGGTCATGTCACTAAAGGGTGACCTATAGCTTATACGGTTGGACCTATAGGCTATAGGTCACCCATTAGTGACATGACCTATAGTCGCGTTTTTTAAAAACGCGGCTATAGGTCAGTGACATATTTATAAGGCTGGACCTATAGTCGCGTTTTCAAAAAACGCGGCTATAGGTCATGTCACTAAAGGGTGACCTAAGCCGCGTTTTAAAAACGCAGCTTCAGGTTACACGGTTGAACCTATAGCCGCGTTTTTCGAAAACGCAGCTATAGCTTACCTTTTACTGCGTTTTAAAACGTAGCTAAAGATTAGCTATAGCCGCGTTTTTTAGAAAACGCAGCTATAGGTCCCCATTAAAAAAAATTATTCATCTGGACCTATAGCCGCGTTTATAAACGCAGCTATAGCACGCGTTTTTTGTAGTGAGATTATATTTATGATTATTACGATACTACTAACGCATTTTACAAAGAAAATTTGGAGTCTTATAGAGCAAATATGACACCAAATAACTTGCAAAAAAAAAAAAATGTTGCTATTTGATATTTCGGTTATCAAAATTCAAATGCTGGATGGCACTTGTATTATGGAGTAAGGTCAAGGCTCCAAATAGTCGTAGTAGAGCTTAGATAGTTAGATCCGAAGGCACCAAAATCAATTGGAGACAACCTTGTAGTGATTGGCATCATTGACAAACTACCATAATCAGGGAGAGAAAATGATATACAATAATATAGCAAATGTATTTAAAAAAACTACTCTTTTTTTTTTTTTTTTAATAGGGTAAGAAAATATTTATCACCCACAAACACAATGGGAAAAATAACCTACAAAGGGAGATACAACAGGACGGGAAAAAGGGAAAATAAGGAACCCAAGCTCACAAAGAGAAACAGGCCTCATCCCTAATAATATTTACAATGTTTGGAGGGCCATGCCCATGCTCAACATCAAAGAAACCAAAAAAGGAATTTGTCAAAGACCACCTGGCGAGAGAACAAGCCACCTTGTTGGCACTTCTGGGAACCCAGCTGAAAAGCCAATCCACTTGGTTTGAGACTAAAATGTTAACATCTACAGCAATATTTACTAGTCTCCACTCATTGACTGGTCTAGGTGAATTTAAATATAAATTTTAGAATCACTCTCCGCCACCTGTTGGTATTTATTTTCTTTGAAAATGAAAATATGAAATATCATCCCCCTCTCCAATCTCTACCCCACTACAGCACTACAATCACATCAAATACCAACTAGAGGGGAGGTGAGTGTAATAATGAATTTCTTATTAGAAAGGGTGTGGGTGATAGTTTCGTTTGTTTTGAAGTAAAATGTTTTGCATGTGAAACATTTTTAGTAAAATATTTTCAGGTGTTTGGTATGATAAATAAAATATTTTTAGGCAAACCACAAAATCAGTGGCTTGGCCACCAAAGGTCTTGTGACCGAACCACTAGCACTAGTAGCTGGAACGATGTCTTCGGCCACTAAATTGTCAGCACTAGTGTGACCAGAATGACAATTATCGGATCTTTGGCATTGGTTGCTAGAATGGTACTGGACCACTAACACCGGTTGTCAGAGCGATGGCTCCAGTCACCAGATTGTCAGCACTGGTTACTTAAGGGGTGTTTGGATTTTGTGTTTTCAATCACTCATCACTCTATTTTCATCACTCATCAACCAAAATCTGTGAGTCTCACACATGCATGGCTTGTTTGGATGAGTTTCCATTTTTTGTTTCCATCATTCATATCTCACCAAATTGAGTTATGAGTTAGTGAAAATGAAAACAAAATTTTGATGTTTTTGAGTTATGAAAACAGAGTTACAATGACATTTTTGTAAATATATTCATATTGTGAGGCCCATGTCTGTGTCTTGTCTTTTCCTTGCTAGACCATCTCTTTTTTTTTCCTCTCCTCTTCCTCTTCTCTTCCCACGCCACTCTCTTCTCTCCATACCCCATCTGCCATTAACACAACCCATTACTCTCTCCATCCCGGTCTGCCACTAGCTGAAGCCTAAGTCTTCCTTCTTCTTCGTTTTCGTCTCTGTCTTGGCAGTGGGTCTTGTGGTTTCGGGTTGTAGGTTGTCATCTCAGCGGCACAGATGGTGGAATTTGCCGAGCTCTCTCTCCATCTCCTCGGAAAGATCAATTTTTTTTTCTTTCTATCTTGTGGGTGTGGAGTTCGGATTTGAGATGTGAGTGTGGGGTTTGGATTTTTGAGATGTGGGTGTGGGTGTGGGTGTGAGGTTTGAATCTGTGGTGTGGCTGTGGAAAATGAAATTTTGATTTGGGTCCGGCTAGAGAGAGAGAGTCTGAGAGATTAGAGAAAGAGCAGAGAAATGAGAAGAAGCAGTCCAGTTAGAGAGAGAGAGAGAGTCTGAGAGATTAGAGAAAAAGAAGTGAAAGGAGAAGAAGAGAGTTTGAACTTAGTCAATCCATGGGTCCCACATAAAGTGAAAATATTTGAGTTTTGGGAATGAAAACTCAACCAAGTTGTAGTGCCAAACATAGCTAGGGTGTATCTTGGGGATTTTTAAGTGATAAGAAATGAGTTATAGTGTGATGAGTGATGATATTTGAGTGATAAGTGATGAGTGATAGATAACTCACCATCCAAACAGGGCCTTAGCCCATCAGACTGGTGACCTAGTCATTATATGGGGTGAGGAAAAGCCATTGTGTGTTTTTGTAATATGTTTTACCAAATTTTTAAGGTAAAACGTTTTATAACTTTTTAAAAAAGGATTTTACAATCAACGGAAAATATTTTACAAATTTGATCATATTTTATATGTAAACAAACACCTAAAAATAAGAAAAAAAATTCAAAAAAAAAATTACTTCAAAACAAACAGAGTGTGTGGAGGGTAAAATAAGAAATTTAAGATTTTTAAAACACTTTAATTAGCCATCCAGGGAAGGTCAGTGTAAATACTAAATAATTTTCATTTTAATGGAGTTTGTTCACGAATATTGGGGCTGTTTGGCATGGTATTTTAAATAACAGTTTTCAATGTTTAAACAATATTACATTTATTTTCACATACTTTTTCACTCATACGTATTTTCAAAAAATACAAACAACGTTAATAAAACAATGTTACCAAACAGGCCTTTAACCTAGTCTTGAACTTGACTCATTTGCAAAAATAAATAAGTATAAACAACTTTTTTCTTGAGTTGAACATGAAATATTCATAAATATCTCAATAAATTAAGCCCCTAAGCGGTAATCGTGTAAAAGTAAAACATCTTGAGCCCCTCCTGATTAATAAACAAATTATTTCGATTTACCAAAATTTTTAGCAACCTCAAATGTGGAAAATTGAGTAATATTTTTGGAAAAATTTTAGCTGAAACAAAACAATGCCTTAATTGAAAATTTTGGAGGTTATCAAGCTATGGCGGGCCAACCAGCCACGCCCCATGTCCTTCCCAAGAATATTCCTTCTTTGGAATCAGACGGGAATAGGCACTGATTCTCACATATACTACTTATTGTACATTGTATCTACACAATGACCAATCTCGTGTTTCAAATGTGAATATTAATTAAAAAAAAAAAAAAAAAAAACGGACATCACCATAAAAATATTGACATGGTATGTACGGAGTATACATTAACAAGGGTGTGAAAAGTGAAAACAGTTCCCTCCAAGAATACCCTTGTGACAAAAAATCAGTTCCTATCATTAAAAAAAAAAAAAAAAAAATTCAGTTAACCACTCAAGTGATGGTTTTCCAATAATAAAAAAAAAACTACTCAGGTGATAGATAATAGGGTTAAAGCTTACGGAAAGAAATGGTTTCAAGATTTTCATTGTACTTGTTAAAATCCATTCATATTGTTCTGTTCTTGCTGACACGACATGGAAATGAAATACGAAAAGATTTTACAACCTTTTCAAGTTGTCATCATCACAAGGCAGAAGCAAAGCCTTAATCCAACCCTCCTTTTGGAATAGGTTAGGAAATCCCTAGCATTCTTTCTCTGTTCCCATAGATCAGTGACTCCATTTCAACTAGTCCTTAGAAGTTTTTGCATGTAAGACAACATATATATATATATATATATATATTCATTGTCAAAATTGTGTTTTATTTTGGCGTTTAGTCCTTATGGTTGTATAGGAATAACTTGGATGTAAAAGATACCCAAAATCATTGATATTGTCCCTTGAGAGCAACCGAGTTTAATTTAGTCCTTAATGGAGGCGCCCAAAATGCCAAAATACCTTATAATCATAATCAAATGGCAGAATTTTGCTGGGTTGTTGAAGTCAAATTAATATGATGGTACTTCCATGGATAATCCAGGGTTACTATAGTGAGAGGTGTGTTCTTATTAGCTTCTCTGGGTTGTTGAAGTCAAAGTTACTCTCAGCTCAGATTGGCTGAGAGTAATTGGCATGGATAGGGGGACATTTTGGCATTTTATCCTTTTTTTATTTATTTTTTATTTGGCATTATGCCCCTGTTTTGAAACTATATAGGTGCGTGCCCCTGTTTCGATACTCGATGACCCTAAAATCGAGTTACTTAAAGTACTCGATTGGTTTAAAATCGAGTTCTGTGCAAAAAAAATTTTAGTGTCATCGCCCCATACAAGGTTCAGGAAGCCCTAGAGTGGCGTTTTTTAATCCCTATAGTGACGTTTTAAATCCCTATAGCGGCGTTTTCTTGTAATTTTTTTTTCCTTAAGTGTGATTGTCCCATGGCAGGTTTAGGGAGCCCTATAGTGACATTTTGGAACTCGATTTCCATAAAATCGAGTTCTATGCAATTTTTTATTTTTTATTTTTTTTTTTATTTTTTTAATTTGATCGGGCATAACTCAATTTTAAATCAATCGAGTACTTTAAGTAACTCGATTTTAGGGTCATCGAGTATCGAAACAGGGGCACGCACCTATATAGTTTCGAAACAGGGGTATAATGCCAAATATTTTTGCCCAAAGGGGCAAAAGGCCAGAATGTCCATGGATAGGGATATCATTCATTTTAGAGTATTCACGATCAACTTGTGCAAATTTTTTTTTTTTGGGTCTATTTTAGCATAAGAATCTACTTTTTTTTTTTTTTTTTTTTTTTTTTTGCATACTCACTTTTCAAAATACTTCACATCAGATTATCTATTTCATACTATATTTTATTAAAATATCAAATTTTCTTGATTTTTTTAATTGTTTATTTTTCTTAATATACAACTGTACGGTCCCCGCACCATGACCCGTAGTGGGCCTCGGGCCCTGGCCTGGGTATAAGGCCCATGAGGCCGGTCTCCCTCTGCCTAGCGGCCCACCCCGAGCCCCGCGGGCTGCAGGCCCACGATCTGCTTTTACACCGTCTCTCGGCAGACCCCTTCCCGAGCAGTGATGAACACACAGCTCGCGGAACACCCCGCCCTGTACCTACTCGGTCATACCTCGGAGAGGCACCGCTGCCGGGAACTATCGTGGAAGTGGGAACCAAGTTCCAACGCCACCGTCACCGCTTCCCACTCCCACCTAACCACCCACTTACAATCGATAATACTGGACCGCCGGTTGCACCTACTGGCAAGTAATTATGGCTCTCCACTAAACTATGAGCTATAAATACAAGAAGGTTTGAGAAGACAAGGGTTGGTGAATTGAGGGAAGGAAGAGTGTAAACAGAGAGAGCAGAGTAAGGAATTGGGTCAGGTCCCCGAGAAGAGGAAAGCACATCAGTTGAGCCTTGGTGTTTAGAACGACCCATTGTGGGAAATCCAAACCCACTATACAAATAAGTTGTGAGTCCAAGTGAGGCCCAGCCCAACGGGTTTCAGTTTTTGGTGCGCACAATTGGCGCCGTCTGTGGGAAATCCTACTAAGCAGTGGTTCTGCCAAGGCTCGTATACAGGGAAAATGTCTGGAGGTAACGCCGAGAGTGGCTCGGCAGGGTCTTCCAGGGGCTCCACCTGGCGGGAACAGAGGCAGAAAAGACGCGAGGATCCGTTTCACGAGCAACTGGAAGAGCGGTCCGGCCTTGGGGAAGGGTCGTATCAAACGGGGAGAACGGCATCCCATGCCTCCCGGCATAGGCAGCACGACGCCAGGGATGAAGAGCTCGAGCGGCTGCGGAGGCAAGTACAAGACCTGGAGTTGGAAGCCCGAAACGAGCGCCACCGAGCCGGTCAAGACGACCGAGAGAGAGGGCCAGGCGCCGAGGGAGAAAGACGCGGGGTGGGATCGAATCAATCAGGATCCCGCCACCACAGGGAGCGCTCGCACTCGAGGGAGTCCCGTCGCCGCCGAGACCGTTCCCATTCAGCAGAGTCTCATCGGCGGCGAAATCGCTCTCGGTCGCGGGAATATGGGAATCGGGGCTCGGAGTCTCCAGAGGGACGGCCGAGGAATGCGGCCATGGATGCTATGAGCCGCGCATTGCGCAGGGCTGCTCGGTCACCATTCTCAGCAGATATCGAGCGTGCACCGATGCCGGACAGGTTTACGCGCCCGCCGTTCAATTCGTATGGTGGGAAAACAGACCCCGTAGAGCATGTCAGCCACTATATCCAGATGATGTCTTTGCATACCCGCAATGACGCTCTGATGTGCAAGGTTTTTCCCTCCAGCCTTGGTCCCACGGCCTTAAGGTGGTTCAACGGGTTGCGCAAGGGCTCCATTCACAGTTTCGCCGAGCTAATACAGGAGTTCGGTTCCCGTTTCGTGACGTGCAGCCGGAAGCAACAACCAGTGGACGCGCTGTTGTCTATGAAGATGAGGGCAGGGGAAACCCTTCGGGATTACGCTAATCGATACTGGGAGCTCTACAACGAGATTGGCGGAGGGAACGAGAAGATTGCGGCGAGCACCTTCAGATTGGGATTGCCTGACGACTCGGGGTTGAGAGAGTCGTTAACTAAGAAGCCTCCCGAGGACATGAGGCAGCTGATGAGGCGCATCGAGGAATACAAGCGGTTGGAAGACGATAAGATACAGAGCAAAGGCAAAGCACAGGTAGCTGATCGTCCTCGGCTGAGCAGTTTTCAACAGAGGGCATGGGGAAATTTGAGGATTCAAGAGCCAGCAGCACCAGCAGGGGAGGTGAACGTGACGTTCAAGGAGCCCGTGCATAAAATCGTGGATAAGATCAAGCACGAGCCGTACTTCAGGTGGCCGAACCGGATGGCTGGCGACCCCTCTAGGAGAAATCAGAACCTGTACTGCACCTACCACAAAGACCGGGGGCATACTACCGAGCAGTGCCGAGTGCTAAAGGACCATCTCGGGCAGTTAGCGAAAGCAGGACACCTCAAGGATTTTGTGACGGATGCCGGGGATAGAGGAACGGGGCATGGCGCCCCACACAGGGGGAATCCCCTTCCGCCCCCTCTTGGGATAATTGATGTCATCCACGTCGCCCCGAGGGGCATTTCAACGGCAAAGGGGAAGGAGGTGTTGACGATGATATCGGTAGAGGGGAGTACGGGCGTGCCGCCTGCCGCGAAGAGGATCAGACCTACCCGGGAGCCGATCTCTTTCGACGACAGTGATCTAGAAGGAACCATTCAGCCGCACGACGACGCATTGATAGTAACGGCAAGGGTTGGCGGCTTCGTTGTGAAGAGGATAATGATAGACCAGGGAAGCGGAGCGGATGTTATGTACCCGGACCTATTCAGGGGGCTCGGGTTGAGGGATGGGGACCTGTCGAAGAACAATACTCCCCTGGTTGGGTTCGATGGGAAGATGGTGGCGCCCGAGGGGCAAATCTCTCTGCCCGTGAACATGGGGGGCAAGGAAGTGATGGTAAGTTTCTTCGCAGTTACATCATACTCCCCCTACACGGCGATTCTAGGGAGGCCATGGATACATGCAATGGGGGCTGTCCCGTCCACTCTGCACATGAGGGTCAAGTTTCATACTGATTATGGTGTCACGGTGATACAAGGGAGTCAGCAGGCGGCCAGGCAATGTTTGATCGCCATGGTCGATTGGAAGAAGGAGCAAACCGACCGGGAGGGTCAGGCCGATCCCAAGTGTCCGTCGTCAGGGACGCCTTTATAGCAGTTACAGGGCCCGCCAGAGAAGGAGGTTGCCCGTACCGAGAATATGCTGAGGGTGAAGGTGTTGCCGGACACGGACAAGTACTTCCAAATAGGGGAGAGCATGGGGGACCGGGAAAAGGTAGAGATGTTGCTGCTCCTGATACAGAATGTGGACGTGTTCGCTTGGAGTCCGTACGAGGTGCCCGGGGTGGATCCCGAATTCATCATGCATAGACTTGGAGTTGACCCCTCATTCACCCCTAAAAAGCAGAGGCCGAGAAGATCAGCCTGGGAGCACTCCAAGGCAGTAAAAGTGGAAGTTCAGAGATTGAAAGAGGCGGGGGTGATTCGGGAGATCATCTTCCCGGACTGGTTGGCGAACACCGTGGTAGTGAAGAAGAAGAGCGGCAAGTGGCTGGTCTGCGTCGATTTTACCGATCTGAACAGAGCCTGCACGAAAGACCCTTTTCCCGTGCCGAAGATTGATCAGCTGGTAGACGCCACGTGTGGGCACCCGAGGATGAGCTTTCTGGACGCTTTCCAAGGGTATCACCAGATCGCCCTAGCGCCCGAGGATCAAGAGAAAACGGCATTCATTTCCCCGGAGGCGAATTACCACTACACAAGGATGCCGTTCGGACTGAAGAACGCCGGGGCCACTTACCAACGAATGATGACAAGAATGTTCCGAGACAAGATAGGGCGCACGGTCGAGGTGTACATCGACGACATGGTGGTTAAAAGCAAACAGGAAGCCTTGCATATGGGGGACCTCCTGGAGGTTTTCGAGGTTCTCCGACGGCACAAGTTGCGCCTTAATGCGGAGAAGTGCGCGTTTGGCGTAGGGGCCGGGAAGTTCTTGGGGTACCTGATCAGTACACGGGGGATTGAAGTCAACCCGGACCAGATAGAGGCTGTGAGGAGACTGAAGCCACCGAGCAATCCGAAGGAAGTGCAAATACTAACCGGGATGCTGGCCGCCCTTAACCGGTTCATCTCAAAATTCGCAGACCGATGCCGACCATTCTACCAACTGCTGAAGAAATGGACGTAGGGCTGTCCATGACCCGCCCGGCCCGACCAAACCGCCCGAAACCCGATCATCCTCACCCGAAACCGTCGGATCAAGGCTTGTTCACGGTCGGACGCGGGTCGCCGGCGCTAGCACCCGAGACCATCGGTTCGAGTTGCGGGTTGGCTGTCCGAGAAACCGACGAACCCGACCCGCCCGAGGAGCTGTTCTTCTCTCGTCGAAAATCGCCAAATCCGGCGAAATCACCTTCAAATCCGAGCAGATCCGGCGAGTTCTCAACCATATGTGGTGAGATTTAGCCAGATCCGGCCATTCCCAGCAGATTTCAGCGATTTTGGTGCAGATTTCGGCGATTTTGATGCAGATCCGGTGAGCTTTTACATTTTCCGGCGATGATTTGCAGATTCCGGCGATGATTTGCAGATTCCGGCGATATTTTCCAGCTCCGGCGACAACCCGATCTCCACCCGAACGGACCCGATCTCCACCCGAACCCAAAACCGATCCGACCGATTGACGCCGGCGGTCGGTCTCGGGTCAGTCTTCTGTCCACCCGACTCCGGCGGGTCGGGTTCGGGCTGGGTCGAAAACCGACCCGGCCCGACCCGTGGACACCCCTAAATGGACGGGATTTCGGTGGACCGAGGAGTGCGAACAGGCCTTTGTGGATCTGAAGATTTATTTAGCGCGAGCGCCCATGCTCGCGGCACCGGAGGCAGGTGAGGACTTATTCATGTATCTGGCGGTATCCGAGCACGCCGTGAGTGCCGTGCTGCTAAGGGACAAAGGGATCCAGCAACCAGTATACTACATCAGCAAAACTCTCGTCGACGCCGAGACGAGGTACTTGCCCTTGGAGAAGCTCGTACTGGCCCTGATACACGCCACAAGGAAGTTGCCGCACTATTTCCAAGCTCACACCGTACACGTCTTGACCGAGTACCCATTACAGTCGTTATTGAAGAGGTCTGATTTCACGGGCCGCATAGCCAAATGGGGGACTCGACTCGGTTCCTTCGACATACGGTACAGGCCTCGGAGCTCGGTGAAAGGCCAGGTCCTTGCGGACTTCATCGCTGAATTTTCGCCCAGAGAGAAGGGAGAGATGGTTTGCCGATTGGAGGTTCGACCGTGGAAGATATTTGTGGACGGCGCTTCGAGCTCCACGGGGGCCGGTTCAGGAGTAGTCATGATTACCCCCGAAGGAATTCGGCTGGAACACTCGTTTAGATTGAGTTTCAGGGCATCCAACAACGAGGCGGAATACGAGGCTTTCTTGGCCGGACTGAGGGTAGCTTCGAACCTGGGGGCTCGGGATATTGAGCTATACTCCGATTCGCGTCTGGTGGTTAATCAGGTGCAGGGCAGTTTTGAGGCCCGAGATCCCCGAATGAAAGCATACCTAGAACAGGCAAGGCTAGTTATGACCAGCTTCAACACGGTGAAAGTTTTCCACGTAGCCCGAACCCAGAACAGACACGCTGACTCCCTAGCCACGCTGGCGTCCTCAGTGGCCGAGGATACACCACGGCAGATCAAAGTCGAGCTTATTTCGGAGCCGAGCATCAGTGTAACGAGAAACTCGGGAACTACAGGGATCAACGTCACGGCAATCGCAGCCCCTGCCACTTGCTGGATCGACCCTATCGTCGACTTTCTGGCGGACGACCGACTGCCGAGTGACGAGAAGGAGGGCATCAGGATCCGTAGGATGGCACCTCGGTATTGGTTGGCAGAAGACCGGACTTTGTATCGAAGGTCTTTCGGAGGGCCGTACCTCTTGTGCTTAAGCCCGGAGAAGGTGGGCGAGCTCTTGGCAGAGCTCCACTCTGGGGTGTGCGGCGGCCATGTCGGGGGACGCTCATTGGCGCACCGAGCCATGACTCAGGGGTTCTGGTGGCCTCAAATGCAGAAGGATGCCGCCGAGTATGTGCTTAAGTGTGAGCAGTGTCAGAAGCACGCCCCTCTGATCCATCAGCCCGCGGGCCACCTGAACCCGATCAGCAGTCCTTGGCCTTTTGCGCAGTGGGGGCTGGACATCATCGGCCCGTTCCCGAAGGCGACTGGCGGCCGAAAGTTCGTTTTGGTGGCCGTCGACTATTTTACCAAGTGGGCGGAGGCGGAAGCGTTGGCCAACATACGGGATGTGGAAGTGAAGAAGTTCATGTGGAAAAACGTCATCACCAGGTTCAGGGTGCCGAACACTATCATATCTGACAACGGGCTACAGTTTGACAGCCGGGCCTTCCGAGAATTTTGCAGTGGCCTCGGCATCAAGAACAGGTACTCGACTCCTGCTTACCCACAGGGCAACGGCCAGGCCGAGGCCGTGAATAAGGTGATTGTGAGTGGGCTAAAGAAAAGGCTGGAGGGAGCAAAGGGAAACTGGGCCGAGGAGCTTCCCAAAGTCTTGTGGGCATACCGCACCACTCCTAGACGGTCCACCGGGGAGACCCCATTCTCTCTCACGTACGGAGCGGAGGCCGTGATCCCCACCGAGGTGAATCTGTGCAGTGCAAGAGTAGCGGGTTTCGATCAAGCCCAGAACGACTCAATGATGGTAGGATACTTGGACAAGGTGGAAGAGTACCGCGAATTGGTGACAATACGGCTCGCGGAGTATCAGCAGAAGCTCGCCCGGAGATACAACCGAGGTGTGAGAACGAGGGAGTTTGTCTCTGGGGATTTGGTTCTCAGAAGAGCCGTGGGCAACATGCGAGACACTGGTGCCGGGAAATTGGCACAGACATGGGAGGGACCTTATAGGGTCACGGCAGTGGCCGGCACCGGGGCTTATTTCTTGGAAGACCTGGACGAGAGACAACTTCCCCGACCATGGAACGTCCATAACCTGAAGAAGTACTATCATTGATGGGCGGTTCTCCGAGCATAGAGTTAACCGCAACGTGTTGTATATGTTTTGTTAGTAATGTTGCATATGTTTTGCTAGTTGTACTAATGATGTCTTTCATGCAGAATCGCACAGTTCTAACCAAAATTCTCGGTTCGATCCCATTCACCGAGCAATGTTCGTTCTTAGCCGATGCGTTCTACAAACAGAAACCTGACTCTCGGTTCGATCCCTATCACCGAGCAGGTGGAAACCTTAGCCCTCTCGTCTCAAGGACAGAAACCTGACTCTCGGCTGGACCCTAATCGCCGAGCAGGTGGAAACCTGAACGACTCACTATAAGGACAGAAACCTGACTCTCGGTTCGATCCCTATCACCGAGCAGGTGGAAACCTTAGCCCTCTCGTCTCAAGGACAGAAACCTGACTCTCGGTTCGATCCCTATCACCGAGCAGGTGGAAACCTGAACGACTCACTATAAGGACAGAAACCTGACTCTCGGTTCGATCCCTATCACCGAGCAGGTGGAAACCTTAGCCTTCTCGTCTCCAGGACAGAAACTTGACTCTCGGCTAGACCCTAATCGCCGAGCAGGTGGAAACCTGAACGACCCACTATAAGGACAGAAACCTGACTCTCGGTTCGATCCCTATCACCGAGCAGGTGGACACCTGAACGATTAATTCTAAGGACAGAAACCTGACTCTCGGCTAGACCCTAATCGCCGAGCAGGCGGAAACCTGACGATTAACTCTTAAGGACGGGGGCCCGACCCTCGGTTCGATCTTATCACCAAGCACGTGAAACTTAAATTAGCGTTGGAGGCCTTACCATGGTCGGACACATCACAATAAAAAGGCAGACAACAAGAGTTCATTACTCGGTAAATACGTACAAGCAACACAGTAAAGCATTCATATTGAAATGTGAAACTTAAATTAGCGTTTTGTTGCCAAAACCCGGCAACTCAAAATAAAGAAAAGACAACGTAAACAAATTATCCCGTCACCACATCCCGGTGACGTAGGCAATTCCGTTTATTCAAAATTCTCAAGCAAGGGAAAAGTAAAGAAGGGCTGGCTGTCGGCTTCAGATGTCCGCCGCATGGGCCGAGGATGCGTCCTCTTGAGAGTGTTGGTCGGCGTGAGGAGTTGGCGGCTGGATGTCCTCCCCGGTTCGGTCCCCGGCATGGGGATGGCTGGTCCCCTCCATGTCGGTCGGCACTGCATGAGAGTCAATGGCATTCACCAGTTCCCTCATGCTGGAGGTCTCCTCCTCGTCGATGACAAGAGGCGCAGGATTCTCGGTGTTGGGGATGCTCGGGAAAGGAATCCTGCTGCGATCCCTCAACGGGGAATCCTCGGGAACCCCCATGGCTTGGAGAGCGGCGAACCAACCCTCCTCATATCCGAGCTTATGGGCCTGGCGAATGATCGGTTCCGCCGAATTCTCGGCATCCGCGAACCCCTCGTTATACCACTTGGTTTCGCAAGCCTCCAGCGCCGCCTTCGAGTCGGTCAGCTGCCCCTCCAGCATGGTATTCAGGCTCTGAGCCTCGGCCAACTTAATCTCGGTGCCCCCCAACTGGAGTTCCAGTTCCTCGCGCTTCGTTTCGGCAAGCGCCTGGGCCTTCACGGCTGTAGCAATCTTATCCTTTGCCTCCTCGGCAATTTTCAACTGCTCCTTCGCCGTAGCCTCGGCAACTTCCTTCAGAGCCTTTTCCCGTTCGACGTCCTCGGCCAGCTCCTTCATCCTCCCGTCCACCACGTACGACATTTGCACAGCCTGACCGCACAATATCCGCTTTGTGAGTAAAAATGGAAAAAACACATACACAATCGAAAGGGAAACCGAGAGTCATAGAGAAAAGTGAAACAGTTACCGCTATGGTGTGCCATTGCAAACGTCTCCCCAGGGACTCATCCGTCGATTCCGTGAAGGCGTGCAAGTCCTCGGGCAAGAGGATGCCGCGCGCCAGACTCTGCGCCACGCAGCCTCCATGCCCCTTATCCCACACTCGGGCACTGGCCGTCGACGGGAGAGGCTCGCCGTCAAGTTTGAAGGAGGGTCGCCATGCTGCCGGAGCCCGGGAAGTAGACGCCAGGTCTATCCCGGTTTGCGCCACCGGTTCTCGGATGACGATGCTGGCCGAGGGTCGGATGGGCACATTGCCCGAGCCCGTCTGTGTTTGATCGGTGGTGCGCGGCCTCTTTCGAACTCGGGTCGGTGGGGGAGCGGGAGGGGAAGCACCTCGGGCGGGTGCTTGTTGTTGTTGCCCGGTTGGCCGGGCGCTCGGGACGAAGCGGTCTATTGTCATCTTCCTCCTGGCCACCATTGCGTTACCCGGATCGGACCCGGTTTCTGAAGAATCAGTCGGTTCTGCGGCTACAACCTCCCCTTCCCGAACAGGTGCCCCGGGCTCTACGATTCTCTCGGGCTGAGCAGGAGCTTGCTGGATTTGCTCGTGAGCTCGCCTCCTACGCTCGGCAGATACGCGCTCGGCTGATTCGTCACGGACGGGCGGTCGCTCGTCTGAACAAATGTACCGGGGACCGTGCTCACGCGCCTCGCCTACTGTTAGCCTTGGGGGGAGGAAGTTTGCGTGCCGGACGTCGATGTACGAGATGAGGGGACTGTCGACTAGCAAAGCTTGGCCGAACGACTGCCAAGTTGAGTAGACGGGACTGACGCCGAGGATGAGGTGGGACGCTCGGAGTTGTCCGTCCGTGTGCACGAAGATTTCCGACCGGAGTACGAAGTTCAAGTCCCGAACGTGTACCACTCTGACGTCGGGCTTGAATCTTTTGCTCTCTGCACAAAGGAAATAATGGTTAGAGGTTACATAACCGAACCGAAATGGAAATGCATCAAAGTAAATGGGGGCTAGTCACCGACCAACGTCGCGCGGCGAAAACGCACAGGGGAACCCCTCGGCAAACCAATTGCCGCTCACCCGAACGAAATCTTTGGCCGAGTTACGGTTCGAGTCCGGCAGGCACGAAATAAGCCGTACCCTCGCGTCCCTAGTCTTAAGGTAATAGTCAGACTCGATCTTGCCGCACAAACTGTACATCTGGTTGATGTCGTGGTGGTTAAGTTCCAACCCGTACAACCGGTTCAGTGTACTCACACAACTCACTACCCGGTAAAAGTTGGGGGGAAGTTGGTCGGGACAAAGGCCATAATATCTAAGGGTGCTGAGAATCAGAGGGTCAACCGGGAACCTAAGCCCGCCCTCTAAAATGGCCATCAAGGGAAAGAACACCGTGTTCTCCCCTCGGCGCCTCTGAATGTCGATATCGCCCATATTGCAGTAGGCGATATCTACGTCACTCGGAACATTATATGCTTCCCTAAATCTAGCCAAAGCATGCTCGGTGGTAAGGAGGTAAGAGTAACTCATGTTTTCTTTTTTCAAAACAGTTTCTTAAACGAAAGGGAAAAGAAGTGCTACGAGTATCAAAGAATATACTGAAATGGCTGAACTGAAAAAGCAAGAAGAGGGAAAGGAACTTACTGTGGGCTCTAAGGAGTAGGTGTGTTCTGGGCCAGTAGATGAACCACGGGAGGGATGCTCGGCAGAGGAGAAAACTGAAAGGTGAGGAATGCAAAAGTGAGATTCAGTAACAGGAGGGACTATTTATAGGCATGAGGAAGTAGAATGAGAGGCAATTAATGATCCGCTGGAAAGAAACCACGCGGACCGCCGCTTCCCACAGACGGCGCCAATTGTGCGCACCAAAAACTGAAACCCGTTGGGCTGGGCCTCACTTGGACTCACAACTTATTTGTATAGTGGGTTTGGATTTTCCACAATGGGTTGTTCTGAACACCAAGGCTCAACTGATGCACTTTCCTCTTCTCGGGGACCTGACCCAATTCCTTACTCTGCTCTCTCTGTTTACACTCTTCCTTTCCTCAATTCTCCAACCCTTGTCTTCTCAAACCTTCTTGTATTTATAGCTCATAGTTTAGTGGAGAGCCATAATTACTCGCCAGTAGGTACAACCGGCGGTCCAGTATTATCGATTGTAAGTGGGTGGTTAGGTGGGAGTGGGAAGCGGTGACGGTGGCGTTGGAACTTGGTTCCTACTTCCACGATAGTTCCCGGCAGCGGTGCCTCTCCGAGGTATGACCGAGTAGGTACAGGGCGGGGTGTTCCGCGAGCTGTGTGTTCATCACTGCTCGGGAAGGGGTCTGCCGAGAAACGGTGTAAAAGCAGATCGTGGGCCTGCAGCCCGCGGGGCTCGGGGTGGGCCGCTAGGCAGAGGGAGACCGACCTCATGGGCCTTATACCCAGGCCAGTGCCCGAGGCCCACTACGGGTCATGGTGCGGGGACCGTACAACAACAACCATCATTCACTCTTTTTCTTTAGCTTTGGGGAAAAAAAAAAAAAACTGTATGCAAAGTGAATAATGTCAGTGTAAATTTATACAGTTACTGTAATGTAAATTTACACATTTTTATCTTGATTGATGTGGGTGATTTTGGAGATTGAATGTGTAAAATTGATACATTTTTCTATTTTGCATTGATTGATGAAAATGCTTTTTTCTTTTTTTTTGATAAGAGATGCAAATGCTCTTAGATGTGGAGTTGAGAGCTTGATGCTCCATTATCCTATTTATGATATAGAATTATTAATATTATAGACCTGTTCCAACTTATTAGTTGCTTAGTACTATTAATACTTAGTGATTAGTGAATGTGGTTACTCCTTCACATTGATCATTAAGAGCATTTATATTTGTGGTGCTAAAAAGTATAGTTTTTAGAAACTCATAAAGCTTTTTTTATTTATTTTAACATTTTATTTTATAATATACTAGACATCAAATGTTCTATTTATTTTTTTAACACTTCATTTAAATATTATTATTTTAGATTATGTCCTTGTTGTTAAATAGGTTCACTTTTGGCACAATTAGACTTGGATTCGTTATCCAATAAGAACCCCAAGGGTAAAAATAGGTATGAGCAAGGTTGTTTTTTTAGATCTAAGGAACAACAAGCTATCAGAATCTAACTCGCTAAATTGGTGGATGGATCGAATTCACTTTCTTAGTTTATTCTTTTCTCTTCTTAATTCATTTTTACCTTTTTGATTTTGCACTCTCGCTTAGCAACCAGTGATTTATTGATCTTTGATCTCCAAATGCCCGGACAACCACCTATCAGCCATTCTGTCATTATATTCCACCGCTGACCTTGACAAAAATTCTTTTAATTCAAAACACTCCTAATTTGTGAGTTTTTTTTTTTTTTTTTTAAAGCAAGGCATTCATTCATTCATTCAATAATATGTAAAGAATCTTGGTACAAAGCCTTCACCGCCGGTGGTGGTGAATCCTCTATCCAATAGACTACATCATCAATATTTTTTGCATACTTAGCTAAAGAATGCGCAACCATATTCCCCCCTCTCTTAATACAACTTATTGAAGTCTGCTGCAACCCATTTAGATAAACACAAATATCATCATATATATGTCCAAGCCAGGAGTTATGACAAGACGGACACGATATGGCTCTCATCACTGTGCTGTTATCGCCTTCAACTACAAGCTCTGAAAATCCAGCTTCCATGGCAAAAACCACTGCCTGTCAACACGCCAACGCTTCAGCCTCTTTGCTATTTCTCACATAGGGCCCCTTAGTTGACATCCCAACCATTACTTCCCCTTGTGCATTTCTGATTATAGCTCCAAAACCAAAACAATGCTGCTCCATGAACACAGCTGCATCAAAATTCAACTTATACATATTCGGAGGTGGAGGTAGCCAATGGTGTTCGCCTGATGTGGTATTTGAAACAACCAGCTGCTCCTGCGCCGTTTTGTACTCTTCCATGTAATCAGCTGCTCTTCTGTTCAGCCAGCAAGGATGCTTCATCTGTCCGCCATGCACCATCAAGTTCCTCTGGTTCCACACGGTCCAAGCTTGCACCATAAAGAACTCCATCCCAGCTACATCAAGTCTGTTCAACAACACCTCAAAAAGCTGCATAAAATCATTGTTAATGTGTATAATATTGTGGGCTTTAGGCCCAGTTAGGTTACTTGTATAGCACACATATTTACTTGTACTGCACACATATGCCTCCTATATAAAGGCACCCATGTACATTCTTTCATCATGAAATACAATACTATTACATTCAGTATTTCTAACACGGTATCAGAGCCACTGCTTTAATCCTTTTGGTGTGCCGCTCTTAAGCAGTCTTGTCTTCTTGGGTGTCATCTGCAGCTGTTGTTGTGAGCAGCACCACTGCCTCCACCGCGACTTCAGTACATCAAAGACCACTGCCTTGCCGCCACCACCGCTTCCGCTTCTCTGATCAGACCACAGATTGCACCATCGGAAAGTAATCTCTCCGATATGCCTTTTCTGTGAAATATCGTCTTCATTGGACCTTCCACGTGCCTCCACGCGCCACTAAAATTCTCGGCGTTACTGGCACGCGCCGCCAATACTCGTCACGCGCCTCCACGCGCTTCCACGCGCCTTCATGCGCCAGAACTCAGTTCGCTGACGTCATCAGCTTCGCCATGTCAGCCCTAGTGACGTTATAACTGCTTGCGTCAGCTTGCTTATGTCAGCACTCGGCAACGATTACGTCATCACCGCTGACCGTTGACCTCGTTGACTTTGACCGTTGACTTTCTCTAGGTTGACTTTTTCAGTCCAGGTTCTCCTTACCCAGTTTTTCGCGTAGATTTCATTTTTGCAATCTGTTTTTGCATATTGTGTCTCTAAATGGATAAAAATGATATTTTTCTTCCTCGCCCCATCAATACTATATTGGAGGGGAATAAGAATTACTTATCTTGATCTCAAGCTATGCGCAGTTTTCTTAAGGGTTGCATGCTCTGGCATTATTGTACTGGTGCAATCATTATTCTTGTTAAGGGGGCAAGTGAAGAAGATGCTGCCTTCCTCAATTGCATGATTGAATGGGATAGTCACAACCACATGATCCTTACATGGATTCGGAACACTTCCATTCCTTCAATCTCCAATCTGTTGGGCAGCTTTGATGATGCAAAATCAGCATGGGATATGTTGGCCAAAAGATACTCCACTACTCACGGATCCATGAAATATCAGTTAGTGGTTGAATTGCATCAACTTCGGCAAGAACCAGGGAAATCCATCAATGACTACTATGATCAGCTTCGCTTCATCTGGGACCAAATTGACCTTTCTGATCCAACTTGGGCCTGCTCAAAGAATGCTTAGCAATATGCTACCGTTAGAGATGAATTTCGTCTATATGAATTTTTGATGTCACTTCACAAGGACTTTGAGCCCATCCGAGGTCAACTTCTTAATCGCAGTCCTCCTCCCTCTCTTGATACTGCTATACACGAGTTGGTTAGAGAAGAAGCTCGTCTTGCAACCCTTCAAGCCCAGAATAAGCTCAATGTTTTGGCTATTACTCCTTCTGCTCCTCCTGTAGAGCAACCTCAGCAATCAGGTGATTCCTTTGGCTCTAGCAATCGTCACAAGCAGACTAACAAAAAGTTTTGCAATTATTGCAAGCGTCCTGGCCATACCATTGAGACTTGTTACCATCGCAACAAATCTACTGCTGCTGTTGCTAATACTGAGCCTACTCTGTCGATGCCTCCCATTTCAGCTGAGTCCCAGTCTTCTGGATCCACTATCAACCTCTTCCCTACTAAACTACAGGATATTATAGCTCAGGCTGTTCGTATGGCTAGTAATGCATCTCTTTCCACTGCTCTCTCAGTTTTACTCGGTAAGTCTCAAACTTGGTTTTTTGATTCTGCTTGTTGCAATCACATGACACCTCATTCGTCCTTATTCTCCAAACTTGACCCTGCACCACATCCTCTTAATATTCATATAGCTGATAGTTCCACCATGCATGGGAATAGTCTAGGGTTTGTTTCAACCTCCAACCTCTCTGTTCCTGGGGTTTTCCATGTACCTGACCTATCCTATAATTTGTGTTATGTGGGGCAATTAGCTAAACTAGGATATTGCCTTATTTTTTACTATTCTGGATGTATTGTGCAGGATCCGAGGACGGGGCAAGAGCTTGGGATCGGTCCTAGGGTTGGGCGTATGTTTCCCGTGGACAATCTTCATCTTCCACCTGTTGCTCCTGTTTCTGTTGCTGCTGCAGTTTCTTCCTTACCTTCTCTCGCACTTTGGCATTCTCGTCTTGGTCATGCACCATCTTCTCGGGTACAACAATTAGCTTCTAAGGGTCTGCTGGGTTCTGTGTCCAAAGACAATTTTGATTGTACTTCATGCTAGTTAGGAAAACAGCCAGCTTTACCTTTCAATAACAGTGAATCTATCTCTAATAGTATTTTTGAGTTAATTCATTCTGATGTTTGGGGATCTTCTCCTGTTACTTGTATTGGTGGATCTTGATATTTTGTTGTTTTTATTGATGATTATTCTCGTTCTGAAATCTTATCAATATACAGTAACTTTGCAAAAATGGTTGAAACACAATTCTCTAAATGTATCAAAACTTTTCGATCTGATAATGCTCTTGAATATTCTCAATATGCTTTTCAAACTCTGTTACATTCCTATGGCACTATACATCATCTAACCTGTCCAGGTACCTCTCAGCAAAATGGTCGAGCCGAAAGAAAACTTCGTCATATTCTTGACACTGTTCGTGCTCTTCTTCTTTCTGCCAAAGTTCCTGCCCCATTTTGGGGTGAAGCCGCTCTTCATGTTGTTCATGCTATTAATCGCATTCCAAGCGCTGTCATCCATAATCAGACTCCGTATAAGCGCCTTTTTGGGTCACCCCCTGACTATCATTACCTTCGCTCCTTCGGATCTGCTTGTTTCGTTCTTCTTCAGCCTCACGAGCACAACAAACTTGAGCCTCGATCTGGACTTTGTTGTTTCCTTGGTTATGGCGAAACTCAAAAAGGGTATCGGTGCTATGATCCTGTCTCTCATCGTCTTCGTGTTTCCCGTAATGTTGTCTTTTGGGAACACCGCTTGTTTGTTGAACTCTCTCACTTTCGTTCTTCCTTGACTAACTCCTCTGTTTTAGAAATCTTTCCAGATGAGTCTCATGTTCCTTCTACAGATACTATTGATCCTTCTTTGGACTTCTCTCCAGATATTTTTGATGATTCTCCTAGACAGGTTGAAGATGAATAGGTTAATGATGAGCTACCCCACCTTGAGCTTAGGTCCCCTGCTCCTGCTCCGCTTGAAGATCCTCCACAAGACATTTCACTTCGCCACTCAACCCGGGGTAAGATCCATTCATGCACATTTACTTAACTATCATTGTTACACTGCCCTTGCTACACTCCATGAGCCTCAAACCTATCGTGAGGCCTCCATTGACCTTTTATGGCAGATTGCAATGAAAGAGGAAATTAATGCATTAACCAAAAACCATACTTGGGATCTGGTTACTCTCCCTCCTGGACAGTCTGTGGTTGGCTGTAAGTGGATTTATAAGATCAAGACTCCCTCTGATGGATCCATTGAGCGCTACAAGACTCGTCTTGTTGCTAGAGGTTTTACACAGGAGTATGGGATTGATTATGAAGAGACTTTTGCTCAAGTTGCTCGTATCTCATCTGTTCGTGCCCTCTTAGCTGTTGCCGCTGCTAGTAAATGGGATCTTTTTCAGATGGATGTTAAAAATGTCTTCCTTAATGGGGATCTGAATGAAGAAGTCTATATGCAACCTCCTCCTGGTCTTTCTGTTGAAACAACCAAGGTTTGTTGCCTTCGGCGTGCACTTTATGGCCCTAAACAAGCTCCACAAGCTTGGTTTGCCAAGTTCAGCTCCACCATCTTTCGCTTGGGTTACATTGCCAGTCCTTATGATTCTGCCTTATTTCTTCGTCGCAATGATAAAGACACCATTTTGCTTCACCTATATGTGGATGATATGATCATAACTGGTGATGACCTCAGTGGCATTCAAGAACTCAAGGATTTTCTTAGTCAGCAGTTTGAGATGAAGGATCTTGGACATCTCAGCTATTTCTTGGGTCTTGAGATCACTCGTTCCACATATGGTTTTTATATTACTCAAGCCAAGTATGCATCTGACCTTTTGTCTCGAGCTGGACTCACTGACAACAAGACTGTTGACACTCTAGTTGAACTTAATGCGCATCTGACACCTTTGGGGGGGGGGGGGGAAACCATTGTCTAATCCCTCTCTTTACAGACGATTAGTTGGCAGCCTAGTTTATCTCACAGTTACTCGTCTAGACATTTCCTATGTTGTTCATCAGGTGAGCCAATATCTGTCTGCTTCACGATCGACTCACTATGCTGCTGTTCTGCGCATTCTACGATACTTGAAGGGCACTATTTTCCATGGCCTTTTCTACTCAGCTCAGTCTCCTCTTGTACTCTGTGCATTCTTTGATGTTGATTGGGGAGGAGATCCCACTGATCGCAGGTCCACTATAGGTTATTGATTTTTTCTTGGTTCTTCTTTGATTTCTTGGCGAAGTAAGAAACAAACTTTTATGGCCCGCTTCAGTACTGAAACAGAATATCGTGCCCTTGCTAATACCACATCTGAGCTCCTTTGGCTACGATGGATTCTTAAGGATTTAGGTGTGTCCACATCCTCTGCTACTCCTCTTTATTGTGACAACCAGAGTGCCATTCATATTGCTCACAACGATGTCTTCCATGAACGGACTAAACACATCGAGATTGATTGTCATTTTATCCGTTATCATCTTGTCCATGGTGCTCTCAAGCTCTTCTCAGTCTCCTCCAGAGATCAACTTGCTGATATCTTCACCAAGTCACATCCTAAGGGACGCTTTCGTGATTTGGTTGACAACCTCAAGATGGTCTCACATCCACCTTGAGTTTGAGGGGGGCTGTTAATGTATATAATATTGTGGGCTTTAGGCCCAGTTAGGTTACTTGTATAGCACACATATTTACTTGTACTACACACATATTTACTTGTACTGCACACATATGCCTCCTATATAAAGACACCCATGTACATTCTTTCATCATGAAATACAATACTATTACATTCAGTATTTCTAACAATCATGAAAGTTAGTGGCACATTTCTGCATCATGATGGAACTACCCGCCCGCACATCTTGGGCTGCTGGAGACTCCCAAATGGCATGAAGCACAGTCTCTGGATCTCTCTAACAGCAAAGGCATAAATTCTCTCCAATTATATTTCTTTTTGCTAAGTTTACACGGGTTGGCAGTATCTTATGACAAGCCCTCCAACCAAATACCTTCATTTTGTTAGGCATCCTTATTCTCCACAATTTCTTCCATAACTGCTGCCTAGCACCTGTCGAACTTTCAGCCCATTCCCTCAACATGTTTCTTGCCACATGATACCCGGATCTAACTGTGTAAGTTCTTTCTTTATTATGCAGCCATACCACAGCATCAGCCACACGCCTATGGCTTAAGGGGATTTTACATATAGCCTCCGCATCCTCTCTATTAAATATTGCCATGATGGCACCTCGCCTCCACCCATGTAAATCCGAATCAATAAGATTCGAAACCCTCCAATCCTCCTCACCCTCATGAACCGGATGCAGCACCCTATTTGATGGATAATTAGGAATCCATTTATCTACCAAAACTTTTATAGATTCACCATTCCCCACACGCTAACAAGATCCGCTCCTCAAAATTGGCATGGCAGCCATAATACTTTTCCATACATACGAACAATTTGGAGACATAGCAGCATCCAAGAATTGACATCTCGAAAAGTATCTAGCTTTGAAGCATTTGAAGAAGAGAGAATTTTGGTCCTGCATTAATCTCCAGCCTTGTTTAGCTAGCATAGCATAATTAAACAACCTCAAGTCCTGAAATCCCATCCCTTCTTCAGCCTTTGGTTGAGTTAGGCTACCCCAATTCTTCCAATGGATCTTTCTTTCATTTCCCACTTGTCCCCACCAAAATTTAGCACACAAAGCATTCAGCTCCTCACACAGTTTAACCGGCAACAGGAAAACCCCCATAGTATATGTAGGAATTACTTGTATAACTGCCTTGATTAATACTTCCTTGCCTGTTCTTGATAACATCATACCCTTCCACCCCTGTAATTTTTTCCAAACTTTATCCTTTAGATAGGAAAAAGTTTGATACTTTGCCCTTCCCACCAGAGTAGGTAACTGCAAATACGATTCAAATCTGTCCACCACCTTCACCCCTAACAATGACACAATCTCTGCTTTTTTCCCATCTTGAGTGTTACTGCTGAAATAGACTGAGGATTCTCCATACTAATTCATTGGCCAGAAGCATTAGCATAGGTCTGTAAAACTTCATTAATCACCCCAACCTCTCCACTAGTGGCTTTACAAAAAATTATTGAATCATCAGCAAACATTAGATTTGAAATTCTAGGCGCCCTTCGACATATAGAAGCTCCCTTGATACGACCATCCAACTGTACTTTTTTTAATAAAGAAATAAAACCTTCTGCACATAATAAGAACAGATATGGAGAAAGGGGATCCCCTTGCCGGATTCCTCTAGATGGCTGGATCTTGCCATATTCTTTTCCATTTATGAGAATGGAAAAGGAGGGAGTGGTTACACACCCCATCACCCACTGAATCCATTTGTCTGGAAGCCCCAATTTAATCATTATGAGTTTGTTTGTACTTAATCTAATTATTATTCTTCCTCTTTTTGTTTATATATATATATATATATACTAACTTTTTCACAAAAGGAAATAAAATTCACATAAAAGAAACTATAGCAAGAAAATTGCTAAAAAATTATTATATAAAAATTGCTAAAAAATTATTATATGAATTCACTATTTATAAACAAATTATTATGGAATTTTTTTTTAATAAAAATTGTGTAATATGGTTTAATTATTTCTTAAGATGTTATTGTCTTTTTTTTTGGTTGAAAATGATGGTTAATATTATGTTAACTTCATTGTGTACTTTATATACTACAACAAGTGCACTTGAGGCTAATATTTGGTCGATGGCATTAGCATTTTCTTTGGGTGAAATTATTAGACTAGTGAATTTTTGTACAATAAACTTAAAATTTATATATTATTTAATTTTTATTTTTAAGTTTTTTAATTTCTTTTTTTCTTATTTGTATTGAATGAAAAAAATATGCTCAATTTTATTATTTATTTACTTATTATTTTTGGGAAAAATTATAATTTAAACCATTTAGGGAGTATAACAAATTAAACTTTAAAATTTCAAAGATAACAAATTAAACCTAGTTTTAAAAAGGTAAAAATTTAAACTCTACACTCATATCAAATCCTAAATACAGCATTGTTCCTCATGATTCATCAAGTAACTCGTAAATAAGCTTGACTTTATTTGACAAAAAATGAACCAATTATGAACATATAATCTCGTTTGGTAACAGAAATGCTATGTCTACAACAATTTCACAACAAACCTTATGTGACAAGTTATTACTGATTGTTATCGATGAAAAAAAAAAAAAAATTCAATGGTGAACAAGAATTAAAACTAGTAACAACTTGCCACATAAAATTTGTTGTGAAAACGGATAAACATAGCATAACTCGTTTGTAATGAATTCAAACTTCATTGTTTTCAAAATAAATTCAAAAGAATTAATTATAAACTTTTAATATTCGACTATGTGAAAACTAGATTTGTTCATAAAAAAGAAAAAGTGAAAACTAGACTTGACAACCATTGATGATGCTTCTAAAGAAAACACGACTTCAACCTCTAATCCAACTAAATTATGTATACACCTACTTTGAGAATGTTCCTTTGCACAAGTCGTTTGGCTTCATGCTCCTTATTGGAACTCATTTAGGTTGGCCATGCATGTTTAGTTTATAGAAGTTAAATGAATTGGTCTTTGAAGTCTATGGTCTCGTATTGCTACTTACACTATGGAGTTCGTGGAGGTCAATACAATCAAGATTAGGTTGTGTTCTTTGGAAGGGGCTTGCTGGATCTTGAAGGATATTAAGTTGATTTTGTGAACAATTTGTTAGTATACTTTTTTTTTTTTTTAAAGATATAATTGTGTTGTTCTAGCTCTTACTAGTGTTGCAATTTGCAAAAGAGAATGAAGAGACCATTATTTGATCTTCTTTTCTCTTTCTCATTGTATATAGTATGATATTGAATGAATAAAGTCTATTATCATTTAAAAAAAAAAAAAAAAAAAAAAAAAAAATTCGACTCACTTGGATTCATTTTAAAGTTAGTAACTTATAGCATCTAATGTCTCGTTGTCAAAAGGATTTTGAATATCTTGTACTCAGCATATATGCCACTGTAGAGCCCACCTTTTTGTGAGGTACCCGGCATTTCTCAGTCAAAAGACTCAAGACAGTCCCCCACGAGGGCAACGCCAATAGGAACCAATCGCAACCGTCCAAAGTGATTACTTTTGGTTAGCACACACAAAATCTCACAAATTATTAACATTATTTTCTTTTCCCTCGTACCTATTAGACGACCATAAAAATCCCTTCTCTCTCTTCTTCTTCTTCTTCTCTTTCTCTCTCGACGGCCACAAACCCTTTCTCCCCAAATCCCCCAACTCCCCAAAACCCCACTTTGGCAGAGAAGAGAAGAGAAGCAAAGGAAGCTTACAAAGAAGGAGGGGTTTATTTGTGGTATTGGGTGATTGTTGGAAATGGATTCAGATCAGGGGAAGCTATTCATAGGTGGGATTTCATGGGAGACCACTGAGGAAAAGCTGAAGGAGTACTTTGAGAACTATGGTGATGTGGTCCAGACTGTGGTCATGAGAGACAAGACCACTGGTAGACCCAGAGGATTTGGCTTTGTTGTCTTTGCAGATCCTTCCATTCTCGATAGGGTTCTTCAGGACAAGCACACCATTGATGCCAGAACGGTCTGACTCACACCTATAATGGGGTTTTCTTCTTTTTTATTTCCTGGGTTTTTGTTGTCTGGTGGTAATTGTAATGATTCGGCTTCTGGGTCTTTTTTATTTGTTTGTTTTCTTATTGGGTTATTGTGGTTCTGCTTCAATTTTTTTTAATGCTTGTTTGTGTGGAATTTTGAGTTTTTGGGTATTTTGGAAATCTTATGTTCTTGTTGCGAAATTGTGGTTCTGTTTAATTTATGCTGCCACTGATGTTTGTTCTTGGGATTTTGTTGTTTCTGAGTTTAATCGTGATGGGGTAATGTGGTTTCTCATTTTATTTTGTTCAATAATGTTGTTTTTGAACTCAAATTATTTTGGCGTTCATTCTTCATAATTGGTGTTTATGTTGCTCGAGTGTTTTTTGGGGGAAATTATTTAGTGTATTTGTTACTGTTGGCGCTTCCATTGTTGTTCTAAGTTTAGTCTTGCCAAGAGTCTTGTAGCTCAATTGTCACTCCCCCAACTATTGAATTATCAAAAAAAAGTTTAATCTGTAATGTTGTTTCTTAGTTTATTTTTGTTCAGTAATGTTGTTTTTTGGTTTAATTAATTTTGGGTGCTAATTCTTCATAGCTAGTGCTCATGTATACTTATATGTTTCGCATTTTGTGGCTTGCTATGTTTTGTGATGCTATCATAAATTTTAGAAGGTTTGATGTCATTGGTGGTTTGTCTTCTTTTTGATTGTTTCTTATCTTTGGTTGGGGTTAATGGTTGACCATTTCTTAATGACATTGTAAGTTTGTTATATCTTCTTTCAACTGAACTCTTGTTGCATATGAGATTTCAGTTTGTTTAGGTCTTCTGAATGTAGATTTTTTAATAATTTTGGAAGTATATATTTGTGGCTTAAGTGGAAGTAGTGTTGTTTTTGATGATCAAGTGATTTTACTTTGCACATCCATTTATGTATACTTCGTATTAAGCTTGTTTGGACATGTTCTGGAGAACTGAAGTGTATTGTTTCTGGAAAACAAAAGAAAAACATGGGAGAATTTTTTCTGAAATTTCTTTAAGTTTGTAATTTCTTTGTTAATGGAGTGAATTGGCCACTTGTGGTTATAGGGTATAAAGTATTTGTCGTTGATCTGTTTCAAGGAGTGACTTTGTGCCCTGATATGCTATCTGGAAACTTAAAACATAGGTTTCATTTTTACAGGATGTGCAAATGCCCTTGCTCATCAGCAAAAGTAACTATCTTGCACTCCTAGTTAACTATTGCTGATAGATCCATGAATATTTTAGTTTTTATTCACCCTTGTTCCTGGCTTAATGTAGATCCTTGGATGTTTCGTGAATTGGTGATTGATGTATTTGGTTGTATACGTTGTGTGTGTTGAACAGTGCTGCCCTTAGTTATTATAATTCTTCCAACTTTTTACATGTCTGCATCTTTTGTGCGTCAAAGTCAATCTCATAGATTGTTTTAGTTTGAGTTGTAGTATCAGTCCTTTTACTATGGTAAACCATCACAGTATCTTAATAATAGTGGTTTGTGCTTGCAGAATGGGATTTTCACATATAATGATCAAAGTTCATGGGTGTTGAGCTGGGTTATGAACATATCTTATCATTTTTAATGGTGATTTCATGTTTCTCTATATTTTAAAATAACAATAAAAAATAAAATTGCATATATCTATAATCAATAAAGAATGCATCTTAATGCATATCTGATAAAAGCAGGTTTCTGTAGCCATACCAGTATTATCTTTCTTCCTTGTGTGGGCTGTTTATGTCCTTTGTTACAACAATATAGTGGAAATAAGGATCCTTTTGGTTGCAATGTGAGCCTCTTGTACATTGTTCTCATTTTGTAGGTATCACATATGTGTGACTATCTGAATTGTTTCCAAGGTTTTGATACTCTTTGTTTGTACTTCTAGTGGCTCTTTTTCATGATTTGATGTTAACACTTGGCTCTACTATTTCTTTACTTAAGCATCACATCATAAATACTTGTTTTTATGTTTCATCAGGTTGAGGCTAAGAGGGCCTTATCAAGAGAGGAGCAGCAGACTTCTGCTAAAGCTGGAAATCCTAATTTTGCCAGGAACTCTGGGGGTGGTGGAGCTTTCAGAACCAAGAAGATATTTGTTGGAGGATTGCCGCCCACTTTAAGTGAAGAAGCATTCCGTCAGTATTTTGAGGCTTATGGCCATGTAACTGACGTAGTAGTGATGTATGACCAGAATACTGGACGCCCTCGTGGGTTTGGGTTTATTACCTTTGATGCAGAGGAGGCTGTTGATAGGGTTTTGCACAAAAACTTTCATGATTTGAATGGTAAGCAAGTAGAAGTAAAGCGGGCTCTTCCTAAAGATGCCAATCCTGGTGGTGGTAACCGTGCTATGGGTGGTGGGGCAGGTGGTGGTGGTGCAGTTGGTAGTGGTTATCAGAGCTATGGGGTGTCTGGTGGCAATCCAAATTCATATGATGGTCGAATGGATTCAAGTAGGTACATGCAGCAACAGAGTACTGGAGGTGGTTTTCCTCCTTATGGTTCTTCTGGGTATAGTGCAGCTGGCTATGGGTATGCTCCTGCCAATAATGGCATTAGTTATGGTGGTTATGGTAGTTATGCTGGTGCCAATACTGGCTATGGTGGACCTGCTGGTGCGGCATATGGAAACCCCAATGTCCCTAATGCTGGTTATGGAAGTGGTCCACCAGGTGCTCCTAGAAGTTCATGGAGCACTCAATCTCCATCTGGATATGGTGCCATGGGTTATGGGAATACTACTCCTTGGGGTGCTCAAAGTGGCAGCACTGGTGCTGCTAGTGGTGGCCCAGGGTCTGCACCTGCGGGTCAGTCACCGAGTGGAGCCACTGGGTATGGGAATCAGGGTTATGGCTATGGTGGATATGGTGGAAGTGATGGGTCTTATGGGAATCCTAGTGGGTACGGTGCAGTTGGGGGGCGTTCTGGGAGTGTCCCAAATAACAATGCTGTTGGTCAAGGTGGGGGTGATCTACAAGGGTCTGGTGGTGGCTACATGGGAAGTGGCTATGGTGAGGCAAATGGAAATTCTGGATATGGAAGTGCAGCATGGAGATCCGACCAATCACAAACTTCTGGAAATTATGGCACTCAGGTGAATGGTCCTCATGGTGGGCAAGTTGGCTATGGTGGGTATGGCAGTGCTCAGGCCCGAGCTCAACAACAGTAATTATGATGGCCACAAGTCCAACTGGATCTTCATCTTTGTTTCTTTACCGTGCGGGTTATATTTGTTTTCCATGCCAAGCAGCAGAGGGAGAGGCGCATGTTGTATGTCAATTCGCTTTGGGACCGGTTGGATTGCTTGATTCCCAGTAGTTTGCAGTATCTAGTATCTATTTTGCTAGTCTATAATAAGTAGTAATTTTGAGGCGTACTAGATTCTCCTCATATTTAATATTTGCTTCTGAGTGTAGTCTTAAATTTGGCGTGCTTATAATTCTCTTCTAGCTTATCTGGAATTTCTACTACTTTGTCGTAGTGTTTAAGCTATGGTAGCTTCTATAACCTTATTCATGTTGATTTGATTACATTTGGTTATTTTGTTGTTGGCATTTTATTAGTGTTCTAGTTTTGTTTTTTTATATACTTTTTACCAAGAAGAGATGCTGTAGGAAATATAGTCAGTAGTTATGCCTGATTTGATGTGACCAAGTAGGAATACAGAGATGTAGTGAAGTTTATTTACTAATAGCAGTGGAGCTATGGCCACTTGGGTTGATCACTTCGTAATGGGTAGCGATAATCGTAGTGGTAGTTGACACTTTGACGATGGCATAATCATTTTCCTCCTGTATTTGCCCTTGTGTTGTACAGGAGTGATGCGCAAGGTCTAAAGTGGAGTGAAGTGTCCACTCATGGCTGAACACGAGCTTCATTGTGGGGGCAGGGGGGAGTGTTCAGCGTGGAATGGGATTTGAGGACATTGTTCAGTTGAAATTTCAGATTTACCTGGGACAGGTCATTCTCCAGCCTGGCCATGCCAACACTCAAATTTTGCAGATTCCAGGCATTTTCAAGTCATAGATTTCCTATTCTTCACTCGGTTGTGGACTGTTGAAATTTGTGAGGTGAGCTACTTACAGTATGTTGACTTCAGGGGTTAGCTGTGTCTCACTTATAAATTCATTGTGATTTAATTGATTAGGCTGCCTTCTGATGATGTTTAGAGTATCGGAGAACTTGTCCTTGTTAAAAACAATTGCCATAAAGTTTCAGAATGAATTAAAGGACTTCCAATAAATTCTGTGGGTAGTTGTTCTAATAATATAGGCTAAATCACTGCAAATATTCTTGTCAATTTTTTTATGCCGTATTCCAATAACAGTAGAAAGGTGCCTACTTTGTCCAATGGAACTTATTGATGCCCTTTTGTTCATCTTGTGCATATTGTTGGCCAGAAACATTGGTCATCGTATTTTTCTATCTTCTCAGTGTTGAGGGGGATGCCTTCTTTTGTGATTGGGCAGTTGGGTGAGCATTAGTTGAAATCAGGATATTCTTATATATTTTTTTGAGAATCGAAATCAGGATATTCTGATTATAAGTATTGTCTTGTTTTGTCATATTAGCTGTTTATACAAATTGTGTGACAATGTGATAGGCACTGGATGTGGTAAATCCACCCTTTGATTGTTGTCAGTGACGGCTGGAAAGCCAACTTGTCCTGGTGGGTTTTTCTTTCTCAATGAGATATTCTCTCTAGATTTTGCAGAAAGTATATGCAAACATAGGTTGAGTGTTATACCCTGCACTTTCATTGGTAGTGCCGAGTGGGGGAATGAATTCTTCGATCAATCTCCTGATTTAAAAAAAAAAAATTAATGGCTTTTTAGTCCTCCTAAACCAATTAGAAGGATTGATTGGGGGATGAGGAATTTGAACATAGGTTTTCCTTTCTACCCGGAGGTTCATTGGAACCCTTTTTTGGAAGTGAAAGACAATTGAGATAGTTTGCACCTATTTATAATAACTGGAATTTTTGAATTGAAAAGAGAGAATCTATTCCTTCAATATTTTTAAACCAATATGTTCTTGAACTCCAGTGTGGATTCTTCGCATCCCCCCCTGTTTCACACCCCCCCCCCCCCCCCCCCCCCCCCCCCCCCTAACACCCAAATCTGTCCTGAGAACAATAATGTGGCCTATAATATTTGCATGATAGACTACACAAACAAATTTAGGCTTTTTGGGGCCTAAACCGAAGTTGAAGGGGACGAAAACTTTTTCATTCTTCTTTCCAAATGCTCAAGTACATCTAAATCCCACTAATTTTAAGATTTTGATTTTTAGTTCTTAATTTTTTTTAAATTAACATTCAATAACTTGCATAGGTATTTTAGCCCCCACAAAGCCTAAATTTACAACTCTCTTTGCATGCCATAGGAGAGAAAACTACATGACTGTTCAATTGAGAATTTTATCGGATTCAATAGGAAAAGGAAAAAAAAAAAAAAAAGAAGAAGAAGAAGAAAAGAATATAAGATAATTACTATCGTGAACCAAGCCCAAGAAAACGTCCTCATGCTCACTCGACGTGAACTGACTGCGTAATCTTATTTGTTTTTGTTTTGGTAGTTTTCTTATTACTATTATTATCATTTTTTAATTTCTAGTTTGAAATTAGAGAATTTTCAATATTCCTTTTCTTAAGCCTTGAGCTCTTTTCTATGCCATGAAAATGAGCATTACCATCATCATTCAATCATTGTGTACCAAACCACAATCGCAAGCCACAAAAGTGATGTTGAAAACCTACCACAAGGGCATCGTCATTTGTGGTTTAGTTTATAAATTAATGCAATTTGTTTCGTAGGTATAATTTTTTAAAGTTTTATTTTTTTAAATAAATATAATAGGATGATGAATGTTCTTTATCATCAAATTAAGATTCCAATAAATTCCTTATAGGTGTAGGAGAGATTTGGCAAGAAGAGAATATGCTAGTTGATTAAATTAGAATCTACTTAGTCTCATTTTCTCTAAGGTACAAAATAGTCCAACCAAACTCATTTTAATCTCACCAAAATAATTCTAATGCACTTGCATTCTCTCAGGTGCAAATTAGTCCAACCAAACTCATTTTAATGTCACAAAATAATTCTAATGCACTTGCATTCCCTATTTGTGCAAAGAGGAGGTTGCCAAAACCAAACCTCCTCTAATATTTGAATGCTAGATAAAGCAAAGAGTGCATCTCCTTACCTTTTTGTTTTTTTTGAAGCATTTTATTCTTAGAAAATGAATAAGTCAAAGAAAGTAAAGAAAGATGCCATAGAATTTGAGTACAATCTTAAACCATTATTAACTATTTGATCCATGATTAAATAAACATTCTCAAACCATTCTTAGAGTACAATTTCAAACCATTCTTAATTATTTGATCCATGATTAAATAAACACTCTCAAACCAGTTTTAGGTATTTGATCCATGATTAAATAAACATTTGAAGAAGCAACCAACGCAATTAAGTCTTCCAACGAAAGCAAATACATGAAAATGAACCAAATATAGGTTCGTCTAGCTTTATTATGAAGGATTGATCTCTCCTTCGGGAACTTAATCACTCTTGATGGAAACTTCGATATGGTTTGTTGAGTGCAGTAAAGTTGCCAGGGCGTGAAAATACAACCTACATTGTAGATAGAAGCAAAAAATTTCTGAGTTCCATTACCTAGTGTGTGCTACAAAGTATGATTTCAAGATACATGTGGCAAGCTCATGAGTCAATAATAACATCAATTTGCATCAGTGAAAGATGTGTGATTTCATGAGTGAATATTACCAATGGTAAGCTTTAGTACAATTTAGCAATTGTTAACCACCTAAACTCTTAAATAAAATGATACTGAAAGATTCACAAAATTTTCTTAGAATGATTTCACTTAAAATTCAATCATGACTTATTATTATGTTCAAGTTTCTTCATAATCTTAGTTTATTACAAATATGTCTTCATATAATTAAAAGGTATGAAAAAAATCAATTATATATATTTAATAACAAATTTACATTAGATATCAGTCTTATATAACAAATTTAAACATAAAATTTGATCTTTTAAAACTAAATTGAAAAGAAATTGTAGAAGTATTAAAAGTATGACAATATCTAAAAAGCTATTCTACCCATCTTCATGGGTTTTAAAAAGTTGTATAACATCCTATAAAAAAATAGTTTATGTTTTTAGTTTTATGTTTATTTACAGAAATATTTTTATGCACATGAAATTAAGCTCAAATGGAATTGGTTTTGTGAGAGAGGAGGTTTTATTTTATTTTAATTTATCTCTCTCTCTCTCTCTCTCTCTCTCTCTCTCTCTCTCTCTCAAGTGAGGGGATGGGGGGAAGGCCACATGAAGGAGGGTTTCTTGGATGGGGTTTGGAAGAAGGGGTTGTCCGTCTGAGTCTCAACCCCATAGCTCCACCTATGATTATGGTGGCAACAGTGGTGAGAGGAGTGAAGGTGGTGGGAGAATTGTGGGGGTAGTGGGAGAGAGGTGGTGGTGGCACTATATGTATAAATGAGGGTTGGAGATGGTGGCATTGTTGGCAATGCAAAAGAGGCATGAAGGTGGTGGTCGGATAATGTGATGGGGATGAGGAAAGGTGGTGGTAGGAAGGAGGTGGTGGTGGCAACGACAATGCGGAGAGTTGAAAGGGGGGGGGGGGGGAGGTGATGGATTGCGGTGTAAGGAGTGTGGGGGAGGAGGAGATAGGTGTCAAGAAATTAGTTAGAAATTTTTTTTTTTGTTTTTTGTTTTTGAATTGGGTATAGAGGCACAAACTAATTATATAATGGGAGAGATATGGCAGTGATTGCGGTGTGGAGTGGGCCAAGGGAAGTGATGGTTTTGGTGATGTGGAGGAGAGGGTGAGAGAGATGAGGAGAAGGCACATGTTGGTCTAGAAATTAGTTTAGGCATAAAGCTTTTTTTTTTTGGTGGTAATCAGGCATAAAGCATGAACCATTAATTACAATTTTTTTAATTGCTGGTTGATTATGAAAATTTTTTCTATTAATTATTTTAGTTTGCATAAAAAATTAAAAAAACTCGCAAAAAAATACTTCGATAAATGGTACTTCACGCTGAAAAAACAGCGGTGTTAGTAATAGTTTACAAGAATCTTAGCAACATTTTATATGAGTTAAAATGTTGTTTTGTAGAATAATACTTACGTTAGACAATAAACATACCTGATAATCTCCAAGTGTACGTGACTTAAAACCAGATGCACAATAATCAAAGTAATATTCCCATGTTCGCATGAACTTTTCATCAAATCCAAGAGCAAGGACTTTTCTGAACACAAACATTAAAGCCCCGACATCAAAATACAAACCTTGCGGTTAAGTCACTTAAGTTGATATCAAGATTAGTTTCACAATGTAGAATAATCAGAAATTTGCCATTTAATATTTTCAGTTGCCCATTCCTATAACAAACTTAATATTATTTTTTAACATTCATAGCAAGTTTTAAGGGTATACGGCTATACAATATACATTCAGTAGACCTTATAAAGAACTAAAATTACAAGAGTGATCATTTTGCACTTATAAATTTTTCTTGACATTGTTTACTTTGCAAAAAGTAATTGACAATGCTCTAGGATGGTTCTGTTTTTTTAGTACATAAAAAAGAGTCCAAATTCAGTAAGGATGGGATGTAAAACCTATATTTTACACTATCCAATAAGAGATTGTCACATTATCTTTTCACTTAAAACTTGATGAAGGCCAAAATTTCACAAGAAAGTCCATTCTATGAAAAGTAAAGAAAGACCATGGGCTTTAACAAAAGAAGGCCCAATTCATGCAGCAAGAAGAATCGACATTGAGGCCCTATGTATGTTCAGATTTCCAGCAAAAAAGGCCATTAAAAAACCAGCAAAATCTAGTGAAAAAAACTGGGCCGGGATCCCCAGAGGCTGCCAGAGGCTCGGGATCCTCAGGACGTGTGCAGCTAAAGTGGGATTGAGACAGCTCAAAATGAGTACCATGAAATACAAGAAATGAAGAACAGATATGTCTCTCTCAAGCACCCAGTGGTGCAGCAAAGAATCAGAAAGCTTGGAGAGTAACAATTCATGAACAAAAGGCTGGTACCCCGGGAAACCCAGAATGAAGAACTATAAAAGGAAGTGGCTGGGAAAACCTTCAACCCAGCAGGAATGGATTCTACTCACTTGGGAAAAATGACAGCAAGATGGACAGCCAAAAAGCTAAGTCCAAGAGGTAAAAGGACTTGAAAGAACAGAGGGTAAACGTCAGCTATCCAAAATGGAAAGTCAGTAAGTGGCTTTTAGGAAAACAGGACTAAAAAATGAAAACTATGAGAAACAGAGAAAGAATCAACGGTCAGAAATGGTTGGCATGACAGAGGCTCTGGTACTCAAGGAGCCAAGGGGGAAGAATCAATGGTATTCAAACCCTAAAATGACACTATAAAAAGGGGGAAGTAGCCAACATTAAGGGGCATGATGCAGCAATAGAAAATCACAGAAAAATCATTAAGATAACTCTGTAAAACTCAAAGAAAACAGAGGAACCGCTCCCGGTATCCCAGAGACAGCCACTATAGCACATACTCGGATTCAACAAATTCAAACTTTGCAAGTCTTGGAAGCTTGAATGGCTATCAAAGTCTGTAATTTTTGAACTTAGTTGAACCTTGTATCACGTCTTAGTGAGCATATTGTAATCCACAATCAAGAAAATAATGAAATACCTCATATTGATTTGAGGATCTCTAACAATTATTTTGTGTATTTCTTTATTACGTTGTCTTCCTTTACTATTTCTTACTAAAATCCTTCTCACCTAACTATCTTGGAAGGAAAAGCCCAAGCAAAGCCACTCGGATTTGAGTTCCAAATCCCACAAGTCTTGTGCAAAAGCACTAAGTCTGTGAGAATTGGGGCCAGGATCCTCGTGGCTGAATCATTCTCATGAAACTCGTTTACATATATGTATATGTATTAAAGTGTATATCCTAATCTAAGAAACTAACAATTATTTGAAGATATGTGTATTGTATAGTGTGTTTTTATGTAGCACCCATAGAGGTAAAGGGAAAGGACAAAGCTCTATTGCATAATAAACATGGAAAAAGATCATATAGTCCAGAGAACCAGTATTCTGGGTTCTTACAGGCCTAGTACGCCCCGGGATCCCACGACAGTATGCCCGAGATCCCACGACAGTACGCCCCGGGGTACCAAGTGAAGGAACTCTTTTAAATGTTTATACAATAAAAGATAAGCCTTAAATACTCTATTTCAATCTCCTTCTCATTGTGAATATTAAGAACACTTATTTTACTTATCTCGTAAGAGTAAATGGTCATTTTACGAGACTAAAACACTTATAATGGTATTTTATTGCTTAGGAGGAATTGCATTTTTCATCTTGAGGAGCTTTATGTGACTTGCGCACAACTTGGTTCGTAATCAGCCCTATTTAGCTGCGGTGAACCAAGCCCAGTCCACCAAAACAACAAGTATTTGGGCCCGGGATCCTTGTCTCTACTTGGGCCTGTGTGCTAAGAAAAAAAAGCACTCTCACAAAACTCAATAGATTTTGCCACACATAATAACATCTCAATAAACTCAATATTAAGTTGGATTTTCAAATGGGTATTAGAATTGATTGAGTGTGGTTGTGTTTATTTTTTAATATGTAATATGATGATGTGTCATATTGAGATTGGAGGGGAAAAACTTGAGTTTTATACCATATCCTTATAGAATTTAATTTCTATAAAAAATTCTAATATTTTCTCCAATGGAGAGCTAATGCAACACAAGAGAGCATAATAACAACAATTGCTGCTGTTGTTATATTTTAGCCCAAATTGTATTATGATATATATATATGTACTACAAATCTAGGTTAATCTGATTAGTTTATGGATTGTATATATTATAATATAATTTTAGGATCATGTTAACGGATGCTCTTAGGGTAATTGTTAATAAACCATAATAGGAAAGTTTTGACACAACTTTTATGGAAAATATAAAAAGCTATCAACAACATTTATTGTTGTATCATATTTCCAATAAAATGTTTCTAAAAATAGCTCTTAAACCAATGCCCTTAGGACATTAGTTAACATTTCCCATAATGTTATTAGGTTCATAGTTATAGGTTAAAAAACTGTAAAAGAGTTGGTCGATAATGAGTTTTTGAATACTATTTGATGTACAAGACTTATACCTAGAAAATCTCAAGACAGCCAAAGTGTTTGGAATATAAACACTTGGTTTGACAACTAGTAGTTTGATTGAGATAATCTTGATATTAGTGGATCGATCGAAATTGCGAGTCTAGAATTCAAATGAGGCCCATTGAGTTGTCTAATCTCTTCTATTTTGTGACCTAATTGCTAAAGTAAAAAAACTGATATAGGATGATCACAAACTAATCTTGCAAGCATAATTGGTAACTTAAACAAACTTGGCATAGGATTGGTTGACTTGTATCAATCATGGTCTAAATTCCCAACAAATTATATTGTATTACACAAAAGGCAAGTCAAGAGTCTGTGGTTTAGTGATATTTTCTCATTCTTTCAAGGAAAACTTATTTGAAAACCCCGCTTCCCTATATAATAAAAAAGGAGCAAGGGCTAAACCATGTTAATTTCCTTCGTTTTCTTCTCACTCTGCTTCCTAATTGCTTCTACATCACTATCCTTTGCTTTTTTTTCATAAGTTTCTGCCACCTATCTTCTTCAGCTATTGTCACATGTCATCTCTAGCTTTTGTCATATGTCTTCTCTAACATTTACCACGTGCATTCTCTTAGGCCTATCACGTGTCATCCTAGCACTTGCCACAATGATTTATTGTTTATCTTTTCAGCAGGGACGGATCCAGGACTTTGAGTTAAGAGGGGCGACTCTGACCTCTAGCTTCTTAGCCACAGAGGGTTTTTTTTTTTTTTTTTTTTTTTTTTGAGTTTTTGATGTGTGCGTTTGCTGGGTAAAAACAAAATTATTCTGTTTAAAACTTTTTAAAGGGCTAGTTGTTTGTTTGAGTAAAATTGGTTAATTGAACTTAATTTTTTTTAGCTTTGCTATTGGTGATTTTTGTTGTTGCACAAATGTTTTTGGGCTAGTATATGTTGTTTTAGATTTTAGATCTATAAATTTTTTTAATGGCCTTTAAAATGAGGAAAGTGCTAAAGGTATATTGCTGATATAGTGAGTGATTATTAGTAAGTAAAAAAGTGATGTAAGTGATAGACCCAGATGCGAACTAATAAAAATTTGTACCTCAACAATTTATAAAAATATTGTAGTTAAGTTTGTAACTATAACGATATTCTAAAAAGAATCACTGATATTGTTCAGGGGACAAAATATAATTTTATAAGACAAAATTGTTAAAATTAATGCATATATATATATATATATACACACACTAAAATAATTTAAAAAAAAAATTAGGGGGCCGTCAATTAATGCCTCCGTCCCTGCTTTTCAGGACTTTTTTCCCCCTAAACCAATCGCTTTCCTACTTGATTTAAAATTTTTTTTTTTAAATTTTATGTAGATAAAATTTTTAGTTTGTTTATTCATTCGTAATCTCCAAAAAGGCCTAAAACAATGATTATTAATCAATGAAGGCAATACTGATGATTTCAATTTCACTCACTATGCACGTGCATTTTTCTTCTACAGTTGGCATTCAGCTTTATCTCTCATAACACGCGTTCACCACATTGGCTGAGTATCACAAATCACACATTCACACTGATTCTTAGCTTCTTCTATTGGCTTTCTTTCTAACCATGCATCTCTCTCATCTTAGATCACGTTTCTTTATTTTATTGCAATTTTTTTTGGGTTATGTGTCTCTACTATCTTTAGTGAAGTTTTTTAGATCACACGCTTGCTTTGCAGTTCTCCAAAAGAATTGCAAAAGGCGGAAATAAAACAGCATTGACAGCATTCAAAAAGACACAAGTGAACAAGTCCCACCCATAAAGAAGATTAAGTCCACACACACTTGATCTGTAGCCTCCATATACATAATGTGCACTGTCATTAGCAATGTCATGCCTCAATCACTATCTTCATTCTAACTTGTCATCTGGACTTCATTCAATTTGGCCATGTTCAATCCACTTTGCACCTAATTTGGTTACACTTTCCTTTAAAATCTCACTTTTTTTTGTTTTGTTTTTGTTTTTGTTTTGTTTTGTTTTTGTTTTTGTTTTTGTTTTTCTAAAATTAATTTGTCTTTAAGTTTTCATCTTGAGTTTGAAAAGGATGCTAGAGATATTAAGGTTCAACCTTAGTCAAACCCCAAGTCTACACTATATACTAGTTTAGATTTATTGTACTAGGATATATTTATAATACAAGTACACATAATCTTGCTTTTAGTGCACGACTACAAGTACTATAAGTATAACTTTAGGTAAGTTTAGGGTGATCTACTGTATATTCTTTTCAACAAGTTCATCATAATGTACATAGTTTAATAGGAAGCTTTAGCCGTCAAAGGCTTTTTCCTGTGGGTTACGTCCCTAAGACTAAATCATTATAATTCCACTAGCGTGAAGGTCCTTTTAATCGGTGTTCTTGATAATTAATAATTTAGAGACTTTGCTCTTAGGAATTTCGTGAGAATTTGAAATAGGTGCAACATTATAAATTCTCTTTAGACTTAGTATAATGACAAACAAATACAGATATGTTGTCCTCCAAAAATATCACTTGTACTTGGCCTATGAAGCCAAATTCTTACGAAAAATTCTTAGGTACTTTCGGAGTATAGATAAATGATGCTCTATTTTCTCATCTTTATGGTGGACCTTATCATAAATTTAATGAGTATACCTCACCATGAATATGAGAAAAGAGAGCACAATTCTTCATGCTTCGAGAGTACTTAAAAATTACTATACTTTTACAAGGAGGTGGGTCTTACGCTTATGGGGTGCACATGTTTGTAGGATGCCTGCTTGATAGAACACATCATTTAAAATAAAATAAAAAAAACTTAAAAAAAAAAAAAACGAAAACAAACCATAATTCTATTGTGGAGTAGAATTATGGACCATGTTAGGAAGATAACATCTTAAGAAGACTCTAATTGATTAATATAATATATAGGGACACCACTTAATCCAAAAAATTAAGCATGTGAGTTTTGGATTAACTATGTTATTATTTATTAACTATTCACTCTTCTCGTTATTATTCAATGTGAGACTTCACTCATATGTGTATAGCAACAATCTTTCCCTCACATGTGAGTCATTGTCTCTTCGTAGGTTACAAACAAGTCTTACTAACTCTCATTTGCCTATGAGTTTTATATATATACATACATACATATATATACATACATATATATATATATATATATATTCTTTAGTGCTTTATCCCTGAGCCTCTTGCATACCAACAATGGGACCACATGTCAAACCGCATACTCATCCATGGGAACTAGTCTACATGTTCATATCCATAGGAACCTAATACCACACTGTGATCTAGTACCCATTAACAATACTAATTTATTGGGCCTTTTTCCAAGGCTTTATGGGTTGCCTTGTGCAATATTATACACTTGTGATGCACTTGATCCAATTGAGAAAGGAGGATGTTGCCACCTTGCTACACACATGGGCTCTGATCCATTTGATGGAAAGATTACAATTGAATATTTAATATAACATATAAAGACACTACTTTAACTCAAAAACGCAAATGTATGAGTTTGGGCTTAACTATGTATTAACTGCTTACTTTTTTCGTTATTATTCAATTAATATTGTAGAGCTTCACTCCATAAGATACCACCAGAACGAGCTGGCATTTTGCCATCTTCAACTACTACATCAAATAAGTACAATTCATGCATACAGGTGTATCCATTGGGACTTTTGGTTTATAGGAAAATTTTTTATGCATGTTTGATTTACAAAATCTGGACAAGATTGTAATATTTTCTTTTTTGATAATCAACAAGAATTCTATTATTTTCTAAGAATTTATGTTTGTTTAACTAATTATGCACTACATTCCAAACTATGAGAACTTATGGTGAAGAAATTATTCTAGTATCAGGAGGCGAAGCAGGGGAATAATATGATTATTTTTCTTACCTCCGGTTGTCCACAAAATTTTTTCTCCAATATCTGAGTGTTTGGTAGTAATGAATCCCTATGTTCTCCACGTGCTCCACGCTGCACTTACAAAACTTTGAATTAATTTTCTAGAGAAATAAATATTAAAAAAAAAAAAAAAAAAACCTAGTAAAACCAAACAATGAATTAATACCAGAATCTGGATGCATTAGCCATGGCTGATATTACACTGTTTAATGAAGGTAGGCATCCACCAGGAAATATATATTCCTTCATAAAATCTGCACTTCGCCTGTGCTGGTCGTAACGTTGGTCTGGGATTGATATGAACTAAGAAGAAACAATCACAAACAAGCTTTAATGGTTAGCAGATGTTTAAATTTAACCCATCAAAGAGTTATAGAACCAAGACATTGTAATAAAACTGGGCAAGAGATAGGACACCATTTGTGTAATTACCTGCAGAACAAAAAGCCCATCTTCTGCTAATAATGAGTCACAGCAACGAAAAAACTCTTCCATATATTCATGGCCAACATGTTCAATCATCTCACTGAAAAATGCTATCAAAGATCATGTTATTTTTGGAATCATTTAGGTAAGATTTAAAATTTGATGGCATAAAGAAACTCGCCAGGATATAATTCTGTCATATTTGTAGGTATCGGGCAATTGGCGGTAGTCACAGAGAAGAAGCTTAATGCGGTCCTGCAAGCAAAGTTGATTAAAGTTTTTAATTTTGAAGTGAATTTTTTTATGTTATTCTTGGATAATTGGATAGTTGGGGAGGGGGAAGAGATCTAAATGGAGATTTTCTATATATCTAACTATCTAATTGGATAATTGAGCTATGTTCAACTAGCAAAAGAGATCTATAAATTCTTTGCTATGTGCTTTTTACATGTTACCAAGATAAAACTATGAATATGATTCTCTTCCTTTGCCTCAAAATGCAGAGGGTCCATGATTTAGTTTTAGATTTCATGATTTTAAGAGTGTATATCAGTATATGCGGTGCCACATTATTAAAATTTAATTACACCAAATATAAAGAATGATGACTCATTTTAAATAATCTGGTATTATATTTACCTTTACCAAAAAATGGATCAATTTTAAAGCAAATGAAGATGATCATTCTCTCTTTCTTTTACCAAGTAGTAGGATGACTCTCTCCTCCTGGTAGGAGTCTCTCCCTCTCGTTTTCAAAACGAGTCCTTATCTCCTTTAGGTTTTCCTAAGGGGCTGAGTTTTATCTTTTTTTCCTGTCTGTCTCTCTCTCTCTCTCTCTCTCTCTCTCTCTCTCTCTCTAATAGTGTCTTGGTGCATCATGGTTGAGGGTGTTTTTGAAATTTTAGAAAATTTAAAACTCACTTCTGAGGAGGAGGAAGTCACTGAGAGTGCTGATGAAAGGAGGATTAGTGAGATCGAAAGTTGTGTGCTTAGTTTGGTAGGCAAGTTTTTAACATGTAAACCGTATAATAAGAGACCTGCTTTGAGTACCTTAAGGAGGGTTTAGGGGTTGGGTTTTGTGTTGCAGATTGTGGAAGTTGGTGCAAATTTGTTTCAGTTTAAGTTTAAGACTGAATTTTAGATGGCTCAGATTCTTAATGATGGTCCTTGGTCTTTTGATAATCAATTGTTGTTGCTCAAGAGATGGCAGAGAGGGATGTCTATAGCCAATGTTGTTCTTGATCATGCTTCTATGTGGGTGCAAATTTGGGGAGCACTCTTTGATATGGTTTCTCCACAAGTAGCAATAGATATTGGTGGTTGGATTGGTACGGTGGAGGAAGTGGAAAAATGAAGGTCAAATGATTCACAAAGCTTGTTTATGCGAGTGAGAGTGTCTGTCTCTGTTTCTAAACCATTAAGAAGGAGGTGTTTTGTTTCAGACTCTGAAGATAACCGTAAATGGTTAAAATTTAAGTATGAGAGATTGACGATATTCTGCTACTTTTGTGGCTTTGTTGGGCACGACTTGAAGCACTGTGTTGGTTTCTTTGCTGCGAAAAAGAGTGGTGCAACAATGGAACTTCAGTATGGAGACTGGTTAAAGGCAGTGGGTGGTCGGCAGAGATCAACATGAAGAACTGAGGGAGAGGCGATGATTGATTCCCAGAACAGGGCGGTGCAGAGAGAAGCAGTTGGTAGGAGTGAGCTGGCTATGCAGAATAACTTTGGATTTCGTGGCACGCTTCCTGTTTTTTCGGAGAATATCCCAATTAGAGGGGATATGGGATCTTTGGATAAGGAAAGAGATTAGAGGGTTAGCCATGTGGCGTGGCGTGAGGTTGATTTTGAGGAGGTTTTGGAGAAGATTGATGCGGCAATTGAGGGGGCAGGAGTTATTATCCCTGACACAAGTAAGGCGAAATCTCAGGAAGTATTCTGTGGTACGGGATTGATAGATGTGGCTGTTCAGGAAGCTGGGGTTACTCCTAATTTAAATGTGGAGTATTCTCCGCAAGATTTAAGGGCTAGGCTTGAGGTGGATTCTTCTAGGTTGGGCTTTAAAATAGGGTCCGAAAAAACCTCTAATGCTTTCTACTCTCCTTTGTTGGCTGATTGCAGATCCCTTATGGGCAGATTTCAACATTGCAAGGTGCTTCACGTGTTCCGTGAAGTGAATAGAGTGGCAGACGCACTGGCAAAGCTTGGTTGTAATATGCTTGAGAATTTTGTTATTATGGACAGATCTCCATCTGACGTAGTTTCTAACTTTGTGTACTCTGATGCTATTGGAGAGAACTTTTGTAAGCTTACTGCCTCTAATTTAGCCATTTTAGCTTAGTTATATGATATTTCCATTTCACCAAAAAAAGAAAAAAGAAAAAAAAAAAAAAGAACCAGCTGATGTCAGTAAACCAAAGAGGACCAATAGAATTTCATGCAAAGGAAAAAAGGGTGGTGAGTCAACTACTAAGGTTTCTAACGTGAGGGAGGATAGTAGTCCAAGCATGGGCAAGTTTAAACAGGGTAGTTGGAAAAGAAATAAATGGGAGACTCGTAGAGGAGACACTGAGCTCTAGAATGGACATTGATGTTGGGCAAAAACGTAAAAATTTTTGGAGGGGCCTAATGGTACTGAATCTGGTTCGAAGAGAGGTAAGACAACTAAGATGTTTGAACTTATTCCAATGGTGGAGGTTGGTAGGCAACCCTGCCGAGCACAATGAGTATTATAAGTTGGAACTGCTAGGGGCTTGGGAACTTCCGGACAGTTCATGCCTTGGAAAAGGTGGTGAATAAAGAAGAGCCCGACATAGTTTTCCTTATGGAGACTAAGGTAGATAAGAAGGAGTGGATAGATAAAGTAAAAGAAAGGTGTAATTTAAAGCATGGGGTGTTCGTTCCGAGAAATGGTAATGGTGGTGGCCTAGCATTATTTTGGAAAGATGGGGTGACTCTTGATGTGCAATCTTATGCTTATGATCATATTGATGCATGGATTGATGGTGGTTCGGGTCTGGTTGGTGGCATCTTACGGGTTTCTATGGTAACCCGGAAACGGAAAGGAGACCGGAGTCTTGGGCTAAATTGAAGTTCTTGAAGAACTCTTCTTCTCTCCCATGGTTGGTGATTAGGGATTTCAACGAAATCATTGGTTTATTGGAAAAGGAAGGGGGACGTATGAGGCCAAAAAGACAAATGGAGCTGTTTTTGGAGGTGATTAATTTTTGTGCTCTTTGAGATTTGGAATTTGTGGGGCCTAAATTTACTTGGTTATATCAATAAAGAGATGGCTTTCAGATTAGAGAGAGATTGGATAGAGCCTTGGGGAGTACGGATTGGATGAATATTTTCCCAAAGGCAATTTACATCATCTTTCCTCCTCGGCATTAGACCATTCACCTCTATCCTTACACTTAAAAAAATTGGCCTAGTAAGAGAAGAAAAAGAAGGTTGTTTCGATTTGAATCCATGTGGCTCAAAGATGCTCATTGTGAGGAGGTTGTTAAGGAGGCTTGGGAGGAAGGGGAATTGGTGGGATTGGATTGGGCTATCTCGAACTACTTGGAGAGGTGCAAAGCTAAATTATTGAGATGGAACAAAGAGGAGTTGGGTAATGTGGTGGCTATGGTGGCTGAACTACAAGCAAGGCTGGCTTTGTTGGAGAACCAACCTGCTTCTTCAAACCAAATTCATTCTTTGAGAAAAACGAGGATTGAACTTAACTGTTGGTTGGATAAGGAGGATGAGATGTGGAGGCAAAGGGCTAGGCAAAATTGGTTTCAAGGTGGTGATAGGAACACGAAGTATTTTCATGCAAAAGCTTTGGATCGTCAAAGCAAGAACCATATTGATGGTATTTTTGATGGGAATGGGGTGTGGCATAAGGAAGAGGCTGAGAAGCTGGAATTTTTGTGGAGTACTACACGGGTCTATTCTCTTCTTCCCTACCCGAGGACTTTAAGGAGATTCTCCATGCAGTTGGGCCGAAGGTTTCAGGGGAGATGAATGCTGATTTGGCTCATGAGTTTCATGAGGGTGAGGTCCATAAAGCTCTAAAGCAAATGTTTCCTCTGAAGGCATTAGGCCCGGATGGTATGCCACCTCTATTCTATCAACATTTTTGGAGTGCATGCGGGCGTGTAGTGTGCAAAACAGTCTTGGATTTCCTGAACCATGGTATCCCTCCTCCTAACTTTAATCAAACTCATGTGGTGCTTGTTCCTAAAGCTAAAGAGCCAAAGTATGTGACTGATTTTAGACCTATTAGTTTATGCAATGTAATCTATATGATTGCTTCGAAGGCTATAGCTAATAGACTTAAAAGAATATTGCCATCTATTATTAGTGATTCTCAAAGTGCATTTATGCATGGTAGACTTAAAAGAAGGGGGGGGGGGGGGGAGTGGGGGACATGGCTCTAAAGCTTGACATGAGTAAAGCATATGATAGGATGGAGTGGGTTTGGTTGGAAAAAATTATGGAGAAGTTAGGTTTTGCTGAAAGATGGAGATGCCTTGTTATGAAGTGTGTTACCTCTGTAAACTATACAATTAGGGTCAATGGGAGCCCCATAGGAAGCATTACTCCTATTAGGGGTATTCACCAGGGGGACCCCTTGCTGCCTTATTTATTTCTCCTATATGCAGAGGGTTTATCATCTCTTATTAAGGCATCTGTGGCTAATGGTGTTATGAAAGGGATTTCAGTTTGCAGAGAGGGACTTGAATTATCCCTTCTATTTTTTGCAGATGATAGCCTAATCTTTTGTAGAGCTTCGTTGGAGGATTGTGATGAGCTTCAAACAGTGCTGGGAGTCTATGAGAGAGCCTTGGGTCAACAGCTAAACTAGGCAAAAACTTCTCTCTTCTTTAGCAAAAACACTCCAAGAGAAATTCAAGGGGAAATCCGAAGAAGGTTTGGAGCTCAAGTCATAGAACAACATGAGAAATATCTTGGCTTATCGTCACTTGTGGGGAAAAACAAGCGGAATACTTTTAATGACATCAAGGAGAAGCTTGGTAAAAAATTGGCGGGATGGAAGGAGAAGTTGTTATGTAAAGTGGGCAAAGAAATCCTCATTAAAGCTGTGGCTTTGGCAATCCCAACATACACAATGAGTTGTTTCAAAATCCCAGAATCACTATGTGATGATTTAACAAGTAAGATTAGGAATTTTTGGTGGGGCCAAAAATCCAAGGAGAAGAAAATTCCATGGGTGTCGTGGGAAAGATGTGTGAGCCTAAAGCTTGTGGTGGTATGGGGTTTAAGTATTTGAAATGTTTTAACTTGGCTTTACTTGCCAAACAAGGGTGGAGATTGCAATTAGCCCAAGATTCATTGGTATTCCGGGTTTTGAAAGCTAAATATTTTCCTAGATGTGACTTTATTCATGCTTCTCTAGGCCATAATCCGTCTTATACATGGAGGAGTATCATGGCGGCACAAGAATTGGTGAAGAAAGGAGTAATGTGGAGAGTGGGTAATGGGAGGGATGTGAAGGTATGGGGAGATAGATGGCTGCCTTGTTCTTCCTTTCATGTGGTAATTTCTCCTCGGTTGTTCTTGCATGAGGATACACAGGTTGAAGAGTTGATAGATATTGATGCCATGTGTTGGAAATCTTCGATGGTGGACTCTATTTTTCTACCATATGAGGCTGAAGCAATCAAAAGTATCCCTTTGAGCGTTCGTTTCCCTTCAGATAAATTGGAGTGGGCTGAAACGGCTAATGGTAAGTTTATTGTCAAAAGTGCTTATCATTTGGCTGTGAGAATATCATTTTCGGAAAACAGAGGGAGTGCTTTGGATTGTAGCTTGATGAGAAGGTTTTCGAGAAGTCTTTGGAGGCTTCCTATTCCCCATAAGGTTAGGCATTTTGCATGGAGAGCATGTAGAGAAGCATTACCTACAAAAGTAAATCTAAAGAGAAGGAAGGTGTTGACAAAGGATTCATGTGAATGGTGTAAAATGAAGCCCAAAACTGCTGGTCACGTTTTGTGGGGTTGTCCGAAAGCACAAGAGGTGTGGGAGTGTTCTAAGTTGGTCCTAAGCTTAGACAGAAGGGATGATATCTCTTTTATGGACATCTTGTGGCAGATGCTGTTGGCTAAAAATGTGAATTTGGATTGTGTTTCTTGGCTGGTTATGGTAGCATGGAAGTTATGGCATAGTCAAAATGAATGGTGTCTTAATGGTGTGATGAAATTTGGGAAGCAGCTGGTGTTTGGCGCAATGCAGTACTGGGCTGAGTTTCTTGCGGCTAATGAGGGTGATGAGCTTTCCAGCACTACAATCTAGAAGATGAATTGGTCTTCACCTCCACTGGGATTATGCAAAGTAAATGTTGATGCTGCCACTTTCAAGGATATAAGATCAACGGGAATTGAGATTGTAATTCGTGACAGCTTGGGGCAGGTTGCAATGGTTTTATGCAGAAAATTGGAAGCTCCTCTCGGTCCACTTGAAGCTGAATCAAAGGCTTTTGAAGCAGGAATTCTATTTGCCCTGAGCTGTGGTTTTACTGATGTGGTGCTGGAGGGAGATTCACATATATTGGTAAATGCTTTGGCAGGTTCTTCATCTCCTCCCTCAGCTGTGGCTTCTGTTATTCTGGGTGTCCTAGAGTTAAGTATGGGGTTTACACAAATTCAGTTTTCCCATGTTAAGAGGCAAGGGAATATGCCAGCTCACTTAGTAGCAAAAAATGCTTACAACATTGTTAATGACATTGTATGGGTTGAAGAGGATCCTTGCTTTGCTAAGCAAGCCCTCATCCATGATGTAAATTTTATGTTCTTAGTAATGAAAAGTTTATGCATTCCCTATCAAAAAAAAAAAAAAAAAGAAGAAGAAGAAGAAGAAGAAGATGATCATTCTCCACATAACAAAGGTAAAGGGATGCAAAGATACGATATACAATTGGGAATATTAATTTTACCTTCAAATATGTCCCACATATATTGATAGTAATGATGTATGATTTTAAGGTAAATGTCATTCATCAAATTAGTACCTGAAGGCCAGCATCTTTCACTTTCTGTTCCGCAAGTTTTAGTTGCTCTTTAGACAAAGTGATGCCAGTATATTTGCATCCAGTTTGATTGACGACTTCAATAGCAAAGCTTCCCCAGCCACACCCAATTTCAAGAATTTCATGCTTCTCATCAATTCTTGCCTAAATTAATTGTAAGAAAAAAAAAATTGATTAGTTTAGGGTGTGTTAAACTTTAAAAATTTCATATAATTCAATAGAAAAGTCACCTTTTCAATCAAAGAAGATATTTTTCTCAGCTGCGCAACCTTCAAGTCCTCATCCTCCCTCTAAAAAATATTGTCATAAAGGTGAAGTTAAGTTAAATCTAAACTTAAAAAGGAAGAAGTTGATGCATTGTTTAACATTAAATCATCAGAAGGTTTTGATCCTGACCTTAAATAAGCCGGTGGAGTATGTCATTGTTTCGTCCAAGTACAAAGCGAAAAGCTCATTACTCTATAAACACACCAAAATGAATTTTAAGCTTATGCTAGCTTGATATCAATTATATCACTAATCAGGTTTGAATGCATGAACTCTAAACATATAATAGTCTCCAAGTGAACACAATTTAACTCGTTACCATGACCAGCTACACAGACTGATCACGTACTATTATACTTTTATGCGGATTGAACATGGTATCCCACAATATTCCAATAAAGTCCAAATTGGTTTAATTGACCCCCAATCCAATTGGCATCTTTCTATGAACTTTGGTCGGTTTATATAGGATATATATATATATATATATATAATAATAATAATAATAAAAACACCATTTTATCGATGAGTAGCAATATCTCCAATTTGTTACTTGTTAGGATTTGAGTTTGTAGTGTTGGCAAACCATGACAAAACGTAAGTCTTATTGAGTTAGAATGATGTACTTTCAAGTTCAAGACAAAAAATTTAAGATGAAAAAAGTGAGATGCAATCTGGTTCTCTCAATTGCTATTCAATTACTGCTCAATCAATCAAAAGTTGCAAATCAGCAAAAATTAGAAAACGTAAAAGTCCATAACTTGTCCATTTGAAACCCGAATCGCGCTCTATTTTTTTGCAGTGTTTAAAGGACATTATAAGATAACACTAGGAGGGGTTTTTAGAGAGAGAAGAGTGCTTCTTGTGCCTTCTATTGTAGATCTAGGGTTTTTTTTTTTGGTATCCAAAGCTCTCTCAAATCTTCTACTGGTGTTATTCTTTGAAGAAACTCAAGATTTGGTATTGTAGAAGTTGCAACCATAACAAGATCATACACAGCTGATGATTTAAACCTTTGAGTGAGATCTCAAAGTTACAAATGTGGGTGTTTGTGTTTAGCAAATTTGGATAAAAAAGTCTGTGGATTCAGGGCTGCACGTGGTCGTGTGAGTAAGTGCTACAAGAAGTAGTTTTAGATTTAGGGTTTAAATCTATTATAAAATTTCCATTCTATCATTGTGAATTTGTTGCCTTGAGGATAGTTTAGGTTAAATCTTTCCTAGATTTTTTACATTGAAACTGGTAGATTTTATTGGTTTTCCTAGATCATCATATTGCTATCTTCTTTACTTTTCCGCACTTAGTGATATGATTGTTTGTGTTTAACCTAGATATGAATAATAAATCTAAGTACCAACTTGGTTAGTTAATTAGTTTAAACAATTTGAGTGTTCAGGGGTCTAAACAAAACAATCTTTACTGACAGATTGTAATATGATTTAACAATAGGCTTCCCTTTTGTTAAATTAAAGGGGGAAAAAAAAAAAAGATTCCCTTAGGGGATTGTGGGGCAGCAATAGTTGTTGGAGGATGAGTGCAAATATCCGTAATTGAAAAAAAATGCACCCCCCCCCCCCCACCCCAAAAAAATGGCCCACGTAATTCTTTTTATAAGATGTAAAAAATATTAAAAAATGTAGTAGAGTTTACATTTCCACAATTTTGGTAATAAAGATTTCAGGTTTGTTACAATAAAATTAGATTTCGAAAAATTGAAAACAAAAGCTAACACACAAAGAAAAAAAATGCTGAATGTAGTATAGTTTCTCAAAAGAAATTAAGATATATATTAAAAAATTTTAGGTTTTCCATCATACTTTGGGCAAAATACAAAAAGACCTCTGACCATTGGGTCAAAATCAAACTAACCACTTGTTCTTTTAATTTAAAGTTTTAAAGTAATAAGTCCTTAAACTTTGAGAAATTAATGTCTATTACTATGCTTTTAACCAAAATGGTAAAGATAAAAATAAATTTTTTTTATATTTTAAACTTTTTTATATTATAATTCAATTGTTATAATAAGTAAGGGATTGTAGTTTTAAATATTGATTCTCTTCGTAAAGGAGACCAAATAATGCCATTAAATTACAATTTTTTTTTACAATATTTATTGCTATTCATATATTTATGTGTGTAAAATTTTCTTCTGAAAATTTGAATTCTGGCTTTTACCCCCATACTTTACAAATATTTATACTTATGGAATGACCATCTTACAAAGAGTGTGTGGTGATTAAACTTATTAGTTATAATGTACATTGTTGATATAACCTCTCTCTCTCTCTCTCTTTTTTTTTTTTTAAATGAATGTAATTTGTTTTTGGTACAAAGAATGTAATGAAAAGTCGACTGCATGTGAATAAATAAAACTTTGGTCTTGTATATTAAGAAAAATATCTGTACCAAAAAATAAATAAGAAAAATTATTGAGGTAACTAAATGAATTGACATTAGACAATAAAATAAATAAATCAAAAGTTGTATTTAAATGATATTTTACATGATATTTAAATTTAAATTTAACTATACTTTTTTTTTGTTATCGTTTATATTAATTAATATATATTCAATTAGTTTTTAGCATAAATATATATTTTTTCTCTTGCCCTCTAAAACTACAATCCTAATTCCTAACTCTGTCTGACATGAATTTAAGTATTTTTCAGAATCCTTCTTCATTCACAATTTCTTTCTCCGAGAATTTTAAAACAGTACTTCATACTTTCGCAGGCTCAAATTGCCTTATGTAACATTCTTAACGGTGCGTGCATGATGATACACACAAGTGTACACATTTGCATGTTTTCAATCTGTGTTTGTGTAAGCTTTGTTTTGCACAAATACATGTTCAAACGTATATTCACTTGCTACAGTTTCTTTGTAGTTCTAGACTTATAGAAAGACCTCAAAAAATAAAAAAAATAAAGAAATATTTTAGGGGCCAGAGTCTTATACCAGCTCATAATGACGAGAGATGTTCCTGCGAGCTTGTGTAAGACTATTTTGCCTTAAAAGATGCTTGAAACAATAGCTTGCAGATCCTATAGCAGCTGTGAATATCAATGGTGTCCACCAACCCCTAAAGCCGGGAAAAAAAAGTTTAGCAATTGAGGAGATAATTAATCATAATTTGATTATCCAAGCTTCTAGCAAAGTCTAGCAGTTGCAATATATACCTTCTCTTATCCAATTTTGAGATAGAGGACTTTGAATCTCTGCTGGCAATAAGAAGCTGCAAAACATTCAACAATGGCAAATTTTAAGGAACTAAAGACCAGAAGAATCCTTTGTAGGTATTAGGGTAAGAGGGCTTTCGTTTTGGAATAAATTTAGACTCAAATCAATCTTACCAGAAACAAGTTTAGAAGACCTTCATTTTCATCGGCGAAAGAAATATCTCCATCAATATATGCATCTGCAAGGCCTAAATCAGCCCGAGTCATGATCTGATCAAAACAAACTAAAACTCATCAATGGTGGTGAAAATATTCTGCGGTATGATTAATATAATACACTTCTGAATTTAAATGCCAATATAATGTGCAACCTATTATTTAAATTTGAAAAAATTTTCTGCTAATTTCAACAATAGTATGTTGCAATTGATTTGTGTAAAAATGATTCCAACACAGATTAAGAGTACGTACCTTCCAGTAAAACTGTGGATTATGAACTTTAAGAACTACTTTCAGAGAACATTTTGTCTTGTCTCCTTCAAAGGTCAAGACTGTGCCATCTTCCTCCAATAAACTGCAATACCACAAGGCACAGATTATCCATCTTCTAGATACAATTTGATTATAGTTTGCGTGAGTGGGTGAAATTTAGGGGACAGTATGGAACCATATATTTAGGACTTTAACTGCAACCGAACTATGATGGACCCTTCCGACTGAACAAGGTGGACCAAACCGATAACCTTCTTAAGAAGACCTTAGACCAGACAAAACGACTTGAAGTGGGGATGGCTATAAGGAGGCCAATATGGTTAAGTTAGAAAACTAGCCAGGAAAAAAGAAAAAAGAAAAAAAAAAATGACAGAGTCACATTGCATAGAACTTGCCTAATTGCCTTACATTTTTAATTTTTGACTAAGTGAAGGGATATTTAGAGCATTCACATCCAAAAAGAAAAATTACACCACCAAAAAATTACTTTATTTATTTTACGTACCTACTTGAACAATCCACCCTACATTTTGTTCTCTATTTTTCAATATACCATATTAAAATTAGGGACAAAATTAGCCTTAGGCCAAGGGAAACTTTTAGTCAAAAAATTCATATGGCCCCCTCCAAATTGAAATTAAAAAAAAAATATTTAAAATTAAAATAGTTATTCAACCAAAAAACTCAAAAATTAATAACCATATTTGTGGTTGGGTCCCTTTCAAGCAACTTCACTTTTTACTAACAAAACAAAAACAAATCTCTTAAAAAAATCTTTGATAAAAATATACAATGACAGTTTAGTGGTTTGTCGATTTAAGATCCAATATTATAAGTTTGGGACTTTGAGATTTGGGTGCCATTCTATTGGTTATTTCCACCTAGTGGACTTTTTTTATTTCTCATCTGTAAAAAGACTTTACAGTTGAGCATTATGGCCAATTAGATATTTTTTTTTATATTGCTGTAAATTCTAAATTAGAACAATTAAATTATTAGTTTAGTGAATATATATTAGAGTTACTTATTCTTAGTGATGTTCTAATCCTTAAGAGTCAAGAGACACGTGAATCTTTTTAAAATCGATGATTTTTTGTTTATTAGTAAACAAGTTTAAGCTGTATAATTCATAAATCATGAAAAACTACAATTGAAAAGGGAAATTCACCATTCTGAGTGTGACGTAGTTTAACATGTGGACTTCAAAAAAAATTGAAATGTTTTTTAATTGTGTATTGGTTAGTAAGGCTTAGAAAATTATAGTAAACTATTAATTAATATGTTTATTAAGGGGTTGTATAATTGTACTTATATATATATATATATATATATATATTTAGGGAGTTTTAATTTATAGCGTTTGCTCCTGATGAAAGCTTTTTATAATCAAACCAAGACACCAATCAGTTTTTGGTGTAAACAAGGATCGAATCTTAGATATTTTATTCAGAAACTTTACTATTTGTACTTATACTTAATTTTCCAATTTCCACTACAATTATAGAATGGTTATTTTAAATCATGAATACATCAAAATTAGGTTTCACAACAAAATGGAAGATGATATTTTAATGGACTCTTTTAATTTGCTCATTAAATAGATAATTGATGATTTTATTAAAACTAAGAATATTTTATTAAGAATATTTTATTTTGTTTATATTTTGTTAATAAAAAATAAGTATATTTCTTATTTTTGAATGATAAAAAAATTATTCATGTTTTTGCCCCCAAAATAAAATCCCAGCTTCGCCCCTGATTAAAAATATACAATATTATATACTTTTTGCAAATGTGTAAAACAATGTACACGTTAGTTTAATCTACAATGTAAATTTGATAATTACAGTAATTAACAATAAGACATTTATTATAATTATGTTTGTATATAGAATTTATCTATTCTATCATGCAGAGACAATTTTACTAGAGAATGTAAATATAAGAGTTTTATGAATGGTATTTATGGTAAAAAGAATCTGTACAGTAAAATTTAAAGTGGTGCACAATATTATAAAGTCAACAAAAAATCAAAATTTTAGGTTTTGAATAATGCTATAGATACAATAAACTTTCACAACATTTTCACACCTTGCTTAAGTTTTAGATTGTGATTGGTACAACATTATTTTCATTTGAACCAACATTGATGTCACTTTCTTTATATATCAATGACAACTTGAAAAATTGTTGTGAAATTTGGTATGTCTTTAGTTTTATTGTTTGGTTATATATATATATATATATATATATACACACACATATATATTATAGATTATAGACTATGTCGTGGTAGCATACTTAAATTTGGGCTTTCCACGGCCAGATCGACTCGAGTTTGTGCACAACCCACACCCGACCAAATTTGATTGGGTGAAGGAAAACTCAACGCACCATCAACTAAAGAGGAGTGGCAAACATGCATCTTTATGGGTGGTGGGCAATTTAGGTGAAATCGGTAATAATGGCAATGAAGTTGAAAAGAGATTAAAAGAATCGAAGATTGGTTGGATCTCATTAGATCTTATCAAGATCTCACTAGATCCAACAGGATCTTCCCGGATCTGGTCAATAATTCACCATATTTGGTTGGGATCTTGTCAGATCTGGTTAGATCTCAATTGATTTGAGAGAGAGAGAGAGATGGGTTAGGTTCATTGAATTTTGAGGGAGGGAACTTGAGACTCAACCCTCCAGAATTGGATTTTGAAGGGGAAAACCTGCCTTTGATTGTCTTAGTCTCTAGATTAGTTTGTTTTTAGTTCGGGTCCGGTCGGATTTTCCAAGTGGTTTAGGTTGACTGGATCTATGTATAACTATACTTGAAATACTTGGTGTTGGTACTAGTGGTGGAAATTAAAAGTAATTTGAATTATAATTTGTTAGATGAAAATTTAAAAACCATATGTTAAATATAAATTATAATGATCCTATGAATACAAATCTTTTGTTCTATTTTTTATGTTTTACTTTATATTCTACAAATTATAACTTACTATGTATAATTTTCATTTTAAAATAACTAAAATTTAAAATAAAATAAAAAAATCAAACAAATGACGTTATGATTAGTAGAACATAAAATAAAACACAAAAAAATGAGATAAAGAATTTGTATTAGGATCATATATCCAAAGTTAGGAGTTCATCAAAGGTGGCTATGGTATTGGTATCCTTAGACTACCGCCCCATGGTTACCAAAATCCCCTGCATGCTTACATAATCAAGTCACCATAACTTTAACCAAAAGCCTAAAGGTTCCAGATAAATTAACCTTCAATAGCTGTTCTATTAGGAATACAATAAAATATCACAATATTTTATAAGAGCATCAGCATCCGAAATTGCAAATGCCATATCTAAGCTTCATTTAGCATTTTTCTCTCAAAAACCTCCCACATCCGGAATTGTAGACACCAACTATTGCAAAAAATTTTGCAATAGTGCTACAGTGCAATTCTGCACAATTCTAAAAAAAAACTAATATTTTATTGTGATGGTGATTGGGAGAAAGAAAGAATAAATAATGGTGATTGGGGGAAATATTATTTTATTGTGTAGATATATTATTTTAATGAGTAGAATAGGAAAATAAAAGTTTGGGATGCTGGAAGTATTGTATAATGAGATGGTATAATTGATAAAATAACTTTTTTGGATGGTAAAATAAAATAGAGTAGCATTTCCTGATGCTAATGCTCTAACAAGATGAAGTGTAAATCTGCCGTAGGTAAAAAAAAAAATATTATACTGTATCCTCTCCACCTCAAAACTTAAATTAAAATATTGTAAAAATATTGTGAAATTTTGTTGTGTTCCTGAACTCTTTTTATTTGAAACGACCAAAATAGCTTTGGCATGGTGATAAATTCCAGAATCGAGGTTGTTGATTCCTATATATATATATATAGGAAGCAACAACCTGCAGAATCATATAAAGAGAATGTCTAGTTACAAGTAAACTCACGTTAAACATCCGGCAGAGATGTAACGTCCAAGGAACCTAGTGACAAAAAGGCGTGCCCCGGCTTCTATGAGAGATGGTTCCATGTGTTTTGGCTTGCTTAGATGAGCATTTTTTTTTCCAACCAAACTATTTGCAGCAGCCATGCTCGCCAGCCTACAAACAAGTATATCCAGTAAAGATGCTTCAAACTAAAGATTTTCATGAAACAAATGCATAGTTATAGACCTTTGAAAAAAGAAAAGAAAAAAGTAATAGATTGACCACAAATTTCCTCTAAGATGTGCCTTAGTTCTACAAAGAGGAAAAACAATCTGATGAAATAACAGGGTAATTAGAAATTTCAAGAGTGATGTAAGAGAAAAAGAAAATTAGAGAGTGCTTAATAGAAATCTGTGCATGCCTTGACTATGCTTCACTGTAGAGGGTGATACGTTGATCCAATCCCTACTGTATTGGGTCTAATAATATCTGGTAAGAGTGTAGATGTGCGTGTGCTCTATATATTGTTTATTGGTGAAGGTAAATCGGCCTGCTGTGTAAATATTGCTGAGCTTTAAAGCCTTCTGTATCATTTGGTATACCTGCTACAGAAGGACTTTATGTCAGCATTAAATGGAAAACGGCATGAATTTACTGCTTCCGTAGATAAAGTAGCTGTGGCCATTTATAATGCAGTTGGGGACGTATTGTCTTATCTTGATAGTAAAGACTAACTGGCCAGCTGGGCTAAAATCTCGTCCAATACAAAGGCCAAAATAGGTAACTAGCAATAAATTTTCAACTATATAGTTAGTAGTTAATATTTTTAAACTATATTTTTTACTAACATCTCGAGTCTAAGAGACTCAATTTAGGGCCTATAAATCGAGTTTTTGAAGGTCGATTTTTATGTTTTGATTGAGTCTGAGTTGACACTTTTTCCACGTGGCGTCTACATGGAAATCGAGTCTCTAATACTCGATTTATAAAAACCCATTTTATATTCTCAGCAAACGCAGAAACAACAAAACGCAGAAAGAAAGAAAGAAAAAGAGAGAGAGAGAAGAAGAAGAAGAAGAAGAAGAAGAAGAAATGGAGATGCAAGGCAAGGCCCCGCACAGGCCAGGCCGCGCTGCCTCCTATCTGATCTGGGTCTCTATATCTTTCTCCCTTTGATCTGATTGTTGTGTTTCTGGATTTCTTAAATTTTTTTTGTGTATTTCAGTTTGTACGAGAGACTTGAGACTTCAAATTTTTTAAAAAAATTTTGGTTTATAAATCAAGCCTTAGAGACTCGATTTTCAGCTAGGAAAAAAATGCCACATCAGACCATAGAAATCGAGTTTCTGAAACTTGATTTATAGGCCAAAATTGAGTCTTTTAGACTTGAGATGCTAGTAAATAATATAGTTTGGAAACTGGAACTACTAACTATATAGTTGGAAAATTATGGTTAGTTACCCATTTTCGCCATTGTTTGGTGTTAAACTTGTAAGGCTAGGCTTAGGTACGGTGCTCATTAGTATTGATGCACTGGACCTAAACCAAGTCCAACTTTTAATACCGTAGTTATTGATACCTAGGATAGATGCAGAACTTAGAGTTAAGGGTAGCTTTGCTGTCGGTAGGGATGGACCTAGGATTTTAAGCTAGCGGGGCTGGAGTATAAAGAAAAAAAAAATTCTAAATAGACGTCCATATAGTATTAGAAAATTATAAATACACAAAATTGTTGTTTCTAAATATATTAAGATGCAATTATTTATCAATAAAAACAAAAACAAAAACAAAATAATGTTTTTTTTAATACTAAGCTAGTTAGGACTTTTATTTTGAAGTTAGAGCATTTACAGTGGTGGTGCTAAAAATTTTAGCTTTTAGTACTTCAAAAAACTATTTTATCTATTTTACTATCTCACTTTACAATACACCAAATGTCAAATGTTCTATTTTTTTTATCACTTCATTTAAAATAATATAAACAAATCATTAAAATAATAAAGAAGAAAGAGAATTTGATTTTTTTAATTAAAGGAAGAGATATAATCTTAATAAAATATTATATTATATTTTTAACAATTTGCTACAGTCAACTGGTATTTATACCCGTTTACTGTATTTGCAAAAAATTTAGATTTAGCTTCTCTAATAATACATGATTTTTTTGTTCTTTGGTGGTAAAATAGTTTTTTTTTTGCTAAAATACAATCACCATTGTGAATATTTTTATTGTTTTTGTTAAGTTTTTGGGTTGGATAGTTTCTATTTGGGTTAGGCTAGCTAGATTGAATGGGGAGAAGAGGGCCCAAAATACAAAAAATGAAATACAGAATGACTAAAAAAAAAAAAGAAAAATTTTGGACTCGGGGGGGGGGGGGGGGGTGTGGGGGAGCCCCTTTGGGCCCCTACCTGGGTCCGTCCTTGGCTGTTGGTTGTGTGTAGTGAGTTTAGCTTCTGACTCTACTATTGCTTAGTTGTTGAGGGCTTTTTTGTGTGTGTCTTTGATGTGTGCGCTGTTGGGTACGGAAAAAAATTATTTTGTTTAAATTTTTTTAAAGGGTTAGGTTGTTTGTTTTGGATAAAATTTGTTGACTAGACTTTATTTTTTTTAAGTTTTACTATTGGTAATTTTTGTTGTTGGACTAATTTTTTTGGGCTTATATATTTTGTTTTAGATTTTAGATCTATAAAATTTTTTAATGGTCTTTAAAATGAGAAAATTAAGCTATAAACTTTTTTACAGGTGGTTATTGATAAGTAAAAAAATAATACGAACTAATAAGAATTTGCGACCTTAATGGTTTGTAAAAATGTTGTGGCAAAAGTGTAATTTTATAAAACAAAATTGCTAAAATTGGTACCCATACATAATAATATTTTAAAAAAAAAATTTGGGGTGGGGGGTTTGCCCCCCAAGTCCAACCATGGCTCTGTTCATGTTAACACGTGCTTAGTACTGGGTTTTTTCTTTAAATGAAATACTATAATATAAAGTAAGTCCAAACCTATGTACAGTATTTAGGTGCTATTCCTTAAGTTTTCGTTTTAAGATTCAGCTATGTGGGTGTACTTAACTAAAAATATATTTTCATCCCATGATAAAAAAAACCATATGGCTGAATCTTAAGAGGAGAACTTAAAGAACACCACTTAAGTACTGTACCTAAGTTTTGTCCTATAAAGTAATTTTTGTCACATAAATATGTATATATATATTGGGAAACAAACGCACACAGAATATTTTAGTTTAGGTGTACTGAGCTATTAATTAAAAAAAAAAAAAAAATCTTTTTCTTGCCCTTTACATGACCAACCAAGGGCAAGGAATTTATTATTATTTTTAATAAAATAAATGATGTTATATTGCTTTTTAAGTGTAATTAATAAAATTTATATTACCTATATATAATAAGAAAAAATTCTTTTTTGTTCAAAATTTTGATCTTCTCCTATTATGAGCTAATATACAATAGATAAGATATAGTGGAGATTAAGTTTTTCCAATCATACTAGTTAGAAAGGTAAAAGAATCTCATCATTTAAAAAATTTTAATTTGTAGCCATCTATTGTGATGTTATATTTAACCATAAAACAAGTACATTATTGGAATCATTCTCACTAATTCATATGCCCCAAATCTTAAATTAAAAGCTTTGGATCTATTTTTGAATTTCAAGGCTGTTAGGTTCTAAATGTTTATGTTTAAATATTTAGATTTCTATTTTTATGTATGTTGGCAAACCAAGATCAAAACGTGTCTAGATTATGTATTAGACATTGCTGATGATAGTACAAGTCAGGATTCAAGAACATTGAAGCTGCAGAAAGAAGAATTTACTTTCAGCGAAGTTTGACCGTTCGAACTTAAGCCTCAACTGATTGAAAATCGCAGATAGGATTTTCTGCAGAATTCTATTTCAATCCAAACACTATAAAATCGTTTAGGGTTTCAAGTAAAACACTTATGGGTATAAAAGGAAAACCCTAACTACGTTTTAGATGGTCTTGGGGGACTTTAGAGATGCTCTTTTGAGATCTAAAAGATACAGTGTCTTCTCCTTTCAAAGTCACTACCGAAATTTCATCTGCATATTATTAGAATCGGTAGATCTAAAGTTGCCGCAACAAGATCATACGTAGCTGATGATTTAAACTTTCAAGGGTGGTCTTGAAGTCACAAGCTAGAGAGTTTGTGTTGCTAAACCTTTAAGTGGGATCTCAAAGTCACAAACATGGGTGTTTGTGTTCAATAAATTCAAGATAGAAGAGTTCGTAGAGTCGGAGCTGCACGTGGTCGTGTTAATAAGTTCTACATGAAGTAGCTTTAGATTTAGGGTTTAAATCTATTGTAATTTTTCATTCTATCATAGTGGATTTGTTTACCTTGAGGATAGTTAGGTTAAATTCTCCCTAGGTTTTTACCTTGAAATGGTTAGTTTCATTGGTTTTCCTAAGTAATCATACCGTTGTATTATTTACTTTTCTGCTGTGCATGATATGATTTATTATTGTTTAATCTAGATCTCATAATTAACCTAAGTAAATACTTGGTTAATTCATTAGGTTAAACTATTATGATTTTCAAGGTGTCTAAAGAAATAAACAAGTGGTATCAGAGAGAGTTCACTCTGTTTGGATTATCATCCTAAGTGAGATCCCTGATCCTTGCTGTCATGGATAATTTTAAGTGTCTGTCTACTCATATTTGTGACGATTTGAATAAAAAAGACACTATTGCTTCTATTGATGCCTGTAAAACTCTTCGTAAGGAATTATTTAAATCTATAAAAATTACTAAGAAATTTAAGGAAGAGTTAAAATTAGCTAATCTTGAAAAAGAGGAATTGATTGTGAGATTGGATAAATCAAATAAAAGAATGAATTTTTGAAAAATCAATTTTCCTCTCAAGATGAAAAGTTTGGAACAATTGTTAGCCGAGTCTAAAGCTGAATTGAAAAAATTGTCTTGTACCAAGCCTGTTGTTGTTGATGACAGATTTGGTTCTGTTCCTCTTAAGCGTAAAGCTGACAAAGGTTATATTCCTCCTTTTAAGAGGAATCATAAACAAAAGGCTTATTTTGCTAAGTTAGACAAATGTAAAAGTTCTGATGTAGACGCAGCAGTTTCTAAATCTAAGTCTAAACCTACTATTAAAGTATAAAAGAAATATGTTTTTGTACCTACTTGCACCTTTGTGGTGTTGTTGGTCACGTTAGACTGAATTGTTCTTTGTTGAGGCAAAAACCAAAATCTAAGACTAGATCTGTTATTAGGAATATTGATGTTTCTAAATTTGTTCCTGTTTGTCACTTTTGTGGTGTGTTTGGTCATATTCATAATAACTGTCATTAATTGAAATTTAAGCATTCTATATTTCAGTCTAGGATATATGATGATGTATCTCCTGCTACAAGTCTTGATAAATTGTTTCATATGCTTTTGAAAAATTTAAGTTTGTTGGCTTGTGAAAGGAAATCATAGAATTTCAGTCTCTCTCAGAAGAAGTGTGTAATCCCTTAAATACACTTTGTTTCTCATGGTTTTTCATCTACAAAGCCAAAGATACGTGCTATATGGGTGAGAAAAGATTTGCGAAGGTGAGTGTTGTTTACCTGTCCTTGATTTAATTCATTTAATTTTTTGTGGACATGTTTTCTTTCAGTTTTTGGTTGTTTTATTTTCTTAGATTGTTTTGTTTATATATATATATATAAAAAAAAATCCAAAAACATTAAAAAATTTTAAAAAGACAAAAATATTTTATTTTGTGTCTAGTTTTCTTTTTCTTGAGGATTACATGAATTATAATATATCTCTCTTGAATTAGAACATGTTTGATATTGTGGAGAAACATAAAAAGTATGTGTTGCATAATTGAGTGAATGAGCTATTTTTGATTTTGTGTGAGTATGTACTAGTTTGTACATGTACTCATTGGTTAATGAAGAAACTGATATTTTTTGCTTGTGTACCCTCTATAGCTTAGTTGAGCACTGTCATGCATTGTTGTTACATTTTATTCATTTAACATAATGTGTACCTTTTGTTTTTTATCATAAAAATTTTGAAAACACAAATTATTATTATTATTATTTTGTATTGCACACCACTAAGTGTGTAATTAAGGTTGGCCAATGAAATTTACATTTCATGACTGTTTACCTTGTTTAGCTTTGATGAGCTATTTTTTGCACTTTGCTAGTTTGTGCTATGTAGTGCTTGATTGTGTGTGTTGTTTATAGTCTTTAAACAAACGATCTTGATTTTGATGTCACATTCTTTTGATTGTAAGAACTAGAAAATCCTAAGAGAAATGTATAAATAACCATCTCACCACTGTTACTCGCCAATTATGAACACCTGTGTGCCAAATTATAAAAGCCGTGTTCGGTACGGAGTAGCACTTGCACAACAAGATTAAACAAGGTGTTAGTTTCAAAAAGAAAAAGAATCATATTGCATCAAAAAGAAAAGAAAAGAAAAAAAAAAATAGGACAAAAAGTAAAAAGAAACAAAAATGCTTTTACATGATTGCAAATGTGTTTTCTAGGAGATGTGAGTAGGGGTGTCTAGGCAAACCAACGACCCGTCGCTGTCCGACTTGCCGCCACCTGATTCGACAACTCTGGCGGTCGGACGCGGTTTTCGACTTTGCTAACTCGACATCCAGCGGGTTGGTTATCAGTTTTTCAGTTCAAAACCTGTGAAACCCGACCCGAACCGAAGTCCATTCAATATCCGGCCATTTTTTCCAGATTCCGGCCACTTTTCCAGATTTCAGCCACTTTTTTCCAGATTTCGGCCCATTTTTTTCTAGATTCCGGCCCCTTTTTCACTTAAATCCGTTGATTTTTGGCACAATAAACACTGGATCTGGCCGAACCAGTGATTTTTCATCACAATTTGGCAGAAATCTCGCTGGATCCGACGAGATCTCACCGGATCTTGGATGGATCTGGCAAGATCTCGCCGGATCTGGCGAGATCTCGCCGCGTTTCAAAGGATTCCAGTGAGATCAGTTTCACCCGAAACCGACCACCACCCGCTGGCGACTCGAACCGACGAATCCGTTGCTGTTACGAGTCGATTGCGGGTTGGAAAACCACCCACCCGAACTATTACGGGTCGGTTGCAGGTTGGGCAAAAACTTGACCCATGAACAGCCCTAGATGTGAGAGTTATTAAATGTAACTCTTTAGGTGATAGTCACTTTCAAATCAATGTGATTGATGATGTAGAAAATTTGTTTGATTACTATCTACATATCACATATTCAGTACTTTGTACACTTACTAGTTGCACACACTACACATAAATCAATGCTAAATTCTGTACATAAGACTGTGTGTGTTGTCTAATCTGGCCATCTTTAATTGCATATGATTTGATGTGTAAATGCAATTATTTATTTATTTATTTTTTATTTTTTTGTTTTGGTTGGAATTTGAAGGAAAATGTGTCTAGAAGTTTAAAATTTTGTGATTTTAACTTCTTGATTGGTTTTGATATTTGCATTTAAGAGGCATCATGTTTTTAAAACTTTTCTGGATCATATTCATCTGCATTGAGTCATAAAAACCACTTTCAAGTTGTTTTTCTGCATAAAATTTCCAGATTTTTAAGTTTTAAAAATTTTCATTGTTTCGACTGATCGAAGATCACTCTCGACTGATCGAAAATGTTCAGGTTTTAAAGAAAAAACTCTCTACCTGATTCGATTGATATCCGATCGAAAATTCTGAGAATTTATTTATTTATTTATTGATGCATGATTCCTTTCGACCGATCGAAACTGGAAAATTTTCAGTTTTTAGTTTCTTGACCAATCTGTCTTTTTATGCATCATTTTTGTTAGGATTCACATGCATTCCATTATTTTCTTTATCCATCTTGCATTTTTGCACTCATATCTCTCATTGGTTTCACACACAACACACATAAACTTTGCTAAATTGGATACCCAACTTGATTTAAAAATTGATTGATTAATTTTTGGGTTCTATACATTTTAGTATATGCCATTTTTCTTGATGTGTGAGCTGCTAAAAATTGTGAATATTTTTTTTGAGATATGGTGGATAATACATGTGCAAATATTTTCTCTAAAATACATTGCATGCTGGATTTTTATATCATCGAGATATATTTCGTATAGTCTTCACTGATTGTGCCTGGAATTGTTTGCATGCATTTGTTTTTGGGTCACATAGTATCAAGTTTGCATATATTGAAATAGAGAATATTTGTATTTATGTGTATCCTCAATTTTTTCAGCTAGGCTTGTGTCTTTTTATTTTTTCCCCACCTCCTAAAATTTTCCCCAAAAATTGTTCTTTTTCAAAAATTGTTTTGTTTTTCCTATTTTTATAGGGGGAGAAAGCTTTTTAAAACCTATGTTATTTATAGGGGGAGTTGTTGCTCTTCATAGGGGGAGTTGTCTCTACTTTCTATAGAGTTGAATTCTTTTGTGTTCCCTTGATTCTCTATTTTCTCTTGACCTTTGTTATGTATGTTTACTGTCTACCTTTTGATTGGGTTGTCTTTGTCAATACGTTAACAAAAGGGGGAGAAATAGATGAAATTTTGGAAAGGTTTTTAACTGTTTTTATTTAGGGGGAGATGAAATTGTTTTTGGAAGGGGGGGAAAATAAATGTTTTGTTTTGTTTGTTTGTTTTTTTTTTTTAATGCATCTAATTTAGGGAGAGAGTTAGTTTGCATGTTTTTTATTTGATTTTATTGTATATTTGTTATTTATTGTTTATACTGTATTTTCCACACATGAGTTTATGGTTTGTTTTAGTGTATCAAGAATTTACAAGTTGATTCTTCAACAACTGCTGCCTACTTTAGCAACTGGTAGATAGTAGATGATGATAGAATTATTTTGGACTTTTGTGCTTTGGTTAGTTCTTGAAGTTGAGAAATTCATTTGTATGTATGTTTTGTCACGGATTGCCAAAAGGGGAGATTGTTAGGTTCTAAATGTTTAGGTTTAAATATTTAAATTTCTATTTTTATGTATGTTAGCAAACTGAGATCAAAACGTATCTAGATTATGTATTAGACATTGCTCATGATAGTACAAGTCAGGATTCAAGAACATTGAAGCTGCAGAAAGAAGAATTTACTTTCAGTGAAGTTCAATCGATCGAACTTAAGCCTTGATCGATCGAAAATCGTAGACAGGATTTTCTGCAGAATTCTATTTCAGTCCAAACACTACAAAAACGTTTAGGGTTTCAAGTAAAACACTTCTGGGTATAAAAGGAAAACCCTAACTACGTTTTAGATGGTCTTGGGGGACTTTGGAAGTACTCTTTTGAGATCTAAAAGGTACTATGCCTTCTCCTTTCAAAGTCACTACCGGACTTCCATCTACATATTATTAGAATCGGTAGATCTGAAGTTGCTCCAACAAGATCATACATAGCTGATGGTTTAAACCTTCAAGGGTGGTCTTGAAGTCACAAATTGGAGAGTTTGTGTTGCTAAACCTTTGAATGGGAGCTCAAAGTCACAAACGTGGGTGTTTATGTTTAGCAAATTCAAGATAGAAGAGTCTGTATAGTCGGAGCTGCACGTGGTTATGTTATTAAGTTCTACATGAGGTAGCTTTAGATTTAGGGTTTAAATCTATTGTAATCTTCCATTCTATCGTAGTGGATTTATTTACCTTGAGAATAGTTAGGTTAAATCCTCCCTAGGATTTTATCTTAAAACGGTTGGTTTCATTGGTTTTCCTGAGTAATCATATCGTTGTTTTATTTACTTTTCTGCTTTGCATGATATGATTTATTACTGTTTAGCCTAGATCTTATAATTAACCAAAGTAAATACTTGGTTAATTCATTAGATTAAACTATTCTGATTTTCAGAGGGTCTATACATACAAACAAACAAAGGCTAATTTGTCCCAATCTTCAATTAAAATTTTCGAACAAAGCAATACAGATGGAAATGGCCTTAGCAATAAATTAGTGAATTTCGTTTTGGTATTTAGTTGATTAATTAAATTTTTGATAAAATGGTCTTAGCAGTAAGTAATTCTCTTGTGCACACCCAATATCCAAACAAAGCAATACGGATGGAAGAAAGCACTTACAATAATTATTTTTGGGTTTAGAGTAGGAGATCCAACAATAGTACTTGAACAATTAAAGCTTTTGGTGGGAAGAAAGCACAATAATTGTTTTTGTGTTCAGAGTAGGAGATCAAGCCAACCTATATTCCTTAAACAACTAAGGAGTTTGGTGCCAGTATGATAGCTGGAACTTAATAACAGACATCTCTCATGAATGTCACCTACAATCATATTCTAAATTATCTATAAAAGAAAATAATTTACTGTTGATACCCAAAATTTAAGGGTTCTACTGCTAGCCCAGGAAAAGAGGAAAAAGAGGTCTGCAAACCTACAAATGTACCACCAAGACATGATGAGCCCAAACCTTGATTGAGGAATGGAAAGCCGAAGAATGAGTAAACTTTTGAATAAAGGAGCGAAAAGCCCAAAAGTGGGTGCAAACCAAAATACTTTACATAAGGATATAGCAAACCCAAACAAAAATAAAATGAAGGGTCTGTAACATTAGGGCCTACGAAGAATTAGGTTCCACTGCAAAGTTCCCAAAAAAGGGGAAACAAGAGATATGAGAACTCGGAAGTTTGTCTTATAGAAGCTAAGCGTGTCGGATTTGTGTTAGTGTTAATTTATGAGTATTTGACTATATGGGTCAACATTAACGTGACATGTTTATTAAACGGGTCAAGATTTCTCAACCATAACATGACTAATTTATTAAACAAGTCAGTCGTGTCGACCTGTTTATTAGATTTTATCAAAATGAAAAAAAAAAATTATGAAAAAAAAAAATATATATAAATATTTTTAATATAAAGTTCAGAACTAATGAATAACTACATCACAAATAATCATTCCAAACTAAAGCATATCTTAATATCACAAATAATCAATCACATTATGTTAAAGAAAGTAAACCACAACAACTAATAAGTTTATATACCTAGGGTTTGAAAGGTATATTAGTAAAATGTTATTTAATTAAACGGGCCAGACAGGTCAAACGGATTCCATAGGTTGAACATTAATCTAACTCGTTTATTAAACGGGTTAGTCGTGTCAATCCGAATATGACACGAACCCATTAAGCCTCAACCCATAACCTGCTAATTTCATATCGTGTCATGTCGGATTCGCGAGTTGTGTCCAATTTTGCCACCCCTAATAGCTAGCACAATGAGAATAAGGCTCAAACATGAAATCCAAAAAGAGAAGTGTCACCCATGACGCATGAAGGAGCGCCAGCCTTAGGGATTAGACAGGAAGAGGGAGCCCAAGATAGCCAACTAACCAGGGACTTTAATAAAGGAATTCCCTCCGCAATGCATCTATGCCAATAATAGGAAAACCACAAAATAGCCAAATATATTTCATTTCCGTTGGACTGGAGCCAGCAAATGCCACTTCACTTTGTCCCCATAGTTCTACAGAAAAGGGCCCACTCACAAGTATCACACCACTGACCATCTCAAAGGAAAACCTCTATGTGCTTTCAAGGATTTCTAATGCCAAAAATTCCAAAAGTGGTTGGGAGGCAGGGATAACTCTGTCTCCATAGTCATAACTTTGTGGAAGTTAGGGTCCGTGGGCTTTGTGACTCTTTCCCTTTTGACCTCTTGTAACGACTAGATATTTACCCGAATAAGAAAATAGAACTAACACGTTATCCATCATTTTATTACTTGTATTTTACTTGCATCATTCTTTGGTTGTTTGAGAGTATTTTGTGCTTGTGCTGCAGATTGGTCTGGTATTACGGAGTCCATTCATCCGGGGTAAGACCAAGCCTAGTTCACCCATATTTCTTTCTGGGCCTTGAGGAAGACTAGCCCAATCTTCATTATTGGACTAGGGTTAGTTAGATGACTTAGATCCCCCAAAAAGGTCCCACTCCAGTTACCCAATTTACACAAAATAAATGCAATAGTTTTAGGACAAAAAGTTTTTTGCTTAACCATCATTGCTACAAATTAAATGGGAAAGCAACCAGATCAGACTGTACTATTGTACGTGTATTATTTTATTATATTAATTTTTAACCATAATAGCTTATAACCTATTGGTCTAAATCTTTTATCTCACTTTTCATACTTCATAAATAAAATTTTGCTATATGTGTGGACGCTTGGTTTTTGACCCGCTATCAGCCGTCGGGGTGGGGTCGTCGCACGTTGGGTCCTTGGCGATGTGACTCGTGTGTGATTATGTATCTAAGGTGGGGTGTGTGAGTGTGAGTCCCTTTTTCTTATTTTTATTTTAGGAGTCGCCACTAACCATTAGTTTTATATTAGGTATAACTGGTCACCTAGATGTCCAATTTATTTTAAGTTACCTAATTAACTAAACCAAATTTTAAAGGCTTATTAATTGAGGTAAAACAAAAGTCTTAACCAAAGATCTGAGACTCGGAAGTTTGGTTACGTGTGGGGAAGGTGTAAGGCACCCCACAATGCCTATACGAAAATAGTACCTCATTTTAATTAAACCCCAAACGGTACCTTTTAGTAAAGAAATTAGATACTTGGCATTTTATTTTGAAAAGGGTTTTTACAAACAATATACATATATACATGTGAGTAATATTTACATATAGTATTCATGTGAATAATAACTTCATCCAAATATACAACCAAAACATGTAAAGTATATATAATTGTAACATGTGACAAGACATATATGTACACTATACAATAACATGTGAGTATTTATTTATATACATAGCTAGCATATGAATACTAATGCTATACAGAAAAAAGAAAAAAAGAAAAAAAGAAAAAAAAAGAAAAGACATAAATAAAAGAGAGGGTTGGAAGAATATCAACTTGTTGTCATCCACCATTTTCTTATTTTTTTTGTTCATGAAAAAAAGATGACAAAAGAAGATTGTTAGTGCCAAAATTATTAGGAACAATGTATGCTTATGGGGTGTTCAAAGACTCAAGGAAGTGAGTTTTGAACACAACTGCCACAGCTGCACTTATTCTAAGAAAAAAAAAAAGTTACCACATTTTGGAAAAAAGAACATTTTTTTTTTGGGTGAAAGGTTTCAAGGAAACACTCTCCTTTTGAAAACTTTTATTTTATTTTTTGAAAACATTTTATTCAACGTGGCAAAAACATTTCCTTTTTTGAAAACTTGGTTTTTGGAAAAAAAGGAGATGGATCCAACGTGGTAAAGCATTTTTCCAACGTGGTAGAAATATTATTTTTCTTGAAGAAAACAATTTTCTTGCTTGTCATTTTCGGATTTCGAAGGAGAAAAAGGAAAAAGAGATTTTTATTTTTGAAGTCTTTTTTTTTTTTAGATCCATTTATTTTTGAAATCTTATTTTTGAGAGAGGCATTTTTTTTTTTTTTAAAGGAAAAACATGTTTTGACGTGTTTAAGAAAATATCCCTTTGAAATTTTTTTTTTTTTGGGAAAAGAGAAATCATTTTGAGAACACTTTTGAAAAAGGGAGATTATTTTGTAAACATTTTGCGAAATGAAAACATTTTTGAGAACACTTTTGAGGGAGGAAAGACATTTTGAAAACATTTTTGGGAGAGAAAAACATTTTTCTTGTTTCTTTGAAGTTTCGGGTTTCAACCCCCCCCTAACCAAAAAAAAAAAACTCTCCTTTTTTTTTTTTTTTTTCTTCTTCTTGAAAGGTTTACTTGAAAAGATGAGGAAAAACATAAAAAGAAAACACATTTCTTAGAATAGAGGTGTTGAGGGAGGATGTACACCCAAGCATTTTACTTTATGGCTCATTATCAACAAAATAAATAAAGAGATAACAACAAAATAAAGTGCAGAAAAATAAAGCTTGGAAAGTAAAGAACTTGAAATGTAAAGACTTGGAATATAAATTGCAAGAAAAATAAAGACTTGAAATGTAAATGACATTAAAAGTAAAAGCTTGGAATATTGTAAAGTTGACTAATTTATTTTATTTTGGTTGTTTTCCCTTTAAATAGAGTCTAATCCCCCTCAAGCCTTATGGATCCTTCAACATAAAGAAGTGGGAGTTCTTTCGCCATCACCACTCTTATGTGACATACCCATATTGTGCTCTAATGGGGGGTTTAAACACCATTTAAAAGGAATTATAGAAAATCTTTTTTATTATTTAGGTGTCTACACACACACACACACACACACACACACACACACACACACACATTCACACACACATATATAGAGCATTATAAGTAAAAGGGGATGGGGATGTGCAAGAAAATAAATGGGATTGCAAGGAAATGTAAAGGGGATGGGGATGTGCAAGAAAATAAAAGGGGTTGCAAGAATGTAAAAGACAACAAATTAAATCCTAGATGCTTAGGTGGTATGGGATTCCTTCCCCCTAAGGGTACTTCCCATTCATGGCCTAGGATGATGGTCCAATACCCATCTAGGATGAACAAAGTAAATATAATAACTAACAATAACATTTAAAGCTTGAAATAAAGGGTTAAATACAAGCACAAAATATACAAGAACAACATATAAGAATAACTATTCACAACCAGTGGCGGCTCCAGAAATTTTTTTTTTGAGGGTGGTCATTAAGAAACTTAAATTATACAAAATCTAAAAAAAAAAGAACTTCATATATTGATGACAAAAATAAAAAATAAAAAAGACACACATACACACAGACACACACATGCGCACAAAGTCTAACAATTTCTTTCTAGGAATTTTCTTATTTTGAAATCATTACATGATAGTCACATTATCAATGTTGCAAGTTACATATCTTTCAAAATTTAATTTAAATAAAATTTTGAATGAACTTTTTTTTTTGTAAGGACCTAGTACATTGTCAAGGGGACCAAAGTTTAAGGACAATGTAGAACAAACTTAGTTGTAGCCTAAGGCTACAAGTCTCACTAAACAAATTAAGATTGCTACATATTTTGAAAATTTAACCGTTGAATTACATGTTTTCTATGTTCTTAAAACACATGTCAAATTTCATGTCAATTAGATGTTATTTACTATTCGATCCATAAACTTATTTTTTATGTATAATTTTAAATTACAAAAACTTAAAAATTAAACATTTGGTTGATAGCATAGCTGTTGATCTTAATCTTCTTAAAATTTTGCAAGTATGGAGGATATAAGAAGAAAATGTAATTAAATGGTGGATTTGTCAAAACTCACATCCAATAAAAAAAGTATTGAATGGAGTTGTAACCTTACTCTACAACCAAATTTGTTGTCAAATTTTGTCCAAAGTTTAATTATAATGGGCCTAAAAAATTTAGGGTTGTCACAAAATTTTTTCAAGGATAAAAAAATTATAAATTATAAAATTGATACATAATAATAATTATTTTTTCTGGGCCATAGTGGTCCTGTGACCACCCTAGACTCTATGTGGAGCCGCCAGTGTTCACAACAAGTAAAAAAAGATTTTTTTTTAGATGTAAAATGATTACAAAGGTAAAAAGAGTGGGATGGGTTTAGTTATCAAGAAACTAAACCCACCCCTAAACCTTACCCACAAAAGATTACAAGATTGGAGAAAGGGTGGAGCTTTTAGTGTGGGGTTTCCTAAAGAGGAAGAGAGAGTTTTTTTTTTTTTTTTTTTATTATAAATTTTCTTGGGTTTTTGATTTCTTACTCAAATCCTACATAAATTTTCTACCTCACTTTTTTCTATATTTTTTCTAGTCCCATTTTCCAAGAGTTGGGGGGGGGGGGGGGGGGGGGGGGGTATTTATAGCAAAAGATGAAGGATTATGGGGCTAGCATTGGTGTACGTTGGTACACCAATGCCAACTCCATCCTTATTTGCTTCGTCAGCCTCGTTAGCATTATTTGTCTTTATCTGACTTCTGGCCTGACTTTTGTGCAGCTTTTTAGAAGCTTTTCTAAGCTCTGTTTTCTTTTCATGTAAAGCTCTAGATGTCTAGTTTCCAATGGTTCTGACCTAGTTTGAAGCTCGAAAATGTGTTGAAAACACAAGAGCAATTTAGACCCCCAATTAAAATTACGGCTTGGTTGATTTTACACTAACTTAAAACTAAGTGCGGAATAGTGTAACCCAAGCGTATAAGCAATACAACTACTCTAATCCATATTTAAAGCAACACAGCAATAAAAAATGAAATGAACAAGAGTAGGAAGAGAGATGCAAACACAGAAAACACCGAGACGTGTTTTCGAAGAGGAAACCGAAGAACTCGGCGAAAAACCTCTCCGCCGCCCTCCAAGCGGAAATCGATCCATTAGACAATCAGTTGGGATACATGAGTTAGCAAGAGACCCTCCAAGCCTAATCTACCCGATGTACCTAAGCCCTCCAAGCTCCTACTCCAACAAGGCTTCTCGGAACTGTGTCTTGTCCTAGTTCTCCGGATCCCGCAACAAGCTCCATGTTGCATCTGTCATCCTTGGCTTCTTCCAATGCTTCCCAGCAACTCCAAAACACTCTCTACACTCTAAATAGGTGTGGGTTGTGTTTGGGTACAAATCTCCTCTCAAGGTATGATAATGGGAGAGGGATGGAGAAGAGGCTACAATGATTTCTCACTTAAGGAGGAGTAGCTCTCTCTCAAAAGATGGGTGTGTGTGTTGTAGAAAACCTATCTAGGATTTTTCTCTCTGAATGGCCTCTCATACATTTGTGGGTAATGAGGGTATATATAGTATGGGTGAAGGGTAAGAAAGTCACTCATTAAAATCCTCCAGGCAGAATGTTTCGCGACTATCTCGCGGGAAGGCCTTACCCGCGAGACACTCGCGAAAACGATAGCCTGGCATGACTCTTCAGCTTCCAGTCATGTGCCTCTCACATGGCTCTTTCGCAGCTTAGCTTCCAGCGACACACCCGCGAGATCCACTGATTCTTCAATAAAGCTTGAGTCTTCACCAACTTGATACTAAACCCAATATAATTAAATCCACAAAATACATGGAAATGAAATAAAGTAATTACAACACATTTTGTCATGGAATAAAGCCAATATAAAACATAGTTGTAAATCACAACTTTACATAGTTCAATTTGGATTTATGGTTATTGAGATATCGCACTTGGAAAGGAGGTGATACAAAGCTGAAAAATTCAGAGCGTATTTGCTTGAAAAATTCATATCTTTTAATCCGAAGCTAATATTGTCGAGACCTTTTGGAGAAATTAGCTAAGACCTTGTTCTTCAATATGGACCAGCCCGTTCATCTTAGTTCTTGCCCAATCGGTACAGTTTATTGCACGAAGTCGGGCAAAAAACTGTTAGTTTTCCTGAAAAATATAGTTAAGACTTTATTAGGGTTTCAGTATTTTTGTGATATCTCATTCGTTTTAACTCTGATTTTGGCCTGTAAACTATTATTTCGAAAAGGAAAAACATGCCCTACGAGATGATCCAAAATTCAACATGATCTAACGGTCGGATCAAAATTTCAACTTTTTGACCACACTCGGTTAGGGTTTTTGTCAAATTTTCTGTAAAGTGGGATTTCAAAAGGTTGTGACTTTTGATTCACCATTCACGCATGTTATTTTTTTTTTGTTGCACTTTTTGGCTTTGAAATTCATGGTTTTGTACCTTTCCTAATTTTTTTGAATATTCCAGTCTTTGTTTTGACATGTGAATCGAAGCCAAACAAAATACGGTATCGACAATATGTCCACTTAATTAAATTTTGATTTTATGCCTTTTTATTTTGATTTTTTATATTTTATATTTCAGTTACCTAAAATAAACAAATGTGTAGAGTCGAGATTTGACTTAAAGGGAAAAGTTTTTTTATACACATATGCATGTGCACTTAAACATGTATATTGACAAACAATACACTTTCGAACATATCATATAATGTACTTGAGAAATATAGAATATAAAAAGTCATTCATGCATATACTAAGTGATACGTTAATATAAGAAAATTTACTCCTTTATATTTTATTAATCTATTTTTTTTTCTCGCTTGAATAAGCTGTTTTAATTTTTTTTAAGTAAACCAAATTTCAATTTAGAAATGAAAGGATTTTTGGCCAAAATGGGTAAATGCCCCTAATTAGAAAACTATGTAGAAAAATGCCCCTGTTTTGAAATTATCTAGCAAAATGCCATTATTTTGAAACTTGATTTTGGCAAACTTGAGTTCTATGAAGAACTTGATATCATTAAAATCGAGTTCCATGTGCTTTATGCCAAGGTGGAACTTGCTGATGTGGCTTTTCGATTAAAAAAGGCCACGTAGAACTCAATTTTAGTAAAATCGAGTTCTGTACAATTTTTTTTTTTTTAAATGCAACTCTATATATGTAGTATCTAGTTCTTTGAAAAAAAAAAATTTAAAAATAAAGTAGAACTCGATTTTAGTAAAATTGAGTTCTACTTCATTTTTTTTAAATACAACTTGATGTTAAAGTACAAGCGTACAAAATACATAGATAAAAAAGATAAAAAAAAAGAAAGAACGGCAAAAAACTTTTTCCTAGTGTATACAACAACAGTCATTTGGGTTAGATAAAAGTTGAAAACGTAGTTGCACTATCTGAAACTCACCACCACCGGAGGGGAAAAAAAAAAAAAAAAACCCAGAACACCAAATTACTATCTCTCATTGTTAACTCAAAAAACTCACTGCCCTATTTCCAACCATTACAACTATTTTTCTCTAGAAATTTTTTTTTTCCTATCCGACCTAGAAATAGACCTATTCATCCAAAAAAATTAGTCCCGAAAATCCTATCCACCCCAAAAATCTCTACTTTGACACCCATAATTCATCCAAAATTATGTGAGAGGGCACGATCTAGATGTGTGGTACGCATATTCTTGTTGATGCTTTTGCAAAATCATATCAATTGTGGAGATCAAACTCATAAAATCAACACAACTACCACTAGTCGCCGCACCCACAATCACGGCAACTCATAAAATTCAGCCACTGCAATCCATAAGTTTCAACCCACAACCACATAAAAAAAAAAACCACAGCATCAACCCAAAAAACTACCACCACAACCCATAAAGTTCAACCACTGTAACCCATAAACTTCAGCCTGCAACTACCAAAAAAAAAAAAAACTCATAGCAACAACCCAAAAACTACCACCACAATAACCACTGGTACAACCCATTTTGGGGCATAGAAAGAGCGAGAGAGGGAGAGACCCGTGTCGCTGTGTGTGGAGGAAAGTGAAAAAAAAAGAAGGAAAAATAAGGAGACAAGAAGAAGCAATCGTGTGGAGGAAAGTGAAAGAAAGGGGAAAATAAGGGGCCAAAATGGCGAAATACCATCAATTTTTGAAATATTTGGCAAAAAAACATTGTTTCGAAAATAAATGGTGATCTACCACTTTTTTAAGTACTCGAGTTTGGTGAACTCGAGTATTATATTTTATAGCTCCACCGTGGCATGGCTGACATGGCAATTGGGATTTAAAAATTCCAAACAGTACTCGAGCTCAGGGAGCTCGAGTACTGTATAGTGTGATACCCGAGTCCACTAAACTCGGGTATCAATCTGTATTGGCCCCAATTGCTTCAGCAGTCATGCAACTCAGTCAATACAGATTAATACTCGAGTATGGGAAGCTTGAGTACTGTGTTCAGTACTCGAGTCCACCAAACTCGGGTATCAGTCTGTATGCCAATTTGTGGAGAATGCACAACAAATCTTTACGTCCATCTAGTTCTGGGGTTGTGGCTGCCCATCTAACTAAATTCACTGGAAGGTCCACTTGGCTAGAAGCTCATGCTCTCTCTCTCTCTCTCTCTCTCTCAATAAAAAAACAAAGAAAGAGAAGTCCCCATATATGTTTTTTTCTTTGGTTTTGGTTAGCCATCTAACTCAAATCATTAGAAACAGAATAATGGCCCCAATGGTTTCTTTAATCAGTTGGTTTCATCTTCTTCTTTTTGCTTTTTGAAGAAATTCACAATATTTTATATATATATATATATATATATTCCCAATTGGTTGATTTTCTTCCCCCTACACCCCCTCCCTTCATTATTATATAATATAATATAATATAATATTATATTATGACATGCCTAAGGTTTTTTAATACTTACATGTAAATGGGTGGTATATGGAAAGATTGTTTATAAAATCACCAGCATCATAACTCATTCAGCACCCAACTTATATGGTAACCTTGAGAACTCAGAGGTGGTATTATTTGGGCATTTTCAGGTGTCAGTACCCTGCCTTGATATTATCAGTGCTTTAGGTGTCAGTACCCTGCCTTTTAATTGTGAGTCGGTGCAGCAAGTTTGATATTATCTACAACATGACGTTACAACTGAATAGCTAGCGCACGACGATGTCATGTTCGTAGAGTTATTTTGATTAATTCATAAAAGTACACTAAATATTCATCAATTAATAGTTTAAAAAGAAGCTCGAGAGGAAGAATCAGTTCCCGTAGTCCTGATATTGCTGGATTCTTTTAACAAATCAAATGAAGTGAAAGAATGAGGAAGGAGTATGACATTCATTTCTATGCCAGCATTTTCAAGTAGAGTCTTGGTTGGTGCTACCTGCATATAATGGAAGTAAAAACAAAATTAAGGTCGGCAAAATTTTACCCGCTGCATATTTACAACACTATTGTTGCCAAAAAAGAATGCTGGGAGCTCCATGAGAGATTTCTCAGGTGGTAAAGTAGAAATGCATTAGAATTAACAAATTCATGAGAAGATAGAAGTTGTATCAGTTATAACATGAGCTGCAGACTGAAAATGAGAGTTTTTTTAATATATGCACAAAAATATAGTTCAATCATTGAGTGATATGTCAGAAGCTGAATGTGCAAAAAAATATGAGTACTTAAAACAATTTGCATCAGGACTACGAAAATTTCAAAGTATAAAGTGTTTTTGGAATGCCAGTCGACTGGAAATTGGTGATATGGTATGCTTCAAGTTCCATTTAATTTACTTACACAGGCCTTTCACAGTTAATAAAGCAGAAGGGGCAGAGTTATATTTTTACTTTTTGCTTGAAGGAAATTCAAATTTCCAGAACACAAAACTAGCGAAGGTGATTACTTATCAAAAGAAATCAAAGCAACAGAGGAAGTGTATAGTAACAGCACTGAATTGACTGATGTTTTCATTACAGCCATTGATTTAACAAGAGATATGATCCTAGATAGAGTCATTGGTGAATAAGATTTCAATAGCCAAATCCAGCTAACTACGAAAAGGTTTTGGATTATAGTTAAATCAACAGTCTGCTTAGAAGTTTTGCTTTCAATTTCACCAAACTTTGGCTTGTTAAAGATGGAACTGGAAAAATCAAATCGACATTAATCAAATATTATGTATATGAACTTGATAAACATGCAAAAGCAAGAATCCCAACGTGATAAACTTGCCACATAAATTAGATCTAAACCATAGTCCAATCTCTTCAGTAGATAATCACAAAAGCTAACAATGCAACTATGAGTTTGAAAACTATAAAAGACCACTCATCCAAAAACAAAAAAAATTGTAAGAGACCTAAATAGACAAAGTTCTGAAAATCACATAAATGATTTGTCATACTTACCTGAATGTGGGCACCCTTTGTTGTACTGTCTTGCCTCTTATCTATCCATATGAATTTTGTGTGTGCATGCTCTCTCTCTCTCTCTCTCTCTCTCTCTCTCTCTCTCTCTCTCTCTCTCTCTCTCTCTCTCTCTCTCTCTCAATATATATATATATATATATATATGAAAAGAGAAATTTGAATAAACCATCACATCAAGGTCTGACTTATTATAACTCCTATATATATAACATATATGCACATGCATTGTAGAAGTCAGCCATGAACTTATGTCATTTAAAGGCAGTTTAAGCAATAGAAACCCAATAGTTTTGCAGCACACTCAAAATTTATGCCTTTTCCTTTTTGTCCCCAAGGTTGTTCATGGTAACATCTAAGAAAATCTTTGAATTTTTATATGCTGAAAAAAAAAAATGAAACAAAAAGAAAACTATACAATTAGCCAAGAAATTGAGGGTAGAGCATGATCTTAGAAAGCATTAGAGTAATAAAAAGACACAAGGATCAATGATGATGAAGTACACCTTTATTCTTAGGTAATTCTTGCCATCATTTGAGTCCTGCCAAGTAATTGCAGATGCAATAAGTGACGTGTTTGTTTGGAGTGTTGTATCAAGAATAGTTGCTCCACTTGACTCTGTGAAAAAGCGTTGCACCCAGTAGCTAGGTGTTCCATAAAGCTGTGACGAGTCAAAGACAATTGCATCTGGGTTCCACCTTAAAAACACAGAAATTTTTTCAATTTTAGTACAGCAATCAAACAGAAACAGTGCCACTTTATATATAGAGAGATATTTCATGGGAAAAGATGGAGAAAATTTACCGCCTGTCATTGGTATTCACAAAAAGCGGTGCATAGCTTGCCATTTCAACAACGTCACTACATTGAAGTAAGGAAAAAAAGAAATCATCTTTCTGATTGGTGATAGAATTGTTGGGAGTAGAGAAGCTTTGTAAGCTAATTGGCATTTAAGTAAAACAATACCACCTGTCATCAGCTTTCACAAAAAGCAGTACATTTTTTAAGGGTCAGGAGTAATCAATAAACCATTTCTTGATTAACTTTGTCACTCAACTTTTTGGGTTTTCTTTTCACTTGGTGTCATTATGCCTAGTTTCTTCAGGGCATAGTGGGATGGCTCAAAATGCCAAGCTTGAGGACAGCACATTATAATTTAAATAGAAACCATACACAAGTTCAATAATTTAAATATAAAGAGAAAGTCATCATCATCATAAGCATAATAATTTGAAGTTTTGAACTAGTGCAATCAAAGACATTTAGGAGGAACTAAAGCGTTCAATTGTGAGAGTGTAGGCAATTCCTTTGATTCGTAGCAATGTTTAAGAACAAGTCAGAAGTTAGAACTTCTACGATCATCTTTAAAAAAATGGAAAAATTTTACATTTAAAAGGATGCCACTGTTCAAACTTAGCGTACCTAGTCCGCGAGACCACCACTCTTTGGGCACATCCTTTAGATATCGGTGTGCATCCCGGTTGACATTCTCAATTGAATCGAAAGTGGCATTGAACTTTCGCTCCTGGGTAGCACTTGCTGCCCTCCATACTAGATTCTTTAAAGTTTCATTTTTCCATCTAGTGTTGACGTTACCGCATAGATGACGAAGGCAGTAACGATGTTCTGTCATGGGAGGCCGCAGGGAGACATCTCGATTACTGTCTCTGAAGAGAGCTTGTATCCCAGGGTGTTTATCAAAAATGACACACAGGTGTCTCCGGTCGGTAACATACGTTCTTATACAAGCCAAGAACCAACCCCAAGTCTCTATGCTCTCGCTCTCGACAACAGCGAAGGCTAGTGGATAAATTTTATTATTAGCATCTGATTGCAATCATCAATTTCCCTTTATATTTTCCATAGAGGTGGGTTGCATCAATGCTAATCACAGGCCTACACTTCTTGAACCCAACAATACATGGACGAAACGCCCAAAATACGGACTTGAATGTACAGGTTCCCCTTTCATAATTATCGTCCACTATTAACTTATACTGTGTACCCGGACTTGCATTCGTAAGTCCTGCCAAAAAATGCGGCAACTCTGCATAAGACTCCTTAAAATCCCCGTATATAGCTGCAACGGCCTTTTGTTTGGCATCCCATACCTTGTATGTGAATTATGATGATTACGTTAGAAATGAATACAAGTTAAATAATTATAGTTGAAGAAAACAAATCAAGACTTGTAAGGCTATAAGATGAAGATAATATTTCTTTCTCTTTATTCCTTTTTTTCTTTTTCTTTTTCAATTTCAATTTTCATAATATAAAGTATTCGTGGGTTTTGGGAAAAAATATCATGCTTATATTCACAGAAGACTGATGTCTCTACATTGTATTGAAAAAAGAATGCAAGTTAAAGAATACCTTGTAGTGAGATACTTCGTGTTTTAAGTCTGCCAAAACAATGTGGCGTAAGTTCTTTATCTTATACGCAGGGTCTTCTCGTATATAGCGCTCAAGTACGTATGCTAGGAACGCCGAATCAATCATCCGACCATCATGAGCATTCTGAATTTTGTCGCACGTGTGGGGGCCCTTGCATTTTGCGATCTTCCAGACATTGTCTCCCTTGCAACAAATCGCACGAACTGACCATGGACATGAATCATCCTCACAACTCACCATAAGCCTCTCTGAGTCTGAATGCTCAGTTTTGAAGCTAAAATTCTCTCGCACTGCGTACCAGGTCAACGCATGTCGCACTGCCAATTTAGTTGCGAATACCATCCCTTTCAGTGGCTGCTCCCCAGGCGTCCAACTTGATACTTCCGCTTGCATAACCGGTGATGGACCAAACATATTATCCCAAGTGTTTTCGTGAACCATTTCGGCGTAGGATCGGGACCGGGGCATGTGTCTCTATTCTCTTCTACAACCACATCTTCCATATGATCAACATCCTCATGTTCACCCATGGTATCTAGGAACTCTTCGAAGTCATCCCTAGTAACATCAATATGGGTTGCATCATCACCAAGTCCGTAATGATCTTCATTTTCGGATGTGCCCCCATGCAACTCATCATGAGATAAATGCTCTCCTTCATGCACTTCTTGGGGCCCTTCCTCTTCCTCAGTTGAGTTCACACCGGGAAATGTCTGCCGTGGTTCACTGCCATACCCATCTCTTGTGTTCTCTGCCCACCCTTGATAAGACTGTAATGGTATTGAGTCGATGAGCTCATCTACAATTCCATCCAAAACAGTATGTTGTGAACCCTCTCCAACCTCTACTATGGTGGGCTCAACAGTGACATAGAGCTCCGAAGCAACGAATCCTTTCACCACCATTTGTTCAACAACTGCCCACATCATCTTCACTTCGGCGCCACCCGATAATTGTAGTGAATTGTAGACAACCTGGGTGCCTACAACCAGTTGAGGTGCTCGATACACGATGGAGATGTTATGCCTAGACTGGTCTAACCCCATCGCCTTCAATATTCTTCGTTTCAAGTTCATAAGGCCTATCCCACGCTTGACCTTAACACATTTTTGCTTTTGGTTTGAGCCTTGGTATGACAACCCATGCAACTTATGATAATACATCTCTCCATCATAGTACACATAGAAAAAGTGAAAATCCATCACCGACATTTTATTAACAATATAAAAGTTGTCATAATCTATAACCACATACATAAATTTGGCGTATGATAAAAACGATTTATATTCAAACTCAACCTCCTCAACTTTGTGTATAGACATATAAATAATTGAATCTCGATCATTCAAAAAATTTATAGGCACATAGACATAATGTGCACTTAACTATATTTTAAAAGGTCAACCATACACATATAAAATAATAAAAGGTCAACCATACTTGTCAGTAATTGGGAATTCAACAAACGTATATTAAACTAGTTCCACTTGCTTAATTTGAAGGTATTGTGGGATTGCATATTTTCAAAGGATTTGCTTAATTTTATTATGTTTACCCCACTACGTGTATGTGTGTAACTTACAAAATAATCTTATGCATGCTCTCTATTTGCTATCATGGTCAAGCTTGATTCTTTTATATTTGTGCTCCATTTGTTTTGACAACATAACTATATAACCACATGCTCTCTACGTGTATGGTCAAGCTGATATATATATATATATATATATATATTCCATATTTATTATATATATATATATATATATTTTTTTTTTCATATGTAATATATCAGCTGTTTGTACACGGACCTTAAAATTGCAAAAAAATCATTACATGAATTCCACCTCATGTAAACACAATCTCATATAACCACATGTAAACACAATCTAACAAAGCATTTATATTACCTCTATCTACTGACAGGCAGGACCTAAAGGATAATGGTTTTTCTTGGACGGAGACACTGAGACTTGCAGATGGTGACCCAATAGTGTAGCTTTTGCTTTCACCCGTTCTGACTCATCACATGGACTTGGAAAGTGTAGACAGAAAACAGGTCCTCCCAGATACTGAAAATAGCTGAAAGCTAGCGAGGGTATTTAAGTTAAGCAGTACTCGAGTTCTTTGAACTCGAGTACCATTCATTGTGCATTCAACAAGGTAGTTGGCACCAGTAAAAGTAGGTTTGTAATAAGTAAGGCAGATTAGTACCCGAGTCCAGTGAACTCGAGTACTATATGAAGTACCCGAGTCCACTGAACTCGGGTATGGCTCGGGGTTTCTTTTTAAAAGTCCACATTTTTTGAAAAAAAATAGGCTAAGGCAGATTGGTACCCAAGTCCAGTGAACTCGAGTACTATATGAAGTACCCGAGTCCATTGAACTTGGGTATGGCTCGGGGTTTCTTTTTAAAAAGTCCATTTTTTGAAAAAAATAGGCTAAGGCTGATTGGTACCCGAGTCCAGTGAACTCGGGTACTTCATACAGTACTCGAGTTCATTGGACTCGGGTACCAATTTGCCTTAGCCTATTTTGTTTCAAAAAATGTGGACTTTTTAAAAAAAAAACCCCGAGCCATACCCGAGTTCAGTGGACTCGGGTACTTCATATAGTACTCGAGTTCACTGGACTCGGGTACCAATCTACCTTAGCCTATTTTTTTTCAAAAAATGTGGACTTTTTAAAAAGAAACCCCGAGCCATACCCGAGTTCACTGGACTCGGGTACCAATCTGCCTTAGCCTATTTTTTTTCAAAAAATGTGGACCTTTTTAAAACCCTGAGCCCCCGAGTCCAGTGACAATCTGTTGCCACAACATTAGGCCAACTAATCTCGGCCCCATTTGCTGCTTACGTCCGTCAAAATTCCAAAATAGCTTTGATAAGTGGGATCTTTAGAGAGACAATTTGGAAAATATTTTTCACATTCTAAACTTTTTGTCCTAAAAATCAAATTTCCCAGTTGTAATACTAAGAATGAGACAACCTTTCCATAAATGCCATCAAATTGCAACTCCCAATATTTTCAGGCATCAATATTTCACGAGCATTGTGGATTTGTGATGCAAACCACCTGATTTCTTGCTAAGTTATGCTTACCAAGTGAATATGGAAAATATGTATAAAAGGAAAGAAAAACAGAAAGAAATCTAAACATTTTTTTAATAGGAATTTACTGGGAAGGGGAGGAGGGGTGGAATTCGAACCACAAACATAGTGCAATACAAAGAATGCCATTACTGCTGGGCTATCACTTGAACTTGGTAAAAGAGTTTAAACTAAACGTTGCACATACAAGCTAAAGGATTTTAATTTTCATGGTACAAGATAGCAACATCAATTATATGGGCTCTGGTAAGTGATAACCTTACAGACAAATCTATTTATAAATAGTTTCAAAGACCAACTGGAAATGCATGTGCTTAAAGGATTTTAGGCCTTGTAAGCATGTCTTGGAATCCATCTCTTCAAGGAGAGAACATCTATAGCAGTGTCCAACTTCAGCATGAGCCTTATGCCCCAACTACTTCAACCATTTCCTGTTCCACTGGTCCAGAAAGCTTATTTCCATCGAGCTTTTTCCATCCATTAGGTCCCACATAACAAACTGATAAAAATAACAAGTTCAAATTATACTGTGATCATGGATGTGTGGTGTTCAGAGAGAGAGAGAGAGAGAAAGAGAGAGTACCGCTACCAACTCCACCACTGGCACCATCATGGGATGTTGCATGATAAATAGACCTTCTAGCCAATTCTGCAGCTTCTTCAATTGACATATCACACCGGTAGCTGGTGTAAGCAGCAGAGCCCCATAGAAAACAGAAAATACAAATAAGAACATTTGACTCAGAAATAAATCTGGCACAAACAGACCTTCAAGCTAATGGAAAAAGAAGAGGGGCGGGGAAAGGGGGGGAAGAAAAAAGCAGGGCTCAATTTGACTCAAAGCACATGGACTATGGAAAAATAGGATAAGGCAGGATAAGGGAGCAGCTCATGGAAGTCATACAAGTACAAATTCACAAACTTGCATACACAAAATGAGTGAGGCTGGCCTGACAAACTTACACCACATATAAATAATTGTAGGAACTCTTTCAAATTTCAATGCTTAGCCCTCAATTCAGTCCTCCCATACATCCATAAACCTGGGCAAAAAGCAAGGAGGAGGAGTTGGGAGGAGCAAGTATGGGTGCCCAAAAGCAAAATTCAAGTCCAAAAGGAAAGGATTTTCCCAGTCCAAATTTTATATGTGTTTTACTTGTTTGCTGTTATATCTGATATTTCGAGGAAAGTAACACTACCTACTTCCATTGTCCAGGACACCATAAGCATAGGGTGAACCAGATTTCTGTGCCAAAACTGACAGTCAGCAGCTCCTGCACATGTAAGGATTGATTTCAATGATTTTCTTTATAGACTGTGATAAGGAAGGAAAGAGTAAATGCAACAGATTGCAATTTAACATCCACTTTCAATGATTTTCCACTGCGATTACTGTTACTTACAACATTAATTGGTCAATTATCTCAAAAAGGAACACATACAGGCTACTCTGCAGTCACACTTACAGAAGGCAAAAAAAAAAAGATATACTAGTACTATCTTTTCCCTAGTAAGATAGTCATCCAGATAATATAAATGTCAGTGAGATATGATTCTCTTGAGTCTTTCTATAGAAATCATTATATTTCACACATGATCTAATTATGAGGAAGTGCATACCACAAAGTCCTACCATTGTACACTTTCAGCCAAAACTAAAAAATGGGGGCAGAGGCAAAAAAATATAAAAGAAATTTACTTTACCTTTAGGTTTCTTACTTGATGAGGACAGCCAGCAGGAATGCAGACAGCGTCTCCAAGATTTTGGACAAATGTCCAGGGTTCAATTCCTATATGATAGCGAAATATTAACATAAGTTAAAAAACACACACATGCATATATATAGAAGTAAAAAAACACACACATGCGTAGGTTTAAATCTTAACCATCACTTCTTAATTACAAAAACAACTTTTGCAGAGACTTTAAAAAGTCTATTCCATACGGTCGTTTGAATCAGTACCATCAAATAATTTTGTCACCACCAATATAAACAAAAGGTATAATGAAATAGCTAAGCAATAAAAATTAAATATTGTATCAACCTGAAATTCATAGACAAAACTACCTGCTGCAATGGACAACAATGGAGGTGCCTAAATTCCTTAAAGTGCTTCTTATTCCATTCCTTAAAGTGCTTCTTATTCAAGGTGCCACTTTCTAAGTCTCTCTTCCGCAGTATGAGTCAAAATATTTACCTAAAACAGTGAATTAAAAATAAAGAAAATTAGAACATCATACACAAAAAAGATTGGGAATCAATCTAATATATCCAAAAGAACCAACCCCAAGTTTCAGGCCATCATTAATTACCAACTGTGTCTCCTCCCCATGGAAGTATCGGTTGGACCGGATAAAATTGACCATGCTTAGAAACAGATTAATATAGTAGACAAAAGTTTTGCTGACAAAATAAAGGAGAGTGTAATACAGTTGTGCAATTGAAAAATAACTTACATAAGTTATTCTATAGGTCTAAAATGGAAATTTCCGAAGTTCATTGCCAGAATTTTGCAAGTATCGGCTTGTAAGATCCTATACTATTGCAAGCCCAAAGCAGCACTAATTCTTGCCCATCGAAAATCATCCCCGTTTTCTTCTCCTCACTGGTTCCTTGACTGGTCTCACCTTGCCTGAAAAGAACACAAGCAAATACTAATATGCAAATCATTTAACTATAAAGAGATGTATATGTAATCGGTATTGAATCGAAGTATAGTACCATGTCCAGTCCCACAATCAGGAGGATGTGTCCATGTCCGTTGCGGCCTTCGCGGCCGATCCTGAATGTGTGAAGCCTCTGGTGCGGGGGCGGGTATCTATGTCTGGATGAGCTCGGTATGCACAAACTCAAGGGGGACAGCACTAGGGGTGGGTCGCCCAGGGGTGGGCATAAATCTCATCTCATCTCTACTATGTACATTTGCGGGGGCAGTGCCGATAGTCAGTGGGGGAGACATACGGGTTGTGGGCAACGGAGATGTAGTAGGGGATGTGGGTGGGCAGGTATCATCGCTCCTCATGGATGGGGACCGAGATGTGTCCCCATGGGCAAACGTATGGGATGGACCCACATCATCGTGCGCCATGGAGCCCATGTCATAACCAGTGTCCAAACACATCCATCTGCTGTCTGACTTGCTTCCTCCATGGTGTGGTCATGCATGGGTGTGTGACGTCGACCAAATGTGGGCACGAGTGTGTGATGCCGACCAGATGTGGGACGTTGACTAGATTGATGGCCTCCTTGCCGTTGATGTCTACCTGCTTGCCGACCACGCCCTACAGCCGGTTCACTTGTGTTGCCCGCAGTGCGTGCATTGTCCAATGTCAACCGACCGAGCTCTTCAACATCTCGCAAGGCATTAATACAGTCGTTGTAGATCTCAGACCCTGGTTCGCACTTCTCCATAATCCTCAACTGTGATTCAACCTGTCACAAGTATACAAGAATAGTGTTAGTAGGTTGAACTAAACTATGCGAAGCGAGGTACGTTTATAACAGAATAGTGTTTGTAAACTTACCAAAGTGTCCCAGTACGAGGTCTCTCTCGTAATATGGCAAACAGTGCGAGGACGAAACCACACCATATACTCGTCATTGTAGCTCATCTCCCCATGAAAGGGCGGTGCATCGGCAATTGTGGCATGCGCCGCCCATTTAGCAATATGTGTTCTATGTTCAACAGCCCAGTTTTTTTCGTGCTTGCCCTGAAGTGTTATCTTGTGAAGTTCAGTAGAAGTATCGACATTGATCGGTATGTCTTGCTTCATCCTAAACTATCGGAGAACACGTTCTGGGTGATGGCCTTCAATCACCCAAAAATGTATGAGCGGCACGATAGACCTCTATATATGTTGGCCTGCCGTACAATATGCGGGCAGGGAACCCAAATAATTTCTGTATGGCTCCCAGAAAATCTGCAATGATCCAATAGATGCAAACAACCATATTAACAATATAATTAGAAAAAATGTGTAACGGATGTGAACAATACATGGCAACAATGTTTAACTCTGAAATAAAAAATGTTTATTCATTCCCACTTGTAAGTACGACAACTACATGCCAAAGCGATTCCCACTTGTGAGGCACGATACCTAATTTGGCCGTAGCGAAGTGAGCGACAAACGATAGACGCGTAAGACGTGCATTGGATGTTCAGTTGTTATCTTAGCCCCTTTCCATCTAGCAAACAACACAGACATAACCTTCATATTAGTTACTTACATAATTCCCATGCGAAAAAGATAATACAAAAATGTAAAACGGTAACTATCTAAGATCCTACATACCTGATAGCAAGTGGACCTAGGGGCAGTGCCTGGTGTGGATGCCTCATCACAGGACATATGTGTGGAAACCTCGCCCATGCCCACAACTACACCAATAGCACGACACCGCCAATCTGCTTAGCTTCCTTCTTTGATGCCTTCCAGAGGTGTCTATATAGCCAACTTAGTGCTGCACTACCCCAACTATATCTCTTTCCATTGCTAATTGGATTGAAAAATTGCAAATACATAACTGAGTGCTGTTCGCCAGACTTGTCCATAAATAATATACCAGCCAACATCTCCAGTATGTAAAACCGAGCATACTGCTACACAAGCTCCTCACTGGCATCAGCCGGGAGAGGGTTCCTAAATCGATCCTTGAGGCATTTGGCTTTTACCCTCGGCCCTTCCATCACTCCAGTGTTCTTAACTCCACGAAGACCTCTCGGTGGCCTATGCCATAGCAAGTTGGAACAGAGGTCACTCCAATCATCCATATGGGTATATCCCACCACCGGCAACCCATCTACAGGTACCCCCATTATAACCTCTATGTCTTGTAGCGTGATGGTCATCTCACCGAGGGGCAAGTGGAATGAGTGCGTCTCCGGCCGCCATCTCTCCACCAAAGCCGTGATTAAGCTATGGTCAATGTCTATATTTGGAACCCGAAGTAGTCCATCTAATCCCGCATCTGTGATATGAGCGGTGATACGTGGGTCTAACCCACCTTCAAGCAAATGTTTGTCTCGGTGACGACAAGTCAGTACACTTGGCACTTCTTGCAAACAGAGCAACTTAGTATTAATAATAGCATTCACTAAGCACGTAATAATTACGCTTCAAACTTAAATGCCAAAAATCTTTCTACTACATATATTGACTACGATTTTGGACAAGTGCATACCTCGCCTGCCAAAGGAGCATCCCAAAGCAAACTTGAACGATGCACATCCTGCCTCGTCAAGACATCCTGTATAGAGGGTCCTGCTCTATGTGGGTCCATATCTGGCATAAATTAAAGGTGATTAATGGCCCATTAGGTCAAATACAAAGCATATTTTGTTTGAAAATACAAAGACTAGCTCCACTAATTTTGAAGTTGCATATTTTATATCGTCGGTAGTAAGCAAAACTTTCTTGTCTTTGTTTGAAAATAATATTCCAACTGACCAAAGTTGTGACTGAGGATCAATATTATAAAATCAGTCTCTCAGATTCTTTTGCAACTTAACAGCCCTATGAACCACTTATCTTAAAGAGTACAATTATAGAATAGAGTCATTAGGTGGTATTAAAAATATGACTACAATCAATCAATCATGATTATTGATTAAATATAAATACTTCAAAAACTTATGGTTAAGAATGTGGAATGAGCCCTCACACCTAAAATCTCTAAACTGCAATTACAACTACCTGTCTCCCTCACCCACCAATACTTACCACAACTCTCACATTTATCAATTCAGTATCAGCCTTAATTATGACCTAGATAATGGAAATTTTCATTCAACTTTGTCTATACAATAATTCAATCAAAACAAAGAAAGAAAGAAAGAAAACCTTGTTTATTGAGTATCATGTCCCAAGATTGATCATTATTTAAATTCCTGGCAAATGTACTATGGCAGTGGGACAAAACTTTACATGTGTGCCTCAGGCATGAATTTAAACTCTTAAGTGGCCCACAAAAGTTAATTAAATTGAATTTGGTAGGTGTGTGCATAGTGTAGAGCTTAAAATCAAGCTTGCATATTAAATTTGGCCAAAACCATAGAGGAACACAAAGTAACACAAAAATCAGTGGCGTTATTGAATGAGTGACAAGTTTTAATATGAGCCATATAAAAAAATTAAAGCATAAATAGGTTACCTTTATTCTTTATTCTTTATTCTTCTTCTTTTTTTCCTTGGCTGACCTATCTATTAACCCCCAATCTAGGTATGAAAACTTTTTGTATTACCATTTTTTTATGGTCCTCTACTGTAAAACTTATAAGGATCTATATAAAGTAGCAATTACCAACCACATGGGTTGCCCAACAAAATTACTCTCAATTTTTTTTTTTAAAGGCTAAGAAAGAAATTGGCTTTGTCAACAACTGCTTATTCTTAGGATACAAGCTAAATAGACATCCACTGAACTCAAATTATCTTCTTTATCATTTCAAGTATTAATGTGTACCAAAGAACCTTATGCTCATGATATCTTTCAAAAAGGTCCACATCCACCACAATTTCAAGATTTCTAGTACCTTTTTATGTGTCAATACTCACTAGCGGTTGTTATGTATCTAGCTCAAAAAGGAAGACTCTGTTGTTTCAACCTAGTCATTGTCACCAACCTTGAGGTATAATATAAACATGACAACCACAATTTTGAGTCATATCCATTACAATTTATAATCTTCAATATTTGTTTTTATTATAGTTGTTGACAAATAAATATAAATACCCATAGAAACACTTATCTAGTGAAGACTCGTTTGAAAATAACTAGCTATAACAATCATAACTATGAGGTATGTACCACTTTTTTTTTCTTTTTCTTTTTTTAACTTCTCTCAAACCCTACATATGAGACCCCATTTCGAAAATCATGGATTTCTTTACATGAGTAATAATAATTCATCATTAAGGAAATTTAGACTAAATAGCATTTCTTCACCATAAGCATAAAATGGAGGGTGAAATACTACAATACCAATAACTAAGTCCTAGTCTCAAATTGATTGGGGTTGATTATGGATCCTTAACAAAGTACTCAGAGTTGGTCATATGTATTGTCTATCATTCTATTCTATCCGAAATCTGTGTTTTTTTTCTTCAATATTTCTAATTTTGAATCCATTAAAATTTCAAAAGAAAGACGTAACCCTAAAACTAAAAAACTGACCTTAGTGCGAGACAGTGAGAGAGCCGAGTGAGAGGTCGCCGACGAGAGTCTTCTGCCGCCGATGGAGTGAGGGTTTGGGGTTTTTATGTTTGGGTGTGAAGGAGAGTGAGAGTGTGAGAGTGAGAGTGTGTTCACAGTAAGAGAGCTGAGTTCGGTCGCCGACGAGAGTCTTCTGCCGCCACGGGTTTTCTGCTGCCGATGGTGTGAGGGTTTGGGCTTTGTGTGAAGGAGAGTGAGAGTGTGTTCTGGTAAGTGAGAGTGACAAATAAAATTGAATCTTTAGATATTAGTACAGAAATACTCAAGCTAACCGGACTCGGGTACTTTTTTAAACAGTACTCGAGCTCAGGAAGCTCGAGTACTATTTGGAATTTTTAAATCCCAATTGCCATGTCAGCCATGCCACGGTGGAGCTATAAAATATAGTACTCGAGTTCACCAAACTCGAGTACTTAAAAAAGTGGTAGATCACCATTTATTTCTGAAACAGTGTTTTTTTGCCAAATATTTCAAAAATTGATGGTATTTCGCCATTTTGGCTGAAATAAGGAGATAAGGAAGAAGCAATGAGTGGATGAGAAAAAAGAGAAGGAAAAAGAAAAAAGAAAAAGAAAAAGAAAAAGAAAAAAAAGATTTTGAGGTATGGGAGGCAATGTGAAGGACATGCATCCAAGTAAAAAAATAAAACGTGGGGAGACACAAATAAATTTGAATTTAAAAAAAGTTTGTATAGAACTTGATTTTAGTAAAATCGAGTTCTACCTGTCATTTTTTATTTAGAAAAGCCACATTAGCAACTTTTACAGTGACATAAAGCACATATAACTCGATTTTAATGATATCAAGTTCTATACAGAACTCGATTTTGCTAAAATAGAATTTCAAAACAGGGGCATTTTGTTACATATTTTCCCAATTAGGGGCATTTACCCATTTTAGCTAGGATTTTTAATACTTAAATAAACACCAAATATGATATAGGTAAATTTAAATTTATACTATTATTTAATTAATCCTAAATTTTATTACCTATACATATATAAATTTTCATGAAGGAAAATAAATTATTACATAAAAATTTTGATTTTTTTTTAATTTTTAATATCACTTTAGAAATATAATAACAATTTTTTTTTCTCCTTTCTCTCTAACTTCTTTAGGCTTTTTTATTTTTTAGCTTCATTTTCCTTTAATCAATTTTGAACCTTAAAAGTAAGTGATAAAATATGAAATAATTTACTTCTATTTCCAAATGAATTTTGATATATAAAAAATAGAAGAAATTACAGTCAACCCACATGTGGTTAGACACATTTTAATGGTGCTTACTTGTAGTTTGAACATTATCACTTTACCCACTTAAAATTACTTCTATTGGGCCTCTATAACTTATCTTACCATTAAAAAAAGACAGAAATATTTTTGTTCAGATTTTATGTCTCTCTTCTCTACAAAAGTTAAAAAAAAAATCTAAACAATTGGAGAAAAGATCAAAAGGTGCTATTAGTAAAAAAATTTATGCAATGTCTTAATTAGAAATTTAACCTTGCATTTACACTTGCCATCTCAACCTGAAACATACAAATTTACACTACCACCTTTCTCATCTTTTCTAGTAATCGTATCTCCCTTTCTATTTAATATAATTTTTTGTGTGTGTGGGTAAATTAGAGATAAATTCATCACCAAAGAAATCAACCCTTTAATGTTCTGATGGACCCTCGATCTTGTTGCTGGTTCTACATAAGTTCAACGTGAATAAATAGCTGATTAATATATGCAGGAGCTTGGAGAGCAATCATCTTATAATAAGACGAGGGAAGAGAAGGTAATCAACAAGAGTTAATGTACTTGCAACTAAATGCAAATCTCAATAATTTCAACTAGAGGTGCCCAATCGCCAAAGCTCCTCTCAATATTAGAACACCAAAGTTAAGGAGTGAAGAAAAAATCTAGACCCAGCAAATTTTTTTTATGGATGGTCAAGTTCTTTAGATTTACCACGAACCCAAATTCAATGGCAGAGAACGATAATGAGGATGTCGATGATGAACTGGACGAAGGCATTTCGTCCTCCGTGGTTTTCAGATTGATCAAACCCATTAAAAAATTTAAGTGCCTTGAAACAATAATATTATTGAGCTGATGATTTTGTTTGGATATGAAAACTGAAAAAAAGAGTGTAGTGGGAGAGACAGAGAGGTCGTGCCTGCATTTTTATGATGTGGGTAAAGAAAGAAAGAAAGTGGATTTAAAATTGGTTATTTGTGGGTTGCAACGACAGATCAGTGGTGGTTCTGTTTGTTGTGGAATCTGTGGCTTTGGGCTGGGATTGTGGAATCTGTGGTTGTAGTGGTTATGGTGGCTGTGATTTTGATTTAGGATTTGGAAAACCCCATGTTCAGATTTGGTTGTTTGTTCTTTATTTTTTTATTATAAAACCCTAAGTTTTTGATCTTATTTGTTTTTTAAAAATGTTTTTCCTTTTTTTTTTTTTTTTTGGATATAAAAGATAGAAATTTTATTGATGATAGATGAATACAAATACATATAAGACAGCCCGGAAATCCAAATACAGGGGAAACAAGAAAACTGAATATAGAGTGAACAAGAAACTGAAAACAGACCATAACAGGTATGCAGAGAAATACAGACCAACAGATTATGCAGAGAAATACAGACCAACAAGTATGCAGCAAAATACAGATCGTGACCATACATAACAGCAGCAACAAAACAAATAAATACTCAAGTAAAGCCTTTAGTTATGTGATTGAGCAGCCACCAGCCTTTGATACTCTTGTAGAAAACCAGTTGCACCATCAAGAATAGACTTGGGATGGGTTTGTATATGTTCAAAATAATATTTGTTTCGAGCATTCCCAATTGCCCAAGTAGTCACTGCCCATTGCTCCAACTCCTGCTGTGAAAGTCTATCAATCAACCAGCGAAATAATATGAAAAAGTCTTGAACATGATTTGAGCATTTCTGAATTTTTCCTCTGCAAAGTGCCTATACATTGCTTGCAAATGGACACTCCCAAAGCAAATGAGCGACAGGCTCCGATTGCTGGCAGCAGAATTCACACCATGGATCAATATTAATCTTTCGGCAATGCAAGTTATCTCTAGTAGGAAAAATGTTTGAGCATGCTCTCCATATAAACATCCGAACTTTTGGAGGTATATTCAGACTCCACAATTGTCTCCAAACACCTCTGTCAGCCACCATCCCTGAATGTTCAACCCGATCCAACTCTCTCATTCTTTGTGCAACCTGGTATGCAGATTTAACAGAGAATTTTTGAGACCTGTTTTCCTTCCAAACCAGCCTATCTCTTGAATACAACCGTATCAGCGGCAACTGCAAAATTTCCATACGTGTCTTATGAACAAACAGGTCAAATATTTTCTCTCTATCCCATTGTCTTGCGGTACTATCAATCAGATCCTTCACCAATAAATTAGGCCGAGTATCTCCTAGAAAAATTGGTTTATGTGTCAACCATTTATGATTTGAAACTTCAATGTTGCTTCCATCCCCTACCTGCCATTTTGAACCTTCCTTGATGACATCTTTAGCTGTCAAAAGACTTCTCCAAATGTATGAAGGATTGCTGCCAATCTCCGCATCCATAAACGAGCAATTTGGAAAATATCTTGACTTATACACCCGATAGAACAAAGAGTGAGTATCATGAATCAATCGCCAAGTTTGTTTAGCTAACATAGCTAAATTAAAAGCTTGAATATCTCTAAACCCCATACCACCCCCCTCCTTTCTAGTACAAAGTTTTTTCCAATTGATCAAATGGATTTTCTTTTCATCTTTTGACTGACCCCACCAATATTTAGCTACTATAGAATTAATAGCATCACATAAGGCCCTTGGGATTTTAAAAATACTCATAGAGTAGGTGAGAATAGCTTGAGCATTAGTTTTAATTAGGATCTCTCTCCTTGCCTTAGAAAGAAATATATTTTTCCTTCCATCCTAACACTCTTTTAATAATCTCTTCTCGCAGCTCCTTAAATGTATTGACCTTAGATTTTCCCCCAACCATTGGCAAACCAAGATACTTCTCACAACCCTCCATAATTTTTGCACCCAATAAAACCTGTATATCATGCTTTACTTCTACTTTTGTGTTTTTGCTAAAAAAGATAGAAGTTTTTTGTCTATTAATAGCTTGGTCTGATGCCGATTCATAGCACTCAAGTAAGGTCAGAAGGTGCTGACATTCCTCCACAGAAGCTTGACAGAAAATAAAACTATCATCCACAAATAGAAGATGAGAAATACATACCCCATTAGTACATGATAGAATGCCATGCAGACTCTGTGATGCAATTGCCTTTCTAATCAAAGAAGAGAGCCCTCCCGCACACAAGGTTTTCAGACCTGGACCGCTCATTGAACCGTAAAAGGGAGAGGTTCAAGGTTTTTGAGGTCGAACCGGGGTCGAACCGTGATGATGTCATAATTAATTTAATAATTATTTTAAATATATATAAAAACATTAAATTAATAAAAAAATAGAAAAAATTAACTAAAATAGTCTAATTCATTTAGAGATCTATCTTCATACACAGAGTCCAGTCAAAGAATCACAACTTCATACACAGAGTCAAATTAACAAACTAATATACACAGTCACAAAATCCACATATCCAAATTACAACAGACCCATCACCCCAAATATCCACAGAGTCAAATTAAAACAGACCCATCACAACAAATATCCAAATACACAGTTGACAGTCCACATATAGCTATATATATATATTCACAAACACAAACATATATATATATATATATATATATATAGACTCTCACATGCAATTATCACATAACATAATTGATCACAGATTATTTTATACAATAAATTGGCCAAAAAATATAAATTGACATAAAAGAAAGAAGAATTAAAAAGGATAAAGTACCTTGCAAGAGCAGAGTAGAAATGAGTTGAAGTTGAAGAATGGCAGAGAGTGGGACTTGGAGCGACGACGACGAGGCAGAGTGAGAGAGAGGCAGAGAGTGATTGAGAGAGTGAGCTGCAATCTGGGCAGCTCGTGGTGGCTGATGGCAATGAGGCAGAGAGTGATTGAGAGAGTGACTGAGTGAGCAGAGAGCCGATGGCGACGAGGGAGAGAGGCAGAGATGAGAGATGAGAGATAATAGTGAGAGTGATTGAGATTTGAGGGTTTCACGTTTCAGGGTTTCTATTTGATTGTGGAACGTGTATGCCTAGCCCAAACGACGCCGTGTAGGAAAAAAAAAAAAAATAGAGCCCAACAATGCCGTTTAAGGCTTGAAACGCAGGAACCTCTTGAATCGTCTGAACCGGTCACTGTTCACAGAACCGGACAGTCGGACTGCGGTTCACACGGTTCCATGCTTTTTTTGCATGGAATGGTTCTTCACCCTAAACAGACCGTGAGTCTGAATAGTTCAAGGTTTTCCAGGTCGGACCGTACGGTCCGGTCCGGGTTTCAAAACCTTGCCCGCACATAAGAGGAACAAATATGGGGATAAAGAACCCCCTTGTCTTATACCCCGAGTAAGGGTAATAAAACCTCTAGGCTCCCCATTAATAAACACTGAATAAGAAGCAGTAGTCACTATTTCCATTGCTAGTTATACCCACTGAAGATCAATGCCGAATTTGATCATAATTTGTCGGAGGAAATCCCATTCAACCCAATCATAGGCCTTGTTGATATCTAGTTTAATAGCCATCTGCCATTTCTTCCCTGTTCTTTTATTCCTCATCTTGTGTAATAACTCAAATGCTATAGTAGTATTATCAGTGATTAACCAATTAGGAACAAAAGCACTTTGTGAATCTGGTATAACATTGGGCAAGATAAGTTTTAGCCGATTAGCTAATACTTTAGAGACAATTCTGGATACAACATTGCCTAGACTAATAGGCTAATAGTCAAAGACATATTCTGGATCATTTTTCTTTGGTATCAACACAATATGTGTATAGTTCATCTTATGGAGCATATGACCCAAATTCAAAACAGATAAAACTACATCAGTGACATCATTACCCACTATGTGCCAATATTTTTGGAAAAAGAAAGGAGACATACCATCAGGTGCAGGTGGTTTAGAGGGATGCATATGGAAGAGAGCTCTCTTGACCTTATCTGGTGTGTAAGGTTGAAGAAGTGTCTGGTTCATATCAAGGGTGACTACTTTGTCAACTGAATCTAGAACAAGATTTAAATTACTAGGAGTAGCAGAAGTAAATAAATTCTTGAAGTAATTTTTGGTCACCCTTGCAATTTCATCTTCGGTAATACACCATCTCCCATGCCCATCCAAAAATCCTAAAACATGATTTTTTCTACGTCTCTGACTTGCTCTCTGATGAAAGTACTTTGTATTCTTATCCTCTATATGTAACTAAATTGATCTAGACCTCTGCCTCCAAAATAATTCTTCCTGAAGTAATAAAGCATTTATCTCATCCTTCACTTTCTGGATCACATCAATATTGTTTGCATTATTCATTGTTGTAAGAGTCTGTAGTTTCAAATTTTTTTCTTCTAGTTTTGTCTTTGAAATAACCAATTGTCTACTCCAACCCACCAAAGACATATGACTCTTTTTTATTTTTTCAAACAATCTATGTGTTGGGCTGCCCATGGGTATTGCTCCATTCCAAGCTTCATGAATAATTCCCTCACATTCTAGATGCAGTACCCATTTTTCTTCAAATCTCCTAGGAATTTTTTTCCTACGTGCTGCTTGTGCATTAGCATTAGTTGAAAGCATTATTGTATCATAATCTGAATAGGATGCTTGAAGATGAAAAACCTTGCTACTTGGGAATAAAGCTGTCCACTCAATTGTTGCACATGCTCTGTCTAACCTCTCTTGAACAAAAGCTTCTCTAGGTCAGCCATTCCTTCAAGTAAATTTATTTCCATGGAAACCAAGATCAACCAAACCACATTGCAACAAAACACTCTGGAAATCCTCCATAGGTCGGCTAGGCTTTGGAATTCTTCCTTGTTTCTCATTAGATGTTAGAATTTCATTATAGTCACCAATGCGTAACCATGGCAGTGATCCTCTAGAATGCAAATGTTGCAAATATCCCCAAGATTCATGTTTACGATGCTCTTCTGGGCGCCCATAAAAACCAGTAATTCTCCATGGTGAAGCAGGGTCATTCATAACATGTGCATCAATATGATTGAGGGAATAAGTCTAAATGTGTAACTCAACTTCTTCCTTCCACAACATTGCTAAACCACCTGCTCTCCGAACACATGGAACTACAAGCATCGAATGAAACTGTAAATCATTTTGAATTTTTCTCATCTCGTCCACTGTTTGTTTTGTTTTCATAAGAAACAAAATTTTGGGAGCTTTTTCCCTCACCAAATGAGAGAGAACAGTGCTTGCACGGAGGTTCCCAAGCCACTGGCAGTTCTAGATTAAGATATTCATTGTGCTTGGCAGGGCTGGGATACAGTCTCCGCTGTTTTGCTAGTGGAATTATCATAAAAAACATTTGACCGTTTTTGATCTCCCAAAATCTCCTTACCATGAACAAGCACCTTATTTCTTCTCTTGGTTCCCACCCTACTAGTCTCAAGCTTTCCTACGGATTTGGAGGATGTGGCCTTGGAAATTTTTATTTTTCTCCACTTGCATAATTAGACTTATTGTTGGATTGTTTATCACATGACAGACCACTAGTTCCCAAACCATCTAAGACTTTGCTGGCAACTAGTATAGTGGCATCCAACCTTTTCTTCTTATATGTGATAGGCACAACAAATAAGTTATCTCCTATTTTTTTAGGGTCATGCTCTATCCCACAACGATGCTACGCCCATAACATTTTTACAACATTTTCACAACAAATCATAGGTGATTAGTTGTTATTGGTTCAAATTTAAATTTAGCACCTAGATTACTTTTTTAACCCAACAATAACAACCAGTAATAACCCGCCACTTAAGATTTGTTGTAAAAATGTTGTAAAAATATTGTGAATATATCATTTCTCATCCCACAATACTCATCAGTTACCATGTTAATTGAACTTCCAAAATAACTCCCCGATGGATTAGAAGGTTGCGCTCCACTATCCAGTAATTTTGTGTAAATAGCCAATTGTCTATCAACATTTTCCATAACCGTTTCCTGAACATTGAAATTACCTTGTGAAGCCTTTGGTGCGGGCTGGTTTGGCGGCGGCGACCTTCTGTCATGGCTTCCATTATTCTCCTCCATGTTCCTCCTCGGTGGGCTAGATGATTGAGGTTTATTTTTGTCTCTTGGCTTTCGAAACACCGCTCTTAACCGGTCACCATAAGGACTTTCTTCACCATCCCGAAGCCTTATCTTATTGCAATTCTTCACTTCATGCCCCAGTAGTCCATAGTTGAAACAAAGCCCCAAAAGACGTTCATACTGAAATACAACCCATACCCTATCTCCTTCTGGACTAATAACTGGTGCCCCTCTTTGGATTTGTTTATCCAGTGGCATTTCTACCCGTATTTGGAGGAAATGGGTTTGGTCAGAAGATATGGCCTTGCAATCAACATCAACAACTCGACCAATACCACTACCAATATCCCTATCTGCCTTTTCATTGATAAGATCAAAAGGAAGTCCCCAAACTTGCACCCATAAAGGAATGTGTAAGAAGTTAACAAAAAACCCTGTCATCCCTCTTTCCCATCTTCGGAGTAGTAATAAGTGATTATCAAAACTCTATGGACCATTATTCACTACCCATAATAATTGTCTCCCCAAAGAGAACTTAAACTGAATATGCCCTTCTCCCACATCAGAAATCTTCAAATCCTGTCCTAACTTCCACACGCTCCTTAAAAGATTTTTTTGCTGCTCGAAGGTTGATGGGTTTGGCAGTAAGAAAATGACCAATGAGATTGAGATTGCACTCCTCTAGGATTTTCCCACGATGTTCAGAGAAAATAGTAATGGCTTCTCCTTCTTCCTACGTCAAATTAATATGTTGTAACCGGTCAATGAAATCCGAGTCCATGATGGACCAGGAAAAAAGAAAAAAACCGAGAGCCAAAGGCAGCAGCAGAAAGCATAAAGTAAAAGAAAAGGTAAAAAAGAGAGAAATAGACAAGAAAGTAAACATTGAGAAGAAAAATCCTCACATCTATACGAATTCGAGACCTCGAACAGTAAGGAGTAGAGAAATGCCTACTAACAAGTAGAGGAAAAACTCACCAAAAGTGAGAGGAAAACGCTCCTAACAAGAGGAGAAGAAAAACTCCTATTTTTTTAAAGGTGAGAAGTTGAGGTGGGTTACGAAAGCTCGACAGATGTGACCTGAAGTGGGGAAAATGATGAAATTCAAACCACATATAAACACTAATAAAATGGGCTTAATCATAAATGGTTTTACTGTAATTTTGTCTAAAAAATAATATTATCTATACTATTATTTAAGGGGCTTCTCTTATTTGGATTCCTCATTTTTTAGTTCAAAAATGCCCCTACACCCCTATATTTAAGTAGAGACAAAACTAGAGGATAATAAGGAAAAAATGCAACTCTAACTTCCACTACAACATTGCCTAAAAAATAGGACCACTCTCTTGTTAATTTTCAAATTGTTTTATCCACTTATAAATTAGATTCGCAAAATAAAAATTATATATATAATAAAAACATAGAGTTTTTTTTTTCTTAAAAAAAAAACCTTATCGAACACGCGAATTGCGTGTGATGAGACTAGTATTATTATAATTATGATATAAAAGAAATATATTAGCTGAAAAAATATTCATAATAAAATAAAATGAAATCCAAATGGGAGGGGACAAAGTTGAGAATCTCAACTAATAGCATTAATCCCCGCCCTATATTATTTAAGGGGCTTCTCTTATTTGGATTCCTTATTTTTTAGTTCAAATATGCCCCTACACCCCTATATTTAAGTAGAGACAAAACTAAAGGATAATTCGGTAAAAATGCAACTCTAACTTCCACTAAAACATTGCCTAAAAAATAGGATCACTCTCCTGTTAATTTTCAAATTTTTTTTATCCACTTATAAATTAAATTCGCAAAATAAAAATTATATATATAAAATAAAAAAAACAGAGTTTTTTTTTTCTTAAAAAAAAAAAACCTTATCGAACACGCAAATTGCGTGTGATAAGACTAGTATTATTATAATTATGATATAAAAGAAATATATTAGCTGAAAAAATATTCATAATAAAATAAAATGAAATCCAAATGGGAGGGGGCAAAGTTGAGAATCTCAACTAATAGCATTAATACCCGCCCCATATTATTTAAGGGGCTTCTTTTATTTGTATTCCTCATTTTTTAGTTTAAAAATGCCCTTACACCCCTATATTTAAATAGAGACAAAACTAAATGATAATCTGGTAAAAATGCAACTCTAACTTCCACTAAAACATTGTCTAAAAAATAGGACCACTCTCTTGTTAATTTTCAAATTGTTTTATCCACTTATAAATTAGATTTGCAAAATAAAAATTATATATATAAAATAAAAACATAGAGTTTTTTTTTTCTTAAAAAAAAAGCCTTATCAAACGCGCGAAGTGCGTGTGATGAGACTAGTACTATTATAATTATGATATAAAAGAAATATATTAGTTGAAAAAAATATTCATAATAAAATAAAATGAAAACCAAATGGGAGGGGACAAAGTTGAGAATCTCAACTAATAGCATTAATCCCCGCCCTATATTATTTAAGGGGCTTCTATTATTTGGATTCTTTATTTTTTAGTTCAAAAATGCCCCTATATCCCTATATTTAAGTAGAGACAAAACTAAAGTATAATCCGGTAAAAATGCAACTCTAACTTCCACTAAAACATTGCCTAAAAAATAGGACCAATCTCCTGTTAATTTTCAAATTGTTTTATCCACTTATAAATTAGATTCGCAAAATAAAAATTATATATATATAAAATAAAAACATAGAGTTTTTTTTTTCTTAAAAAAAAAAACCTTATCGAATGCGGGAAGTGCGTGTGATGAGACTAGTATTATTATAATTATGATATAAAAGAAATATATTAGCTGAAAAAATATTCATAATAAAATAAAATGAAATCCAAATGGGAGGGGACAAAGTTGAGAATCTCAACTAATAGCATTAATCCCCGCCCTATATTATTTAAGGGGCTTCTCTTATTTGGATTCCTTATTTTTTAGTTCAAATATGCCCCTACACCCCTATATTTAAGTAGAGACAAAACTAAAGGATAATCCGGTAAAAATGCAACTCTAACTTCCACTAAAACATTGCCTAAAAAATAGGATCACTCTCCTGTTAATTTTCAAATTGTTTTATCCACTTATAAATTAGATTCGCAAAATAAAAATTATATATATAAAATAAAAATACAGAGTTTTTTTTTTCTTAAAAAAAAAAACCTTATCGAACACGCAAATTGCGTGTGATAAGACTAGTATTATTATAATTATGATATAAAAGAAATATATTAGCTGAAAAAATATTCATAATAAAATAAAATGAAAACCAAATGGGAGGGGACAAAGTTGACAATCTCAACTAATAGCATTAATCCCCGCCCTATATTATTTAAGGGGCTTCTATTATTTGGATTCCTTATTTTTTAGTTCAAAAATGCCCCTACATCCCTATATTTAAGTAGAGACAAAACTAAAGGATAATCCGGTAAAAATGCAACTCTAACTTCCACTAAAACATTGCCTAAAAAATATGACCAATCTCCTGTTAATTTGCAAATTGTTTTATCCACTTATAAATTAGATTCGCAAAATAAAAATTATATATATATAAAATAAAAACATAGAGTTTTTTTTTTCTTAAAAAAAAAAAAACCTTATCGAATGCGCGAAGTGCGTGTGATGAGGCTAGTATTATTATAATTATGATATAAAAGAAATATATTAGCTGAAAAATATTCATAATAAAATAAAATAAAATCCAAATGGGAGGGGACAAAGTTGAGAATCTCAACTAATAGCATTAATCCCCGCCCTATATTATTTAGGGGGCTTCTCTTATTTGGATTCCTTATTTTTTAGTTCAAATATGCCCCTACACCCTTATATTTAAGTAGAGACAAAACTAAAAGATAATCCGGTAAAAATGCAACTCTAACTTCCACTAAAATATTGCCTAAAAAATAGGATCACTCTCCTGTTAATTTTCAAATTGTTTTATCTACTTATAAATTAGATTCGCAAAATAAAAATTATATATATAAAATAAAAATACAGAGTTTTTTTTTTCCTTAAAAAAAAAACCTTATCGAACACGCAAATTGCGTGTGATAAGACTAGTATTATTATAATTATGATATAAAAGAAATATATTAGCTGAAAAAAATATTCATAATAAAATAAAATGAAATCCAAATGGGAGGGGACAAAGTTGAGAATCTCAACTAATAGCATTAATCCCCGCCCTATATTATTTAAGGGGCTTCTTTTATTTGAATTCCTCATTTTTTAGTTCAAAAATGTCCTTACACCCCTATATTTAAGTAGAGACAAAACTAAAGGATAATCCGGTAAAAATGCAACTCTAACTTCCACTAAAACATTGCCTAAAAAATAGGACCACTCTTCTGTTAATTTTCAAATTGTTTTATCCACTTATAAATTAGATTCGCAAAATAAAAATTATATATATAAAATAAAAACACAGAGTTTTTTTTTTTTCTTAAAAAAAAAAAACCTTATCGAACACACGAATTGCGTGTGATAAGACTAGTATTATTATAATTAAGATATAAAAGAAATATATTAGCTGAAAAAATATTCATAATAAAATAAAATGAAATCCAAATGGGAGGGGACAAAGTTGAGAATCTCAACTAATAGCATTAATACCCGCCGTATATTATTTAAGGGGCTTCTTTTATTTGGATTTCTCATTTTTTAGTTTAAAAATGCCCTTACACCCCTATATTTAAGTAGAGACAACTAAATGATAATCTGGTAAAAATGCAACTCTAAGTTCCACTAAAACATTGTCTAAAAAATAGGACCACTCTCTTGTTAATTTTCAAATTGTTTTATCCACTTATAAATTAGATTTGCAAAAAAAAAAAAATTATATATATAAAATAAAAACATGGAGTTTTTTTTTCTTAAAAAAAAAAAAGCCTTATCAAACGCGCGAAGTGCGTGTGATGAGACTAGTATTATTATAATTATGATATAAAAGAAATATATTAGCTGAAAAAATATTCATAATAAAATAAAATGAAATCCAAGTGGGAGGGGACAAAGTTGACAATCTCAACTAATAGCATTAATCCCCGCCCTATATTATTTAAGGGGCTTCTCTTATTTGGATTCCTTATTTTTTAGTTCAAAAATACCCCTACATCCCTATATTTAAGTAGAGACAAAACTAAAGGATAATCCGGTAAAAATGCAACTCTAACTTCCACTAAAACATTGCCTAAAAAATAGGACCAATCTCCTGTTAATTTTCAAATTGTTTTATCCACTTATAAATTAGATTCGCAAAATAAAAATATATATATATATAAAATAAAAACATAGAGTTTTTTTTTTTTCTTAAAAAAAAAAACCTTATCGAATGCGCGAAGTTCGTGTGATGAGGCTAGTATTATTATAATTATGATATAAAAGAAATATATTAGCTGAAAAAATATTCATAATAAAATAAAATGAAATCCAAATGGGAGGGGACAAAGTTGAGAATCTCAACTAATAGCATTAATCCCCGCCCTATATTATTTAAGGGGCTTGTCTTATTTGGATTCCTTATTTTTTTAGTTCAAATATGCCCCTACACCCCTATATTTAAGTAGAGACAAAACTAAAGGATAATCTGGTAAAAATGCAACTCTAACTTCCACTAAAACATTGCCTAAAAAATAGGATCACTCTCCTGTTAATTTTCAAATTTTTTTTATCCACTTATAAATTAAATTCGCAAAATAAAAATTATATATATAAGATAAAAATACAGAGTTTTTTTTTTCTTAAAAAAAAAAACCTTATCGAACACGCAAATTGCGTGTGATAAGACTAGTATTATTATAATTATGATATAAAAGAAATATATTAGCTGAAAAAATATTCATAATAAAATAAAATGAAATCCAAATGGGAGGGGGCAAAGTTGAGAATCTCAACTAATAGCATTAATACCCGCCCCATATTATTTAAGGGGCTTCTTTTATTTGTATTCCTCATTTTTTAGTTTAAAAATGCCCTTACACCCCTATATTTAAATAGAGACAAAACTAAATGATAATCTGGTAAAAATGCAACTCTAACTTCCACTAAAACATTGTCTAAAAAATAGGACCACTCTCTTGTTAATTTTCAAATTGTTTTATCCACTTATAAATTAGATTTGCAAAATAAAAATTATATATATAAAATAAAAACATAGAGTTTTTTTTTTCTTAAAAAAAAAGCCTTATCAAACGCGCGAAGTGCGTGTGATGAGACTAGTACTATTATAATTATGATATAAAAGAAATATATTAGCTGAAAAAAATATTCATAATAAAATAAAATGAAAACCAAATGGGAGGGGACAAAGTTGACAATCTCAACTAATAGCATTAATCCCCGCCCTATATTATTTAAGGGGCTTCTCTTATTTAGATTCCTTATTTTTTAGTTCAAAAATGCCCCTACATCCCTATATTTAAGTAGAGACAAAACTAAAAGATAATCTGGTAAAAATGCAACTCTAACTTCCACTAAAACATTGCCTAAAAAATAGGACCAATCTCCTGTTAATTTTCAAATTGTTTTATCCACTTATAAATTAGATTCGCAAAATAAAAATTATATATATATATAAAATAAAAACATAGAGTTTTTTTTTTCTTAAAAAAAAAACCTTATCGAATGCGCGAAGTGCGTGTGATGAGGCTAGTATTATTATAATTATGATATAAAAGAAATATATTAGCTGAAAAAATATTCATAATAAAATAAAATAAAATCCAAATGGGAGGGGACAAAGTTGAGAATCTCAACTAATAGCATTAATCCCCGCCCTATATTATTTAAGGGGCTTCTCTTATTTGGATTTCTCATTTTTTTAGTTCAAAAATGCCCCTACACCCCTATAATTAAGTAGAGACAAAACTAAAGGACAATCCGGTAAAAATGTAACTCTAACTTCCACTAAAACATTGCCTAAAAAATAAGACCATTCTCCCGTTAATTTTCAAATTGTTTTGTCTACTTATAAATTAGATTCGCAAAATAAAAATTATGTATATATAAAATAAAAACACAGAGTTTTTTTTCCTTAAAAAAAAAAAAGCCTTATCGAATGCGCGAAGTGCGTGTGATGAGACTAGTATTATTATAATTATGATATAAAAGAAATATATTAGCTGAAAAAATATTCATAATAAAATAAAATAAAATCCAAATGGGAGGGGACAAAGTTGAGAATCTCAACTAATAGCATTAATCCCCGCCCTTAACCCCTGGCTTTGCCATTGAATGTGAGCCTGTCTAGATTTTTCTTTATTATTATTATTAATTTTTTTTTTTTTTTTTACAAATAAAGGTATCCAAATCTCTTTAAATATTTGCTTATTAGTTTTCTCGTGTGTATGTAGTTTATCTGTTCCATACATCATAGGTTATTACAAAGATGAATTTCTTGAGGCTGGTAGTCCCAAAGATGTTGACAAGATGTTTCAAATCCAAAGTCTCATAAATATTACGAGGATTTAGAAACCACTAAACTACCCCTTAGAGTACCTGCTTGTCCAGATTTTTAACACTTGGGAAAATTAGTCCTAAACAATAAATGAGAAATAAATAAGAGATGACCAAAAATAGCCTGCGTGTATGAGTTGTGAGTTCCCCATTTCCTTATAATGTATAAGTTGTGACTTCCCCATTTCCTTATACATCAACCTTTTTCCTTTTTATTATTTTTTATATTTTAGTTTAAGGTTAGTTTAATTATTATCTTTGACATCATAATGACTTTGTATGAACTATGTATTGGTGTATACACAATAATAATGAAAATAACACAACGAGAAACTGAATAATACTTTTGAATATTATTAATTTAAAGAGAAAAATTACACAACACTATTTGTACTGAGGCGCGGCACTCGCTCTCTTTAAGGAGATCCAAGCCCTTAGTTGGCTAAACTTTGTAACCGGTGTAGACATTCTCTAACTTGTCTCCCCCAGGATACAGCAGCCCAACAAGTGTTGTATGGCTAGAACAACCTCTGCACAAAGAGTTCAAGCCCAAAACTCCACCAGAAAGAACACCCTTCCTTGCCAAGAACCCTTTTTTTTAGTGTATATTGCAGTAACTTGGATTGGGTCTGAATGAGTCTATTTATAGGCTCAATGGGCCTCACGAAATTACTACCTAAATTAATCTGATTAATTAGGTCTATTATTATGATTTTTGATACTTCCACCCTTCACCTTCCCCTTGCGTACGTATCTAGTCCAATATTTGAGACAATTCATATTAGCTCATTAATCATCACAATTAAAAAGAACAAAATAGTCTCTCTCATTTTCAATGTGGAATTAAACATTTTCACTAACTTCTCATCTTCCATATTCACTCCCACATCTTTATATTTATGTTGTAATATTTATTCATTTTAATTAATTAATATTAAAATGCTCCAACACTATGAACTATGAACTATCAATGCAGCCACAATTTTAACCATGCAAATGGAAAATATATTGTCTTATTGTTCTAGTATCATATATAAAGAGAAAAAAAAGAGAGCAGATTTTTAATTACTACACAGAAAAGAGACAGGAGAAAAAAAAAATCGTTTTAAACTTTATTGGAGGTGACATTTTCTCATCCTTAAATACTTAAGTAGTCTCGGAGTCAAAAATTTTACTTTGGGGGCCGAAGCAAAATTATCATATTAGCTTTATTAGTTCTCTTTTAAGCCCACGACCACTATTGACATTTTTTTTTTTTTACTTATAACTAACAATTAGTCACATCAACAAAATGTGAAATTTTTTGTATCTATAAACTTTCTAATATATATATACAGATGGTTGAGTTCAAGTTACACATGGTGTAATTCTAAGTAATGTTACATCATCCAATAAACTTGTTATGTTGGATATTTTTATAAAAAATATCATATTTATTTTAATACTCATTTATGTGAATTGAAGAAATCAATTATCCTTTAATGTTAGATACGTTGATTGCTAAAATTTGAAATTCATATATAATTCAAAATTTGAATAGCTATTGCCAATGGTTTTTAATTAGAAAATTTCTAAACATTAACATGATATTAATACCATCATTGACAACATATTTGGTTTTATTACAAATATATACTTTCCATTCTAAACGTTTTGTATTCAAACGTTCTTATTTGAATATGATATGGTAATGTCATATATGGAAGGTTTTTCAACACTTTTTTTGTTGTTGAGAATACTAAGTATTTTAACACACACACACGGGGAGAGGGAGATAAGGTTTTTTAAAGAAACTTATAGTGGTGTATATCCAAAATGGTCTAACTTTTGGATATACAACATAGACTTTAAACCTCTTTAACTCACATTAGTGTATAGCTATTGTTGAATTATTTTATGTTATAATAAGTTACCATATATACACAAGTGTTTACTATTTGCTTTAAGGGAAATGCTAATGAGTGCCCTTAGGGCACTCGTTAATAATCCATTTAAAGAAAATTTTTATGGGAAATGAAAAAAAAAAGTAATTAATATTTTGACAGTTTTTTTCATTTCCTATAAAAGTGGTATCAAAACTTTCCTAAAATGAATTATTAATGAGTGCCCTAAGGGCACTCGTTAGCATGACCCTTGGTTTAATGGAAAGTCAAAATAGATGGCTATATTTATGTATATTCTGAAATTGTCTTAAATGGATTGGCATTCAATTTTCAGCCACCTTATGGGCTATTAATTTTCAATAGCATTATGACTCCATTCAATTGCTTTCAACGTATAGATTTTGGCAAAGACAAGTTTATGTCTGCTTTCAAAAAAAGACCCTCATTAATGCTAATATTTTGATTAGGATCTCATTAATTATCCATCATTTATTATATTTTATATCTATCTCTAAACCCAAAAAAAAGTGTTATATTTGACTCTTTCTCTACGTTTCTCTCTCTTGGCATTCTAGGAAGTGGCATTATTTGCTTATATTGAATTGCTGGGGATGGGACAAGAATCATGGTGAGATACTGCGTTCTAAGGCCATACCTGTTTATGTTTAAAGCCATCTTATGATCCTGTGAGGATGGCAGTTTTTGGGTCAGAGCTTGTAAGTTAGTGGCACGATGACATTTATTTTACAGTAGCTGAGAAATCTGAATGAGGCTTGACTGTGCGAGTTATTCTTTGTAACTATACCGGGAAATTCAGACTCCTTTTTCTCTCACAAAGTTCACCATTTTTATTTGTACGTCTACCATTAATACAATCTAAAAGAAGGTTTTTCATGTATGAAAAATTGCATGCCATTTTCCCTTGTTATAATTGTCTATTTAACATAAATTTGAGTTGATTTGGTTTGACAGGAAACGTCTATTTAGCTTGATCAATGAACTGCCCACCGTTTTTGAAGTTGTTACGGAGAGGAAGCCTATAAAAGACAAGCCCAGTGTGGATAGCTTTTTTTAATTTCTTGATTCTTATCTATCATTGAGGAGAAAGAGATAGAGAGAGAAACGTAGAGAGAGAGTCAAATATAACACTTTTTTTGGGTTTAGAGATAGATATAAAATATAATAAATGATGGATAATTAATGAGATCCTAATTAGAATATTAGCATTAATGAGGGTATTTTTTTGACCGTTGTGTAAAGTTGTGATTTACAACTATGTGTTTTGTTGGCTTTTATTCCGTGTCAAATTTGATTGTAATTACTTTCAATTATTTATACCCTGTATTTGTTGTGGGAATTGTTGTAAGGGGTGTGTGATAGAGAGTGTGTGAAGACTCAAGCAAAGTGGAAGCTGATGGAATCTCGCGGGTATGTCGCGACTAAGCTTCCCGCGAAGTGAAGCATGTGCCTTGCACATGCTGGAATGCGAAGAGTCAGGACAGATGGAGACAGCTGTCTCTCGCGAGTATCTCGCGGGTAAGGCCTTCCCGCGAGACACCCGCGAGACATGCTGTTCTGCCAGCCTGTACTGACTGACTCACACATTCTGCACCTATCCTATATAAACCCTCATTACCCACAAATGTTGAGGAATGCTTCAGAGAGAAAACCCTAGCCAAACACATTTGCAATTAGAGATTGTCATCCCCACCTTTCTCTATACACTTGCTTGTGGTATCTCCTCAACCCTTCCCTCTCCATTTCCACACCATTGAGAGGTTGATAGCCCAAACACTTACCACACCATTTGAGAGTATTGAGTGACGTTTTGGTGCTGCTGGGAAGCATTGGAAGAAGCCAAGGATGGCAGATGCAACATGGAGCTTGTTGCGGGATCCGGAGAACTAGACAAGACACGGTTCCGAGAAGCCTTGTTGGAGTAGGAGCTTGGAGGGCTTAGGTGCATCGGGTAGATTAGGCTTGGAGGGTCTTTTGCTCACTCATGTATCCCAACTGATTGTCTAGTGGATCGATTTCCGCTTGGAGGGCGGCGGAGAGGTTTTTCGCCGAGTTCTTCGGTTTCCTCTTCGAAAACACGTCTTGGTGTTTTCTGTGTTTGCATCTTTCTTCCCTACTCTTTTATATTCCATTATACTGCTGTGTTGCTTAGTTTATGGATTAGAGTAGCTTTTTGATTATACGCTTGTGTTTACACGTTTCCGCACTTAGTATTAAGTTTGTGTAAAATCAACCAAGCCGTAATTTTAATTGGGGGTCTAAACAGCTCTTGTGTTTTTCAACACATTTTAGAGCTTTCAATTGGTATCAGAGCGGGTACACTTGCTTGGTTTAAACACCTTAGTGTGATCCTTGACCCTATTTGAGATGGACCGGTCTCAATCGCTCAATGTTCCACCATTTTTTGATGGGAACAATTACGCATTCTGGAAAGTCAGAATGAGAGCATTTCTATGCTCTATAGAAGATACCGTTTGGGATGCGGTAGAGCTCGGCTGGACTAAGCCGGAAGCTCCCAAGGCTAATTGGGATAAGGCGGCTCTTGCAGCAGCCAATGCTAATAGTAAAGCTTTAAATGCTATATTTTGTGCTGTGTCTCCTGATGAATTCCACAGGATTTCTCACATGACGGTAGCCAAAGAAGCTTGGGAGATTTTGGAGACCACTTATGAGGGTACAAAGAAAATTAAGGACACAAAGCTTCAGATGCTTACCACCAAATTTGAAGAGCTCAAGATGGGTGATGATGAACCGTTTGATTCATTCTATGGGAAGCTCAATGAAATTGTGATTGCTAAACTCAATCTTGGGGAGAAGATTGAAGATGCTAAGGTGGTGAGAAAAGTGTTGAGGTCCTTGCCTGAAAGTTTTAGAGCAAAAGTTACAGCCATAGAGGAAAGCAAGGATTTGGATGAGATTAAAATTCAAGAATTAGTTGGGTCTCTCCAAACATATCAGATGGGACTGCCTTCTCATAAGATGAGTAAATCACTTGCTCTTAAAACCATCACCGAAAGGATGGGTGATTCCTCCGAAGAAGATGGGGTGGAGAAGGAAGTAGCATTTCTTGCGAAAAACTTCCGGAAATTTCTGAAGATGAAGAACAGTGGGAAACCATTCAACAAAGGAAAATTTTCATCTTCAAGAGGTGATAGGAAAGAGTTTCCAAGAAAAGAAGGGAGGGAGTTTCAACCTTCTTCAGAGATTATATGCTATGAGTGCAATGGCCATGGACATCTAAAGAAGGAGTGTCCAAATTTTCTAAGGGGAAAAGGCAAAGCTTATTCCACAACACTCAGTGATTCAGAATCCTCTGATTCTGACTCGGAAGAGAGCTGTGACGGAGAGGGAAACTACTCTGCATTCATGACCATTGCTCATGTGGAGTCATCGGATGATTTGGGTACTCTTGTGAAGGAGCTTGGTGAGCATTCAGATTCAGAGTCTATTGGGAATGTGGATGAATCAGATGCTGAAGAAGAAGAAGAGAATACAGCTAATCTTCAAGAAAATTATTCTTTACTTCTTGAGAAGTCTGGAGAGTATACCAGAATAGCCAAGGCAGCTGTGAGGAAAATGAAGAAGGCTGAGGAAGATTACAGAAGTCTCATGGTCAGATATAAAGAGGCTAAGTGCGAAATTGAGACATTAAATGGCGAGTTGTCTGAAGCCTATACGAAGGTGAGGTTTCTTGAGCAAGAGGTAGTACAAGCTCATGCCAAGATAGAGAGAGTCTCCTCCCAGAAGTTAGATGATGTTATCTCATCTCAAAAACCTTCTCCAGACAAGTCCGGGTTGGGATACACCGGAGGAAGCAGCTCATCAGCCAAAGCTACCAAAGAAGTGAAGTTTGTGAAGGCCGCAGTACCTATTGTAGAAGAAACCATCCCTGAGAATGTGAAGGTTGAGAAGAAGAATGTGAGTGAGCAACGAATGGTGAATAAGCCCCGAAATCACTCCATGGGTAGACATGAAACCAGAGGAAGGTCTCTCCCAAGATCACAACGGAATCCTAGAACGGACTATGTGTGTCATTACTGCGGAATGCAAGGACATACCAGACCCAACTGTCAAAAGCTGAGATCAGACAACAATTCAAGCGCACCTCGGTCACGAGGAAGGAGAAATGACATGAGGTCTTGGGGTGGTGAACAACCGAGAAGTCAGAATCGTGATCCTGGCATGATGGACGTGATGAAAATGATTGGTGCCTTCACCACCTGCTTGGAGAGTTTCACCAGAAGGTTTGATAGTCCAAATTCTCGTACCCAATCCGTTAAGGATATCACCCCAAACGCACGTGACGTATGGGTGAAAAGGGGTGCTCATGCATAAGCATTATAACATGTCCACGCATAAATTCTTTCAATATTTTGGGACATTTGCTGTTGCATTTTTTTCTTGCATTGCTCTATTTTTATATATTTTTATTGTGTCCGGTTGTTTTGTACCGGTTGTTTTTGTTAATTTTCTTTTGTTGTTCTGTTTTGGGTGTGTTCAAAAAATTCAAAATCACATAAAAAATAGAAAATCCAAAAAGTTTGATCACTGTGTTGAGTTTTGTCTCAAAGCATGTTTTGCCCTGTACCTTTGTACTTATGGCTTTGTGCATTTAACGAGCTTAGCTTGTCTCTCATGCACTCATATCATTGTGGAAGAAATTCTGAAATCTATGTGACTGTTGTAAATAGATCTTCAACCTTGTCATGAATGATTAGTGAATGGTTTTGTTGATCTTGAGACATGCATAGACTCATGCCTATATATCTTCCCACTTTTATTTTTTTGCTTAAAAGAGCTCTCTAATTGTAAATCTCCAAATGAAAAGAGATATAGAGCTGCAAAAGCCTGTCGCACAAACTAGTATTTGACTAGGAAAAAGGGAAAGCGACCAAAATAAAATGTATGATGCCCAACAAGCCAAAGGCTAACTCATAAATTGAAATATCAAAAATTTCAGGCATCTTTCTCTAAATGAGATTCTCTTTGCTCAAAAGTTGCAAATGATATGTTAAAAATGGAGCCAAATGAAAAGCTTCAATGAATTATTGTCAAGTACATGTGGGAGGTCATATATGCATGTTTCTATAATTGAGATAGATCACATAATCTAGTGCTAGTTGTGTATGCCTTGATTGAATTGATCATTGAAGCTTCACATTGGACTAAGGACTATCTCATTTTTGATATTCACACACAACACACAAGTCTATGTTCAATGAATGCCCTATTCATTTGTGTGATTGTACTTGATTAAATGTGTTTTCACATGCTCAATCTTTGTTGATCAAACCCAAAAAGATTTTTGATTGTTTTATTTGTTTTTGAAAGTGATTTTATACTTTCTTGTCATTTGTCTTTCATTAAAAAGCATGTTTTTGTGTGTCTTCAAAAACTGGTTCAGGGGTTGTTTCGCGAGAAGCTCGCGACTTAGAGCTTCCCGCGAAAAGGAGTTGAGGGAATTTTTTTTTCTTTTAACTTGTCACACAGGAACTTTCGCGACTGTGTCGCGACTGTCTCGCGACCAAAAGCTACTCGCGAAATACTGTTTGGCTAAAATTGGATTTTTCCAATTTCAGACAGAAGTTACCGCGACTGTCTCGCGACCTATTGCTTCTCGCGAAAATTTTTATGCTTCAGTGGCTCTTCTCGCGACTGTTTCGCGACTGTGTCGCCACTCTCTAACCCGCGAAAAACGCGTGTTTTCAGTTTTTATATAGCTGATGTGACAGTTTTTCAAAACTATCAAACTTCCCTCGCTCAACCTCTCTCAAAGTTTTTCAACCCAAAATCACTATTCCATTCATTTCCCTTCAATCCAAGCACTTTTTCTGCATTTTTCTTCTTCAAGGTATGTTTCTTAACTATTTCCTTTCAAGTTTTACTTAGATTATGCAGAATTTTTGTTAGGGTTTTGATAATTGGGGATTTTCGAAACTTTGGGTTGTTTTTCAAAATTGGGTGAATTTTTTTTCATTTTTTTGTTTGGGCTGTGTTCCTTTAAGTTGTTTCTGCACCTGTGTTGGCCCCTTGTGGCATTCTATCTTGTATTGAGGGTAGTTTTTCACATGTTTATGCATTAGTCATGTAGTTTTTGTTTTTGTGCTCACTAAGTGTTTGTCAAAATGTCCGAGTGACATTTTTGTGCTATCTTGAAATCAAGTGATTTCAATCAATGGACACTCACTTGTATGACCTTATTTTACTTGGTTTGGTCATTGATTTTGTGTTTCTATCACTTTGTTCATGTTGCACATTTTTGCCACACAACGAATCACACTTAGGCACCCTCATGTATCTCATGCCGCACACACTTATCAGCACATGCTCACAGACACACACTCTTGCACTATTTCTTATTGTGTTGCTTTGTAGTTATGCCTTATAAGTCATAGTCTTTTAGCATGATGTGAAGTGTTTATCATGCTCTGTTTTTCAGTTAGTCTATGTATGATTTGGCACTAACCTGAATCTAATGACGTTTGTCTTCTGGTTGTGTTTGTGCATTGCTGTTTCCATCTTTGCTTTGTGCAATTGTGCAGATGTCTCCCACCAAGCATGCAGCTAGGAAGAAATCGACTTCAAAGAGAGCCCGAACTGATTCAGATCATTTCCGGTCTATAGATGCTGATATGAAGTACAATGACTGCTACAAGACCAAGACGATCATCATGGAACGGGTAGTCCAGTTAGAGACTCTTGAGGGCACTTTCATCCCTGAAGTGTTCAAAGATAGAACTTGGACCAAGCTGCTAAACCCAACTGGAGTGGTCTATTCAGAGATCATCAAGGAGTTCTTCTCTAATGCAATTGTCAACGGAGATTGCATTGAGGGCTGGGTGAGACACAAGGAGTTTCAGATTACTAGAGAGAGCATCCAAGACTTTTTGGAGACTCGTCCTCCATCTCAGCAAATCACAGTTGCTTATGAGGACAGATTGGGTAAGATTGATGAGATGATCAAAATCCTTGGTGGTGTATCGAAGAAATCATCCATGGACACTCTCAAGTTCTCTCCAGAAATGAGGACATTAAGCTATGTGATGATTCACAATCTATATCCAGTCACCAATCTCACCACTCTATCTGCTCCGAGAACACGATTTCTGTATGATCTCTTCACACATAAGGAGATTGACATTTGTGGCCACATCATGCATGTCTTGAAGAAGAGCATCACAAAGCAGAATACACGGACTGTGATGCCGTTCCCCTCTTTGATCATGGGTTTGATTGCCAAGACAAAGCTCAAGATACCCAGTGGTCTCACAGTTGTTCCGAGGGATTATCCCATTGGTGGTCATACTTTGACTAGGAGCACTGCACACATTCGAGGATCCAAGACTGGTGTGCATACCATACCACCACCTCGACAAGTTCAGCAGGAGGAAGCTGAAGATACAGAGGAAGAGATTGATAGGTTCACATCGGCTCCAGAGCCCTCTGCACAGCCATCATCTTCTGCTCCACCATCAGGCTTAAGCAAACTTGATCAGTTGCTTGCTAAAATGGACCAGATGTCGACAGTGCTTGACTCCCATGTGCAGCACACAGCAGATCAGTTCGCATATCTTCAGGGACAGATCACAGCATTAGCATCGCAAGTTCAGGAGTTGTCTTCCACTCATGGCTCTGATTCGGAGTCCGAGCAGTTCTAGTCCTTTGGCCATTCCGGTCAAAAAGGGGGAGAAATTTCTGAGGGGAAGCTGGAGAAGAGCTTGCACAGTGTTAGGGGGAGCATAGCCTAGATACACAGTAGCATTGGTTATTGGTTTTAAAGACGGTTTTTATTCAGTATTTTTAGTGTTTATAACTGTTTTACTGCTTTTGGTTTAAAGCTTTGATACTACACTTTACTTAAGTATTATTTCAGAAGTTTTCTTTTGTGTTAGTCTATTTGCTTTGTAGCATACTTTGCATGTACCCATGTTGCTTTTGTAAGCTTTAAGGGTTGTTTTGTTCCATTGCATGTTTTGTAGGCTTTTATGGTTTGTGCCATGTATTTGCAATACTTTGCTTATGCAGCCTTTATGCTTGTGCTATTGAAGTCTAATGTCATACATTTACTTCAGTACATCACTCTTGTGCCCTAGTAGGATTGTTCCTAGATGCATATACGTTCTATGCATTGGTTGAGTGATGAACACTCTTGTGCCCATGTAGGATTGTTCCTAGATGCAAATACTTTGAGTATTTTGCATTGGTTGAGTGTTGGATTTGCAAATGGTACTCTTCATATGAACTTATCATCTTGCATATCCGGATGTTCATTCCTTGTGTGAATGAGCATAGTAATTGCTTGTGTATAGTGATTACTTGTTTGATCTTGCCATGATCTAGTGTTTTCTATTTCATCTTGCTTGATCATGCTATTGTTGCTCCATATGCTTTTCAAGTTTTCTGCATACAATGATAATATTTTGTTGTTGTGTTTCAGGAGTTACTTGTTCATATGTTTCAAGAGCTTATCAGAATCTAGAATTAAGTGTGAGTGAGTTTTGCCTGTGTTCCCAAACTCACGTTTAAGTCTAGAGTCTGTTTTAGGGTTTTGTCACGGAATAGCCAAAGGGGGAGATTGTAAAGTTGTGATTTACAACTATGTGTTTTGTTGGCTTTTATTCCGTGTCAAATTTGATTGTAATTAATTTCAATTGTTTATACCCTGTATTTGTTGTGGGAATTGATGTAAGGGGTGTGTGATAGAGAGTGTGTGAAGACTCAAGCAAAGTGGAAGCTGATGGAATCTCGCGGGTATGTCGCGACTAAGCTTCCCGCGAAGTGAAGCATGTGCGAAGAGTCAGGACAGATGGAGACAGCTATCTCTCGCGAGTATCTCGCGGGTAAGGCCTTCCCGCGAGACACCCGCGAGACATGCTGTTCTGCCAGCCTGTACTGACTGACTCACACATTCTGCACCTATCCTATATAAACCCCCATTACCCACAAATGTTGAGGAATGCTTCAGAGAGAAAACCCTAGCCAAACACATTTGCAATTAGAGATTGTCATCCCCACCTTTCTCTATACACTTGCTTGTGGTATCTCCTCAACCATTCCCTCTCCATTTCCACACCATTGAGAGGTTGATAGCCCAAACACTTACCACACCATTTGAGAGTGTTGAGTGACGTTTTGGTGCTGCTGGGAAGCATTGGAAGAAGCCAAGGATGGCAGATGCAACATGGAGCTTGTTGCGGGATCCGGAGAACTAGACAAGACACGGTTCCGAGAAGCCTTGTTGGAGTAGGAGCTTGGAGGGCTTAGGTGCATCGGGTAGATTAGGCTTGGAGGGTCTTTTGCTCACTCATGTATCCCAACTGATTGTCTAGTGGATCGATTTCCGCTTGGAGGGCGGCGGAGAGGTTTTTCGCCGAGTTCTTCGGTTTCCTCTTCGAAAACACGTCTTGGTGTTTTCTGTGTTTGCATCTTTCTTCCCTACTCTTTTATATTCCATTATACTGCTGTGTTGCTTAGTTTATGGATTAGAGTAGCTTTTTGATTATACGCTTGTGTTTACACGTTTCCGCACTTAGTATTAAGTTTGTGTAAAATCAACCAAGCCGTAATTTTAATTGGGGGTCTAAACAGCTCTTGTGTTTTTCAACACATTTTAGAGCTTTCACGTTGGATCTACTTAAATCCAATGATTTAAAAAAGGTGTAACTCTTTAGAGTTACATCAGGTGTAACTTGAACTCATCTGAGATAGGTTCAAGTTACACCTGGTGTAACTTGACAAGAGTTACACCATTTGTAGACCGTAGATTTGTAATTGATCTAATGGTTAAAAAGATAGTATTAAATGCTAATTGACTTACACCTTATTCACTTAATTAATAACAATTTTGTTTCTCTCTCCTTATTTATTACTTAAAACCTTTTACATATATTCCTTTTTTTGCCAATGACTTTACAAATATATTTGCAATACTTTTTTTTTTTTTTAGTTGAGTTCGTACTAATTTTTTTTTTCTTCTTTTAAGCCGGTCATACTCTTATAGTCTTATTAATTGTGAATATATATCTTGTCTCCTTAAAAATAAATAAATGGCTAAGTGTTATTTAATGAGGTTTTAAATAATAATTTCTCAAATAAAAATCTATATATAATAACTAATAGCCGAAGCGTTTGACTTTTTGTTGACCGCGTCTCATTGCGCCACATGGTTACATAAATTAATGCCACGTCTACCATTTAAAACATCATCAATTGTGTCTTTTCGGATCTTAACTTACGGTTTAGTTCAGTTTTGTTTCAAAACACCTTTTAAGTTTTAACTATAAATAACACAAAAAACTCTCAAACAGATTCTATTCTACAAAAAAAAATAAAAAAAATAAAAAATAAAAACCGCGAAACGCCGAGACAGAGATAGCAATTTGATTTTGAGGGTCCTTCACCATTCTCTTTGATTTTCGGGTTGTGGCCTACTTCCTCTCAAAAAGTAATCTCCTCCGCCCATAAACACCGCCGTTAATGGGTTCCTACTCTTTCTCTGATAAAAAAACTTCCTCCACCCATAAACAACACCTCCGATGGGTTCCCATTCTTAAAGGTAAATTAGATTTGTTATACGTTTTCAAAGATTCTGATGTGAGGAAGTTTTTTTTAATAGAAATTAGGGCTTAGAAAATAGGATTCTGATGTGACTTATTAAATGTTTTCGTTTATATATATAGATATATTTTAATTCGTTTCTTTGGATTTAAATCATTCAGTTTCTTTGCAGAGATGAAGTGGAATTTTTCACAATGTAGAGACTCTAATTTCATCACAGCAAAGGTATTAATTTCTTTTTCTAATATTCTCTTCAACTATGGTTTGTTTTCTTCTTTTCGTTTTGGGTTTTCTGTTTTCTTTTTTCCCTCTGTGAGAAGAAACCCAGCAAAGGTTGTGGAGAAAAAACAGAGTAACCCAGCAAAATTACTACGGTAACCTTTCACTAATTTGATAGAAATATTGTTTTTCCATTGTCTGTTTTGATTTATACAACTTTAGTCAATTTGTCTGTTCTACCTGTTTGTTGTGTTATTTGTTGCATTACAGGACCCACGGCCACACGCATAAAACTTTGCTCTTCAATTGCGACCTTTCTCTCTCACTCCAGTCTCTATCCCCAACGACCCATAAAATCCAACTGCCCATTTGCAAGAATCATAAGATTAATCAATAGTCACAATTTCAACCATTGATCTTCTCTGTTTGCCAATGTGTTGGGTTTGTTATTGTTCTTCGAGGTACGCTCGCTTTTCTCTAAACTTATGTTCTTTCTCTGTTCTTTGAATTTATGTTGTTTATTGCGTTTCATTTTTCCTTCTTTTTTATTATTTTATTATTTTTTTACCTTTTGAATTTTTCTCCCTAACCCTTCTCGGGTGAATTTCCTATAAATCTCTACCTATTTTAAGTTTTTAACGATCTCCTTTTTCAGAAGTCAGAGGCATGTATTATCTCCCCTTCAAATATTTGAGTTGAAGAAATGCCAGATTTAAAGGAGATTTTGCTTTTGCGTGTCAATTCCCAATTATTAAGACTATGAATTTTGGAGCAAAGCAAATGAGGATGGCTTCAATTAACGATATACGTCTTAACACAACTGCAGGTATTGTTTTATCAAATTTTGTTGTTTCTCTTTCTCCTAATCTCCCATTAAGTTATGCATTAAAATATGAACTTTGATAGTTTTAGTGACATGTAATGCATCATCAAAATTGATTAAGAAATTTAATTGATTTTAAAAAATTATGTGTCCTGTTTTATTCGGGTCCAATTTCTTTGTCATATTTGTTCCCTTTAAGAACAAAGAAGGGTTTGGGGAAATGTTTATAGATTTTATTGATCAGAACCTATATGCTCCTCATATTGATACTAATCAATTCATCTAAGAAGACGTACTTTGTACCTTACAGATGTCAATTGAATTAATATGTATGGTTTTATGCCTATGCCAGTTAGGAATGGCTTTTCCAATTAGGGCATTCTTGTGCTTCATTTTGAAACAATTGAGGTAATATATTAACTTTAATCCTTTTTGTTAAATCAATTGTTGTGTTGTAATGCTTGAACAAATTTTTTGGCACATGGAAGTTATGGTTATTTATGTTTTCTACGTTGCTGTTTCAGCTTTGCTTGAAGCTTCAAGAAAAGTTAATTTTAAAGATTTCTTAAGACAAGGCTTGCATCTGGAAGGTATAATTTTATCTTTTCCTCCTTGTGGGATCTAAACATATTTATTTTTATAGGTTCTGTTTACATGGTTATGGCATAGGTTCTTATGCTTTAAGGTAGAAAACAAATATTTTTAGTAATCAACAAAGTGGCATAAGATAAGGAGGTGACATATTTTTTATTTATATGAAAAAAAAATATAGAGAAATTGTTGTAGCAAGAGTCTTAATGACAACTTAAGTTTGTTTATTAAAAAGAGTATTTTTTTTTCTTTCAAGAAACAGATTGAACTTTGGTAAGATACAGTTTTATTTAATTAAATTCATAGAAACCGTTGTTTGCCTTGCCTTTATATTTTTGTATGATGTTCTGTCAGTTTTGTTTACGAAGTTCGTCTACAAAACTTTCTACAAGTGAATTAATAGAGAGATTGAAAAATTAATTTGAAACTTAAGCAAACATATGACCTAAAATTTATTTTTTGTTCAACTTATCTATCATTCCCATATTTGATAAAATAGAGAATTAGGAGCCTCATTAAAAATCTGAGAGGGTTATCAAATAGTCATAATACAACTGTAGGATAGAATTTATGTACCTTAAATTTGGTTCTCTACAATCCATTTGTTTCTTTAATTGGGTTTTGATCTTTAAGTAGAAGTTGAGTCTGATATTGATGTCAGATATGTATTCTTGTATGATTAATTCTCTTTACTTTTAGATGAGTTGCATGAGGTTGATTAATAATCTTTCTCTAAATGTATGTCTTAAATAATTATATATTCGATCAAAGTGTATTCTCAAGTGGTATTGTGAGTAGTACCTTTTGCTTCCAATATGTTTTCCGTGTTTTCTTTATTTTAAAATTTTCTTTCTTTTTTGGTTTTCAGGAAACAAAGGTCTCTTCTCACAAAAGCATGCAAGAGGAAGTCCTCCCTGCACAGTAGTTTGAGGTTGTTAACTAAAGGTACAAATAAGTTATACAAAGTTAGAGGTTGTTTTTAACTTTGTTGAGGTTGTTAACTAAAGGTACAGATAAGTTATACAAAGTTAGAGGTTGTTTTTAACTTTGTACGTGGGTAGAACAAAGCAATCAAATTTCTCATTTTGGTGTACTGTTTTAAGAGATTAGAGCTTTTTATAGGGATTTGAACTTCTATAATTACTCACGTATTTTTTAACACTCTTAAAAATAAATAAATAACATTATTTTAGAACTTAGTTTTAGTAGTTTTCCCGTGCATCGCACGGGTTAGCGACTAGTAATAACTAATAGCCGAAACGTTTGACTTTTTGTTGACCTCTCCTCATTGCGCCACGTGGCTACATAAATTAATGCCACGTCTATAATTAAAAACACAACAATTGTATCTTTTCAGTTAAACGTTCACCTTTAAAAAAAAAAATGACTATCATTATAAACTAGAGACACAACTCTTGGGGCAGAAGTTATAAATAAAACATCACTTCTTTTTTATATTTTTCTCACTGAACGTTCTTCTTTCCCTTCTCTCTCCCTCTATCCGAAATTAGTATTTGCAACAAGACTTCTCTTTTTGATAACACCAGCCAGCAAAGTTCCAAAACAAGTTTAAAGGTCAGAGACCTCTCCTCAAATGTATGGTAAATAAAAAGTGGGTTAACGTAGCATAGTAGTTGTATCATAAACTCAAAGGATTTGCGTGAGTTCTAAATATATGTTATTGTGCGATTTATATTCATATTTGCGTTAATATTACTTTCGGTGGTGATATTGATTTTGATGTTGGATTACATAGTAACGTAACTGGTTTATTCTTTTCTAATATTATTCCTTTTTCAAACAACAACTTTAGACAACCTTACAATGCAACAATAAAACGAATACAGTAAATAGAGTTTTTATGAAAGACAAATTGTCGAAAGTTGTTATATATTGTTGCTATTAGTCTTTGATATAGAGAAGTATATATGAAACTATCAAATTGGTTTTGAGTTACTATTTGGTGGATTCTTTGGGCGACTTATATGTATTTATTTATTGCGTGAAACCCCCTGATTGATTTATTGGCTATATTTATTTGATGAGAATACATGTCTAAGTTGGAAGCCATTAATTCTTTTATTTCGTGAAACCGCGAATGGTTTGATGGCCCAAGCCTTACCGGTTCATGTTAATGGTGGAAAAGAAAGAAACAGGTTTCATTATAAACCGTGGAGGCTCCAAGA